>CAMQGK010000110.1:19797500-20397500 GCA_947000775.1 Pterois miles | reverse complement strand
GTATAGCCTTTAGCCTAGCCCTTTCACCAGAACACACTGATTAGATAATTAGTTTTACCCCAGAAGCTGTACATAATCAACTTAATTATGTATTGTCAACATTAGGAAGACTGAGTGCTGTGAAAATTAAAACATGCACTCTGAAGTCCCACAGAGCAACACTGCAGCAGCTCCCTTGCAAAATCTACAACATGAACATAAGTGGTACATAGTAAATGCACTTATGGTTATCTCCGTGACCGATGGCTGGGGCCTTTGAATGGATCCTGTGTCAAGAAAAAAAGAAATGGAGATGGAAAAAGGATTAAAACATTCATCATGTTAAGATAATCATGAACATGTACATTCATTTTTAGCAAGCAAATATAAAGTGGATTATGGGAGATTAAGTGCAGGGGTATACATTTTTGTTTAGAATCTAACAGACTTCAGACCAGTTTTAACTCCAAGAAACTATGAGGTTACGTAATCCCACCCTACAGGTCTAGTCATTTTACATGAACGTGAAAAAAATCACATCACAAAATCACAAAAATCATTTTCTCTGATTTCTTTTTACCTCATCATCATCACTGTCATCAAATGCAACTCCTCTAGATGTCTGGCTCTGGCTCTGAGAGCTGTGCTTAGTGAAGGATGATGCCGACGATGCTGGTCTGTGGTAAGCAATAAAAGGAACCAGGGTAAAACACATGATTAAAAAACACAACACGTATTTAAAATATGAATTTAAGGGCAGAGAGGGTGAATCCAGTATGGACGACTGTGTGTTTTTCTTTTCTTAATGTACTGGACTATCACACTGTAGACCGAGCACAAACATACCTCGGAGGGGGTCGGGTAGCTTTCATTACAGGTATATCTTCATCTGAGTCATCAATGATCACCTGGAGATGGATAAAGACGAGCAGCAAGGTTGGAGGATGGCACAGTTTACATACTGCATGTATGTGTGTATGTGTGAGTGTGTGTGTCATCATTTGACTTACATCATCTACATAAGATGCGCTGGCTGCTGTCCGAGATGATCTCTGGGATGGAGCTTGAAATGCTGAAGAATGAGATATAAAGATGAGGGAAGAGAGACACAAAGCCAAGGAGGAAATTGAAAGCCTTGGTCTGGTAGGGTTGATATTGAAATTCCCCTATTGATAATATTGCTTTAATAAAAAAGATACACGCAATTATCATCCCAAAAAAAAGATTGAATCAAGAGATGCACATAGACATAAATATCTATGGACTACAGACGCATATGTTGCAATACCCCTAAGCGGCCACAATGTGTAGTTAGTGGGCACTACTTTACACAAGGGCATCAATAAATTGTGGGGCTGTAATGAATGTACTTAAAAGCTGATACTGAGGTTTTTGAATGAAGCTTTGCATGTCTGTCATCATATTTCACAATGTCATCACCCTAAAAAAAGTGGAAAACTTTGATTTTGTGTTATTGTGGCTATATAAATGTTCTTTATGGTTCTGGCAGATTACTGCTAGACCGTTAAACAGCACCTCCTTTTGTTTGCATTATTTTATTTAGTGACATAAAAACATGTTGTGAAACTTGGAAATGATTACATCTACTTGTTTTGTTCCATTATTATGGACACAAGGACCATTACGTTGGCCAACCAATGGTATGGTATCATTGTGTTGAACGATAAATAATCTCGTCATACCGCCGAAGTCTCAGTCTCGCACTGTGAATTTCTCCACTGTGGGACCAATAAAGGAATATCTTATCTTATCTTATTAGTGTTGTATACAGAATGATAACTTGTGAGTCTATAGATCATCACACTCTCACATGTAATGTCACAGTGTTGTCTTACCTTGCATAATATTCCTGCTTTGGGTTGTTGCTGAGGATTTCTGAGAACGACCCCGACTGGCTGGTTTTGGTTCAGAGGCAGATGCACCTGGATGGACAGATGTACAGCTCAGAACAAGGATTTTTGATGTAATGTATAACATCATCATATATAGTCCTTTTGTTTTGCTACATTACATGTAAATGAACATATAGTGTAATATGCCATTCATAGAGCCATTGTCTGCATTAAATTTTACATCATAATCATACCATTCTTGTTATATTAAAAAAATGTACCTGTTCAACGTATCCTCATACAACGGTTCACATGATATCTTATGAAAAGTTATTCCTCATATTTTGTTTTCCTATGAATGCCCAGCAATACATGATGCACATGTCAATTTCCACTAGTTACATGCATACAGTCTTTTCAAAATAAACCTCAGTCTTCAGAGGAAACAACTTGGTTCAGGTTTAGGTTTTGACCCACCAATCCTCCCTGACCTCCTCTCTATCTGGCGTTTGTCATTCTTTATACTTCATGGTTCACAATTACGTGGATTACATACAAATTGATTTTGTGGGATATACACAAAGTACAATGCATTATTTGTTGGAGGTATAGCTACAAATGGTGTATGAGAACAGCCTGACCTGTCAAGAGTAAATCAGACATATTAGTTAACCTCTCACAGTCTAAGTCTAGCCGATTAAATCCTCCAATGTCTTATTTCCTTTCTAAGAAACTAGTGTGAACACATGGCATTAGCAATTATCTGTGTATGTTTGGTGTGACCTACTGCTCAGGCACTCAGTGGTGTATTTGCTCTGAGTCATTGCCTTGTGCCAAGTTTACATCCTTGTATAAACCTTTGGAGCTATTTACCACTGGGTATCTGCATATCTGTTCCTCTATTTTCACTTCATCTTCATGAGAGATAATATGATAACTCACCTCTACCCCTTCCCCGGCCACCACGCCCCCTGCCTCCTCGCCCTCTGCCTCGTGTGGGGAGAGAGAATGGTGCTGAGCCATCGTCCGAGTCCAGAGCAAGCTCACTGGACATATCCGCATCTACGCCATCGCCGCGCTCCAAGCGGTGAGCTTTGGCTCTGTTGATAGCCTGAGAAATAGAGCGATACAGCGCATGCAGTTAAACACAAGAGACTACACAAGATTTCAGACCTGTGTACGATCATTACTTACTTCTTTGATTTCATTCTCTTCCTCTGTCGTGTTCTTTTTGGACTCTCTGAATCGGCGGACCTGAAAAAGTAAAAATGTGCACTCTTATAATAACATACAACTTCCTCTCCGCTACTTTACATGCTAGCTCCCAGCCCTCACCTCAGTGTCTATATCCTGCTCCGTGGTTACTCCTCTGGCTTGGAGGTGGCGCTGTGTCTTCTCTAACTGGTACGTGATGAGCTCCTCAATGGCATCTTTCTCATCTTTGTCTACAAACTCCTGCACGGCCTTCCCCATGCCCTGCTCAGTCAGAAGGGACAGCTGCACTGTCTGAGAGGATAAAAAAAGAATACACAGTAGAAACAGTAGATAAAAATAAGTGTTATGACACCCTGTAAGTGTGTGAATATAAATCTATATGTGTGCAGTACCTGTTCAGTTGCTTCAAAGTACTGTTTAACCAGGTCCTCCACTCTCAGCCCCTCAACTGCTGGGGTTTTTAACAATTTCCCGTAGTCAACACTGACCTCATCTAATAAAGCATAAAGAGTGAAAAGTGTCAAATAGACAACACTGTACATCGATCTATGGTGGATACCGTAGATCCATAACTGCATATTTAGCCTGTGTCAAACCTTTGATGTCCTTCTGCTCGCGGCGTCGGAGGAAATGAATGATGTCTTTTGGGTTGGCTACGCGGTCCACAAACTTCTGACTGAAGCGAGACGTGTTGAACGTCTCAAAGCCTCCGCTGTAGTCCACCTGGGAAAGGGAATGAAAAAGATGAACTTGAATGAAGATGCACGAATAGGAAGGTGTGTGAACACGCTGCAAGTGTATCCATCTTACCCTCAGTCGAATAAGAGGTTTCTCTGGGGTGAGCGGGCACCCAATTCTTTCTCTTTCAGCTTCTTCTAACATCTCTGTGACCTGCAGAATGCCAGAAAATGACAGACAGAAGAGACAAATGTAAGGGGACTGATGAGGTGCAAGAACGGTTCTGTACATTTGCTGTTTGTGATTTTAAGTGTTACCTTTGCATAGCACAAGTTCTCCACCTTCTTTGTGACCTGGGGTGTATCTGGTGTGAAGAGGTCTTGGTAGTCAGCCAGCACCACATCTTGGATAAAGAACTGACGCACCGTCTTGAGGGGGATCTTTTGCAGGTTCATCTTACGACCTTTCACCCTCAGCAACCCTATGTGTCTAGAACCACACAAACGGAGTGTTATGGTTTCTTAATCACTTTTAGACACCCTCAGACTACAGAGTTTACTATCCATTGTGAGTGTATCTGTACTTCTTGGTTGCCTCTCCGGGGGACAGGGAGGTGGCTACCGAGCTGCCAGGCTGTGTCACATAGAAGAGCTGCTGTTCATTTCTGGTTGGTGCAATCAAACACTCGTGCTCGTGACCCCACACCACCAAGTCGAGAAAGTCATCCAGGAACTGCTCAGGGATGTAGTTAGTGGGTCCGTGTTTACTCCTAGAAAAGACACATGTACAGAAAAGACAATAATTCAAAACAGAAAAACAAGGTTCAGGGTAATATTGGGAAAATATAGCAGTTTAAATCCAGGCATGTAGATTGCTGACCCACTTGCCCAACCGGGCAAGTTAAAAACTGAACAGGCGTTGACTTTGTGATATAATGCAGTGAAGCCAAAGCATCAAGAACATATTAAGCTATAAACAAAGCCAACTAATTTTTCACCCTCTTATAAGAAAATGCTTTTTACTGCCATAACTTTACTGTCAACACAAATCCTGCATTCTCACTAAGTCTCACTAACTCACAGATTTGGAGTATGCAGTGTGTACTATATCACACAGTGGACAACGTGCATCTCTAATACTTTTCCAGTGCAGTTTTCAAACATATACACACCTGTTCTGGTGGATGGTGAAAAGGTTAAACCATTCATCTTGGTCTTCTTTGGGCCGAAGCATCGTCACCTGGTTGTTGACAAACATCCTGTACAAGCGCTCATCTGGGATGGAGCCTACACACACACACACATTCATACATAATTTACACCAAAACATGAATATTTTTGTTAATCTTGGCTGAACACAGACAAATATTATGTCAGAAATGCACTTACCAAGACCAAACAAGGCTAGCTTGGTGGTGCCTTTCTGCATGAGGATGGGACTGATCTCTATCCTCTCCACAGACTGGGAGTGACCAAAGTGATTGACAAGGCCAGAAGCACTTAGCAGATCCAACGCACACAAACCCTCAGCCTTGAGGAAAATAAAAGTAACTGTGATATAAAAACAAACAAATATAAACAGACTCACAAATGCACATTGTTGAATATCACTGGCTTATGTTGTTCTGTCCAGTAATTTATTTTATGCTGAGCTCACAACTCACCCCGGTTGGGTCATCATGGTTACCATGAATGCTAAATGCAGGAATAGAGATGTTCAGGTTTTCATCCTGATAGTTAACCCAGGGAAACCTTCAGCACACAAATAACAATATTAATGTAAAAAGAAAACAATGTTCTGATAAAAAAAAGATCTTACAACACACAGCAGAACTGACTGGGTGGTGTTGAAGTTGACAGTCTGGTCACTGAGGATGTTGAAGTGAATGGGCGTGTCTCCCATGCAGTATCGTCTCAGCATGGTGATGCAGCTGTGGAGGCATCGGCGAGACGGCTTGTTCTCATGGAACAAATCCCCACCCAGCAGGATGAAATCTACCTGCAAGGAGACAAATGAATACATAGAAAGCAGAGGGTTTGTTATGTCTACTTAAGCAGACAGAGATTAATCTGATTTACTATTAAGTCATCAACACATCTATCAACTTGTACCTGATTTGTCTTGGCACAATTCAGGATTTCATCAAGTGTGTTGAAAGAGTCATTGCCACGGATAGCATCCTTCTCTAGGTAACCGAGGTGAATATCTGTAGCAATCAGGATCTTGAAGGTATCCTCATCATCCCTAAGAAAAGCAACACAGCTCATGCATTAGGTTGTGCTGTAATTTACCTCAATAAACATCATCCACCAGTCAGCAAAATCACCATATATGTGGTCTGAGAAACGCTTTGCATGGATTTAAACAAACTCACAAGGTGTTCTCTGAGAACATGATGATGTCGGGAAATGAGATCTCACTCCTGACAAGCGGTCAGCAGAAAGCTTTGCCTGCAGAAAATACATTTAAGATAGTTATGATAATCCTTTATTAGAAATATTCAATGTTAAAGTTGCATAAAAGGACAGTGCTACAACAAGAGGCATCGGTAAAAACAACAAAAATATATAATAAACAAGTAACGTTAAACAGTAAAGGTATAATAAATAAGTAACAGTAAAAACAAAACATAATAATAGACAGACTGAATGGCTGAGTTCACATCATTGCACATGTGAAATATGAACTATTAATACATATTGCATAGTGGTAGCTTATACTTACATACTCATACACATGAATGTATTAATTAATTGAAAGAAAGCCATGTTTATATCTGCGTCACAGAACAATACACTTTTCGACACATTACAAAGCTTTGTGTTATGCTGTGTGATAGCTAGCTAGCTAGCTAATTACCCGTAAGTAAAGTCGTAGCTAACAGCAAAATGTAACTAAATTACTGTGATGATGGTGAGTTAACGTTAGCTTTCACTTTGGCTAGAAGCCCTTATGTGCAAGTTATGAACGCGAAAGCTAGCACGGACTAAGCTTGTGTTTACATATCAGGTGGGTCTAAACTACATGTCTATTGAGCGTTACTGTAATTATTTGTTGTGTATGCAATAAACTACAAACCTTGGCTACAACGTGGGGAAAAAAACACTACTTATAACCCACCTCCTCGTGAGTCCCAGAACAGAACTGGTTAACAAGCCAGAAAAAATCCCGGCAAGTCTTGCAAACCCTTTCCCCTCCTCTCACAGGTGGCTCAGAGTTATTGTAGTTTTATTCTGAAGCATCAGTGTTCTAAATAGCAAAATCTCCGCGGAGGAAAAACTACACTTCCTGTAAGTAAATGGTGTGCGTTTGTTTTATATCTGCAGACGCGCCGGTCTAGCTGCCTCAACCATGACGTTACGTTAACGTGTAGCTGTGCGACACTTGACCGGTCAGGCTGGTATAATTATCATTCAAACCTCACCGAAACCCTGGATTGTGTGTCAAGTGATGTTTTCTTTACACATATTAGCACTGGCAGCCCTAGAGACGACACTTAGCTAGCAGGCTAGCGGCAAGATTTGGCTGTAATATCAGTTTAAATTAACATAAACACATTTTGTATATTTGACTCCCTGGTTCGGCAGAAGCGAGCCAGACTGGACTGCCTGCATTTCAATGGAGACGCTGTCAAAACCACTCGGTGCTGATGCTACGCGGGAGAAGGTAGCTTTAAGTTAATACATGTAGGCTACCTAATTTAACTTAAAAGGAAAGCTGCATAGAGTTAGCTGGACTATACGGAAAGCTACCTAGCAGCAGTTGCTACAACTCAGCCCAGCTGATGTTGCAGAGCTAGAGAGTATACTTGAAGTTTCACCTTATGTGTTATATCTGACCTCAGCAGGACAAACACCATGTTGTAAGGTTAAGGTCAGTTAGACCATGACCTTTAACGTTTTAGCTTATGTTTACCTCACATTTTGCACCTCATTTGCACGTTATTGCTCATGATGTGATGGCTACTATCACTGCAGTATCCCCATTACTCCTGTATTGAACATATTCTGTAGATATCTGCAATATTTGCCAGATATTGTGGATGCTGTTCAACATTTCGCCCTGTTTCTCTGCAGGAGCTCTGTCAACCACCAGCACCCAGTGGAGTGGTATCTGACAGCCTGTCATCTTACAGAGAGTATCCTGCTCATCGTCCCTTCATCAGCACACTTGTGCATCACACACCCCAAACAAGCACACATTGGTCATGTCGCCCATCATCACCCAGCAAGGGATTCCCAGAGACCAGCAGTGCAGGTAACTTTATGCATTTGTGAGTGTGTGTTTTAGAAAGTTTCCATTCAGGTATTGTGGTGTTGCAGAGCTCCATGGTTACAGCATGTGCAACATGATGCCGCACTACTTGAACGTCTCAGTTGCACTGACGTCTGTTCATTCTTTCCCTCTCGTCCCATCCTGTCGTCCTATTTTTCCATCCAAACCTAAAAATCATATCTTATTACACCATCACTATAATCATGTCCTAAATATGTTAAGTATATCTCGTTATGCATGACATTATAGCATCAAATCTCTCTCACACGTGTCTGTGAATGTGTAGAGATCTTATCTGCCTTGAGGAACCTCCAGGAGAAGATGCGGAAGCTTGAGTTGGAGAAAGGCCATGCAGAGCTCAGTCTGCACGCTGTGAGGACTAAAGATGCATCATCCATATGTCTGCAGAGTGATAAAGTCACACAGAGACTCTTAAAGGATCACACAGACACAGAAAGACAGATAAGTGGCCAGTCCAACTGCAATCAAGGTGGGTTCATGAATAACATATTTATTTTTCCTCTTATTCCTTATATCTTGTGGTGTTTCATTGTTTTCCACAGTGTTGATCACCCACCTGGCTGCTGCTGAGTCTCGTTGTGTGAAGCTGGAGCGACAGCTGGATCACATGAGGAGGATGTTGCGCAGTGCCAAGGCAGACAGGACCAGCCTGCTCAAGCAGCAGGTTAACCCAGTTTTTTTTAGGCTGCACTACAAATTAAAAAAAAAGAAACCAATAGAACATGCACAAAAAAAAAAAACATGCTTAAATGCAGTGTTTCTGAGTAAAATGCTTTCTTGTGTGAATTAGTACATTTGAAGAACTATATTAATTGTTCTTTATGCTTTTAGGTTTCCACGGAGACAGCCAAGTCAGCTGATCGACAGTCTGTCGCAGTGTCTGAGCACGCCCAGTTAGAGAAACTGGAGCAACTGGAGCAGGAGTATCTTAGGCTGACACGAACACAAAACAACGCTGAGGTACAGACAAGGACACAGTGACATGTCAGTCAGAGTAGTTATTGATCTTAACTACTTTGACTCGTGACTCGACATTGACTCGTGAAGCTTGGCCAAAAGACACACGTTGTCCAATAGTGTTTGGCTGTGGTTCCCAGTGGGGGGTCAGGACTGCATCATAGTAGGGCTGGGCAATAATTCAATATGATAATTTATCATCTTTCATTGGAATAGTATCATGATGAAATCATATATCGAGATATCGTGATACATGATTACATTGTCTAAACTGATAATAACAAGTATGCACTAACTCAGATTTCCCAGAAAATCTTATCAAACGCAGTTAAATCAAACTATTTTCTTAATCTGATTGCTCTATATTAGTGTGTTGCATGTAAACATAAATGGACTATGGACTTGCATTTAGCACTTTTCTAGTCTTCCAACCACTCAATGCACTTTGCACTATATGTCAGCATTCACCCATTCACTCGCACATTCACACAGAGGCTGGCTGGCAATATGTATTAATTGTTTTCTATAATTTCACACTAAAGTTGCTAATTAAATTAGAAAACACTTTTCATTTGTCAAGCATTTAAATCACACAAGAGTATACAAAAAGAGGTTTAAAAAGTGGTTATTCATAATAGATTACTTATTTATTACAGTATATTATTAGAAAACATGCTATATGTTGATATACAGTATATTGTTATTGAGATATAAAATGACCTGCGTTGGGAGAGAAGATTTTGGCCATATTGCCCAGCCCTACCTTATGGGTTCCCAAGGTGCATCTTGAGGGAGTCAAAAATCAATTAAGGGTAAGAAAAAAATAAATAAAACATGTATTTGACACAAAACTAGTTTTGTATTGAAATACTGAACACTTTGTACCTCTTCAGGTCCCAATTTGAGATAAAAAAAAAGTAGCTCTTTAGTTAAGCTGCTCTCAATTTAGTGGACTCTAATCAGTTCTGAAGGGTCACAAACCAAATCCTGTAGGTTGAAAACCACTGATCTAGCTCTGTCTGGGTGTGTCATTGATTATTTCCAAGATATGGTCTCACTTAGCCAGAATGATATTGAAAAGATTATTTATGTTTTAATCTCAAGTGGAAAAAAAAATTAGCTTTTTAATGATACTAAGCATGTCTTAATATGTCAGATGAAGATTCGGGAGCTGGAGATGAAACTACAGGAGGAGGAGCACCAGAGAAAGCTGGTCCAGGATAAGGCTAATCAGGTAACAAAGGCTTTAATTTGTATTTCTTTTTAGCTGCAGACACCACTATTGACAGCTTGTAATGTTTTCCATACTCGAAAGGGCGCTTAGTCTATTGTTTTACATACTGTGTGCTTTATGCTAAATGTACATTTTAAACTTGCACATTATTTTGCGTGTTCCTCAGCTACAGACTGGTTTAGAGACCAACAGGATACTGCTGCAGTCAGTGTCACCTTGCCTGTCCAGCAGACCGTCCAAAGAGAGGAAGTCCAGTTCAAAGGTAAAGAACTTCACATGGGTGGTTCAGTGTTTTTACTTCTGTTTGTGAATGTTTCTTTCCCTCTTCATAAGTAGATGTTTGAACAAATGTGACAGCGGTGGTTGAAGTTTAGTGCTTCTTTACAGTGTTAGTAGCTCTTAATGTCATACTGAATCAAGTAGGAGGGAATTAGGTGCATTTGTTAGGATATAAAAATCAGTGGAAGTTTAATTTTCTCTGCATTTATTTCTCAAAAAAGTTGCAAGCCTACCTCATACTCTGTTAATATTGATTTTCTCTTTCCAGAAATCTTCACCACAGCAGTCGTCCAGCTCACAGCCACACTATAGACTGAGCCTCAGAGATGTACCTTTTGTTGCTGGAACGGTAGTATGAGCATGTGTGTATTTGTGTATTTATCATTAGAATAAAAGAGTATTTATTCCCTTCCCTTCCTCTTTTTCTCTGCCACTCTCTCCTCTCCTACCTAACTTTCAGTCAGTAGGCTGCAGCCACTCGGTCCGAGCAAACGTCCAGTCAGTCTTGTCCCTTCTAAAGCGACACCAGCCACACCTATGCAACAGCCATGTCCTCTCGGGTAGTCGCAGGCACTCAGACAGCTCCTCTTCTTCTTCCTCCTCCGCTAGCGGTGAGGAGATATCAGAGCTGCTGCAAGCACTGCAGGAGGAGCTGCGACTCATGAGCTTGTGAGTGTAGTCCCATACGAACTCCTCTTCTATATCTTATATGAATATCTTATAGAATATCTTAGAATAGTGTTGAATTTTATCCTGCGTTTGTGTTGCAGGGAGCAGGACGAGTTGATGAGACAGGTGGAGGCCAGTTTTTCTGACCAGGAACGAAAAGAGCTTCAGAGGGAGCAGGAGAGGCTGCTGCTGAAAATGGAGAGGAAAGGAGAGCAGATCAGTAAGCTCTACAAACACAAAACACAGGTAGGTTTTCACACTGAAACAAGTCGGTTCACACAAAAATAGAATTGCAAAAGTCTCATTTTGTTTTCCTTTACCTTTTTTGTCATCTCTCCCCTAGATAAAGAAGTTAAGAAAGGAAGCCAGTTGTAGGCGGAACAGTGGAAATGAGACGAAGGCGACTACGGCAGCGTCCACTAGAGGTCGCTCTGCTGCGGCAGTCAAAGTTAGACCAGGAGAGAGGAGCAAGAGGAACCTGAGGCTGCTGAGGGACATGAGGGCTCTGCAGACGTCATTACGGACCTGAAACCCACCAGGACATGAACACATAGGTTGACCCTGTTGGTCCTATCTGCCTACCTACAGCCATTATGTAACATGTAACAATGATGTAACAAACCCGTTCTCATCCGTCAAAGATGGCCGCAAGCATCTAAAAGGGGACCTGTGCCCGTTGATGTAAAGCCTGATGCTTGTGCCTTGGTATCAGAAGCCAAGATGCGTGACAGAGCGGTGGTGTTTGACCACCTGAATGGGCTGCACACTCTGCATGCTGTTATTGGCTGGGAGTTACACCCCCACGCAGGGCCTAAAGGCTGTTTGCAGACGGCCAGAAGCGTCCCGATTAAAGCAAAATAAGAAAAGATAAAATACAGGCAGAGGGTTTTTTAAGGAAGCTGTTGCATTTTATACCTTTAAAGAAAGAGAGGACTTTATATGATAATTGACTTATTGTTTATTAAGAAAACTTTTTTTAAGCTGACTCAAACATTTGCCTGGACTGTACTTGGTGTTTAAGTCCTTCACCAGCAGAGGGCGCAAAAGTTCAAAGTGACAATTGAGGTATATGGAGCCAATGAAGAAAAGCTGGAAAAGGTATTTTCATTTTAGTTTTTCATGTAGTTTTCTGGCCACTGAAAAGATTTTACAGCAATGGACAACTCAGACTTTAAAGAGTATCATCAAATAAAAGACATTTTTTTCTTTATAAGGAAGCCAAACTCTCTTGGTGCTAAAACATAGCTGGGTTGCTTGATAGTCACTAAATCTCACATTTCAGAAACTGCAGTGATGAAATAGTTAAATGCACATTTCTGCAATTTGAGTAGCCTAATGTGCTGAAGAACACACTGTGCTGTATTTGGTTAAAACAACTGAACTCCCTTGATGTATCATATTGCAGACTGTCAGTATGTGTGTGCACGTGTGTTATGATCAGGATATTTGTAATTTTTCTACAAATATTTAGGGGTTGTTTTTTGATATTCATGGGTAACCTTTTTTTGAGTGAAAATGTATTTCTTTAAGGAATAAAGTATTTAGGTTTGGATAGTACTTTTTGTTTATTTTGATTTGGTGAGAAATGCATCATCTTATGCACTGGCAATCAGCAATTACCCTTTTTTTTTGAAGCCCCTTGTACTGGCTGTGTGAGCGCCCTCTTTGACAGACTTTTTTGTTCCATTATTTTAATAAACCCCCACCCCAAAAAAAACCACCCAAATACAATCCCAAAAAAATCCACATTTCTAGGTGGAGATTCACAAATTTTTCCTTTGAAAAATTTTGACGTACAAATGATGAGTTGTAAATTAGAGGCACAGATACAAATTAAGACTTACAGATACAAAGAATTTTGCTTTTTTTTGGGCATTATGTTACACGAGTTACATAACTTGACATTTGTGGATAGTTATGACACACCATATATTTCTTCCACCACTACTAAAGCATGTGTCAAAGGATTAAATTCAAATTTTATGCACAAAATATGTTTTGCTCTTTTCAGTCATAACACAGCATCTGCTCTATGGCTTGTTGTGTTTGTGAAGATCTGTGTGGGTCTCCATAGTGGTCCTGTACTGATGCGTATAGCTGGAGAGACACATTCAACACTGCATCTCGTATGGAGAGTCCCAGCCTCTTCGACAAGATACACCAGAGCCCAACTGTCCACCAGTGAGGACGCACACATGAAATGAAAACATTGACATATACCACAAACCCTGTGATTTCCTCTTTCTGATTTCCACATCTCCTGTCCACATTTCCCAGGAGAAGAATAAAAGCTTTGTTATTCAGAAGCGAGGGGAGACTGAAGTGAAGGGGAAAGACAGAAGCTTACTTTCTTGAGAGACACATGGGAGTCAGCGAGCAGCAGATTATGGGTCTGTCAGCCCTGGAGACGGGGACTAGAGGACAGCAGGACAGCCAGATGAGCTACCGGTCAAGTCTCCACAGACCAGGTCTGTTTGAAGTCTGACAAATCCCTCTAATTCTGTCTAGTGATTTCCTCTGTGGAACAAGACTTTTAATCGTTTGCTTTTTAATGCCCAGTAGCCTCTTTCCCTCTCTCTCTCACTCACTTTGTTCCTCTATCGTAGCATTTCAGAGGCGGCACAGGGACAACCTTTGCTTGATCCCTAGGAACCCCTGCCATCATCACATATTATGTCTGAACCCCAGACCTGCCCGGCCATCATGCCCCAGGACTCTGAGGGCTATGGAAGCCTGCACACTGATAATCAATGGATGGAGCTCTGGACTGGTTAAAAGGTGCAAATGAATCTGGCCAAACAGAAATAAAGAAAAATATGGATGGCCAGAGAAAACACAGCTTGTTACCGGTGCTGTGGAACCCAACTCTCAAAGCAAACACACCGAACCACGTTCTGTGTGGTCCTTGAGCTGGTAAATACCGACTGCCTATAAATGATTCACCAACCAAAGTGCAGCGTATTTATTTTTTGATGGCGTCATTCTCTAGATTCTCTGCATTGTCAGTGTTTCCCTTGAGTAAATGTTTTATACTTTGGACGTAGCAGATCAAATATGACGTAAAAGTCGACAGTATGCGCTTTATACGCCCATGTATCTGTATGATATGCTAAATAATAAATGCCTTTTTTCTCTGTCAGTGATTGACTGAATAAATCCTAAATGAGCACAGAAGTTAAAAAATATTCAGTTTAGTGACAGCGTTTGTATGCATGCAACATAGTGAAGAATCAACACGCTCACCATTGTTTACACGGTACATTTAAACCAGCAAAATCTGCAAAATATGGAACTAGAAGGAAACTGCACTCAGCGTAAGTTCAATTGAAGTATGGACATTTTGGGCTAATGCCTCCGGAGTTACAGCTAATGCCAAAAATACCAAGACAGCAAAGATTTTTTTACTTTTGTGAACCGCTTTGAACACAAAATGAGCTTCTTAAAATTTGCCATAATGATTAATAGCACTACATACTGTCTATCACATGTAATAGCTTATAATGACTGTTAAAGGTGACTACTTTACTGTTCATATTAACACTGGTGTATTTACAAAGAGCCTTCCATACATGAAAACACAGACTACACAGACTGTGTTGTGCGCTAAAAAAACACACACTGTCAAGAAACAGGTCACGTGTTTAAATGCACACGTGGCCCCTTGACTACCCATTTCAGTTTACATGGTGAAAAGAAACAAAGATGAATAACTAATGATGACGCTCACGAGGCCTGAGTCAGTGACCACAATTGTCCATAAAAGGGCCGTCACCTGCAGGTGTGTGTCTCGCTCCGAGAGGAGTTCAGAAATCTGATCCTCGCCGCGGAGGGCCCCGTATCACTGTATCACTGCTAACCGGGCCTGGATTGCGATGGCCGGATGAAAACAACACCTGTAACCAGAGTCTTGTGTTTGTGTGGTCAGGTGTGATAAAATCGGTCTGCTGACTCGCTCATTAAGAGCCCAATCCACACTGACCTAAATGAAGAGGCTAACCTGTCCTGAGGATCATTTCATGCATGCTTTTTTGTCCCATACAAAGTCTTTAAAGGTCTGCTTCCATCAGGAATCTGTCTCGGTTATGGATGCCAGCTCAGTGATTTTCGGCCCCTCCTGGTGTTTGGTCAGAACTGGCCGGCTGGTGTAAATGTCGTCCACAGGTAGCAGGAATGTGACGGTTTTTACCTTGGCCCTGAAAGGTAAAAAAAAATCACAAGAGTCATATGGCTATGATTCTGCAACTTAGAAAAACGTGTATAGTAGAGACAACATAGCCTGTCTGTACCTGTTTTTGTGGACATACTCCTGCAGGGAGTGCCTGTTGGTAGCTTTTCCCACTTCTCCTCTGGATGAGTTAGCAAAGATACCATCACCATGATGGATCTCCTCATGTAGTCTTCCCCATCCAGAGTCACTGGGCTGAGCCCTGTCAGTCCTTCCCTCTGTCATGGTCACACCAGACAGGTTGGAGCTTATTGAGTACCTTCGCACAGTCATGACGGCGTTCTCTGTGAAATAACATGAACATAGAGATAGATATGGAAAGACATTTTCTTATGTCTAAAGCCCTGTTTCGACCACAGGAACTTTCCCCCAGAACTAAGAACCTTTTGAGGAAATCACTGCATATCCACAGGGACATTTTCTGGGGCCTTTTTATCCTCCAAAAAAGCCCTGGTCGGGGGTAGTACTTTCTGAAAGTACAGGAATATCCAGGTTCGAGTTTGCAGAGATGACCTTCACTGATTCTTCAAACATGCACACAGTGCTGCTGCTTCAACTGTACTACTTCATTCATAAAACAAGTAATCTAGTATCGATTTAGGACCATTTTAGGATGAGGGGAGAGCATTTCTCTTTGTTTGATATCATCAAAAGTAATTCAAATTTCATATTATTTGTCCCTACACTAACTGCATGGTGGTGCAGGTGTTAATGCTATCCGGCTTGGGGTCCTTCTGTGTGGAGTCTGCTGTGTGTTCTTCCAGTGATAGCCTAGGTTTCTGGCTTCCTCCCGCAGTCCAAAGACATGCAGGTTAGGTGTTAATGTGAGCCTGAATGGTTGTCAGCCTTTGTGATAGTCTGGCAACCTGTCCAGGATGTAACCCGCCTTTGCCAAATGTCAGCTGGGATCGTCTACAGCCCGACCTTGAACAGGATAAGCGGTTACAGATAATGGATGGATGGATGTTCTACACACCAATTTAAACATACTGCACAATGAACTGTCTCACATGTGCTGCTGTGAATAGAAAGTGCATTTCTCTCTGACAATGTTTCAGTAAAAGCCAGTTGAGTTGCAGTATGAGGATTGTAGGATCCAGTGTTGTAGTTTGACCAAAACAAAAGACTAACATCAGGATATCTCGGCTCTTGATCCTTAGATTTTGAGCATCAGTCTTTTAATCTCTATCTTGTGAAACCTCCAACTTAATGAAAGTGTTATGCTAAATCTTTGGAGTGCTCCTTTAAAATGACTGTGTTGTAGTTCATTTAAAATAATTATTCGGCTTATAACTTTTTTTTCTCTAGTCATTTCACTTTACAACCGACATTATTGAACATATCACTGTTTTATACCTTTTATACAATTTGATAGCCTATAGGGCTGCGTATTGACAAGAATCTGCCCATACGCATCATGATGTTATGATACAATATATTGCCATGTTTTGAGGATCGATACAGTCTCACAAAACATAATATTGCGATGTTTCCTGTATGCCCCTACATGGTGCTGTTATGATGGTAGTTTAATAGTTAAGAGCACCCACATGTGCAGTATGAGGCCTCCCTCTTACCTTTGTATTGTCGCTCCAGGACCGGCGCAGACGCATTTCGCCTCAGGTTCACATACGGATTTTCTTCCATCCCCGCCCGCTGCTGTGCCCCTGAAGACACCGGGTTGCCGCCTTTCCCTGGCACCGTGGCCCCGCAGGACCGCTGACCGTAGTCTCCCCGCAGCTCCCGGTTCTCCGCCTCCAGCTTCTTGATTTCATCGCGCATCTCCATGATGACCTGCGCCAGGCTGCGGGTGCTCTGCTCCATGGCGCTGCCGCTGCGCTGCCAGTACCACGGCTTCCCAAACACCGGCGGGGAGTCGTGCAGGAGGAGCTCACCGTGCTGCTGGGGTTTTAACATCCTGCTCCCAAATAACGTAGTTTGTGGTCCTCCCGCTGCGGTGCCTTTCTCTGCTGTGTGTTTGCGCCTCAATCTCAGTCCAGATCTTGTTCTGGGGGAGATTATGTCGCCTTTCACCACTTATACAGCTGAAAGGGCTCCGGTGATCAGCCAGCAGCACACAAAGGATGTTTTATTAATCATGCAGCCCCGGCGTCCAGTTTCAGGAAAACTAAGCAGGGGTCGGAAATGAAATGTGCACCGCACCAGAGCTTAAATGGCGGGAGACCAACTAAACCTGCAGGATCTCTCAGACAGTTTCACTTTATGAGTTTTATTCTTGGTCCCACAACATGTGGAGCAACTTCAGGTTTTAGCTCAGTAGATTTTTTTTTTCTGGGCACCCCACTCCTCCTCTCGTAATGTCTCTGTTGGGATTACTATATCCTCCGTTTAAAATATTAATTACATCTGTCAGCAAAGATAAATCTAAGAAGGAAACTGAGGGAAAAAAATACACCTTTCTGTTCTGATTGTGGTTTTGAAGATCATTTATATAAAACAAAGCATTTAAAATGGTCAAACTGATCAATTGTACAAGTATAGATCAGATTTATCTCTTTGCAGAGTGAATTTGTGTCATTTCACTCAGAATACAGATGGAGACATGTGGTGACTGCTAAATATGTGTTCCCCAGTCTCCTGAATAAATGCAGAGGTCAGGGGGTCAACCCAATGATGATGGGAAAAGACACATGAAAACAAAACAGGCGTTTGATAAATAGTAAGAGAAGGAATCAGTGCAACAGACATCAAATACAGGCAGGCTGAACACAGGAGAAAATGACAGAAATTACACTCATTGGGACTCCTCAGTCAGACAGTCTCTGAGCAATGAAGAGGTGTCTACATACTTTAAAATACTATCAAATAAAATATGAAATATTGTCACTAGGTAGCAGGTTTGAGACTTTATGTGACCTGGACTGAATGTTGCTGGCTCAGAGCAACCTGACCCCGCCGGAGTGTAGGCCACTGGGAGGGAGATAGTCTGTAGAGGAGAGAAACCCAATCAGCCCCCTCTTTCTGGTTCACAAAATAGGCCTCAGAGAGGGAGGGAGGCGAGAAACGAGAGGAGAGGAGAAACAGCGATCGGCTGGAAGGAAAGGAATTTGTGAAGAAGAGGTAGGAGGTCAGGTGAAACTCTGCTGCTGCATCTCAGGTGTGCGACCACAGAGGGAGAATGAGGAGACAGACACAGAAATGTGTCAGCTGTCTTGTCAGGCAGAGATAAAAACAGACAAGTGAGAGAGACATTTTCCCACCAGCTGTATGTTCAGGGCCACTTAACCTCTTCTTATGCACCGCTCCCCGACCCCCAGGCTTGGCATCAATAAATAAACAACCACTCTGCTGCTCGCTCAGTAATTATACCCAACTATTGGAAAAAACTGACACCAGAGCCCATGGAAAACTGCTCTCTGTCAGTCATTTCACTTTCAATGAAACCTCAGCCACAAAATGTATACTTGGTGCCTTCTCACAACACATTTTATCAGGTATAATCAAGTTTCTGTCTGTATTCAAATACTCAGACTGGAAGATGCCTGTTTGATGAAAGATGACATCTATGAATCAACACTTTACTGTAACTCCTTCATGCTGCAGCACTGCCTGTAAGTATGAACTTATGACTTATGGAGACCCCAGTAACATGCTGCTTTACCCTGGATGCACAGATGTGAGGGTCATTTTAGTATAGACTGGTAGTTACACACAAAACACTGTATATAAGATAGTGTCAAAAACATGGCTATTTGAGTTATCATTATTAGTATTTTATTTATCATCGGTTTAATTTTGTAATGATTTTTAAAATCAATTTTCTTTTAAATTATGCATTTTTTGTGTTAATTGTATCCAATGCATATCTTTGATCATAAAATTATTGCAAATTTGCAAAGAACATATCTGAATTTAAATATGGCAGATTAAAATTTCATATTAAACCAAACCAAAATATGCAACATTCAGCAAATTAGTTAGTTAAGCGAATTAAAAGAAGCACAGACAAATCAAATATTTCCTCCCTGTTGTCATTTAAAAAAAGATTCTCTTTACTAATTCATATTTCCAGAAGCCATCTTAGGCTGTTCACACACTAGTATAATAGTCTGGTTGGGATGTCAATTATGGTTCTAGTGAAATGCAGAGTCGACAATGAGGATGCAAAGCACAAAGGAAACCAGAGCTCCAGGGTAAACGCAACGGAGACAGTCTGAAGCAGACAGACAAAACAACAGACAGACACATAGCAGTAATGACGAGAGCTTCCAGGCTCCATCACAGTCATTTGAATCATGTGGCTCTTGACTTTGTTCTGACCTCTCTGACTTTGAAAATGAAACCAATTATCCAAAACAAAGGAGTGTTGAGTCCGTCCATTCATTTAAGGCAGGATTACTGGACAGCAACAACATTCCTAGTTTCCTATAGTTTCCATTTGTTTAGCAATTGATTGTTGGCCTCACTATCCATCTTGTCCAAACTTGACCCCTGCATCATTCAGTCCTGAGGTATGCCACTAGTTTGGGCTTCTGGACCCATCATTGTACCTTATACAGCATGGTACGATGGTCATCCTTCACGCTGCACAGGTTACAACATTGGTACATTTTAGTCTATAAAATCATCTCTAGCAAATTTCCTACTTACTTCAGCCAGAAGTTTGTATTTCTCCAAAACAGTTATAATCTTAGCTCACATTAATGGCTTCAGTTTAAGGCACCTTCTATCAGCAAGTCAAACACTTGACCAACATGCTGCCCTGTTGATGCGCTGTATGATGTAATGTGTTTTGTCTTACCTATTGCTGCTGTCACGATTCGATGTTATGTGTGGATGCTGCTATTTGACCCTAGCTTGGTTAGGTCTAACTTGTAAAAGAGGTTTTAATCTCAAGGTGACTTCCTAATTTAATATAAGATATATATTTTAACCATCCACAACTTCACAAAATGCATGCACTTGTCTAACAATGAATATGCCTTGCAAACACAGCAGCACTGTGATGGTAGAGGGAGATGACATGACAGGTTGACCTAAAACCACATGCCCTTATTTTCTTGTCAAAAAACAACCCTAGCCTCTTTTATCTGGATGCTTTGATGCAGTGGAGCCTTTTCATATTTTGCACTTGGCTTTTTCAGCAACCGATGCATATAGAAAGTTACTGCAGTGATATTTACTCCTTGAAGAACACAGAGTACAACTGTAGTATGAGGATATGTAAGGTGAAAACTTAGTTTCACCCATGACCTAGAATCTAGAAACAATATGATTGGTATAAGGAGCTAATGGATTTAAAGATGCCCATTATCTTGTGCACCATGGACCAAGGCAAAAAGTGATTTTCTTTTTCTTTGTTTCAGGGTGAATTTGCTATTTCACACATTTTCATCTGTTGTGCAGGTGAAGGACCTCACAGTTATCTATAATTAGCTGTTGCTACCTGGTCTCTGGCTCAGTCAATAGATAGGATATGAGGGCCTGCTGTGCACAGCTGCAGAAAAGGCACTATTTCATTTTAGAAAGCTATTTTACCCCATTCAGATAAGGCGAGCTAGAGAGGAAGGCTCAATGTCCTATGAAAGAATACAAGAAACAACACTAACATCAGGACAATGGATGAGGTGGAAAATGATTGAAGTATAATCCTGAATTTTGGACATTAACAAAATTTTATTTCAATGTTATACATAAAATTTTAGTTTTTTGTTCTTTTTTTAAAATTCAGCTAAACAAATATTTATATATTGTATATTTTATAAAAAGAAAACATTTCAAACGTTTTAAATATTAATATTTCTTATTTACAATTCAAAACAGTACAGGAAATAATAACAGTAACAATGCAAATTTCAATCATAAAAATGTTACAAAACATTTTTTTTGTTGTTGTTGTTTCCCTTTGAAAATCGGCGAGCTGATATTTCCAGAACATTAGCGAGGGTACAAAGAAGCCATGTGGAGCTGCTCTACATTCAAACAGGAACGGAGGTGCGTTCAACTCTGCAGATGCTTCATTAGTTTAAAAAAACCTGTAATCCAATTTTTTTTCACATTAGTCACCTTATAAGATCTCTTGTGATGGTTTGAAATGATATTCCACTGAAAAAAATGTAAAAACTGTCATCAAAATGCACCAGAGAGCTATATGTTACATATATAGCTGAACGCACCTCAAGCTCAGTAAGGTCACTGTCCTCTAAAGGGACTGGGTTGTGGAGAGAAGGCTGTGTGCACTGTGAACATATGCACTGTGTGTATTTTGTTTGTGAGTGTGTCTGTCAGTATGTAAGCAGGGCGGGGGAATCCATACGACGCATGGATCGAGTCTCTAAAACCAAAACAAACAGTAGCTAACAGTCCAGCTGAGCAGCCTGGCCTCTACTGCAGATAGTCAACGTTCAACGACAGGACTACAGACTATCACGACCACAGTCTACACACTTCTTCCCTTGTTTTCTCTACACTCACCGTCAGTCACAGTTCCACTAACCCGCTGCACCTTGCAGCAGGAAACAACTACAATCAGAAACAAGCAAAATGAGCCACTTTTGAGGCTCAAACTGGCACTCCGAAACCATTTATGGGAATAAAAAATGTCCTCCCTGGCACAAAGGATTTCTTGAGTCTACTGGCCGTTCAGTAGGCGCTGTGCCGTTCCGTTCCTGGTTGTCTTGTGTGAGGAATCTAGACAAGGATGAGAATATAATAACTTGCATTGGAACAGGAAAATTCAAAAAGAAGTTTAGTGTCGAGACCAGCAGTTTGGCACTAGTATAGATTGGCTGACACATGGGAGAAACATGAAGCAAGTAGCAAGGTGACAAGATGTCTTTTCTGGAGAAATATGATGACATGACATACCGGTCTTAGAAACAGTGGACAGAGAGCTGTTAGAGAGAGAGCAGATACCGGCAGCAAGAACACTTTTTTGTAGCTGTAATGAGAGGAAAAGTTGGAAAGGAAGTATAGGAAGTAAAAACAGAAGCTGGCACACATGACCATGCCCATAAAAATAATGCATAGGAGGAGATGATGCTCCATGCAAATGAATAAGAAAAAAAAATAAATAAATAAGGTGGCAATAATATAAGTCTGGACACTCATTGGTCATTGCACAGTCAGACCTGTTCATTCATGATGCCAGAGAGCTCAGTCAGCATGTCCCGGTAGTGAGCTCTCATCTCCTCCTGGTACTCCAGCTGGTCCTCCTTAATCAGACGCTCATTCACATCCAAAGCCTGGCCGCACGCTTCTGCAAACTGTCTGCAGGGGAAAAACACAGTTTTACTGATTATTAATCATGCCTGAACTTTAATCATCTTGGTAAGGATTGTCAAAAACTATTAGGCTCTAACATTTACTAACCATTGAATAAACAGGTTTACCCGATGGGTACTTTTTACATGGTAAGTGTACGTTGCGATTGACAGGCTGCTACCACGGTGTTGTCCATGTTTTCGTCTTACAGCTTTAACTTTTTCACAATGTGTTTTCAGTTCATGAAGGTTAATATTAACATTTTGGTCATCTAAAAATGTCTTATTCAGCATTTACTTTTATGTAGCTTCACCCTCTTGTGTCACTTCTGGCTACAAAAAAACAAGATGGTGACGGCCAAAAACCAAGATGGCAACGGCTAAAATGCCAAACTAGAAGCTTCAAAATTGTAGTCCACAAACCAGTGGGGGAGGTCATGGTGACTACGTCCACTTCTTATATTTAGTCTATGAAGAGGACCAAAGTCAAATAGGAACTACACTTTATGAAGTTTTTCCTGTTTTATTTTGCAGTACTTCCCTTTTGTTCATATATATTTGACATAGTTTGACCTACTGTAAAACAGACATTATTAGTGCTGCAAATTACACCCTTCACTTTGACCTTTAATCATCTGGGTAAGAATCTTTTTCATAAAAATTGTCTGAAAGCTGAAAATGTATGAAGCTATAACAATTATTTGATATTGATTTGTGTTTACTCATTATTCAAATGGATTTAGCTCTAAAACAAGCAGTCAAGACTATTTATTACATGGCTTTGTTGAAAACTGGATTCTGATTCAGCTGATGCTGTCAATTACCATGTTCTACGGTCTGTTATTTCTTTATAGCAGACCGCTCCTACACATAACAGACCGTTGCCAGTTCTGATCTCGAACTCTACAAGAACATTTTTGAGTAATATATATGTATGTGTGTGTGTGTGTATATATATATATATATATATATATATATATATATATATATATATATATATATATATATATATATATATATATATATATATATATATATTTTTTTTTTTTTTTTTTTTTTTATGTAGCTGTGTTATAAGCAGGATAATGTACTGCGAGTGGGTCATTGTTGTGGAATTCAGTAAATCCCTTGGGGTCCTGAATTGCCCTGTCGTGGTTTATTTTGCAGCAATGAACGGCTCGCTGTACATTATCCCTTACATAGCATACAACAAACACTGGCACAACATTGCTTTTTTTTTCTTTTTTTTCCTTTTCTTTAATTTCTTATATTTTATCTGATTTTATTCTGTTTTCACATTTTGGTGGTGTGTTTAAAAATATGCTGTTATATCTGCAGAATCTCTAATGCAACTGGATCTTGGGAACTACAGATATGTTGAACTGTAGCCATGTGCAATCACATAACATTCAGTATACAGTAATACAATTTTTGAGGTCTTATTATAAAGTGTTGAATTGTATTATTATTGGTCATAGGCACTCAGTGTACAGAATAATGTAATTCTAACATTCATATAAAATACATACCAACTGTGTTGTGCTAGGAGCAAACTGAGCTGTGCATTGAATCCTACCTGAAGATCTCCTTTAGCAGTTTGACCTGGTTATCTGGGTATTTCTTGGCATTCTTCTCCTCTAAAAATGCTCTAGCATAAGCCATGGGCCCTGCATTCACCTGGAGAGAGGACAATCAGGTGAGACAAAACAAAGCACACAAATTCACCCCAAAGACAATTTGGATTTTTGGAAGAATCCCCACTTTGACGCTAACGCTGCCCTGCAGTTTCAGCTGCAGCCGGATCATGTCCACCTCCTCCATGTTGCACAGCTGGTTGAGCTCGGAGACTTTACGTGACATCTCATCGATAGCTACCTCAATGGGGTTCATTTCTGTGCTCTGCTGCTCCACCACCTGGATACGCTTCTTTAGGTAGGGGAAGCTGGAACTCGCTGGAAAAAGAGAGAGAAATGGTCAGACCAACTCTGCATTATAGTTTCCTGTAAGGTGTATTTTTCTTCACTGGGGGGAAAAGTGGTGAACTAATACTTACTGGTCAATATGGTGCGTCTCTTGCACTGCTCCTCCACGTCTCCGTGTTTCTTCCCAGAAAGAGTGAACGGCGTCTCGAACACAAAACGATTTATGTTGTGATGTCTCTCAAAATCTGTCCTTTTGTCCTGCTGCTCTTTCTCGTCAAAGTAGGGCACGACGTACGTCACCTGAATGTAGGCAAACTTGGGGTCCAGGTCTTTATGATTTACCTGATTTTAAAGAACATTAAACAAATAATAGTAAAGTTATACATCCACAAATTCACCAGTAACTCCAAGGCAAATCATTCACTTTTAATGAAAAATTCTGTCGCTCACCTTATTGGAGTCCTGGATCATTTTGACATTATCGGCTCCAAACTTGTCTGAGTAGAGTTTGAGTAATCTCTGGGAGATTTCAGACAGCCCCGTCAGCTTCGGCTCTTTGTAGATGAACTCTTTGCTCTCCTCCTCCTCAAAGAAACCCTACCAAAACACACATACACATGCAAACACTAATTAGCCGTTTACATTTATGTGTGATTGTTTGTGTGTACGCAGTGCAAGTTTAATATCTGGATGTTGCCTTTGCTGTCACAACAAGCTGTATACAGTATATGTCAGTGTGATTTTATGTGGCTCCCCAGTGGTTTCTTGAGTAACACATGTTAGAACAAGTCAGCCCTGACAAGGTGTCAGTGTTAAGTTCTGGATGGGAGAGTTCAGAGGTCATATTCAAAGCAGCATTGGAGGCAAATGTCAAAAGGTAAATGAGGTCTATTAAATAGTTATCTTCCTGTCCACTCAGCTCTTCTGTATGTTTAGGGGGGGAAGCGACTTCATCATCGGAGATTACGGGAAGTAAAATGGACCACAGCAAGCTTGACACAAACCCTTCAAAGGGTGAGGGCGGCAGATGTTAATCGTGGTAGAAGGAGAAGAAAGGTAAAAGTGGTTAGCACTGAGGAAAATGGAAAATCAAAGACATACATAACTTACCGCAATCTTGATATAGAACATAATAAAAAAAGGAAGAAAAGAGCAGACAGAAATTTAGGACACTGACTCAGTAAAAAAATCTGGTCTTGTTATCTTTCCATGCCTCAATGATGAGACATTGCATCTCTCTTCTCTTTTTATTCCAATAGTGAGAAGATTTCATATTCTCATTATCAGCTTTTTAAATCCTTTCTTCACTTCAGCAGAGCTCTGAAATCCCTGCGTGGAGATATGATGCCCTCATTAGCAAATAGGAAACTGTGTCAAGGATCCAGGTTCTTAAAAAACAAGCCCGAACCGCACAGCGCTTCACACAGATAAAGCCAAGGATTCAAAGATAATTCACCTGTTATATCAAATATGGTTTAACCATTTCTAAAGAATTAGTTCATCCAAAGTACAAGAAACATTTTCCCCAATTACCCTCAGTGGTAACAAGCAATGCAAATAGTTTTGTTTGGTATGTTTTGTAGAGGTATTGAAATCTTTTGGTCCTTAATACTGGGTGAATACTTTTATTTGTAATTGCACAGAGGCACTGGGCATCGAATTCTGTCTGTCAAGAGTTTTAGTTACTGTTGTTCTGCTGCAGCATACGCAATATGCATGTACAAACATGCCCATGTGCTGTAAGTGCGAGCTGTCTGCAGTAATGAAGCGGTGGCTCACCTGTCCATAGAAAGCTACACGGTAGTAGCGACCGAAGAGACGCTTTTCTGAGTTCACCACCTCGGTCACCTTCAGGTAGGAGCGATGGATGTCATAGTACAGCTCTGACAGCCTCTATGGTCACACACCAACACACATGCAAGGTCAAACTTAGCTCAGTGTGCACACACACAAAGAGTGGATGGGTTAACAGTTACCTTAAAATCCCTTCTCTTTTCAAAGACTGCGATCACAGGTTTGTTGATGTCAGCGATGAGCTCATATCTCTCTGATTTCCACAGGTAGTCCACACACAGCTCCAGCTGCTCCACCAGAGTGTCCTGCACAGCACATCAGGAAGCACATTAAAGAGAGCGACTGCATTAAACTCACCTGGGAGCTTCTCAAACTTGCAATAATGGTCATGAAATGCGGCTTTGGTCATTTGTGAAGCTCATGCTGTTCAGGATTAATGGCAAACACTGACCTCAGTGTAGGGCGTGTCTTGTGTACCAGCGTCTTCCTTCATGGCGCCCTCCTCCTTGACGTTCGGGCTGATGCACATAAATGCTGCCCAGCCCATAGAGAACGACGCTGGGGGTTTGAAACAAGTGAAAGTGAGACATCAAGACAGGTTAGCAAGTAAAAAGAAAGATATCCACTTACCCTACAATTATATTCAGCTTGTTAACATACAGAAACGCAGATATTCTTGTATCAACATACAAGATGTAGGCAGGTAAGCATTCCTCACACATCGTGCCATTTTTGCAGATTAAATCAAAAACTTGTTAAAATTGTGAGCATGCAAAACTCAGTGACACTGAACATCTCACCCAGTGAGACTTGAGTAAAGGACATGTGAAGGTCAAACAGTGACAGTAAGTAAGTTAAGGAATAATGACCAACGAGGTGTCCATTATTTAAGTAATAGCTCACCAGCTAGTTCATTCAAGTCAATAACTTCATACGGTGGAAAAAGAGTAAATATAATTGACAGTATGTTTAAAAACAAGACTAGCTAGCTATACAGCTTTGTCATCGTCCCCGAATCAGTATCAGGAGTTTCACGAAAGCATGAGAGGCCTGATTCTGATTTGATTTTTGTGGCCAGCGCATTAATTTAGAGCGGTGAACTACTTAGTCGGTGTACATTATCAGGAATTAATGGACACCCTGCAGCCAATCAGAATCGAGTATTCACCCAGACCATGGTATATTTAGTGTTAACTTGATACAATCTCATGTCACTAAGGCAAGAACAGTGGTCACCAAACTATTTAACGACAACAGTATTTATAATGGTAACAGAATATAATACCCAGTGTCCAACACAGGAGCGCTACGGATTTGAACTGGCACCTGACAACCTAATGTCCCTTCAGTCCAGACCATGTCCACCTGCCAATGTCAACACCATCCACCCAGTTGTTTCAAACAGTGCACACAAACTCCCTCCCACACTCCCTCATCACTCCATCCTTATTTTGTGAACTTCCAGCCCCCACCACCCTGCAGGCCCCAGGCGCACACACTCACTGTCTTGATCTCGGGAGGTAGTTAGTAAGGAGCTACAGTTAAAGACAGGGCTTTCTTCAGGGGACACACTGGACATCCTGGCCTTGTCAGCTCTCCAGTAGCCTGTTTGGTAGGAGGGGAGGAGGAGGAGGACGAGGTTTACAAAGTCCAACTTGCTTTTGCCTTTTATGCTCACGGACAAGGCTCACGAATGAATCAGCTGAGCTTCAGGCATGCTATGCTAGCTATTAGCACACAGGCTCAGCGAATGCGAAAAGATATTGCAGACAGCAAAAGACAAACACATGCTGTGACACATTTAAGAACAAAAAGAGTTGCAGGTAGAGGAACATGCAGCAAAATGTGCAGACATTAATCTCTCTTTCTACTAGAAGTCGTGAATGGTATCTGAATGCAAAGACAAATCTATACAACTAGTTGGTAATCCATCTTCATTCCCCCATGAGTTCCTCATCAATCTCCACCACACAAAGACACACTCCAGCATGCTCACTTTCAAGCATACACATCAGCCCTCATGAGATGAAGGACTGATGCCTGAAAGTTTATGTCATTTGTTGAGAGTTGCGATGACCATGTTAGCAGAGCGAAAGAGATGTTGGCTGATTGACAGAAGATGGCTGTGATCGGACAGTCCACGTCTGCAAAGATGCACACACTAGCACCAATACGTGAACACACGCAAACCATGCTGCAAAGTCAAAGCAGCAGCATGTGTCAACTGACCTCTCCTCTTCAGCGATTCAGCGATCAGGGCTGAGATGTGGATGTAGCACATGGCAGCCTGATAGGAAAGACAGACACATCAAATTTATTCATTTCAATACAGACTTTTTTTTTTTTAGTTTCTGAAACATTTATAATCTGTGAAGTTTCTGAAACATTTATAACCTCTGAGAGATCGCCGTTGCGGACGTGAACTTTAGCCATGCTCTCCAGCCAGGTGCACCGTAGCTCGGGAGTGCTGGCGTAGGAGTTAGCCAGACTGTACTGAAGATCCACCAGCATCTCTGGATCCTTCTCATGCTCCTTCATTTGGGCTGTGGCCATCAGGACCGTCCTGATCCTTTTGGTGAGGTCCTTCACCTCAGCAGGGAATGGAGTGTTCTGCAGAAAACGTGTTAGGAACATTAATTATTATTATCATTATTATTATTTAAGTACAAAAGTAGAATTAACTACTGCTATACATCATAATCAATGATAATAAAGTTGTGATGTATAACCCTAGGACTTGCTATACCTTCAGTGGTGCATCTCCGTTGGCAAAGTTATTGATGATAGCCAGGGACTGCTGAAATCTTGAGCCGCCGATGCCAGCGTCTGCTATTAGCTGGCTCACTGCCTTAATAACCTGAAGTGGAATGAGAAGTAAAGATTGAGGACAATGTCTGACTGACACAAAATACACAATACTGAAATTACTGTACATCTGGTCCCACTGACCTGTAGGTGCGAGCGGACTATAGACTTGCCCTTGGTGAACTCAAAGTTTTTCCTCATGAAAAAATACAGCAGGGCAGCTGCCTCAGTCTGGGTGGAGCTGGAGCGATGGTTACAGCACTTGAGGATCTCGTAGCACAGACAGCCACACAGGTCCGCCTTACCCTGGAAGAATGCGCTGGGGAACTACATGTACAGAGAGAGACAGAGATGAAACCATCCATGAGAGAACAACTATGCGACTCTTCACTTTAGATGTTGTATGTTTATGTGGAGCTCACTGGACCTTTTGTACAAAGAGCCTGAGTCCAGCGAAGATGTGCCGCAGAGTGGCGGTTGACTGGTTGATCTGAAAGAAGAGCAAGTAGGTGTCCAGCACCTTCTTCATCAGCGCATTTTGTCCTTCATCCAGCAACAGCTGCTTCTGTATGGATGGATGAGAGAAGAAAAACACATTTTACTATCAAAGCTTCATCAGGCAGCTTGGGGGCGGCAGTAGCTCAGTCTGTAGGGAGTTGGTTTGGGAACCGGAGGATCACCGGTTCAAGTCCCGACATGGACCAAAAACTGAGTGTGAACTGGTAGCTGGAGAGGTGCCAGTTTACCTCTTGGGCACTGCCGAGGTGCCCCTGAGCAAGGCACCAAACCCCCAACTGCTCGGGGCGCTTGTCAGGAGCAGCCCCCTCACTCTGACATCTCTCCATTAATGCATGTATGTGTGTTTCAGGTCTGCATGTACCATGTATGAGTTTAACAGAGTGTAAATTGAATTTCCCCATTGTGGGACTAATAAAGGTAGATCTTCTTCTTCTTCTTCTTTTTTCTTCAACTGTTTTTAAAAACAGAGATTCTTTTAGCCACCAGGTGGCAGCAGAGTAGCATTGGCTTTTACAACGTGTATTAAATGTGTGCAAGATTTCCAGATTGTGGAGCCTAAACATCTACATAAATTTCATTTGTATATACAAGTTTTTAGATTGTGTTTTGTTCACTAGAATAATGGTGGCAGATATGACAATTTCTTTTTTGTTTATATTTTTATAAAGAAAAATATACATTATTGTTTGATTTTTTTGATGAGGAAAGTAAGATGGCAAAATAGAGCCAGAGGAATATGAAATAGTGTGATATATAACCTTTAAAAAAATACATGTCATTTTCAAATAAAAAAACTGAACCCAGTTTAACCTCACACTATCAATGAAACATGCTATGATATCCAGAAGCTAATACAATATATACTGTATATACAACACAGCATATCAGCGATTCTCATTTCTTATTTGTATCATTTACTTATATTTCTCTACATATATTGTGTTATATATTGTTGATTCATGTACATAATTTACATGTTACTTACTCCTTTATTTCTATTTTCTTACATTTCTTCTTTATGTAAGAGCAATTGTAATGTCCCAATTCCCCCTAGGGATCAATAAAGCATTCTGCTCTTGAGTGAAATAGATTCCCCTTAACAAAAGAAAATAGATGACACACAGTAAGTGTGTGGTGTGAAATGTATTTTCAGTTTGTAATCACTGAAAGGACCAAAGACCTTGTGATGGTGAACAAAGAGCTCCAGTACGTCCAGCACAGTGAGGGACACCTCGGTGGACAAGTTTGCCTCTATGTCTGTAGGACTCAGGGTGTCCCCATCCTGAATATTCCCATCTGGAAACAGAAACATAAACAGGTATGAATCACTCAGATCAGTCTCAGTAACTTTACATTCATCTTGGTCAAAATGTGTCCGTGTCTTACAGTACCTGTCTCCATCATCTGGAGCAGCTTGGGGTTGGTGAGAGCGTTCTTGCCCCTGATGATGGGCATGGTTTGGGAGCGAGCATGCCGGTGACCTTCTCCTCCAGATGACGCCATCCTGGAGGCAACAGCAAGGATCAGCAGTTGGTGTCAGTTACACACTTTATATGACACTTGTTTAACTTATACTGCACTAAATGTACGACTAAACCATAGGCCAAACCTCGATATAGATTTTGCACATTTTAGTGGACAGGTAAATATAAATGGCACCCATGTCCTGAGGACGTGCTGTTATTGGGAGTCTATTAATAACACATGGGAGTACAGAGACAAATTACACCAAACACTGCAGGTATGAGGAGGGGCATGCTGAGAACACAGTTACAGTTACAGTACATGGAAACACACGGTGGTCACATCAATGATGAATATACACAGGACAAGAATGCATTTATCTAAATCCAAGTGTTGTTGCAGGTTGTCTTCAAATAGTCTGGATTTCCTTGCTAGTGAGCCAATTACCAGACATCATTTAGCATTAAGAACAATGTCAGCAACCAAAGACTCTTTAAATAACTTGTTGTGGCTGAGGTGTTTTCCTGGAGGAGGGTGGTTACCATTGTGGGAAGAGGCTTGAGGGATGAGAGGACTGGGAGGGGTGGTTAGAGCCCTTCAGGGTGCCATTGGCCTGGGTGGACTGGGCCAGCTTTACTGCCGCTGCTAGCTTCCTGTTCACGAGCCAATCACATCAAAGCTAGTATTAGTTAGTTTAGTTGAGACCATCATTGTTTAGTGTCCATCATTAGTCAGTTATATTAACTATAATGTGTTGCATGCTAATAGTTGAGCATGCCTGCAATCAGTAAAATGGACCTTATAGTATAAATGTAAACACTTTGCACACTTTTGTACAGCCCTATATATGTGGCCTTGCTGCATGTTTATAGCAACTAGGTCACATTGTATTCCTGTAAGGCTAAAAGCATACAGGATCTCCAATTTGACCTTGGCGTGATGAGAGCGGAAAAGTCAGAGAGAAAGATCATATAGAGAGGGAGGTCAGCCAGATGGAAAGGTTAGTGGCATAGCAGAGTCAGTGGTTTTTGTCCACCATTAGTAGACTATTGTGTAAATGTTATATCAACTCTTGGGAGAGTGTTAGTAGAGAGTAAAGGCTTGAGGTTAGCATTAACAGTAGACAGCGAGGACATTAGGATGTATAGATGTGATGAAACAAACAGACAGTTAAGCTGCGCTGCAAATCAGCTTAGTAACAAACAGATGTTGAACGTATCGCGTTCTCGTCGATGCTTAAACGGAGCTCGATCGGCCAATCTACACAGACCACATGGCGCCTTGGCCAGCCAAAAGAAAGAGGACACAACTGCTGTGTAAGCCAATCAACACACGCGTCTCAGAGCTCGTTAAGCAGCAAGTGGAGTCCAGCCAGTCATGAGGCAGCAGGGCGTGGAGAGACAGAGGGCTACGAGGTCGACATGCAACATCAGTGAGGCAGATGTGTTACAGGATGCGAAGAGCAAACAAAAATAACATGCATGAATAATACAGCATAATACAGAAAGGGTTACTTGATGTAACAGAACATCAATAAATGTGCAGTCACACACTGACAGCTGCAGCATGCAGAGGGGGAGGGCAAGCGGCATGCACTAGGGTGTAGACGAACAGCAAGGTCGAACATGGAGAAAACAACACAATTCATTGTTTTTGGTTTGTGTCATGTAGTGTATGTTGTGCATGTGCATGAGTGTGTCTTTGTATCCAAGCTAAAGTCTAAAACATGGCTTAACTTAAGGAAGTGAGGCTGTCTGCACCAATACAGACAGAAACAGGAAAAGTTAGAAGCTCGCTAACTTAAGGTCCTGACAACCTATTTTCTCAATCAGCCTCTGAGTGCTGGAACCGTACTAGAACCATAGACTGTATATAAAGATGGACAACATGACAGCTCCCCAAAAGTGAAGCCAAAACAACTCGATCGCCCCCTGGTGGCTGGCTGCAGTGTAGATCATAAATCCCGCCCCCTCCTTGTTGGTGGATGAGACAGGGGCCAAACTAAAAAAATCTAAGTATATGTCAAATACATTGACCCCTAAAGATGGTTTCTGTCGTTTTAGGAGTTCTTATCACACTGATGTATGTTCAAGTGTCCATTTTTCCTGTTTGGTTTTAATGAGCTATCTGATGCTATAAAACAGGGGTGTGATGTGGTGAGTGACAGCTGTGATTGACAGCTGCTCTGAGTGAAGCAGTCATGGAGCAGGACGCTCAGGAATTGTACGAGAAAGAAGATATAAGATTAACTTTACAAAACGTCACAAGTCTTTGTAATAGGGAATGTGTCTGTTTGATCATGAATGTAGATATAGAGATATTGTGGTTATGGTTCCTCTTTTTAGCCAAACAGCTATTGTGGTGCTAACATAGCAGCTCGGTGGCTCATGCTAACAAGCTGTGCTCAGGTTGTGATTGGCTCAGGCAGGTGTGTGGGCGGCTCCACCGCCCGATCACTACTGTGCCAACACTGGTTCCAAAATCTCAAGATGGCAGCACCAGCATCCAGATATTTTGGCTTCACTTTTGAACAGTGGGAGGAAGTGGAGGCGCATCGCTCACCTATATACTGTATATAGTCTATGAACAAACAACTTTCTTCCAAATTTGAAACGGTTTTGGTTATTTGACATTATAGGTTTCTGTAAAATGTTGGTCATGAACACCCATGCACCAATCAGGATTTAACATTTGAACCAAACAGATGACAGTTGTGGAGTTGCATGCTTACGTTGCCGGGCTACTGTCAATCAAATGTGATAATACCTAAGGCTGGGTCTTTTTTCTGGCTGTACAGAAATTTTAAAGTTTTCAGCAGGGGCTATAATGACTGATTGTAGTCTGATAGGCTGGCTGACCGACTGTTCTCCTAGCTTGCTAGCTGACTACACACTGCTAGTGTAATGCATCTCTCCTGAACTTCAATGGGTGCCCACACTGACTCAGCCAGGCATCAGAGAGCTAACAGAGAGAGACACTGAGACAGACACAGGCGTTAGACTGTGAATCCCCCCATGGCCTGGTATTACAGACGAATGTTAAGTAGCTCGCAGCCCCAGACGGTCTCGACTGTGTCTGAGAGAGCTAGCGAGGCTTCCAGCTATCTTTATTCCGTTAATGCCTCCACACACAGTAAAGCAGTGTGCTCTCCCAGCCTTTTGTTGGCTTACATCTCAGCATCTTATTGCTGAAAGGAAAAAGAGAGCTAATTTAATTAGCTGGGAGGAACCAGAAGATGGAGGAGTCTGCCGGTGCCAATGGCTCAGCTCCAGTAAGAGCACACACACACACGATAACAACCCCCATCCTGTGCTTGCCAACTACTACAGTACAATATCCAGCAGTGCTTTTCTCTCTTCAGCAAGATCCAGGAGTTCCCCCTCCCCCTCTCTTCCTTTTCTTACCCCCCTTTACCTCTTCCCCTCTTGAAGCTCATCCCTGAGCATGCACATGCATACAGAACACATATTAGTATTTCTGCCTGACTGTGTCTGATTCATTTATATGTGTGTGTTTGCACACGTCTGTGTGTGCGTGACTACATTGTGCATTTGTGTGTGTGCATGATTATATGTATTCGGCGGGTGGGTGGGTGGGGGGGGGTTACAACCTTTGGCTGCGGCATTTATGTTGAGTTAATAAGCTGTTTCCGTATATGCACCATTATGATAAATGCATGTGAATGAGATCTGGCAGCAAGGAGCGCACACTCACCTGGCTATGTGGCGTTTTCCGAGGAACCTGAAGTGCTGAAGACACAGCCTGAAGAGAGGGAAAATGCACCAATATCTTGGGTGAGGGGGGAAGGTTTGCTTGTTTTTTTTGTGTTCTATAAGTTATGAACGCAGGACAAATGAAGTTCATGTGATCAAACTGAATTGCAGCAGCGCGGTCTAGATGCTGACACAAACAGGAAACAGGCACTTAATTAACTGCACTGTGCGGTGGAGAGGGAACCCTCATTGGAATTACAGTCTGTTTTCCTTCTCTCTCTCTTGCTGTGTCATTACTTTCATCTGTTCCCTTCTGGCTACATTATCCTCCTCTCATTCCTGTCCTCATCCCTGTCTGTTTCTCTCTGTGCACAGTATCACTAGTCAGCTTAAAAGGAGCTGTGGTAATACTGCGTGATGAAAAAAGGAGAGTACTTACTCCAGGATGTTAAAGAAGTCTGAGATCTCATGGTGAATGGCCCGGTGCCAGTAGGACACCAGCACATCTGGAAACAGGAAACAAAAGACATCATATCACATATCGAGGCAGATTTCCAGAGGGCCAGACAAGCACCAGTGTCAGTATTTTTCATGCTGAAATGGTATTGGAGTGATTGAAACCAGTACGGTTCAAAAAGTTTCCAATAAATAGTGTTTTACAGGTACTAAATGCAGGATTGGGAGCATTTCTATTGCCTCCGCATGGCTCTCATCATGGCGACAGCTGAGCTGGCGGCTTGTAGCTAACAGTGCTAACAACGTTAACAACAAACTACAAACGGTATTAACCTGAGGGGAAACAGGAGGGTGTTATCAGCTGTAACCACAGTGTGAGAGCAGTGCAGAGCGGCGGCGGTGAGCCCACATGTACAAACATGTACTAAAAGCATGCACGGCCGGCCCGGCTATCTCAACAAAGCACGAAGAAGCTCTGATTACAACACACAATGACTTCATTCTCTGCTCAGGTAGACATTACTCCTCTATATCTCTGCATAGAAAATAGTTGCTTGCTGCTATATTAATGCTCTGGATATCATATAGAGAACACCTTTAACCTGCAAAAAGGGCAAATATCTGGTGTTTGCTGTATTAGAATAATTCAATAAAAGGCAAAAATAACTATTGTCTAAATCTTCTGGGCATCTGTTGATCACATGTAGTATAACAGTACATATAATAACCTATAAACAGCCTTTACAAACACAGTCCAACAAGTCCCTAGTCTGGACTGTGTTAATCCTCTGTATTCAGAGGTCTGTTTGTGGATGTTTGCATCATTACTTACCTTCAGATATGGTTTTCATGATGTGCAAAAAGCACATGAGGAGACTGCGGGTCTCTGCCTGGTCCAGCTTGTCACAACGAGAACCGTAGCCAATGAGGGACTGCGGCCGTGCAAACTAAGGGGAAACATCCAGAGTGAATACAGTCAGAGATATACTGTTAGATTCGTGTGAGGTCATGTCCTCAGTATTTTCTTACACAAATATATGGGTTTTAGCAACCTGGAGGGAAACATAAGATATAATGGGTATTTTACAAGCTGATGTGGTATTTTCAGATTCTACTTTCTGGCCAACATGAATAAAGGTTTCAGCAGTTCCCGGCCAAAATGTTATTTTTATAGGAAATGTGGAGACAGTTTGGAAACATAATTTATACCTTCATGCTGGGAAACTAAATTTACAGAGTAAATGACCAGACAGTTAAATTTGTAAATGAAATATGTGAAATAAAATTCTTTATTTTAATTATGAGACCTTCTTTTTGGTTTGTTGCCAAAACGATATAAGGGTGGTGGTAGTGGTTTAAGTATTTTTTGGTCATTTCTTTGCCTTTACTACATAGTATAAAGATGTGACAGGAGATAGGGGATGACATGCAACAAAGGTCTCCAGCTGGACTTAAACTTACATGATTAGTCCTAGAGCACCAGGACACGCCAACTTCTTTAGCTGGTATTAGAGCATTGTGCTTGCGTACTTGTTAGAAATCTATATACAGTATAATGTAGACTTTATTATAAATGACTCACAATGAGGAAGATGCACAGTACCTACAGTACATTACATCAAGCATAATAAATTTATTTAACCAATTTAAGTTCTATTGACGGATCTACTTGCTGCTCCTCTGAGTGTCAGAAATGAAAACCGTATGAGGATGTGTGATAACACAGGAGGTGATGGCTGTTTGACTCTTCTCTCTTCTCACCTTCTCACATCCGTCCATCTTCTCACTATTCCTGTCACTGTTGCTAGGGTTGGAGTCCACGCTGATCAGTGAACCCCGAGAGTCGGCCTGGTTACCCGTGGCAACTGCCAAGGACGAGAAGGCTGGTGGAGGTGGAGGAAGGGGGCGTGTTGTCAGCATCAATGTCCTCATTCACATGTCTTTATACAGACACTGGAAAGAGACAGTTGCGTACAAGCACATGACGTCCTGTTACCTGTGATGGAGTTCAGCACTTCTTTGGAAAAGGAGGCATCTACAGAGTTGCCATGGCGAGTAACGGGAATCACGCCTCCCGCCACTCCCCCTCCTACACTGAGGTCGTCACGAGAGCCCTAGTGGGGGTGCAGACGGGGGAGACTCATTTAAACCATCTGAGGCTTATTATTCTATCATTCAGGCTATTATTTCTATTAGTTATGAGATCATGTTAACAAGCTGCAAAAGATCGCCAAGATTTCAGACACAACTTAACAACTTTTTGCTGTTTTCTCTTATTTCATAAGGAAAGTAAATATTCATGCTAATTAACTTAAAATGAACTTTTTTTAAAAAATGTTTCCTTTGGTTGACTTATTTTGATACTGTTCTCCAGATACAATCCTGTATCTTTCATATTATCCAGTTCATATTTGTGAATACAAAGAAATGTGGTTCTGTGACTCTTAGACATAAATGAAAATGAGCATAGACACAACGATGTATTGGACATATAACTCTTTGGCACAAGAGAAAATACAAAGACTATTCATGAGCATACAAAGTTTTGTTTACAGTGTGGTGGAAATCAAATGGAAGAGGACAGACAAAACACAGAAAGACAACATGTGCAGCATCCAGCAAGACTTTATGTGGTATTTCTGCAGTCACGGTCTGCAAACCTTTAACATCTAAAGATGAGAGCCTGTGCTGCAAAGAATGACTCAAACATTTGTCCAGATGTAGAAGAAGTAAAGTATGCTGGTGTCAAGTTGTGTTTAGAAGAATGCACATTGCACACAGTCAACCAATCATTGCATCGTCTCACATATGGACTCTTACTTGGTCACTAGAAGTGAAGTAGATGGGGAAGAGGTCCCTGAGGAAGAATCGAGGCATGTTGTCCAGGATCAGGCCGTACAGAGGAAGGTAGAGAGATGCGATTCTGGCCTGCTTTTCCTGGAAGGGCAGCAAATGAAAAGGGGCATTGCATTTAAAAGATTTGTTCATGCTCTTCTACATCCAGTAGCATTTAACTATAAAGCAAGGAATCTCTGTCTGTCTGTGGGTTATACACATTTCTTGAGAACCATTCAATTGATCTATTTCACAACTGCAATTTGGACACGCATCACGGTCAGTATTAACAAACTTTGATTAAACAAGCACACAGCACTGTGCAGCAGTGAGGGCGGGGCTTCAGGGCTCTGCCATCTGCAGCGGGCAGACCGCGGCAGTCGGCCCGTTCCAAATGGTTACGAGCTCCAAACGTTAGCGGCTCATTGACTGCAGTTGACTTTACAACCAAACACTCTTCCCTGGAGTCGAATAGCCAACTGGAAGTAGAATCGAGAATCGAGAGTAAGCTTCAGGTGTGTATTTTTCCCCATGAGTAAGACTGTGTTTTCCTGGTGTAAGGCTTGATAATAATCTATAACACTAATAACGTTACCTTCAGCAAAATATCTCGGCCAAAATGCGCAAATATCTCGGCTACATAAATGCATGCTCTGCTTTAAAACTGCAGTTCTCGAGAAAGCTACCACCAAACTACAGCAACACCACAGGCCAAGCATTCAGACCCTTTTGAACAGGCACGTTTTCAGCAGTACTGCTCTAGTTATCTTGTAATACTCCTACAAATCAACATGCTGTTTAATGGGGAAAGATTGTAATGACACATTAAATATGTTTGCAGATTCCTCTGGCAAGACTTATGAAAAACATCTCTACAGTCCATGACATAATATTTAATTTGTCCTGCAAGGAAAATGTTGTGGCCTTTTATGAAACATGATTTTCCTTTTTTCTGGCACATATTTGCTTTTTGTCTTGTTTGCTGTTGTGATGTGGCTGGCAGTATTTGGTTCTGTTTAACAGAGGGCAGATTACTGACTCGATCTGATTTGGACACTTCCCAGCATCCATTTAGACATTGTCTCTGCTGTTTGCAGCTGCTACGAACAATCACATGTCACTGTGTTAATGTGTGAGTCACATAGGAAGAATTTCTACTGTGATCCTGTGACTCATTAGTTCATGCTTTTAAGTGTCCTCCTGTGTAAACATGTGCTCTGGCTACCTTGGTGGCGTAGCGTGCATCCAGAGAGTGTTTAGCCATCAGAGTCTTCAGGGTGGCCAAAGCTAGGTGTCTCAGGTCCTGCTCGTCCTGGAGTGCCAGCCCCAGTTCCCGTAGCAACAGGCCGGTCAGGAAATGCTTCCTGCAAAACTCTCCAGTCAGGTTGTACTCGGGCACGGAAGCTGAGGAGAAACAACGTAAAAGATTCACATTTTAAACTGAGATGCACATGATTTATATAATGCTCGTGCCAATATTTGCTTTCCATCAAGGAGTTGATTAAACTGTTTCTGTATAAAAATCTGCTTACAGTGAGCAAATAATGTGACAAGCCAATTTTCCATGAATATCATTAACATCATACCACAGTAGGACACACACGAGGTTACAAAGGAATGAGTGAACATATTTACCATGAGTGCTTTGTGGCTCTGGGGATGCATGGTCTGACATGGACAAACAGTCAGAGGGAATGACAGGAAGAGAAAGAGAGAAAGACAGAGTGTTAATAGACAAATGAGAGTGAGAGCTGCTTGATGCGTGATGCTACCACATTGAACTACAGCGTGCGACTCACTCGGGCTCTTACCTGCGATGCGAGCGGAGGGTAACGGCAAGCTGAGAGGAATGTAGTGCTCGTGGTTGCACACCTCTCTCAAGAACTCAAATTTCCGCTCACACAAGACCTATCTCACACACATACACACACACACACACACACACACACACACACAAATATATTTTTGCATTGTGTATACGTGTCTAGATGCACATCAAACCTGAATTTAATTCAAGTTTTTGTTACCTTGCTGTCAGTAGCAGTGATCATGTTTATGTAGTTGCTAATCAGTTTGAATGTGAAGCCTCGGTCCATGAGAGTAAAGCAACGCTGCAGAGACACAGACAGAGACATCAGCTAATAAGACAGTGAGAGACACATCAATTTTGACTGTTAATACAGTTTATACAGATCATTCCCAGAGAAAAATACAGTAAGCACAATGTTCACACACTCTACTGGGTCTTTTTTTTCATTCAATTTAATACTTTAAATACATAAGACAACATTTTCTTCCCACCTTGACAAAAGCTGCAACAGCTAAGTTGGCACTACGTGTCTCCTCTGCCAGGTCTTTGTTTTTCCAGAAGATGTGCTCGGACACCGTCTCCACCAGCGTCTCCACACGGTTCAGGTAGGATGAGGGGAAACGCTGGGGCCTCGGAAGCTGTGGGGACACAAAGTCAGCATAACATAATCATGCAGTGTGTCCCAGGACAGATTATATACAAACGGAAAGGAGCTATACTGGCCCAAGAATAAGAGGAGGCTAAACAACTTGATTTTAGGAATGGGAGACTCCAGGGGCCAAAAAAGTGTGCCACCTTACCTTTACTTTGTCAGAGTCAACCAAATGTTGGGCCATGGACTTGACAATCAGCTCAAGGAAGAACCAGGAGAACTGAAATGAGGAGACGTCAAAGCAGGGTCAACCTTGCTCCAATATTTATCCGTCTAATCAGCTCCAGCATGGAAACAGAGGAGGCGCACATGATTTTGTTTGAGACTTTTGCACTAATTTACTTTTCTCTAGGACCCTAGAGGCATAAACAACAGTTTCCATAATTAAAAAATAAAGGTTTCCAGTTTAGAGTAAATAAACTGAGAGAGTGGAAATGAGGAGAGAGAGACAAACCTTCAGGACATTCCTGACAGCTGCCTGCTCATTGCTCTTCAGGTCAAAGGTCATCCCCTTTGCCAGCTCCTCGTGAACTGTCCTGAAGCCGTGGGCCTCTGACTTGAACACAAACTACACAGAGAGAAGAGGAAAGCAGTTGGTTAAGCAGTGCTTTTCATTATCAATTAATCTATTTTGGCATTCACCTTTACTGGGAACAGTAGAGTAATAACAGGAAACATGGGAAAGATAGGGAAGTATATGCAGCAGACATCCCCACCCAGATGCCAGGTGTGTTACAATCTATGTTCTTAACTAGAGCATCAACAATTACTCAGTTAGTTGAGTAAATAAATCGACTGAAAGAAACTGAACTGGCAACTGTTTTGATAATTGTTAAAGTCACTTTTCAAGCTAAAATGCCTCAAAAATCTGATATTTAGTGGTTGTCAGATGACAGGATTTGCTGCCTTTCTTTGTTTTACATTACAGTAACTTTATTTTTGGGGGGGGTTCGGTTTGTTAAGATATTTAATAGCATGCTGTTCGCCGTCTTTGGATGTTTCATAGAAGAGGATTGACTGACTTATTGAGAAAGTCGACAGCAAATTAAGTGATAGGGGAAATAAAGCTGCGATTAATCGATTAGTAGTACCATTCTGATAATTGATTAACTGGTTTGAGTATTTTTATTAAGACAAATAAATCCCAATTCTCTGATTCCACCTTCTTAACTGTGAATATTTTCCAGTTTCTTTACTCCTCTATGACAGCAAACTGAATAACTTTGAGTTGTGGACAAAGCAAGACATTTTAGGACGTCATCTTGGGCTTTGGCAAACACTGACCAATGTTTTTCACCATTTTCTGATATTTTATGGTCCAAACAACTAATCAACTAATTGAGAAAATTAATTAATTTACAATGAAAATAATTGTTAATTTCAGCTCTAGTCCTATCCCCTGGGCCCCCAGGGTCCCCAATCTGCTGATTATGTTCTTGATTAACTGATTCATAGTTGGTCAGATTTTTTAAATAAAATGTGACCTACACAATTTCCTACAGCCCAAGGTGACATGTTAACACGTTTTTTTGTGTGCAACCAAGAAACCAAAACCCCAAACTGTTCAGTTTATATGGAAAGCAGCAAATTCTTACTACCCAAACACCTGCATCACAAATACTATACATGCATATGGACAAAAACATGTGACAGAAGGCAAATAAAATATTTTCCATTTGATGTGTCTATTCCTGCGTACTAGGCAGCTCATGCTACAGTGAAGTGAACCCCTTCTCTTTCCTCTCCTCATTGAACACACACGTATTCACACTCACACACACTCAGCAGTTTAAATTTGGCACCGCCGTAACTGAGTATCATGCCAATCTGTTGCTATGGCAACCCTGGTTCCATTAGCCGTGCTGGTCCTCTCCTCTCTTCCCCTCCCATCGTTCGACTTTGCCTCTCTGCCTCTCCAGGCGCTGCAGTTTTCCTTCACTGTGGCCAACTTGAAACAGGTCTTGTGGTTTCTCCTGCTCTCTTCTCTAATTCTCTCACTGATTTTGCCCCTTAAACAAACGCGCCTTGTGTGTCTGATTGAGCCGGCTGAATGTCCCAGTTTGCCTCCTGCTCAATCGCCCCTTCTTCTTCTCCGTCGTCTTCTCTCCCTACTTCTCTGTTTGTGTTTGCACAGTTTTCTGGGCACGCGGCCCTAGCCACACTCCTGCTGGCCCAAACACACACACACACACACACACACACACACACACACACACACACACACACCACATACAAACACACAAGGCCTCAGAAATCAAATAGTCTGTGCAGAGATTCCACTCCTTCGTGCAAAACAACAGCCTTCATAATTATCATATGATCATCCTGCATACAAACACACTCCAGTCCAAGGATTGCTACCAGCAGACCAAACACACACACCGTCGTATTGTTGGTATATTCAATATGTTATTATACCTTGATGTAGGAGTGCAGGTAGTGATCCAGGTTTTCTTCATGGCACTTTGCAACAATGTGGACCAGCACTCTGCAGACGCAGAACAACAAAGAGTTATACTCGTTACAGCCTTTATCGTTAAATAAAACATACATTTTCTCACCATTCTGTCTCTTCAATAGCAGAACTCTGTTATTTTTTTATGATACATGATTCATCAAACAGTCAAAATGAGATATGGTGTCTTAATCACTGCCCTCACTGTGTGCTTTACCACATGCACTCAGCCCCCACCCTAATGTGAGTCCAGCTGTTGTGGATGTTGTAGTACCGCTGCCTACCTGGTGGTGGCAGTAGTGACCTCGTCATTGTCATTCTGAGTCAGGACCTTGAACAGCTGGTTGAAGAGCACTGGCAGGAATCGGATGATCACTGGGATCCTCTCCATACTGAGAAGACCCTGGAGGACAGTGGAAAAGGAGGCATAGGCGGAGGAAGAGGTGGAGAAGGGTGGAAATAAATGAGAAACCATATAAAAGGCAAAACATAATAATTATGTCTGGCCTATAGAACAGTGCACTTATTAGACATGTAGCTGTGTTCAGCGGCCATGTCTTTTCCTCGGTTATATTAAATGAAAACTGAGGGGATGTAGTTGTCCCTTTTCTCTGACCTTTAAGCAGTTGAGGAAGTTGGAGGTAGGAGGTAGCGAGAGGTCCAGCTCTCTCTTCTGGCACTGCTGGAAGAATCGGTTCAGGTGGGGGTCCTGGCACAGAGGGAAGAAACCATGAATCAGCACAAAGCATCTGCAATAATACTTAGTGGACTGCATCCTTTTTAAGTAACCGTTTATCCTAAAATGTGAACTTCACCACCTCCCTGTCATTTTTCAGTTTCACTGTCTCAGTCCTCTCACAAACAACTGAAGTATTTTAATAGTTTCAAAAAAGCCAGAAAAACCACCAAGTTCATTGTGATGTTTTTCAGGCTGATGATTGTACTATGGAGGCCAAAACACTTATATAGTAAGTTTTGTTGCTGTTTTGGAGCGTGAAAAAGGTCAGTTTTGTTGTAGCAAAGAAGAGATTCCTCTCTATTAACTGATTGATATTTGAGAAAATCATCTTAAGACCCGTTTTATCTTCATCTTTGTGACATATTATGACAACATGACTTCATGTTCAATCTTACTTTTATAAAATGTCCTGTTTCAAATGTCTATTTCTAACATGTCCGTAAAAGTAATTCTAAATGTCCTTTATACTGTATACACTGATTTCAGTTGTCTCTCATAAAGTACTGCAAGTGAAATTAAGACGTAGGTTCTATGTGGACTATTGACCAATTTCTGATAAATTTATGAGAATAAATAACAGGCCGAATCTTCAAGGACTGTTTTTCCCCAATGGTCACGGCTAATCCAGTTAATACAGCAATAGCTTCCCTCAGTTAAGCCGATCAGACAGTTTGCTAGAGATAAAAACGGCGTCAGAGGGATGAGGGCACAGAGAGCAATTGACCCTACAAATCTCTGGCTGCAGACTCCAGCTCTGAGACTCCCTGGTCTAACAAAGTAGCACCACACACCTTGACCATGTTTGGATCGGCATACAGCTGTGAGTCAGCTGTCTCCACTATGAACATTATTAAAAACCAAGTACCGTTACAGGCTCACCAATGAGCACCTAACTATGTGCACAAGAATGATGGCACTAATTTAAACCAGAATTCAAACTACTGGCAGGGTAGCCACAGGCCCTTTTCTCTCTCTAGGAAAGGAGGTAGACAAAAATGTAGAAAAAAATAATAATAACAATAAAAGAGAGAAAAGGGGCTGTTCAAAGCTCTGTTAGTTCTTTTTCTAAAAGATTTTATTCAGTTCATTCAGAGGATTGTCTTTTTCATGAAATGTAAGCATTAAGTTCATTGTGCTAATTTTCAAGTATCAAACTTCAAAAGCTGACAAATAATAGTTGAAATGACATGAAAATGTACATTGTTGATTTTGTATGATGGGTTTGCTATAGGATACAATTTAGACATTATGAGGTTGGGACCTTTACTGGGAAGATATTTTAGTAACTGAGCCGCTTTGAATTTTAATTGAATAACCCCGACTGATACTATCCAAAACCACATTGTAGAAATACTCTGCTACAAGTAAAAGTCCTGCATTCAAAATTTCACTTAAGTAAAAGTACTCACTCTGCACAATGGCTCATTTCAGAATAATATATATTATATTATTGAAATATTATTGATGCATTAATGTGCTTTAATGTTGCAGCTGGTAAAGGAGGAGCTTATTTTGGTGGGTAGCTTGTGAATTTCACCAAGGGATCAAAAATGTTTTATCTTAACCTATTATAATACATGATGAATTATGTGTTAATTATATTTTGCATTATTAATCTAAATCTTATTATCTTTTAAATAAATGTAGAGGAGTAAAAAGTACAATATTTGCTTCTGAACTATGGTGCAATAGAAGGAAAAAGTACCTCAGAATTGTACTCCAGTACTTGAGTAAATGTACTTAGTTACTGTACAACACTGCTGTGCTAATCATTTAATTTGTTTAGCTACAAAAATAACACCTCATTTCAGGGTTAAGTGTTCCTTAGAGGCTGAGACACTGACAGTCTTTATTCTGGCTCATTTTAACAAGGATGTAGTGGTTTAAACAACAGGCAGAAAGCCAGCGATCCATGGATTTTCTATATCTCTTATCCTGGACAGGTTCACGAGGGGCTGTAACCCATCCCAGCATTCACAGACCATACATTTAACGGTCGATCACATTATCAGTGAGCCAGTAAAACAAAGAGAGACTGCAGAAACCCAGACGACGGTCTCACCTGAGTGTAAACTGTGGAGACGACGTTGGTGGACACTTTGAAGATAGGTTTCCCTCCATCGACCCATTTCACATCTGCTCCGCTCTGTAAAACAGTTCACTCTCGTCAAATACTTCATTAATCTTCTCACAGAAATGATTTTTATTTTTCATCACAGTTTCTAATACTCATACACTCTGTGTCTGTCTTCCTCCTCTTTCTTTCCTCCCTGCTTCTCACCTTGGTGTTGCTGGCCTCTTTAATGGCCAGGTATCCGGGCGGCAGGTTAGAGGACACGGGGACGCTGAACTCCTGGGATGACAGACGGCCTTCTTTCAGGAGAGGCAGCCAAGAATACCCCACTAAAAACACAAAACAGAGTACTGAATGGTGGCCAACCACAGAATAAACTGCTGCATAATAAACATTTAGCTCCAGATCGACCACCAGCTCACCTGGTGTCTCCAGGGCTTCTTTCCTCTTAGCATTCGTCTTGGCGTTGATGTCACAGGTGACGTGATAAAAGGAGAAAAGGAGGTGGTGCTTTTCATGAAGCTGAGTAGGGAGCTCAATCTTCACCTGGGGACACAACATCATGTAGTGGGTTATATTATGGGATGCTGCAGATCGGCGAGTTATCTGTCAACATGTTCTTGGCTGCTAAAGCTAAAGTCAATCCACTTCCAGGTTGCAATGATATGAAATGTGATGATTCTTCATTTACCTCATCGTAGAAGTCCGGGTTCTGGGAGTGATGCAGGACCGTGGAGCAGGCTGCTGTGGTGAGGACTGGACCTCCTGGCTTGCCGTAGATGCACTGGAAAAACGGCAGCAACAGAAAAAGGGGCAAAATAAAGTCTCATGACAGACAGCATTTAACTGGTGACAACAGAGCTGTATAAAAGTCACTAAATGTCCCATTAGCATGTTTTTGGATAGCGATGTACCTTTAAAGGTTTGGCAATTTCTTCGTCTGAGCTGCGGAACTCCACGTAGACGGAAAGGTTACGAGCCTGCGAACAAGCGGACCATTGTAACCAACCATTAAAACTTCATAATAAAAGTATATGAAGTATGTAAAAAAAACAAAAGGCGTGTTGTTTGTGATTTTTGGCTCTAAGTCTAGTCTCAGATGATGCTTTTATGCTACCTTGGCGAAGCTCTTCTGGCTGTCATATTTGAGGTGTTTTGGGTAAACGTAGATGTGGTGCCTGTAGACGCGGTGCGGCTGCGTGAACTTGGTGGTGTCCTGGACAAACTCCTCTACTTCCACAGTGGGCTGGTGTTTGCTCAGCTCCTCAAATGGCTTCACCGGTATACAGGAGGATGTGACACAGTCTGAAAGCACAGAAAAGAAAGTTTGAACACATGGCAGAGTAGAGAGGTAGAGGGGAAGGAGGAGGCAGTCAGACAGAAGAACAGGGGAACATGAATGAACGCAGGCAGAGGGGAGGTGCTGCCTAAAAAGCGTACTAGACGTACTAGGATGCTCCAGTGGAACGTGGTCGACTGAGATTTCCAGCGCCCCGGGAATAGTCTGCAGTTTGCTGGTCTTCTCAGCCCTGCACACACAAAAATTAGAAAGGGAGAGAAAATACAACAGCAATACAACAGCAATAACAGCCATCATCACAAAACTTCCCCTGTTAATTACTTACATTACGACAATTATTTTTAGTATTACAAGTTTTGTGAAATTTTATGTTTGGATATGTACATGAGGCATTATCTTTTCAAATATGTGCCAATTTGCATACATTTCCAGGACAGAAATCTGAACATTGGATAAAGCCAGGTTCAAAATTCCTGTTTCATTTTGCTGACGTATTAGAATCAAAGCTTTTTACTGATATCAATTTTTATCACTCCATAAATCAGAAAATTATGTCAATTTCGCCATGTTTTTAGGAGTAAAATATTATATAAATTAGGGTATGATTGAAACATGAACAAACCCCTTTGTAGAAACCTTCACATTATAGATAGGACTGAAACTGGAAAGTTTAGTGTATGTAAGTGCTACTGGAGAGGAGTCTTCCAGCACAGAGTAAAAGAAAAAACAGCCTTTGAATGTATGTATTGTAAAAGTCCATACATTTTGCAAGACACTACAGGTGTATACATAGAGTAAATATCTTAACTAACATATATCACCATGAAACTTTCCCAGTTGATTACTTACATTAAGACAATTTGTATTTCCAGTCTCTGAGATGTTATTTTTAAATACAAATGAAGCTTTATCTAATGATTTGGTGAATTTAGGAGAAATCTACAGATGCAAACAGACAAAGCAGTAAAATAAACACCTAAATGTGTGTTTAGGTGTGTTTTTCACCCACTATTCTGAAAGATGTTATAGAACACAATAGCCAAAAAATCTCCAAACTGATGTTTTTGCCAGGGTTGTCTTGCCTTAAATGTCATAAGAACTGTTAATCTTGCCTCGGATGAGCCTAAGTGAGTTCTAGTAAGTGTACTTTACCTCCTGTACTCAGATACCAGCTTAATCAAGTCATCTGTGGAAATCTTGTTGCTCTCCTGTTTGAAGAGAGGCGAGAATCGAGACTCTCTGTCCAGTGCCCCGTGATTGTCCTTAAACACCGACCTATGATAGATTGAAAGAGACATACTGTTAAAGAGTAGATCCTACAGAGAGAACATGGTAAGTATATTTTAAAATGTTTACAACAACTGAGCCTCCTGAGCCTCGGGGGCACTGACCTGACGGACCAGGCAAACGGCATACGGTACTTTCCCAGTTTACTACAGAACTGCTTGTTGGATTTCAAAATCTTCTGAACGGTCTGTATGAGACGCAAGCAGAGCGAGAAGGACAAAGTTAGCAAGACGCCACAGCTGATATTTTTAAACACAACGGGGTGTGATCAGCCCTAAATTCTAGTTGACCTAGACAGAGTGACAGACTAAATCAGGAGGTTGTTTAATACAGGCAGCAGGTTGAATGTCTGGTGATTCACTTAGCCATTTAAACAAGGACCACATGGAGCACGGCCAGCGGGGAAGCCAGGAAATGTCTTGGATAGGATGTCGGAAAAAACCTCATTTCTAAACTATCCGGAGCGGACTGGCATTCAGCGATGGAGATAAACTCTGGCCTTACAGGAAAACCATTTTGTAAATGTCATGCATTTAAACTGTTTGAGTGGATTAAGCCATTTCCCGGAGAATAAACGCCCTAAACAGCATGCTTCATGAGCCATTTTTCCCAGCTTGCTTCAAGAGATAAGACAATATAAAAGGTCAAGCAACGTGAGAATGAGCAAAGCAATGGAAAAATGACTTTCTGACCTTGCTGGAGTCTGTATTCTTGATATATGGCTCTGTCCCACAAGCAATATTTCCCATCAGCACCTTTTCCACTCTCGCCACCATCACTATGTCTGTGTGGGGGTTGGTGACTGAGAAGATGGCCTGCATGAAGAGCGTTGGAAAATCATATTAGAGTCGTTCTTCATCTTCTTTAAAACATGCTGCAGCAGTAACATCCTCGTACCTGTTTGGGAAAGCACAGCCAGTGCTCCAGGTCCAGGCTGAGGCTACAGTCTCCTGGCTTCTTCTCAGCAGGAGAGCTCAGGCCGTTTTCCTGACCTCCGACTCCAGCAACCCCATTCCCATTCCCATTACAGCAGCCCCCGAGCATCTGACGCACAGCTTCATGGTTGAGGTCTACGTGGAAGTCTGCGGACACCTTCCTCCCTTCTCGTACGTCCAGCAGAGCCAGCGACACGAAGAAGGGTTCAATCTAGTGGAGCAGATTCAACTCAGTCAGTCCCAGTTCTTTCATATACCTATACTGTATGTAACTATCAGAGCTTCACTAAGCAAACTAGACATGCTTCCTCATTGATTTCACAGAGACATGGTAATGCAGAAGTCAATTCTGAAGCATGTTTTAATAACTGTATGTTTCTAATCCTCACATTAGTGACCGGTCCAGTTTCACTCTCATTGATGCAGCCCTGCAGCATGAGGTTGAGCGATCGGCAGGTTATCATGAACCTTCTGCCCAGTTTCTCCTCAAACGGACGCACCGATGCGTTCTCAACTGACGGATGTTCGGCCCGCGGACTCCTCAGAACCTGTGGTTGGTGAAATACAAGTTGCTTTACTTGATTATAGTTTACCAAGCTGGAATAATCGTTGAGAATGAATAGAAATGTACTCATGAGGACGTTGTACAAGCTGGGTAAGTTGTGTAAAGGTAAAACACTGTATGAAATAGAAAAATACAAAAACAATGAACACATACAGGAGTATCAGGGTCCAGCGAGAACAGATTCAACCTCTCTTCTCTCCTGGCAGAGCGAATTCCTTCATCTGTCTCAGAGATATACTGTTAGGGAAGAGACATTAAGAGACAGTCAAAGAGCGACCTGGTGTAAATAATAAACAACTTATTAGGAATTATGATACCAATAAAAACAGCAAGGGTTTTTCTGGGATTTAGAGGTAACCTGTAGAGTTTTTAAGGGCAGTAATGTTTATGTTCAGTGCTTCTCCATAAAATGCATTGCGTGTATCCTTGAGGCCTATAAAAACATAAATGACAGACTCCTTCATAAAATAATTAAAAAAACAACTTTTTGAATATCTGGATATCAGCATTGTTTCCATCCATGTTGATTATTAATAAATGGTAAATTGATTGGTTAATTTAATTCAAGTTAACAGTCATTTTCCTGGTAACAATCAATTAAATGGTAATTAATAATGTTTACTGATAATTTGTAATCCATAATTTCTGTTATTGCAACAGTTTATTGTTGCACACATTATATACACTAATAAGTTTTTGTTAATGGTTACCAAATGATTTTTAAACCTTTAAGAATTTGTTTGTAAAACCATGACATACTGTAGATAGATCGACTAGATATTTGCAGCACTTTGTCAAAGCTTCATAATAAGTTTATAAAGCATCTGGGGATGGTTCATTAAATTCACGGTTCGGTTCATATCACGGTCTGGATCATTCACAAGTCTTAATAGCTTACGTATGTTTACCGATCGCTGTTAGCCGCTGAGTTAACGTGCTATGGCGAGCTAATAACTGTGGTAGTGTGAACATAGTGGCGGTGGTAGAAAGACATGCGGAGTAAAATCTGGTCTGCCCTCCGCGAAACTGAATCAGTTACAACACACGACCACAGTTAAACCCCAGCCTCCTTCCATTGGCCTTGATTTCTACTGTGACAATAAACGTGATGAAAAAAAATACACAATCGGCCTCATAACCTATTTCAAAAGAACCGATCGATGCATACACGACCTGAACCGTGACTAGAAAACTGAACGGTTCAAATTTTTACCCAAACCGTTCCCATCCCTATTATTTAGATAGATAGTTAATACTTTGTCAGTGATTAATAATTCTTCATTGGTCTTTCTAGCTATATAATGTTCATAGATGTTTTACAGAAAAAATGTATTAAAGGCTTCCAACTCATTTGGTAATCATTAACAAACATTTAATGTAGTGTATAAAATATTAAAATGTGTGCAATAAACTGTTATTAAATATTTTACTAATGTAATCACAATGTAATACAAACTAATGACAAAATAAATCATTTCAATGTTTGTTCACAATAAAATAACTAAGTTTAATTAACTTTTGTCCAAGTATTAATGATGGCAGGAAGGTGTATCTCTTGTGTGCCTCCTCATGCTAAACATGGCTCCATAGCACCACTAATGGTCAAAACCTCCAAATGGTACCTTTAAATAGACCCTGACGGCTGTGCTCTGCATGCATGTACAGTTATTGATAATAGTGGTGACTGCAGGCTGTAGCAGCCGAGGTATATTATTATGATTTGAAAGAGAAGAGTCGACCTTTGCTAGCTCTGGATTGATGCCGTTCTCTGTAGTCGTATCTTCATTCTCCTGTAAACAGCAGTCACTCAACGACAGGTCGAACACATCTGGAGGGAGAACAAACACACTCTTCTGTTTATGAGTGATGACCGCCAACACTGAGTGGATGGGAATGTTTATCTGAGCAGTCCATTTTCCCAAAAGGTTAAAAGCCATATATCATTTTCTAAAATAGGTTCAGCAGTACACTAAATACACACCAACCAGAGTCGGTGGACATATATCCATCTCAGAATAAAATATGACCCCATTTGTGGTATTTACGGGTAATAAGGCAGGCGGGCTTCTGCAGAAATCTAACTGCCATGTGCTTGGAGCAGTTCTTCCCAAAGGCCATGCTGAACCAACTGGCTCATTAATGGTAGGTCGCCACACGCTCGCGGCCTGATTTAGAGGCATGCTCACAGACCGCAGAGCCATGACGGCGGTGGCTATTACATCATTCCACCACTTTTCACCAGGCCAACTCTTGATGCTCTCTGTCGGTGTGTGTCATGTTACAGGCCGTGGTCCCGTGTCTGAGCTCTCACAGAGCTGGCACATACGGTCAAGTTTTATGAATTATGCTCACATGTAAAGTTCTTAATAACATGGGAGCCACTGGCTGGCTTCATTTAATGATAGTAATGTTATGGATTGACCCTAACCCAGCTGAAATTCCCAATTAAGGTCATGGCAAGATGGTGGATATTATTTAGTTATATAGAGAGAGGAGAAGGTTACATTTTTGCTGAGTATAAAATCTTCCTCTCTTCAGGGCGCCATGATTTATACATGTGATGGAATTATGCTAAAATTTCCAATCCTTAAATACCCCTTTTGCCACTAAATTACCATTTATGCTTCCATCCCCTTTGCTCTTTCCATCTATTTTTCAGTGCCCTCTCTCTACATCCATCGTATTGTGTATTACTAAATACTAAAACAGAACCGGTCTCACCCTGCCGATGGTCGGTGAGGTCCAGACTCTTGCGGTCAGGAGCCGGGCCATCGTGGGGACTGATCTGTAAGATGCGGGTCAACGTGCTGATCCACTCCTCCATGTCCTGCTCGCTTTCCGCGGCCAGCACGAAGTACGTAACCTCGTTCATCTTCAGCTCAAAGGCATGTTTCCTCAGGCGGTTATTCTGTATGGGGATGAATGGAGGGATGGATAACATAATGTGGTTGCACAACAAAACCAGAGCTTGGTTCTGTTTTTGGAAAATGTGACTCTTTCTTAAACACGCATGTTTTTGAAGATATTGTCTGCTGAGTTATAAACGTAGCTGCTTAGCTTAGTGTCTGGATGTCTAATGGGTAAAAAAACATAACAATCAAATGACGGTTTGGCACATCTGCCATCCATCTCTGGAGGAGTGCTACTGTAGCCTTTGACAGACAGATGGATTTATTTGACAATAATAAAGGTAATGCAAGACTGCATGCACATACAGTTTAATTGCAGAGGATAAAAACACAATAAATTTAAAAGCTCATTTCCATTGTGGTCCTCGTAAGAGAGAGGAAGCTGCAACTCCCAAAACCCACATATACTACATCCAGCAATTACTGTAAATTAAACTGAACAACTGTCTTTAAACAGTACGCAGAGACATAACAATGACAAACCCAATGAGGTTGTCAGTCACTGGGTAAGTAAAAAAAAAAAAAAATCTCCCGAAACAATCCCTTAGAAGCAACACAACAATATCTTGTTCTGGGCATGTAGTGTCATTGTGCTACGAGCCACATTTTACAGCGGTGCATCTATAAAAGGCCTCATAAAAGATAACACCAGCTCGGTTAAAGTTAAATGTCACCTTTTTTTACGTTATCCTTGTGTATAGAGGGATGCTCTGATGAAGGTCTTTGTGAACCCAGTAGATAAAAATTGGATGCAATGGAATTAAGTGTTTAGATGTGTTTTCTTTGCTGCTTTTTGCATCCAACACATTCTTGTCTTGTGCAGTAGTTTTGGAGGGAAGGAAGCCTGAAAAGCCTCCTATATTACTCTAAATATATATTTAAGTCTATATATGTACAATCTCAGAACCAATCAGCTATCGGCCTCTGTGGGCTAAAGGCTATATTTCTGGTGTAGCCAGCGGATATCTAGGAGACTTTTTTTTTCTGTGTGCTGGTCACTGTTTACAGTCCGATTAGCAACTTCCGATGTTCAGACTGGAGTTGAGAGACGAAGTGTTGACTGGATCGTTTCACAAGCAGCCAGTTTACAAGCTAATTTTAAACCAATAAAAAGATAAATTATAGTCAGACGATAGCTAGTGGGATCCTAGATTTCATTTCTGCCAATGTGTTCCGCCTCTTTTGCTCTCCACACAGACTGTTATGTTAGTAGAATCCGATCCAGTCTCCCCAGCGTTTCCCTGCCCTTTTGTTTCTCGTTTTGTCTCGTTTTGTCTGTTTCTCTGTATCTGTGTGCTTGTGCAGGTGGGCGTGATCTCCGGTCTCCGCCTCGGGGCGTATGCGGCTGGCACACCTGAGACCGATCACCAGTCATTCACATCCTCTGCAGGATATCTACTCTAGGATTCCGTCCATACTCTCCACCAGATCATTCAGTCACCCACTGTGGTAGCGCATGTCTCAGGCCAACTACCTTGTAGCTTGTCACCACACCATGCCGTGTTAATCCTTTGGAGGTTCTTTGGATCTCGCGCCACGCCACCTGCCCGTTTCTCCACCACCAACCTAGAGGTCCCTCTTCTCACAAGCCATTACCAGCAATATTAACATTTACGTTTTTTTTTTTTTTTTGTAATAAATTTCTTCCTGATTCTGGACTGTACGTATTTGGGTCCTCCTTTTGCCAAATCCTAACAGACTGTTTACCTGCATTCAACCAAAGCCTGCTTGAACGTGATTGGTCAATACTAATCGGACTACAAACCAGACTGCTTCAAATGCCAAAATCTGGTCCTGTTTCCCACAGATTCTACATGTAAATGCAGAATCTGTTTATAGGGATTAATATATGTACAATGCAGTATACTGTAGTATATATTGGTTTGTGCTCTTACTTAGACTGTATATGAATGCTTTAAACCCACCTGTACCACACCAGTGCATGAGTCAAGGAAGATGCACCCTTTGGGTTCCTTGGAGATCTTTTCGTCTTTATAGAAGTTCATGATGTAGGAATTATCGGTCAACTGGGTGAGCTGAAAATATCTTCTCTTGAATGACTGGATGGATAGAAGACACATACCTTAATATAAACACATTAACCTGGTCTAAGGACAAGGTCATATTAGGGGACCCCCAGGGGTCCTTGAAGGGGTTCCAGGGAATCTGCAGCAAACTTATCTGTGTCAGGGAGCCACTGATTTAGGTGATGAATTAAAAACAATGCAAAAACATAAAATAAAGTGATATCCCTGCCAAATATCACTCGAACTACAAATAGCAACATACTTCACCCTTTCCCCTGGGTAAAAATGTCAACAGGAGTCACAATTCAAGTTCAAATCAGCTTTAGCAGGTCAGAGAGCAAGGACATCTGAGCATGAAAAGGGAGAGCATCAGACATTTCCTCACCCGAACAGTGATGCTATTGTTGACGGTGCTGTTAAAGTTCCCCTTGTAGAGCCAGCCTGACCGAAACACACCGATCCCTCCTCCACTGCCACCACCTCCCCCTCCTCCTTTGGACGAGGACAGGGAGGTGGTATCCTGTAAAACACAAATACAGTTAGTTATGGATGCATTATCTTTCCAGTCATCCCTCTGACACAGAGGAGCAGATGATCAATAGAGAAAAGGAGACTTTCCAAGCCTCATTCTGTCTCAGGATGGCTATTTGTCAGTTCATAAACAATGTCCTACTGACCTGTAATGAGCTAACTGCTCTTGCAAAGTATATTTTAACAGCTTTAAGGCTGTGGTAAACTAATTTCAACAGGATGTATGCAGCATGTAATGCATTCAATCTAAAAGCATTTGTCAGTAGACGGTCATTACTGACCTCGTCCTTGTCAATGTCCTCATGGTCAATCTCAAAAGAATGAGACGGCAGCTTCTCCGCTTTGTACAGTTTCCTATAAAGGAACGGGGAAAGAATAAATGTGGAATAATGAAATATACTGATGGAAAGAAAAAATGATTTCAGGAATTTAATCCACTCTGTTTGAGTGGTGTAAATGAGTGTGGGTGGCTGACTCTGCTCCATCGGTCTCTGTCAGGAGTTGACAATAGGCAGTCCTCGCTCAATCCTGCTCCACTGATTCCACAGGCTGACCTGTCTTTGTGTGCGAGCCATGGGATAATATGCCTTTGTGTGTGTGCTGTGAGCTGCAGACAGCTAGGCTGCAGTCTGTGAGGAGGGCAACACTGGAACCACCCTCCGCTAAAAGTCACAGTCGTAAAAATCTCTTAAAGGGACTAAGTTTAGGCGATTTCTGGTGATTGTGGGCTGGCCGCTGACAGAGGAATGCTAATATTGGCCTGCACGGATGAGAAACGCTCCACTCAATCACAGTGGTGACAACCACACATATACAGTATAGTAGCTGTAGATATCCCATTGTAGTATGGTTTCCCTGGTGTATTTCACCTCAACTTGTAACTCATAACACTTCATGGTTGTTCGCTTGTCAGCGTCATAAACAATATACCAGTGTTTGTGCTTAATTCCACAGCTGTAAAGAGACATCTAAAGTTGATATGATTGTGCTCCAACTTGTGTTTAAGCTGCATCTCGCTGTAAAATCCACCCTGGATGGCAGTTCAGAGGTCATGTGAAAAGACTGAAAGAATACAGTGGCAACCCATGGGACAGAGGAGGGACATTCCTGTGGTTGAGAGCAGTAACTGCAGGGCTGCTCCGGGTCAGTCTCACTGGGGCTGACAAAACTCAGCCTGATTTAAATAAATGACTGACTGACTAACTGTATGAGTGTCTGACTGGGACGTTTAAAAAAGGGATCAAGGGAGCACTGAAAGTTAACATTTTTTAGAGTCGTCCACACTGACTTCTTCCTCACTCAACATCAGCCACCATCTTGTTCTTGTTAACGTCCTCCCACCTCAGTGTAACAAACTGTGGTTATCCTGGATGTTCGGGGCTACTTCTCGGTCTATTTGTTCATGAGGGGAAAAAGTCCAGCACGACTTCAGTCAAGTCAAGTCAAACAAATCTGAATCCACATTTTTTAAACATCCATCTCATCATAGGTTGCAACATAATATATAGACTAATGGTGCCTTCAAATGGTGAACTCGAGTTTACGAGATGGGAGGTCGTGAACACGACATGCGTTGAATTCAAGTGGTTAAGTCATAAAGAACACTGTTGCTAAGCAACAGCAATAGTAACATTACTGTCCGAGTCGAGAAGCCACAGGCTAACAATTTAGCAGGCTAAGTGGGTAACATAACGCAGGAAATGCAAAGGCATGACAGAGGAGAAACATGAGGTCATTGAGAATATCAGTTTTCCTCAGACATATTATAAAATTACCAAGAAAAACAATATATGACTAAAATTACAGTATACTGTATAATATTAACTTATTATGCACCAATAAATTAACTTCCATGGGCTCCACCATTTCTCACAATGTCAACACACACGCCACAAGTCGTGAACTCAGAGCTTCCAAAAACTTTTCACTTACAAAGACCTTTTTTTAAAAACTTTCATTTTGCACATAACAAAATATAAGCATAGAATACAACCACAAAAAACACCACTCACAAAGACTTGAATACAACATGAGGGGGCCCAACTCTATAGGCTATGCTTCCCGACCTCCTGCCTACGCTGCGTTTGTCGCTCTTTATACTTTCTGGTTTACAGTTATGTGGATTACACATGACTTGATTTTATGGGATCTACACAAATTAGTGTATTGACTTTTCATAGGATAGCTACGAACAGTGTATGAAAACAGCCTGTTTATGGTAGTTTATTAACAGGAGAACTGAGGGCTGAGTAGTGTTAAGGTTAAGGTTAAGGTTAAATAAATAGTCATCAAACTCTCCCCAAGTAAGTGTGTTTCCCAAAATGCTTAACTATCCCTTTAAATCCCATACAGCAGACACAGTAGATGGGTTATTGAGTAATAAGTGTATTACCTGGGCAGCAGGCGGTAGTCTCCAGCGTAGTCGTCATACTTGAACTGGACCACATTTAGCTCAGAGTTGTAATACTTACAGGCCTGGAGGAGAGGAGGAGATTAAGTTGAATATGATTAAATACTAACTTTATAAAATGATGGCCTCTCTGGGGGACCTGGGGTAGCTGGCACGCCAGCAGACAATGAAGAAAGCTACACTGTAGTGAAAGTACAGCCAGATGTCGTCTCTCCTGAGGCCTACTTGCTGATGTGCAGGCTGGGATTCATCATTAGAGAATCTAAATTATAAAAAAGGAACTGAATTAAGACTCTGTCCCCAGGTAATCTGCAAATAAAGATATCTTTAAATCTTAATAGATTTCTTGTCTGTCTCGGGGGTTGAAATAGTAGGGTGCTCTCACTGTAAGTTATCAGTCTTACACACACACACACACACACACACACACACACACACACACACACACACACACACACACACGTCACAAAGGCGGTTTCACATCCTCTCTTGCGTCTGCTCGCTGAATGCTGCGTTGCTGTTTTCTTTAATCCATTTGTTTAGAAAGATCTTGATCTTTTGTTAACAATGTCACAAATTATAAACAGGCCAAACAGATTATCAGCTACAATATCAAACTCAGATGGGATAGCACACACACACACACACACACACACACACACACACACACACACACACAACAAAACACAAAGTCGGACACACACATTATTCTCCAGTGGGCTGTGACAGTACTGTCTGGGGAGTTTCCGTCTACTCAGGGCTCATTAGAGATCGACATGTGGAGAAATTATATCTGATAGCCCGAGCCTACAAACACACACACACACACATACACACACTGGTAAATAAATACACATTAAGATATGCACACACACACACATCTGGTTTGTTTTAAAGATGTGGTGAAATTGCTCCACCGGTATCAGGATGTCCTATATTAAGAGCAGTCTAAACTGACAAATCTAACCACCAACCACCAAAACCTTGCTCATTCCCAACCACAGCAGCTTCAGTTAAGACCTGCACACAAAGGAAACATGTGGGCACACGCACACACACACTCAGTCCTTACCTGTCTGACCAGCAGACATTCAGCCTGTAGCTCTGCCCCCTCAGGAACAGTCGACTTGAGAGTCCGTCTCTCCTGAGGCACAGTGGACACCTGGAGGGATATAAGGATCGCGTTAACATGACAAAACACACTGTGTTACGGCGCGGTGAGCCACCTCAGCTGAAATACAACCAGAACACCTCCACTAACTAAAAATAATATTCTTTAATGAGATAAAACCACCAGGGAAAAGAGCAGAGGTGCTCTTTAGCAAAAAAAATGCCAAAATTAGGAAGTATGGGTGTTGTTTAGGCTGTCATCTATGATCTAAATTGATCACAAGACAAGGTGTGTGAGGATCTGGGTTGCATCATACAGTATATCTACTTTCTAAGCCAGTTACTTTGCTCAGGGTCACAGGTAATAAAACTAGAATCATCGCCTTACAGTTATATGCTTCAGCCAACCAGTCAAATTGCAGTTTACATTCATGTCTATCCAAAATGTCATCACTTCATTATTTTATCCTATTAAACATTTGCGTGAAATTGTCATAAATAGTATTTGAATTCTTAAGTTATGGCCAAAACCATTATTTGCAAGGTCACAGTGATCTTGAACCACCAAAATCCAATAAGTTCATCGTTGAGTTCAAGCTGATGTTTGTGCCAGATGTGATGAAATTCCCTCTAGGTGTTCATGAGGTATCACTTTCACAAGAATGGGACGAACGTGAGGTCACAGTGACCTTCACCTTTGACCACCAAAATCTAGTCAGTTCATCCTTGAGTCCAAGCTAATGTTTGTGCCAAATTTGGGGAAAAAAATCCCTCCAGGGATTACGGAGATATTGCGTTTGCCTGGTCCAGAGGCAGAGACGGACAAACAACCCTAGAACATAATGCTTCAATAATGACATAATGACATTCCCATCAGCCTCAGCTGTACATTGTGTTTATTTCTAATGAGCAAATGTTGCTAACACACTAAACTAGGATGATAAACAAGGTAAATATTACACCTGCTTAATGTTAACATTGTCACTGTGAGCATGTTTAGCATTTAGCTTGAAGCACTGCTGTGCTGTATCTAAGTCCAGCCTCAAGGACATACACACATGTATCCAGGATATTGATGTAATATTTCATTCCTTCTTCTATTGTTTCTGGCCAGTTTTATTGCAGTCGAGATGAATAATTCAAGTCAAATCTCTGTTCCCCTTCTAAGCACTGATTAGACCTACGACTAATAACCTAATCTATGAATCATCCATCTTTCATTCCATAAAGCATATTTTATGATCCATGAAACAGAAAATCAATAGTCAATCTTTAAGGTTCACATTCATATTCAAAAAGAAATATTCATCCAAGTGATTTTGCAGAATAGGAATGAAAACAAGTCAAAGATCTTTGTGCGTGAACAGACAGACTATGATTTATGCAACCCAATCAGCCGGCTGGAGCGCTGAGCTCACGAACCAACTGGCAAAAGGGGAAAACTAGTAAATGCCTTTTGTGCATTAGCAATAGTCTGCCAAACCACTTTCCGTTACAATTATGGAAATTGACTGTGGGCTGCATCCTTGTGCACAGAGACACAGAAACAAAGAAAATAAGAGGAGATTGTGTTGTAGCCAGACAGAGCTGGGAACCAGCAGAGTCAGGCATTAAAGTTACAACAGCGCAACTCCACGAGCCAACGTTTCCCTTTACTGCACGCAGCCAATTAGGTCATCTTAATGTGCAGTGGATCTGCGTCTGCAGAAAGGCATTAGCATGTTAATGAAAGTACTAATGAACAAAGAGCCGAAGAGAACAGTTTGTTGACTGTAATGAAAAGGCCGCAATGCTCAACATGCACGATTAGTGTTAATAAGCGTGTCATGCTGGAGTGGAGCGTTGCATTTTAAACAACAATATGTCACTATCAAATTAAGAGCTGATGACTTGTACTGTGTCTGAAATCTCTCCCTATAACGCCTCATTTCCACACAGTTTTATTTTGTGTACCTAAATCTGTGTAGTATAAGGATTACTTTTACTGCATTCAACACAAGGAAATGCATCTCCTTATGGATGGATAGAAACACTGCCGCAGATATGGCAGAGGCCGTCCGCTCTAGTCACATTTATACACTTCTAACTGAAAACTTTGCCGACATATTAGCTAACATTAGTAGCATGCTAGGTGTGCGTGTGATTCATAGCCTACATCTTTTAACAAAATACTACAAAACGGCTAAATGTGCTGTCAAATTTTTCCCTTGGAGAAAAAGTATAAATAGAGCTGTATTACACTGATCAATCAGCCAGAGATCACAGAGGTTCCCACAGGAATGAATGAACATCCGGTTGACTTGCATACATACTTACTTATATTACATATGCAGCTGCCCTTAAAATGTACGTACTGTTGCATGCAGTATGCATACAATTGGGACATACTACTTCGTCGTAACATTGCATCTTGAGCTGTGAGCTGAGTCTTGTGCAGATGATTGTGAGTCAGAATAGCCAGAAAAGCATGCAGGCTTGCATTTCCAAATGTGACCGAATATAGTAGGACATCCTGGTATTTTTGGCATTATGTATTTGATAATTGTAATTTATAATGGGACATACTAAATCTTTTTCTGGCATACTAAATAGTAACACACGGTGTCTATGTAGAAACAAGGTGTTACTATGTGGTGCTCTGTATTTACTGTGAGTGTGAAATTTATGCACGATGTAGTGCCTTAAAAAGTTTTCACAGTGGAACAAAAAAAAGTCATATCCATGACATGTACACTACTTTCTGCTAACAATCCCACAGTGTGTTGCATTTCATGGATGCAAAAATGACTGTTGTGTGAGCCTTTCCTGTTCTGACTGCATTAACCACTGAACCATCAGGTCCCCACAGACACACACACTTACTGAGAAATCATGGTCGGGGAACAGTAGCAGGTCTCTGAGAGGGTCTTCCTTCAACTCGTCCCCCAGTTCAGAGATGACAGTCTCATAGTCGAGAGGATCAATCAGCTTCGGCTTCTCCTGCTGCAAACGGAAACACAGAGACACTTGATCAGTATTCACATATTACAATAAGATACAATAAGATAAGATAAGATGCAATGCCAAACATCTAAAATTGAAAAGTGTCAAGTGTTGACAATTGGCATCGAGCGCTTGTTCAAATAGATTTTTTGATGAGTAACATTTTCTAACTTTATATTCTATTGAGGGAAATGTCTTTAGTCAGCACTGATAAATCCAGCAGTTTGTCATATTTTTTTTACAAGTGCAGAGTGTGTAGCATTTGGCAGCATCTAGCGGTGAGGCTGCAGATTGCAACCAACTGAAGCTTCTCACGTGTGCCAAGCATGTAGGAGAACTACAACTGGCCGACACGAAAACGCAAAACGCTATCTAGAACCAATATTTGACCATTCTGGGCTACTGTAGAAACATGTTGGCCATCTCTGTGAAGAGAACCCGCTCTCTATGTAGATATAAAAGGACTCATTTTAAGGTCACAAAAACACACCAATTCTTACTTTCAGGTGATTATACACTAAAGAAAAAATACTTATTAATATTATAGTCCATTTCTGCCAACAGTTGCCTCTAAATGTTACACACTGATTGTTTAAATGCATTGAATAAAACATGTTTACCCTCCCCAAAGAAAATGTTTTGGCATCTGCACTGTAATTTGGTATCGTATCAGCACCAACATTGAACATTTTCAAATTATACAAAACAGTTATTGTGAAAGCAGAAAAAAGACTATACAGACTATAAATGCAGTTTTGTTCATGAACCACACTATTCTTGGAGCATGCATATTTTATTAAAAGCAGTATCCATGACAATTTCCCCTGTTTTGCCATGACATCATTAGGACCTAAAAGACGCGTTGAGGAAGTAGCACTACGGCTGAAGTGAGGCTGTGACACACCACACCTAAAATACACATGTGGAGTTGTTTTAGATTAACTGAGATTAAAAAGAGAAGTAGTATTAGACACCAGCTTCATTTTACTGGACACACGTCGACATGATACAGGTGGATTTTTCAGTAAATGAACACATCAATAAGCAACCAGACCAACATAGACTGACACTGTGTGATCTTAAATATGAAAACACCACATGCGACGAGCACTCACCTCTCAGCAGTCCCTTCTATTTGTGAAGGCCTGTTCTCGCAACCCTAACTTTCTCTTTTTTAAAGCTATGTTGAAAGATTATGTAATAGGTCAATGAGTCACACACACACTCACAAAAACCCAACATTTTAAACATGTGTTTTACAGATCGAAAACTTCTGTCATTCAGAGAATAGCAACAGAGCAGCAACAGCAGCAAAGCGAGAGCTGGAGCAGGCTGTGGTGAGGAAGGCAGAGGAAGTAATGATGTCTGGTTTGGTTCACACGCATTCAGCACAGACCGGGGCTTTTACCCACCACAGTTACCCTAACAATCACAATAGGCCTCTTGACGCACACCCAAGAGAGAGCACAGAAGAAAGAAACAAGAATGTAACTCAACCCAAGGTGATCTATGTTTTAGGAAACCCATCTAAATACTACTGCCCTTACCACCCACATGCTATACTGTTAACATTTACCCACATGCAGTATTAAAACCAATAGAAGGAGTTCAAGTACCCTTGGGGTCTTGCTCACGAGTGAGGGGACAACCTTTGCTCCTACTCTCACCTGTGGCCATGAAGGCTGGGTCATGGCCGAAAGGTTCCCACCCTCCGTTTTCCCAGGAGGGTGGCTGGTGTCTCCCTTAGAGAGGGTGAGAAGCTCAGCCATCCGTGAGGGACCCGGAGTAGAGCTGCCGCTCCTTTGCGTTGAAAAGAGCCAGTTGAGGTGGTTTGGGCATCTAGTAAGGATGCCACCTGGGCGTCTCCCTAGGGAGGTGTTCCAGGCATGACCACCTGGGAGGAGGCCCCAGGGAAGACCCAGGACTAGGGGGAGAGATTATATCTACACACTGGCCTGGGAACGCCTCGGGATCCCCCAGTCAGAGCTGGTTAATCTGGCCTAGGAAAGGGAAGTTTGGGGTCCCCTGCTAGAGCAGCTGCCCCCACGACCCGACCCCAGATAAGTGGTTCGTGTAGAGAGGTGTTTTCTAGTTTGTTGTTCCTTGCTCCAAACTTGTAAAGCAGTATTACACACTGACTTTTCAATAATAAATATGTTGATTAATTTATTAGCCGCGGGGGTGGTGTTTCCCCCCCCCCCAAGAGGGGTTCTCTTCCTCTCTTCTTGTGTTTTTTTTCCCCTTGGGGTTTTCTCCGCCCCCCCTCCCCCCCCCCCCCAAAATTTTTGGTTATTTGTTTTTTTAATTTTCCCTGGGTGGGTGTGAGGTGAATGGTTGTCTTTTTTTTTTTTTTTTTTTTTTTTTTCCCCTCCGTTGGATTGGCGACCTCCCAGGGTGTCCCCTCCCTCCCCCCATTCCCAGCTGGGATCGCCCCACCCCCCCCCGACCCCTAACGGGATAAGCGGTTGACGATGGATGGATGGATGGATGAATTTATTAGAAAAATGATTGTCAACAATCACAATAATTGATTAGTCAATTAAATTATTTGGCAAAAAGTGCTAAATATGTGCAGCATTTAGCTTCTGAAATGCTGCTTTTCCCTGTTTCATATCACTGTAAATTAACTAACACAATGATATCGGCATGTCATCGGTATCGGCAAATAAAGGCTTTAAAATGACCCTTTTGCATCGGTGACTGAGCGGGTGCAAAAACCAAATATGTCAGCAGTGTGGAAGTATGTTTTGCAATTTGTGAAATAGGTCAAAATTGCCCTGTCTGTGCCTATTTTTGGGACCGTCTACTCTCTGGGACAGCATCATCCAAGCCTGTTAAAAGTAGGATGAATTCTTCAGTTTTGTTTGAACATGTAGTGTAAATTAAAACAAATGTTTTACATGTAATGCAACTTGATGTGTTTTTTGTTATTTTGCCTAATGAATGTGTACATTTTGTAAAGCATTGTTTTATATGTCTGCATCTGCCAGTGGGCTGTCACGATAACAGTAGGCATAATAATATGTTAATTCCACTACAGGGGAGACTTGACATTTGCTGCAATTATGTGCAAAAATGATGCATGTTAGTGCGTTTCAGACAAAATACGCTGGAAAATATTGGCATATCGGATATCGGTAAAAATCCAACATCAAGCACCCATAAATTAAACATCTTTAAGTGTTGGACTGTTGACCAGACAAAACAAGGTGTCCGATGGTGACAACTTGAGTTTTGAGAAATCATGATCAGATTTTTTTTTTTTTTACTACTTTCTGACAAATATTTAATCAATGAATTAAAAAAATGACAGAATAATCAATAATGAAAATAGCCATTAGTTGTAGCCCTAATAACTAACTGGTAAATCAAAATTTCTGCACACCAGTCATTAGCAAGTAAATGGCATAAGATTCAAACAGATAAGTGACAGAGGAAAGCAAAAGTCAGGCGATTAGATCGAGCTGGAGGTTTTTGTATGTGACGCCCATGTGACGTCAGAACTGATGTCTTTGAGGGGAGTCTGTGGCTTTCCCTCACAAGCTGACGTCTGTCAGGTACACTAATGTAGCATTAGCTCTGCTGCTAGGTGTGCATCATTAACACACACATCATTTAATCTCCCCTATCTGACTCTTCCTGTCACACCCTGGCTCAGTGTAGTGTAACAAACAAACCTTCAACAGACGAGGAAATGAAGCACACAAATATCATGAAACACAATATGTATAAAATCATAGTAATGACTATAACTGACAGCATATAAACATGTGTAAGTCCCTGATTAGTAAATTGCAGCCATGTGATAGTCAATAAATAGTTGAGAGTTGTAAATGCAGCATGAATGTGACGTATATACATACAATACTCAGCCGGGTGAAATCCGATCGCACTCGTTTGCTCTTTATTTTCCTCCTGAAGGTGATTTTGCTCCTGAAGCTCATTGCGAGCACAGTCAAGTGTGTACAAAAATAAGCAGCAGAACTTCCAGAGAGAAAAACAAAAAGGTTAAAGTTGAATCAAAAGTGAACAAAGCAAAGCGCACATCGCAGGCATGTGCTCTATCAGAAGCAGAACTAACACTGGGAGGGTTTGTGAGTTTGTGTCGGTGCACGTGGATGCAGAGGAAGTTGATGTTTGATGTCCAACACACACTTCAGTGCACACACTCAGTGAAAATCCCCCGCAAAAGGAGAAACTAACCAACCCGACGCTCCCGTTTCTACACATCTTATGTCTTTCTGAGAATTCGGCGAGACAACACAAGACACTACTATTATCGGTACTGAACAAAGTACAGGTAACAGTTTACAGTCAAATAGACAACCCCTCTCTACAGTTTAACACTATCATGTACTCACACACACTCAAAGTCAAACTCTCAGCGTCTTATCTTCTTCTGACCAAATGTGTGAATAGCACACCGTCAGCTTGCCCATGCACACAAGCATACACATACACCAACAAGCATGCAAACCTTCAACTTCCTGTTCTAAAGCTAACCTGTGCATGACAGTATGCAAGACCATGTATATATAAAAAGACATGTACAAAATTAAAAACATACAGTGGTATTCATGTTCCCATTTAAATAAATGCAATACAACACTACATACAGTATATACACATTTACATCTGTATTTGCCTGCACACATACAGACACCCACTTCCCCCAGATTAAACCTCATAGCAGAACAGAGATCTGTACAAGAGGAAACAAGTCCTGATGATACAACAAACTGCTATACAGTACCTGCTGTTAACACATTATATAAGGTGCCGCCATTAGGCTTTTTGGGAGCGCTAATGGATTACATGACGCAGGGAAATCAATGTACTGCATTATCCCACTTTAAAGGGTCAATTCACCCGTATTTCAAAAGAAAACATTCTCATTACATCACTTCCTTTTTTGTAATGGTGTGTCTGAATTGTATGCCTGTGTACCAGAGGTGAATGGAATATCACATGGTGCTCTCAGCATTGAAAAATCAGCATCTCTTATTAGAAACAGTGTCCTCATTTCACTCTGGGCAATTATATACTAAAAAAATTTAAAGTTGTCATAAAATCTAAAGATTATATTTCTTTGGTTGGAAGCAGTTCCCATAGAAAGTCTTAACAGCAATGTCTGTGGGTTATCCAGACTGTATCGGATGCTGTGTCTGGAAAGACATAGGGCTGCCTATCGGCAAGAATCTGGCAATGTGATACCTATCGTGACATAGGGGTTGTGATTTAATATATTGCAATATATTGCCATACTGTAAGTGATAGATTGCGATTTTTTTAAGACAGCCAGAACTATCTGCATAGCTTGACACCACAAGAGCTGAATGAGAATATATGTTGTTGTTTTTTTATTTGTGTGCAGTAAAATATTTGTGATTAATCAGATGTGAAAATGTAGAATTGTACAATGTGAATAAGGATAATCTTTTTAACATATTTTGTGGCTGATCATTGCTCCACACACTCTCCTCTTCAGTATAGTAGCGTATGCTATATGTTATGTTATCTGGAGCTCACATATGCTAACGGCAGTTGGTTTTGGCCAAGTCATGTGAAGCCACAGCCAATTTTGAGGTTAAAGTGCCAAAACTGTTTCACATGTAATTTCCATTGTGAAATACAAACATTTGTCGTCTGTTTCGCTTTTAGCCAGCATCTCGCTATTTATGAGTCTTTATGATTCAGCGATGACGCTACAGTACGTGACAGTTCATGACTTCAACTCTGATGTTCATGAGTGGAACAACAACCTGCAACTCTCGCAGGACAAGACATTTCTAAGTAAAGCATTAATCTTAATCTGCTGTATGTTTTCCTTATTTAATAAGCGTTAATAACTCTTTGATGTTTTTACATCCGAGACAGTGAATCATAATTATGCTCTTAGCGCTGCACTCCTTCAAACCCATTTAACTTCTGCAGCTCAGCCTCCCTCCTCTTCTTTCCCTCCCTCCATCCGTCCTCTGCTCTGCAGCTGCCTCCATCCCTCCCTCCTCCCCTCCTCACTCTTCCTCATTTCATCAAACATCCTCAGCAGTGCACTCCTTTATTTCTTCTCCCTTTGATTCTCTCTGTCTCTTCCCTGATCCCTTGTTCTCACCCAATTAAACATCCCTTTTAACATCTCTCCTTCAGTCTCCTCTGTTTGTCTCCCGCCCTCCCTTTTAGCAGGGGTGAGATAGAGTGGGTGTTGATGTTGGTAAACTACAGCTGTGTGGAGGGCACAAATCGAGCACTAGACTGGTGGCTCACAGCGTGGCTTTCCTCCAGCATAACTGTGAACAAGAGAGCGAGACAGAGGGAGATGGAGGGCGGGGTGCTCTGAATTGGCCAGAAGATAAAAAGAAGAGCAGAATAAATCAAAATTGGGAGATGATTAAGACAAAGATGGAGCGAAATCACAGGTTGAACTCTTTGCACGTTGCACACACAAGCTGGATTTAAGCGCTTATCATCTTGTTAAAAGAAAGATGTGAGGAAAGTGTGACAAGAACAGAGAGAGGGGGAGAGAGTGTGGAAAGATTGATAAGGAGTATGAGAGAGAGAAAAGGGGGGAGCAGAGAGAAGAAGAAACCAGACAGGGCATCTGCTTTACATCATTAGAGCAATACAAGCTGTGTGGAGGTTATTCTGCTTCTTCTAAAGCAGCCCTCCGTCCACAGTGAATGGACAAATAATTCCCCAAAACACACATCTTATCAACAACCAATTAACCAACCAGTAACATTATTGAATGCCACTCGAGAGGTCAACACCAAAGAGGACTGACAGTGTCCAGAGAGGAGAGACCAAGGGTTTGCATTCTTTCCCTGACCACAGTGTCAGTGACAGATGAGTGTGAAGCTCGGAGAGATGGATGGAGGGAGGTAAAGAGGGTGTTCTGCACATCTGACAGCTATAGGGGACAATGTCTTGTGAAGTATGTGTTAGCGCCTTCTCTTTCCCTAACATCTCTATACTTAGACTCTTTAGAAAGCCCTTCGATGGTTGTAAAAAGCCTCTTTTGACATTACCCCAGCTAAATTCCTTACAGAAGTCTTTTTTTAAATAGTTTTACATTTTATCCTGACAGTTATGAACAAAACCCCTACCACAGGGCAGCGGTAGGGGTGTAATGATAGATCAATTCAATGATTAACAATCCGGGATCATCGATGCAAAGTGAAAACATCGATACACATTGTCATCTTTAAGATACGATATGTCACAGCTGTGTCTAAATTTCTGCCCAAGTGCACCTCCTTCGTAAACATTCAAAAAGTGCTTAAAATGTCTAGAAGAGCCCAGCAATAAAATTGTCAAATCATATTTTAGTTGCTATTACTGAGCTGATATAAATGTTAACTGGTTGTGTTAAAGTGCATATGATATCATCTAATATCAGTTCTAGGCCCCTGAATTGAATCAAATCGAAATTGCATCATGGCAGACTTTGCGATATCAGAAAATACTGTATTGATAAATCAATAAAAATTCGTATTGTGATTTTGAACTTGGGATTTACACTCCTAACCAGTGGTGCTCTGCTTGCTCAGTTTAAAACTATTAAAATATTGAACCACTTTTGAATAACCCCTCTCTGGATCAAACGGTGTTGAAGAACTGAAGACCAATTTTCAAACATTTCGACTCACCAAAGTAGATGATTGTGTCATCAGTTTCATGACCACAATTAAACCTTTCAATTAATTTCCAGACCATAATTAGGAGATACCACTTGAGAGTTACGAAAGACTGACTACTGGGAGCTGGTAGTTTTAGTTCTTTTAGATCACATCTCTGCATCTGACACTACTGATCAATCACTAAGCAATGGGTATAAATTTCAGGGTCAGTTTTAAATTGGTTTCATCTTCAAAAAAGGACCTTAACAAGATCATCAAAGCTGCATTTGACCTTGGGAGTCCCTCAGGGTTCAATACTTTGGCCATTTAGTTCTCCCCATCCGCATGATTCCGCTTGGTCATATTTTATGCAGATGACACACAGCTATACTTTTTTCGCTTGATATCCAGCAACCCGACTCCCTACATGATCATCTACTGCAATATATTACACAAAATGTTTTGAAACTTGACAAATCAGACCTGGACACCTTTGTGAATCGCATATCAAATAACTGTCTAGAAGCATAAAGTGGTGCTACAGGAACTGGCTGTCGGTGCGAATAGTGCCATCTTTGTTTTTAAGGTGACCAACATGACTGCATTTTGAAATACAGTCATTTAAGCCTGGAAAAATGTATAAACATTGGAGGAGATATGCAAAAGGCACAGTTGGTGCACTAGTTTCTAGAGCAGCCTGGCCTGAATATATCAACACATGCTATTATGCTTAGAGTACAAGAATCAGCCGCAAACATGACTTTGCAGTGTAATCTATTATCTGCCACTCAGACCAGAAAAACAGGCACCAGAAGGTTTATGGAGGGAAAGAAAGAAAGGGGAAACAGAAGGGGCGAGAGTAAAGATCCCACCCTGCCAAAATTATAACATTTTTTCCACTAGGCTTACAGAAACCAGGGTCTTTCTGGGAATAAAAAAACTGGCCAGCACAAGTGGATACAGATACCAAACAGATGTACCGACTGTACTGAAAAGAAAAGTCGGTGAGGAGAGACATGCACTTTTAAGTAATTCATTCATCGCTTCCTTCGTTCATTCACTCGGTCAAATACCTCTCATCCACCTTTTTATTCATGGTTCTGTTTGAATAGCTATTTTTATTATCTTCTCTGGTGACCATATGCAGAGCAAGCAGATTTTTCCCACAGAAACTAGATTCCTCATGTCTGACCCCACCATCCCCCTCCTCATTCTCCTCCCTCCATTTCCGTCCTTCTCTCATCTGTGAAGGGAAACAACCAGGCCCGATCATTGGTATCATACATCAACCTCAGCAGCAGAGAAAAAGAAAGAGGCAGTAAAAAAGTTGATGAGCTGCAGAGAAAACAAAACAGAAATTAAGAGAAGAAAGTTTATACACATGGTAAAAATCTCTTTTACCTTTTGGCTCATGACACCCATCCATTATTGCAATTAAACTGCACAAAAATATACACTCATGCACATCCACATATGATGCCATTGTGCACACAATTGCTCCCATATACCTGCCAATGCATGCATCAGGTAGAAATGCAGAGTTAATGGGGAGTTGGAGGTGCAGTAGTGCTGGTTACCATTACAATGATGGTCAGAGGTGAAGTGGTGGTGGTGTAACCCTCCAGGGTGGGAGTGGCAGCATCCAATGACATCTGGTCCTGTCGTGAACACATGTGACCGCAGTCAGCCCCGCCCACTGAACGTAGGAGCAGTACCACACTGGCCGAACAACCCATAATCCACTGCAGTTGACTCCTGGTCCAGCCTGATCCAGTCCAGCAGTATAGGCTTCACCTGAACTCAAGTTTCTTGTTTGTCAACCTGAGCTCAAGTGTCGGCCCTGATGACACAGTCCAGTTCAGCCCAGTCCAGTCAGCCCCTGGTCCAGCCAGTGGTGCTGCCCTCCCCTGTCTTGCTTCACTTCAACCAGCTTTGCAAGCTTTGTGTTTCCTTGCTACACTGCTCTACCCCCGTCTCCAGCTCCTAATGTTGCTGAGCTTACACACTGGCAGCCTTACATGGCTCTCTCTCTTTTCCCCTCTCTCTCTCTTCCTCTAACACACACATACACCGACAGCAGCTGTGCACGGTCCAGCCCAGCCCAGCTCACCCAACAAATCACAGTCTGCAATAAATGTCAGCTGACCAGAACCAGCTGCTGCATGCACGCACATACACACCCATACATACATCATTTTTCTGATTTTCATTCTGCAGCACTCTCCCTCAGCATTTTTCCTCCCAATCACACCAGTCCTTTCAAGTCGCAGTTCTGCTGGCTGTGTTTGTGCATTTGCGGTTTGTGTACTGAAGACAGCACGTAAAGTGCAGACTCGCTGTCCCACACTTATTTGGTAAAATGAACTGTTGCTTTTTTTGTGTGTGTTTATGCAGATTCATGTGTTTGCTACATTAAATTCAGCTTAATGTTCCAGAGTGGAGGTTGGCAGAGTGTGTGTGCAGCTCCAGGGAGAGTGTTTGGGGAGCGGTGAGAGACGATATTGAACGGAAAGTGGATGGAAAGTGGGGAGTGGGCGGCTTTACAGATGAAGCGTGCAGAGCTAACATGTGAAATTCCCTCGCAACAGGACACTGACTGGGCTTTTGCTTAAATCTAAAACAAGTATAAAATTCCATGACATCAGTTCTGACGTCTCTGAGCGCCATCTAATTGTTCTCATGTCACAGTAACATCTGGTCCTGTTTTATTCTTCACGTTCCATTTTCACTGTGTGTGGTGAGATGGAAAGTAATAAAGAAATATGCATTCAGAGAACAAAATGGTTTTCATATGTTTTGCAATGTGAAATTCTTCTCATTATAAAACTCCCTCCTTTTTATTCCTTGCCAGTTGTTCTTGCAGAACTTGCTGAGGTTGTCGTAGAAAAACATAGATTTTAGAAAAATATGGACCAGTCTTGTCAACCAGAGATTTCTGAAGGGACGTTTTGAAGCCTGGATTTTGGTTTACGGTTCTTCGCCATCTTTGTCGATTGAATTTAATTTGGTTAATGGGGGAAGAGGTGGAGCAAGACGGGGCCAACAACCACAACAAACTGAATGTGACAACCAGTCAATCAATCAAACATTGCCCAAAGCATACCTCTCTTCTAAGCCTTTATATTCCTCAGTGAGACAATGGTTGTCAAAATCACCACCAAGACACACATAAGAGGAAGTAAAAATAACTAAAATGAAATAAAATAATTTATTAACTGTATGAAAAGAGAGAAGGTAGAAGATTTTCCTGTTAACTTCAACACAGAGTTTTCATGGAACCGTCATCCAGAAGAATCTGCACCTCAGATGTATGCTGATGATGCGGTTGTATGTCCGCACTTTTTTTTTTTTTGTTATTGGTACAATGTAACATAAAATGACCTCCAAAACTGAAAGCATTGTACAATTTAAAAACGAAGGCTGTCAAAGTTAACATAATAAAGGAGTATCTTATCTTATCTTATCTTAAATTAGTTTTAACGCCACTAATTTCTTTAACGCAATAAAGCAATCAATATTATTTTATTATTAATATATTATTTCGTAGGTTGTAGTTTGTAGTTCAGTTGTAAGGGCTCAGTCATCTGAAGCTAGAGAGAAGATACTAGAAAACATGAGGAATCCATTGGTGCCAACCATGTCATACTAACATGATGCAAAGGAGGTTAAATATACACTCCAAACTTATGTTAAATTTTGGAGAGGAAAAGCTGTCATGGTCATTTTCAAAGGGGTCCCTTGACCACTGACCTCAAGATATGTGAATGAAAATGGGTTCTCTGGGTACCCACAAGTCTCCCCTTTACAGACATGCCCACTTTATGATAATCATATGCAGTTTGGGGCAAGTCATAGTCAAGTCAGCACACTGACACACTGACAGCTGTTGCCTATTGGGCTTCAGTTTGTCATGTTAAGATTTGAGCATATTTTTAAGCTAAACGTAGAACCTGTAAGGGTTTATGGACAATATTTACCATTGTTTTGTGATGTTAATTGATTCACAATAATTAAAACATAAATACAATTGCTGTCTGTACTGTCTGTATTTTTCCATATATTCTTATGTACACTTGGGTGTGTTTTTTGTAAATGTGCTGCTGTAATCACCAAATTTCCCCACTGTGGGATTAATAAAGGTCTATTCTATTATTCTATTCTAAAGCAGGATTTTTGCCCATTCAAATGTTGTTAAGGGTATTAAATACCTCTCAAATCTCCCTTTAAGGTACATTTTGAACAGATAAATAATGTGAATACTATGGACAATCATGATAAATCGTGATAATCGTGACAAGCCTGCCTATACATGATGAGAGGTGACTTTAACAACTATAGAAGAAACTCAACAAATAAATAAACAAAAGAAACAGCTAGTTACCCACACCTAGGGTCATTTGAGGAAAGGACTTACATATTTTCTACATACTTATAATAAAGATTTAGCACGACAGTATGTATTGTTTTCAAAGGCTGTCAGTAGACCTGTAATCAAGGGACACATAATGTATAGGCATTAGGCAATGACATTTGAACACTCTCCCCTCCCTGCAGAGTGTAGGAGGTAACCATGGTGATGTTGTTAGGTCATGATTAAGGTCGTTAGTGTCCATGTCACTGTGACAGAGAAACCCACCCCCCACCTACATAAATGCTCATTATTATAATGCTTTACATAGCTAAATATAAACAGTGCAATACACACAGAAAGACACACATAAGCATGTGCACATTTGGAATTGCTACTTTCGCCCACACAGTGTGCAAATATTAATGTGCCCCCCTGAGTAGGAGATGACAGTGCATAATGTCCAGTTCAAAGTGGAGAAACATTAACCGCACCCACCCCGCTCCCCACCCAACGCCTCCAAAACCATTATTTCTCACTAAAAGCTCTTCAGTGCAACATGCCTGATAGCAGCGGCTAAAACACACAGAAACCACAGAGATGCGCTTTGTTTGCATGCCAGGCCTCCACAATGGTCCTGTCATGCAAATGTGCCCACACAGACATGCCCTGTAGTCGCCAGCAAAGTCCCCATGTTACACTGCTGCTGTAGCTTGCTGTGGTGCTCTCATTCACTCTCCGCCTGCCTTCACACCCAGTTCAAACTGATTTAAATCAGCACGCTGGCTGCTATGAGTATGTTTCCATCCAAATGTTCCTCAAGGTTTTAACTGATCACTTTCCGTTACCTGGAGACATGAAAACATTTACAAGAGAGGATGACAAGATAAGACTGTTTGAAAAGCATCTTAAATTGTAGAATGTATTGATGCTGATGTGGGATTTATGATATATATTTTTTTTAATTAAATTGTCTGTGTGCACACATTATTAAGGGTGGGGGGCAAAAAATCAATACAGCATGGTATCGCAATATTTTGCGTGTCAGTCGACACACAGACGTCAAGCATCAATCATTTATTGTTATCTTTTATAAACTAGTAGCCTCTTAATAAGCCGCTAGCCCATCAGCGCTGCTATTCTGTCATTCAGAGGTTGTAGCTGGTATCAAATGAAAATAGAAAACCAAAGAAATCGATTGGTGCCAAATATGTGACACTGGTTATGCTACATTTTGGTGAGAAAAAACTAGCCATTTTTGAAGGGGTCCCTTGACCTTTGACCCTAAGAGATGTGAATGAAAGTCTGAGATGAACAGAATGAAAACTGCCACTTATTAGACAAAACAGATGTTGACAAACTGCAGGATTTGCAGTTGAAAAAAGGTAATAAATCGCAACATATCTTATCACAAAACTCGTAATAAATGTTTAAAATCACAATAAAACTGTACCTTGACTTAAGTACTGTGATAATATCGCATCATGGGGCCCCTGGAGATTCCCACCCCTATGTATTATGAAGCGTTTGTATCTGCCACCCTTTAAATTCCTTACAGTATATTGGAGGCTGTCTGGTATGTACCAATGGGTGGCAGTTCTATCATGAAACTGTGTCTACAATCATCATAAATAAAACAAGAAGAGAAAGCAGCAGAGAGATTTAATAGATTTACTCCCACGTTTCATGCTCAAATGCAAAATGAATGTGCATTTAAGAGTAAAGGAAACATACTGATATTTGATTAGAAGAGGTGCAGTCTGTTGTTTAAGTGTATTGTGTCATAAGGTGAGTCCTGCCACAATCATGCTGTGTCTTTCACCGTTGATGTTATTTGTTACGTACTGTAGCCATCAATTAAATCTAAATGCTTTTCACTTTTCTCATTAATAAAACAGTGCGGTCGTAAACAGAGCCAGTGCAGGGGGTTAACTGAGGAAAGCCACAATAGCAACACTCTTCTCTGCATTTTGTAATTGTTTCACATCACCTCAATGAAAAGGAGAGGGAATTTAAGGCAAAACACCCGAGGCAACTTTCAGCGAATGGGGCGGAGAGCGTTGAATAAGTGATGAGGACCTTGCTCTTCCATGGAAGGGTGGGAGGAAACCGACACGCCCTCTTTGTGGCTGGAGACACAGACATGGAGACAGCGCAGTGTAAAAGCATCTCAGCTCCCAGGACACCTATCCTTTAATTGGAGTCGGTTAGGAGAATAAATAAATCACACAATGAAATGGGAGAACAAACCTCTACAAGGATAGTCTCACATCCGCAGACAAAACCACAAACACCCGTACAACCATGCAAACAATGGGATGGAATAATCTGCTCTTTAGCTCTTCATCTATTCCTCTGTCACTCCCTATTTCTTATCAGTTCATCATCTGTAACTCAAATATCCAATTTCCGAACTCCCTTGGATGTCTAATACCTGCCAAACACTATGACTGTATCTTTGGTGATGCTTTATTTCATGGGACATTTATTTTCCAAATAATTTCCTATAAAACGACAGATATAAGTGTTATTTTGTAGACAGTCTCTGGAAAGTACAATGTAAAATGGTATTTGTTTGAGGAAATGGAGAAACTGTTCAACTGGTACCTGCTATTCTGACAATGATATCATGAGAAAGAAGAAGGAAATGATATAGATGTTACATAAATAATAAAAGAGCACAGTTGAGTTTTGAAGTAGCTGTAAATTTCCAGATATGTTTCCAAAATGGGAAAATTTAATTATTTGAAAAAGCTTACTTAGATCTACTTGGTAACATTAATAAATAGACTATAGATTAACGATAATGAAATGATAAAGTATATTGTCCATATTTGTTCCTGTAATTTCCACCAAGTATTTCAATCATTTTCTTTCTTTATGTAAAAGTAGCAATACCATAAGACCATAATAATAATAATATAAAAATACTCCATTTCACTTCACTTGAAATAAAAGTTATTCTTACACATATATTAAAGTGTAAGCAGCATACCCAGGTCAAGGTAGAGCTACTGTGATAATATAACAGCGCAACATATTTTATTAGCTAATTGTTTATTTTGTTGGTTAAATTTTAAAAGCAAAACATGGAGAGACTTAATAGTTTTCCATGTTCTGCTGAGCTGGTGAACACCAAATAATAACATAATTAATAACAATAAAACTATTGGCTGAAAAATGTGTCAAGCTCATTTATTACTTCTTTTTTTCAGCAGTTACTTACCAATTTTACCAGTTAAATTTATTCACAGTTTTTCCAAATTATACAATAAGAAACTTTCCATAAAAACTGTTTCATATCATGTCATTTCTATGATGTTATTAAGACTCGTACATGGACCAGAGCAATAAAGGGTTTGAATATAAAGCTGTTTTTTGGACCTACAGTCGGCCTGAGCATGTGTCCTCCTTGTGCGACCGGAGTTTAGCTGTGTGTACGTCTCTGTAAAGGATGACATCATTAGGGTGTATATGGTGGTGTGCTGCCATCATTTATAGAGTTAATGTTTTCCAGCTGTGCAGCCTCAGCCTCTATAATCCTTCTGTTTTTCTACTGAACAACACTGATGGTGACAGACTGGCGGTTATGTACACCAGATCTGCAGGAGTTTCATGCGTCTGTGAGCGTTCTGCATTTGCGTGTAGGTTAACTATTTAGACAAAAGACAAACACAAGCCGTTTTACTGACTTCAAATACCTCAGCCAACTGGGCCGAGTGGGAAACCACACGCTGCACACTGCCTTGTAAGCAGTCAGTCTCTGCTATAGTTAGGTTCCCTGTAGCGCTGGAGGCTGACTCATGGCAGCGCCGTTTGATGTGGTGCACAGCTTCACTGAGTTTACTTGGGAAAACACTCTCCTGTTCCCATGGTGACCACAACAGGAAGGATGCTGTCACTCAAGGGTGCCGGGTTCTCAGCAAACTACGGTATGGCCCCTGGCACTCAGAGCAACAAGAGGGACATGGGGTCAACCTCCTTCTGGCTGCAGCTACCCCCCTATTCGCACACAGGCTTTCTCTCCGACAGGCTGTGGAGATGGAGAAAGTTCTCTGACTGGACTAAAAAAAGGAAAAACTTACCAAGCAGAAGAAGGAAAATACAGTCAGGAGGAGTCAACTTTCAGATGAAGTTAATCTGGGCTCATTTTCTTAGGAGCGCTACTGCTTTTTTTACGTTTTAATCTGATTTGTTGGGTCGAATGAACTTCATCAAATGACTTGAATTTGCAGCTCAAGATGTCTCTGTGCATTTGCAGTGAATATTGTTTCTAACTCTCCAGCGTTGCCAGTTAAGGCGATATCATCTCAAAATCATCCTGATGTGCTGCTCTCGGTAAAACCTCAGCCTGCAGATGCAACACCACAGCCCTGCACAAACAGGAAGACATACTGAGGTCTAAACTGAGCATCCTGCATGATTCAAGATAAAACAAAAATCTTGCAAAGAGTTGATTCGAGAAAATCAATAAAACAAAAAAAAAATCCCACAATAAGTAGTGTACCTGTATCTGTAATTGTTTTTGTGGTCAAATGGCAGATATATTCTGGTCAGTTTTATGGCCCTGAGTGCTTCATCATATTGTATTTTGGGATGTTGTTTCAGGTGGTTGTATAATTTATTATTTATTTATGGTGTTACCCTGCTGTGCTGCAGCTGTGACAAAAATAGTGCTTGGAAAGTAGGCGATGTGCTTTTAACTGTCATATTTGTATCTGGAAAAATTCCACAGAGCGAGAGATGTAAGATTTTTTATTTTCCATTGAAGCACAAAACTGTTGTTTGAATTGGAGGGGTTTTCTTACTTCTGACTCATTTTGGTCTTTATGATGTTGCTCCTCCAGAGCTTTTGCTTTCACTGCATCACTCTTCTGTCTTTCTCTACCACACACTTGTTTTGTTTCTGCCTGCTCTGCCGGTGCCTGCCTGTCACATGACGCAAAGTTGTCTTGTTAATAATGAGGAAATTAGCAGCACTTGGGTTGATGAAACAGATCGCCCTGCTAATGCAAACACTGCAGAAATATTTTCATGTGAGCCTGCGTTTACACATATGATTCAAAACCATGACGTATTTGTAAAACCTTACTCTAACGAGACCGTGTTGTGAACCTGAAGACTGGTGTATTTTCTGGCTCTTGAGCTCTTTCCCTGAAGGAGTTAACAGGAAGACTAGAGCCACAGCACACTGCCAATGCCATCTAGTGCTGAGAGCTGGACACAGCAGGCTGTATGGAGGATGAGAGGATGCCAGGCTCCACACCTCAGTGTAGCAGTTGCCCTCACTGCCACGTCTTTCATGAGTGACCTCCAGGAGGCGCTCTGTGCCAGAGATACTATCTGGTCCTCTGGCAACTGGCTTGTTTAGAAAAGGAAACTATTAAAATGTCTTTAACTGAGAACTAAAGTCCCGAGGCAGGAGGGATGTTGGGGGAGGGAGCGAGAGAGGGGAGATGGGGAGGAGAGGGGAAGTTAGTGAGTAGCAACTGCTGGGAAGGGAGGAAGGGGGGGGGCATTGTTAAAAATTTCCATTAATTCTCCTTTGACTCACCCCCCTCTTAAATTCACCCACAACCAACAACCTCACATCTTCTCCTGTCCATCCATCTCACCCACCTTCAAACATCTCTTTTCTTTACAGTATTTCTACCTTTTTCCAACAATTCAGTGGAAAATGCAGATACACACACACACACACACACACACACACACACACACACAGGTTCATCTGTGCATATCTTTATAATAACAGACAATCAGGGAGCATATTAATAGATCCTGACAGAGGAGCAGCTTTAAATGGTTCGTAATCAAAGGCAGAGTAATTGGAGGGTCCGTGTATCGGCCAGAATGTGACGATACGATAAGTATCATGATACAGAGGTTACGATTCAATATATTGCAATATATTGCGATACTGTAATAAGGCGGTATATTGCAGTCTTTTAGAATATAATTTTAGGAAAACTGTCAAAGTATAAAGAATATACCACCAGATGCATAAGATGTGAGTGCATGTTTTTGCAAATCTATCTATATCTAAATCTATACAGTACCACAAACCATAATATCACAACACTCGATATTTTCTTTAAACTATTTTCTTTAAACATGTTGACAAATAAAGATTTCTTGTGTATTTACTGTATAATTTATGGGTTTACATTCAGAATCAGGGGGTTCGTTTCAGGAACTGTTTCGCCGAGGTGGTACCCACCAATATGTTGAACATCTTGTCAGTTTAACTAGCAGTCACACTCCTTTGCTCCTTTTCCCTAAAATGTTCTGTTTTATTTTATAAAAGTAGATTTTATGATATCCTGGGTCCTTGTTTCAGGTGACACACATCCAGTACAAAACATTGTGGGAAATAAGCTAGACTTGTGATGTTGCAAGTATGTTATTGTTCCTTCGTGTGCTCAGTGAAACACTTAAGCTTGGTATTAATGACGGTATTAACAATGAAACTACAGTTCATACCTGTCTACCTGCTTGTTTCGTTTTCCCATTGACTTTCATAAAGAATCTGGCCCGTGTGATGTGAAAAAAAGAGGACATGGCATTATATAGCATCCATTCAGCAGCAAAAGCAGCAGACACACAGCTACTGTACTGTCACAGAGCTGGTGCCTCATTAATTCACTCTCCCACGTGGCATCTCTCCATATCTCCCTGCTGTTTCCTCCCCTCTCCTCCTGTCCCGGCTCGGGCCTCGGCAGTAGACGGCTGAGGTCATCGGCATCTTGTGCACTCTGTAATAAATATTTGCGATAATACCCATCTTTAATGATACAGTAAAGTTGTTTTTTTGGTTTGTGCGGTAACGGGTATACCATTAAGACTGGATTCAGTGCTGTTATGTTGTTGTGAAGTCAGCTCATACTACAGGGGAGCTTTAAGATAATAGCAGCAAGTTTTTTTTGTGATTTCTCCATCCAAGAGAGAGAACATTAATTATAAACAGAAAAAGTCCCTTTTTCCACTATTAATCTGTTCATCAAAACCTGATATTACTGGAAAGAGCACTGCAGCAACATCATAAATACCACTCCAGCACAATAGTCGTGATATCTCTCTCAGCGCTGTGTCTGTTGTTTCTCTGTGATCTTATCTGGGACATTTACACAGCTGTTAGGCCTCTCATGTTTCCTGTCCAGGTAAGAACCAATGAGACAGTTCACGTACTCCTTCCTGCTGGCCAAGTCAAACTCTAAAATACTCTCCTCTACTTCCACTGCATGTCTGAGGAGGCTCTGACACTCGGAAACCGTAACTATTCCTCGGGCAATTATCCCTAATGATTGATGTTTCCTGTAACTCTGTTCGCTTGAAAAATGTGTCCTCACTCTGAACCGGCTTTATTCATCCTAAATCAGGCCCAAGCCAATATTTACTTTAATGCAGACATGCCAGAAATGCATACCAGCAAAATGGAATTAAGAACAGTGAAACATAAATCATAAGACTTTATGCCAGCCCCCAATCTACACCCTCGCAGCGAAGAAAAAGCCCACCAGAATGCCGAGTTTGCAATAAATCATTCAGTCGTGACGCCTACGTGTGACACCCTCACAAAGCCTACATGTGACCTCTGTGTAACCTCCATACCAGCGCTAACTATCTACCAGACGCCCACTCAGCACAGCTCCATCTCCCTAAGGTCCCAGCTTAGACCTAGGACGCAGCTGTTCTGGAGACTTTTCCTCATGCGTTTTCATATCTATTATGCTCCCTTACCCCCCCCCCCCCCCCCAAAATTTCTCACCCCCTTCTTACAGACTCAGAATCACTCCTCTGTCTCCATCTATGCCAAGGGATTTTTTTTTCCACTCTTATTTCTTTTGCAGATCTCCTTTCAGCACTTTGGCTGACATGTAAGGCACACAGAATTGATGTACTCACAAAGACAGATAGACAGTCAGTCAGACATACAGTAGGCATACACTGAGCAGAGCAGACCCATACAAAAGGCTTTAAATCCAAGTCAGAAATCCTACAGACTGCCACCCTCTTAACATCAGCATCCACAAACATGACAGACAATCAGAGATCTGAGTACCGTTTCTTCACCTTAGCTCCCTTTACTTACTGAGCGTTGTGGCTCTGCGCTATTTCCTGTGTGTCACATGTCAGAGAAACAGGCAACGAACAGAGCTGGTATCTTTGAGTCAAATCTATCTTCAGTCCTGCCACTTGGCAGTGAGACCGCTGACCCTACACCCTCAAGAGTCCTCATAACTCATAAAATAAGTTAGGACTGCACCTAAAATAAAAGTAATAATAAAAATGGGAGTTGAAATTGTTAACCACTTAAAATTCAATAAATGTACACGCAGGGATTAAGTCTAAAAAACTAACAGAGGCTGTTCTTTCTTAGGAAATTGAATCACTTCAGAGTAGACCGCTGTATCCTCCAGATGTTCTACAAATCTGTCTTGCAGAGCGTTCTGTCCTTAGGCCTGATTTGCAACTTTGGAAATATGCATGTTCAAGATCATGCCAAACTGCGGCGCATGATCAAGACAGCGAGTTGATCAGGTGTCTGCAGCACAGCTGCACAATGGCCTTATTCTTAAAAAGGCTGATCAGATCCTAAATGATCCTTCCCATTACCTCCACCTAAAATTCTGAGGGTGTAGCAGGTCAAACAGTAAAAAATGTAAACTCCTAGATGACTAAATGAGAGATAGACATGAACCTATATTACTAGGTTGCTGTTTTTACTAGTTTTAGTATTTTTGATTGTGTACACTGTATCTTTAGATTGCATAATGTATATGATGTATATTTTATATTACCAGCATTGTACGGGATGTAGGTGTGTATGTGTTTGTTAGTGCACATAGTGTACCTCTGTGTTTTAAGGGACGTGTATGGCCACATCAGTTTCCCCTTTTGAGATAATAAAGTTCTACCTGAACCTGAACCTCCACCTACCAGCACCTCTAAAGCTCTCTAATTAAAGGGCGAGTGTGTAGCATTTCTGGAGGTCCATGTAACTAGAAATGGAACGTAACATTAATGTTTTCATTAGTGTATAATGAATGATATTCCCCTTGGGGATGCTAATTTTGAAAAAATTTCTTAACTGATAACCAACCCCTGTTAACCGATTATTAACTGTTAACCAACAAGCTTTGTGCCTCACATGCAGCGGTGCGCCACCTGCAGTACATGAGCCCAACAGACAAGTGAGTCTCCAGTTCACCATCAGGAGAGCTACTGTAGCAGCCATGGTGCTGCGTTCACTGTCTCCAGTTCACCGTCCGGGAGCGTTAGCAGCCATGGTGCTGCGTTCACTGTCTCCAGTTCACCGTCCGGGAGCGTTAGCAGCCATGGTGCTGCGTTCACTGTCTCCAGTTCACCGTCCGGGAGCGTTAGCAGCCATGGTGCTGCGTTCACTGTCTCCAGTTCACCGTCCGGGAGCGTTAGCAGCCATGGTGCTGCATGTAGTGTCGCGGACATGCAGCCACTTTCCCAGTAAAAGTCTCCACCACACATTTATTTCAGTTTAGCAGGTTGTTAGCTCTGTCTCAGATTAACGATAGCAATTGTCCGACAAACACTGTGTGTGTTTGTGCTACGTTAGCGTAACGTCAGCGAGTTTCCTACAGACCGTGTGTGTGGTGGCGGTGAGTGTGGGTTTATCAGTGGCGTTATATCTGTGAAAATAGCTGTAGCAGACAGTGTGTGTACCGTTTATTTGTCAGTGAAAAAAATGCTATGAGGCTACAAACTCCTCAGCTGGAAGTCCTGAGCCAAATTACTGTATCTGCGCCGGCTCTCTCTGAAGATGGACAAGCCTTTCTCCTTACACGTTTTTCCCAGCTTTTTAATTAATTATTAATATTTCTTTAACAATTTAACCAATAGCGTTAATCAGTTAACAGTTAATTATTAACATCCGTAATTTCCCTTGTATTGTTGTAAATATCAAACTAATCCTGTAAAGACATTATGCTGCTGATATGTTGGTTAGATATCATTGTTTTTTGTAGCCTTTGTCAGTTTACACACATGTATTGAAAATTGCGATCTGAGTACAGGTTGGTAACAGGTGAACCCGGCTTATTGTCCAGTCTGTGGAGAAGCAGTGTCAAAAAGATGTGCCAGGAGGTCACCAGTGATATATTTTAAACCAGACATATCTTGACACTGTAGGCTTCTTTCCTTCTGCTATGCCCAGTTATGCCAGCCATGTCTTCTTGTGTGCTGCTACTCAAGATAACACATTATCTGTAAGTGAAAACTATTTGTTCTATTTCTAACTGGGGCCCACGCTCTGCAGACATAATAATGTGTGTGTACATTTATCTTTGCGTATACGTGTGGATGGACGGGGTAATTGGAGTGGATGCCGCTGGTGGTGAAATATTATTAATGGCTGCTTGTTTCTGTCTCTTTTGGTTTTACTTTCTGACACCAGCAGGGCCAAGAGGACGGGCACGGTCAGACGGGTTGATCAAACTCAGCGGGGAACATGCAGACTTTGAGGATCATACAAATGGTGGACACGTTTTCTTTACATCCCCTGTCACTCCCTGTCCAGACAGTGTAGACAGTTAATGAGGGAAAGTCCACATCATGTATGACTACCACACAGTGTGCATGTGTTTGTGTGTGTGTGTGTGTGTGCAGATACAACAGGGCAAGGGCAGCAGGGCATGGGGGTCGGACGGTAATGGCAGTAGCATATTCAGGCCTCCTACTGTGGAATGCAGAGTGAGGGAGAGACACAACACTGCAATTCACTCACAGAGAGTCACTGAACTATTCTTAGTCCAGTATGTGAAGTGGACCCCCCTTCCTGCCCTCCTTACTCCTTCCCTGGGGGCTGTGAAAAGAATCTGGATGGACGAGTTGATGTCTATTAAGGTACAACGGGGCAGGATGGTGAAGCTGGATGGAGAGCTTTTAGAGAAAGAGTGAGAGGATAAAAGTTAAGCTCCAGTGAGGCAAAGCCTGGTCAGCTAAGTCTGAATGGAGCAGTTCACTGGCTGTGAAGCCTCTCCAAAGAGCCTATTGTAAACGTACACTGGCACAATGCATGGAGCCCCGGGGACCTCTCTTTCTCTCTCCTCCTCTCATGTGACCTCTCACAAACACTCCCATAAAAGACAGACACATACTTTCTCAATCTATCCCTTTTTCCCACCTAGACTAAACAGACTTTTTGTCTTCTACAGTTCAACACTGGCAGTGTGACATGTATTTCAGGGGGGGGGGGGGGGTGAATTTCCTGTGCTTACACCCAGCACATGCACTAGTGAGATCACTGTGCCGCCTCACGCAGAGTTCAAACAGTGGGGGGATTCAGCAAGAGACAGTGTCACTAGTGACAGGCTCAGATTTTTTCCCCCTGTGCTCTTGTCTCTGCTTTTATTTCTCTGTCCTTTCTGAATGAGTCATTGAGAAGATGGGGGACAGACACACACCGAGGCCTGGCAGTGCACGGTCCTACTGTTATCGGGCAAACACGGCCGAGTCGTCTGCAGCTCAGTCATAACAAATGTCAAAGAGCTATTCATCTTCTTTAATCCCTTTCTCTATTCTCCTGTCTGCATGTATACACACCGGTGACACTAGAGGCATTCACTCAGCGCAACAAGGAGAACTGAGTGTAATCCAGTTGATTTGGAGAAAGAATGAGGGAGTAGAAAGGAAGTGCAGTGTAGGGATGGAAAAGGCAAAGAAGAAGGGAAGAGGCAGAGCAGAAGGTAAGAAGTGAAATATACATATAAGAGGGAGAATAGATGGGAGATGGGGTGAGGGGAGGAAGAGAATAAATATGTGTCACCCTTGCTGATGAAATCTCTCAAGAAATATGATTGCCTGAAGAACTGCACAGCGTGGCTTCTCAGAAAAGCTGCACACTGAGTTGTTCAGAGACACAACATGTACGCCGGTGTGAGAGAGCGAGCATGACATCCTGTCCCACGTTGCGCAAACAATCTAGGAGGTGAAACTCTCACGGCCCGGTTTGACACATACAGAGCGTAAGATATGACATACATGCAAACCCAACGCGAGCTGTGAGTCATCACATCTAGGTAGGTCACGAAACAGTGGACCCAAGAGGCGACACAGATGCAAAATACATTTAATTAATATAAGATCAAGAACAGCTTCATTATAGAGTGCTACAGGAATGAGTACTAAAACACGGAAATGAGTTAGCATCGACTGGGAGTCAAAGGGTTTTAATTAGATGCCTGAAATTAGGTCTGGGGTTAACACAAGCTTAAGAGATTAAACATAAAATACATCAATACATACCATACCTGTGAATTTTGAAGCTTTTATATGTCTTAAAAATGGTAGTTGCTAACAAGCGGCTAAATGAAACTACTAAACGTCATCACGCTGACTCCCTGCATTTACGGCCTCGCTGTGTGCAATATACTTGCGCTCATGCGACAGTAGTGTAGTTCATCTATAGACATTAACTTTTTACTTGTGGCGATTGCAGAGAGATTATCTTGCTGAACAAAACATGCAAGTATCGCAAATCTTTGTTTCCCGCAGAGCTCAATTTCTGCAATAATTCAAAACCAAATGGAAAAATCCCATTGGCTTTTTGTCGAGGCAACCAGTGGGATGCTAACTTCCTGGTTGGCCTACAAAAATATGTCATCCCTGGAGGTCTTCAGTGTTTTGCTTTTCATGGTGTGTGTCTACTGGGCATGACTAATGTCATACAGTGCCGTGTATCAGAGCTAATTTAGCTACGGTATAATGAGGGTTTCCCTTGGGAAATTGTTTAGCATCATCCATCTTGTTTTGTGATCAATTTCTCTAATAGATAATGACGCAAACAGTAGCCACACTCATTCAAACTCGAACATTTGTTTAGTGAAATAGCATCTCTGACTAATATTTATATTGAATCGTATGTTTTGTTACATTAGCGGTCATAAAACCCCGATAAACGTTCTGCAAAGTGCTACTTTAATCATTGCATTGCAATGTTAAAGGCCAAAAGCTCCTTGGTGGGCGAGTCTCTTTTGTTCAGTCTTATTTATGTGGTTATACAATCAGACTGTGGTATGATTTCCAAAACCTCAACTTACGTAAGAGAATAACTGTACTGGCAGGCCTCTGTTGATTTGTGAAGCAGCTTCATATGCGACTCTATGGAAATAAAGACAACAGCGCAGCATTTGTGTTTTCCGTCCTGCAGCGCTGAGAAGCCAGCTTTCTTCAAAAACTGGAACACTTAACGTGAATATCCACGAGGGCCTGAGAGCATGCACCACTCAAACACCATAAATACATACATAAAAACATACACATAGCGCTGGAATTGGACAATAGCCTGCTAAATGTCTGATTAGACACACAAAGTCACACACAGGACAAGTTATCTGCAGTAGAGCCTCAGTGCAAACTCCTCTGAGAGATGAGACAGCTTTACCAAATCTCTCTCTTCATCTTCTCACCCTTCCTTCCTCATTTTCTTCTTGGTTTCCTCGTCTTTACGATCTAGACTGGTGATGTCTGACCCTATCACAAGCTTGCTTCTGGCTCCAGCTCCACTCCTCCTGTCCCCGTCCTACCTTGTCCTGTCCAGATGTAATAAGAGGCATGTGAAAGAAATGCCAGTGCAGATCTACTGTTACACACTTGTCACTGTGCAAGCTAAAGATAAAAAATAAAAAGGTGATAAAAGACGGAGTGGGTGTTCAGAAAGTGGGTGGGTTACAGATACAATAAAATTAAAAGAATATGTGTAAAATAAGCAGCTACACAAACCAGGAAAATAGATTTATGAAATAGTTGGGAGCACTGGGAGCAACAGATGAGATGAAATATGATATACCGGCTGGAGAAGGAGTAGAGACATCCGAGGAGCGTTTCCTGTTAGAATTCCATCCTAATTGACCTTTCTCTGTTGCCGTGGTAACGGAGGCACGGATGTGGGAGAGAGTAGGCTAATCACTGGAAATCTAACTGGTCTCTCTCTCTCCTCGGGGACAATTGATTTTCAGCATTATTAGTTTGACTGACTCGAATGAGACGGGCATATTAGTTGGTGTTACACGCTGCAAGCGACTGATTAACGTGACACTGACAACTCTGTTCTTGAACCAGGGCAGCAGCACACTTTGGTCGTCAAATCAAGATTAACGACCACAATGACACACATTGAAAGCAGCTGCAAATTCATATGCATGCTACAAGTTTTTTACGCAGCCTAAATGTTTTTTCAGAACAAGCACCACACGCATACACCGTATTAGGCTACTGTAGGCAGGTCAGCGGTTATGCTGACAGCAAATGACCACATACACCGGCAGCACATCGCTGTAGACGTAGACGTTACCCCCCAACACATGCTCCATGGCGTCTGACACACATTTCAGCTCCAGACAGACAGACATGCCCAGCGGTGGTATTTTACTAGAAGAACAGAAACATTACAAACAGAACATGACTAGTAAATGCCCAGAGGACTTAGAAATTAAGGCTGACGTGCATACGGATTAACAGAGAAAATTAAACTAACATCATGAGACAAGCCAAAAACAGTCCCATTCCCTGAGAGAGGAGAAGAAAGGAGACCCTACTACCACTAAACCTACTGAAATATCCATCTTCCTTCCTCAACGTGTAAACTGAGATGAGTTACATAACGTTTGGGATAAAGCATGCAAGTGAGCGAAAAATAATACAGACAAGGCAGGTCAATGAAATGTGAACACCATTTTCAATATTTGTAAGCTTTGGGTCACACAGGAAGGAAAAGCACTTGAACTTTCTTAGTATATGTTGCAGTGTAAGTGTGTGTGTTCACGCTTTAGTGGTAAGGCCAAAGAACACACTGAGCGCATGCACATGAGCATGGAGGTGAACCGCATTGCTAAAGGATCACCAGACCAAAGGATTTTGCATGTTTAAGTCCATTAACTCTATGTCACGTACATTTTACATCACTGTCAGCCAGTTTCCACAGCACTACATGCTTTTTCAGAGCGATTTCAGGCAGTTCTTAAAGTAGAAGAGACATTGCTGACAGAATTATTATGGTAAATGGACTTGCATTTATATAGCGCTTTTCTTTGGACCACTCAAAGTGCTCTACAGTACATTACAGGTCAACCTTCAGATGGCAGAGGCTGCCATGCAAGGTGCCAACCGGCCCATCAGGATCTAATCTAAATACTCATTCACACACTGATGTTCGGGAGCACGTTTCGGGTTACATATTTTGCACTTCGACATGTGACTGGAGGAGCCTTGGATTTAACCACGACCTTCCGATTAGTGGGCAACCTGCTCTACCTCTGAGCCACAGCCACCCCGTATTACCATATATATTACAAAAGAATATCAGAATGATCTAACTATCTAACTAACCAAATAATCTAATTTTTTATTTTATTTCTCTTGTACTTGGTGCAAAGGTAAGATAATACACCACTAAGCACTCAGTGATTTCTGGGGCCTTCAGGGCAACCATTGGTGCCTGTATGGTGCTGAAATAATTCTTCGAGTGATCATTTCGTTGATCAACATAATTTTTATCAACAATATTTTGATCATTTATTAGTTTTCTAATGTAATTTATCAAGCAAAAGTAACAGATTTACTCATCTGTGGGGCTAAAATGTAGAATTTACACACGAAAATTGTGATTTTTCACAATTTTCTTTATGTAAGCTTGACTAGGGATGCAACTGACGATAATTTTCATTGTCGGTTAATCTACTAATCATTTTCTTGGTTAATCGACTAGTTGTATGGTCTATAAAATGTCAGACAATGGTGGAAAATGTTGATCAGTGCTTCCCAAATCCCAAGATGACATGCTCAATTTGTCCACAACTCAAAGATATTAGCTTTCTGCCTTAGAGGAGTAAAGAAAACAAAAAATATTCACATTATAAAGCTTTTTTTCGTATAAAACCTACCATTGATTATCAAAATAGATGGCAACAAATTGATTAATGATGAATCACTGCAGCTCTAGACTTGACACTAATGAATATACATGGAGTTTATTAATCAAGTAATTGACATCACAATCAATAGATGATTAATCGATAATGAAGATAATTGTTATTTGCAGCATGATATAAAAAAATATAAAGTAGAGACTTGAAACAGTCAGCAGTGGTCAGCAGCACCAAAAAGAATCATTCAGTGATTTGTATTAATAGGCTAAATAAAAAAAAACAAAAACACTGGTATAATGATAAACACTAGATACCGTCACATTATGAGATTACACATCCATCTCTATGACTGAATAACAGACACTGGTTAACAAAATGGAAAATTCCCAGTAAATGCCTGGAGCCCGGGGTTATGTACCAAAAATAGCCAATATGTGATCAGGCGTAAAGCTAGTACCATAAGGGCGCCGGCGAATGCCAAGCAAGATGTGGCGTTATCTGGTGCCAAAGGAAAGACGGGACAACACCAAACATTCGGACACCATGTGGAAAATGCATGCATACGGCCTTGAGCAACGAGTGAGGGCGACTGCCGACAAGCAACCCTGTGCTACTGGGTAAATAAACTCGGGATGCCAGGGTGGGTATGTTGGCCCCGATCTCTGGCTGTGTGGTTAGTGTGGCTGGCATCTTTCAGGCATGGCATGACATGTGGTTCACCCCAGCAGGCAGCCAGAGTCACAACAAGAAGAATGGCACTTGTGTCTCCACTGCTATGCTGCTGCTCACTTTTGCTGAGAGTCACAACAAATCCTCTTGCTCTCTGGTGCCAATAATTAGCAGTAATGGGTCCAAAATATAGTGTTAATTTTCTTGCAGGCGTGTTTGATACAAATCCTGTGCCATTATCTTATATATTTAACATATGTTGGATAAGTTGTATTTAATGTCATTGTAATTTGTTGTCCAGCAGCTCAGAGACAGACAGAGGCCAGAAAAGATGTAATGGAAATGATCTCATGGTCACTGAAGCAACAAACTCAACCACCGTTACATCCTTCATTCTTGTATCTATCTCCCCTCACACACTCCCTGCATATTTGGGGATGGGTGGGCTGACCACTTCGAGGAACAGTGAAGCAGTCAGAAAGCAGTGATTGCTTTCACAGAGCACTTCATCAGAGGAAAATGCAGCATGGACCAGGGGGATTTACCAGGTATCATGTAGCTATAATAAACTCACGAACACACACACTCTTCAGAAACTGATCTAACCTGACTGAGGACCCATGCAGAGCAGTGGAACGGTAAGAAACAGAGGAAAACTGTGTCAGGAGCAACTAGGAGAATCTGAAACAGTGAAGGCACGGAGAGATGGGGAGTAAAGTCAGGGGTCGGGGGGGTGACGTTAAGTGAATGAGGAAAAAAGTGGCTACTATGAAAAGAGAGAGGGGGTCAGAGAGAGAGAGGGACAGAAAGAGGCTCATGCTTCATTGAATGTTATGCCATAGGGCCTGATTCTGCTGACCTGGTTTCTTTCACCAACAAAGGCCGTGCATTAACACACTCGCATAAAAGGTCCACACACAACGCCTATAGACATTTACACACCTACTTAACCTAAACCTGTGCACACGAGCAAGCGTTATACCAACACATTTACACACACATGCTCACTCCTCTATCCAGCTTTCTCTCCACGTTCCTGCATCTTACATCTGTACATAGAATGACTTCGAGTCACTATTTATGGCTTATTTTCTTAATGCAGACATGACTTTTTGAAGATATAGAAAGGAATCAAAACTAACCAGTCAGTCTTTCACACTGGAGGATGACAAAGACAAAATGTCTTCGCACATACTGATTGTAGACCACAGTCATATTTCAATTTCCGTTCGGCCTTTACAAAAAACAACTTGTTTATGAATTGGTTAGGTGTTCTGGGAAATTCTGCATAGTGTGGGCGATATGACGATATATACGCGTGGGAGTATAGTAACTGGAAATAATTTCATACTTACTTACATTCTTACTGTACATATCTACACGATGATGTAGAATAAACATATACTGGTTAGAGATGTCAAAAATATCAACGCTGAATATAACGGTGTCAATATTCATTTTCCGCAATATCTCTTCTCTCCGACAGTGAGTTGACACACACACACACACACACACACACACACACACACACACACACACACACACACACACACACACACACACACACACACTGCTATTTAACCTTTGATAAAAATCTAAAATTTGATGCCATGTGTTGGGTCAATTTTCCCCATGATATCAAAAATCTAAGTTAAGTTAGAAAGTCCAGTATTGTGACAACACTAACACTGGGATAGAAGGTCTCATCCATATTGTCTGCTCCTTATTCACCATCCACCAAATAATAATATAATAGCTTATAATCTCAAATACACTCTTAACATTAATGATCGTAAACTATTAAGGCACCGTTGAAGTAAAACCTTTGAGCACATCTTGTGCAATACACCTGGTATCTGTAGCAATACACCTGGTATCTGTAGCAATACACCTGGTATCTGTAGCAATACATCTGGAACATCAGACTGTGGAGTTTTTGAGTTTTCTAATGCCACATATAAAATATTTTACTTGTCATAGCAGGAAAAGCACAGGTGTACCTAATAACATGCACAATACCAGGACCCTGAAAGTGAGGTGGATATATGAAACTGAGCCATCATTAAATGTTATTATGATTGTTATTATTTTAACTGGTGCTTTTCCTCTTGTGACATGTCAAAATGCATTCCATAAAATAGGCCTGTATCGCTTAATTACATGACTGTATACCACTGATTAATGGCTGCTTTAATGAAGAACATGTTGACAGACTTTTACTAGTTTATGCAGCAGTAGGTAGAAATGGAGCAAATATGATTTTAAAAAGTCATTTTTATAAAACGACCACTATATCCTGACAGTAGTGCATGACACAGGTAATCTGAAAGAAATCATGTTTTTCTGTGTCCTCCGTTGCTCATAATGGCATCTGCAAGATTTCACAGACCGGAGGAAAACAACCAATCAGAGCAGAGCTGGAGTCTGACGTCTCTGAGCAGCTGTCAGCTCACAGATCAAACTGTCACGTCAGTCAATTCTTAAGTTTGTATACTTGTGTGTTTTTGTTCGTTTGCGTTTGTATTTCCTGTTTTATTTTGTAGTCTGACTCTCCCTGTTGTTTCAGAGCACGTCACTTCCTGCCCTCCTGTGCTTCCGCGTTTTGAATGAATGAGATTCCCGACTCCCTCTCCTGCGTCTGATCATCGTTCCCCAGCCCTGATTGTGTTCACCTGTCCATAATTAGTCACTCCCCTCTTTAGTATTTAAGCTGTGTTTCCCCATCCTTCTGTGCCAGTTCGTCTTTGTACTTAGAGTGAAAGCGTCCTCGCGTCCTTTGTGTTTACCTCCTAGTGTTTGATTACTCTGCCTGTTTTTTCGATTACGCCTCAGCCTAACGTCTTGGATTCGTCTGCCTGATTTTTGACTGACCTCCCGTGTACCGAACCTGCTTTATTTAAGTAAAGACTTTTTTGACTAAACCTGCCTGTCTCCGTGGTTGTGCTTTTGGGTCCACACTTTGTGCCTCACAGTACGAACTGGCCAAATATGGACCCAGCCAACCCGGACCAGGTTCGGTCCTCTCTCCACGCTCATGGAGTGAGGATTCGCCACCACGAGGAACAACTGTCCGCCGTCAGCACTAGCGTTAAACTTCTTACGGACAATCAGGAGAAGTTTAGTAATACTGTCGGCGAACAGGTAATTCAACTCGGAGCCCAGATGCAAGCTCTAATGAGCCGTATTGACACTTTAGCCGGAGAACGGTTGCCGCCGCCTCCTCCCACTCCAGCGCCACCGCTCCCACCCGCTTTTCCCACTTCTCCTCACCTCCTAAACCTAGCGTTTTTCCGGCGAGTCAGCTAACTGCCGTCCATTTTTGATTCAATGCAGCTACATTTTGAACTCCAGGCAGCTCAGTTCCCCACTGAGAGATCTAAGATTGCTTTCATGATTACGCATCTATCAGGCAGAGCCGAGGCGTGGGCTACAGCGGAGTGGGCGCGCAATTCGCCGGTGTGTGCTTCTTTGAAACTTTTCACAGAGACTCTGCAAAAGATATTCGACCACACCACACCAGGACGGGAGGCGGCAAGAGCACTGGTCAGCCTGCGGCAGGGGAAGAGGAGAGTGACAGATTACGCCATAGAGTTCCGCACGCTGGCCGCCGATAGCGGGTGGAACGACGCATCTCTCCTTGACACCTTCATTCATGGGTTATCCGACGCAGTTAAGGACCAGTTGGCGCCCCTGGACCTTCCACCTGATCCCGATTCGGTCATCGCTCTGGCGATCCGAATCGACAACCGCCTATGGGAAAGGGAGAAGGAGAGACGCAGGGGTGCGGCTCCCCAACCTCCAGAACCGACGGGGCCACCTGCTCGACTCCGCCCAGCCTGGCGTCCTTCTCCTCCTGCTGAGGTGAGTGGTATCTCGTCTCCCCCTAGTGCCCCAGAGGAGCCGATGCAGGTGGCCCGAGCCCGGCTGACTCCGGAGGAGCGACACCGACGTCTCCGAGAGGGGAGGTGCATCTATTGTGGCCAGCTGGGCCACTTTCTGTCCACGTGCCCGGTAAAAGATCGGGCTCACCAGTAAGCGAGAGGGCACTGGTGAGCCACACATCTTCCTCCAAATATTCCTCTCGCCCTCTACTCAGGTTCAGCTGGTTTCCCAGACTCACTCTCTGCATTATCCGGTCCTGGTGGATTCCGGGGCCGATGAGAACTTTATGGACTGGAGACTGGTTAACACGCTGGGCCTACGGAAGACTCCCCTCCCGAGGTGTTGGAGGCCAATGCTCTGGACGGGCGTCCTCTGGGTCGGGTGACTCACCGCACCCAACCCGTGAAACTGATCATGGCCGGTAACCACACAGAAACATTAGCTTCCATGTGTTTAATTCCCCTCTTCACCCTTTGATTCTAGGTTTGCCTTGGCTCATTAAGAACCAACCATACATTGACTGGGCTTCTGGTAACTTTTGGGGTGGGGAGGGGAATGTACACTAACCTCTCCATCATCTGTCTCACCTCCGGAGCTTCCTGACTCTCGGTCTGCGCCCCCAGCGGTGATGGTGGGCACTACGGCATCACTCCAGCATCTCGCTCCTGCACCCTCCTGTGATTACACAGACCTGACCGGCGTGCCGGCCTGTTATCATGACCTCAGTGAAGTTTTCAATAAGGCAAGAGCCACTTCACTACCTCGTCACCGCCCCTACGACTGCGCCATCAACCTTCTTCCTGGCACTTCACCTCCAAAAGACGTCTCTACTCTCTCTCTGCCCCCGAGCGGAGAGCCATGGATGATTACATCGAGTCCTCCCTGGCAGCGGGGATTATCCGTCCATCCTCGTCCCCAGCGGGGCGGGCTTCTTCTTCGTAGAGAAAAAGGACAAATCCCTCCGACCATGCATCGACTACAGAGGGCTAAACGAAATAACCATAAAGAACAGGTACCCCCTCCCTCTCATTTCTTCCGCTTTTGAAGGAAAAGGTTCAGGGTTTTCTCTAAACTAGATCTTAAAACGCGTACCATCTGGTCGCTGAGGGAGGGGGACGAGTGGAAAACAGCCTTCAATACTCCTAGCGGGCACTATAATATTTGGTTATGCCATTCGGACTTACAAATGCACCTGCGGTTTTCAAGCCCTTGTAAACGATGTCCTTCGTGATATGCTCAACCAATTTTCTTTGTTTACCTTGACGACATTCTGATTTTTTCTCCAGACCACACACCCATGAAACCCATGTCCGCCGCGTTTTACGTCGTCTCTTGGTACACCAGCTGTATGTTAAAGCGGAGAAATGCGAGTTTCATGTCCCCAGCCTCTCCTTTCTCGGATTCATTGTGGGTCCCGATCGGATCAAAATGGACCCCGCTAAGGTTAGCGCCGTAGCCGATTGGCCAACCCCCACTACTCGTAGACTGGACAGCGCTTTTGGGTTTCGCCAACTTCTACCGGAGATTCATTCGCAACTTTAGTAACATCGCTGCGCCCCTCCATGCGCTAACCTCCCCACAGACAGGTTGTGTGGACGCCCCAGGCAGACCTAGCATCAAAATTGAAGGAGAGTTTCTCTTCCGCCCCATTTTGACACTACCAGACCCGCACCGTCAGTTCGTAGTGGAGGCTGACGCCCCAAACGGGTATCGGTGCCGTTCTGTCCCAGCGTTCCGCTAAGATAACAAGCTGCACCCCTTGCTATTTGTCCAGAAAGATCTTCAGCGGAACAAAACACGAATTGGCAACCGGGAACACTAGCGGTTAAACCGCTTGGAGGAGTGGCGCCACGGCTTAGGGGAGTGATCACCTTGTGGTTTGGACCGACCACAAAAACAGAAACATTAGGTCGGCCAAACGGTTAAACTCCCGTCAGGCCAGGTGGTCCCTCTTCTTCAACCGCTTTAATTTCACGTTGTCGTACCGCCCAGGCCAAAGAACCTCAAACCAGACGCCCTGTCCCGTTTACATGATCCCGACCCAGTTCCTGACGAACCATCTTATATTGTTCCATCCTCGTGCGTTATCGGGGCCATCACATGGAGCGTCGAACACCGGGTTAAGGAGGCTTTAAAGGACACTCCCCACCCAGCGGGTGTCCACCTAACCGGTTATTTGTCCCAGTCTCACTCCGTCCGCAGGCATTCACTGGGCTCACACATCTCGACTAACCTGTCACCCGGGCACCAGGAGAACCGCCTCCTTCATCAGGCAGCGTTTCTGGTGGCCCTCCATCGAGAAGGAGGTGGGGGAGTATGTGGCGGCTTGCCCTGTCTGCGCCAGGAGCAAGTCGTCACATCACTCCGCCGGGTCTTCTCCAACCTCTCCCCTCCTACCGACCCTGGTCAGACATCGCCCTTGACTTTGTTACGGGACTCCCCCATCAGGGGAATACCACCATTCTAACAGTTGTTGATCGGTTCTCTAAGATGGTCCATTTTATTCCCCTTCTAAACTGCCCTCCCCAAAAAACGGCGGAGGTTCTGTTGCATAACGTTTCCGTCTTCATGGTTCCCCAGGGACGTGGTGTCTGACCGGGGTCCGCAGTTTATATCTCGTTCTGGCGGGAGTTTTGCTCCCTGATTGGCGCTACCGTAAGTCTCTCCTCCGGGTACCACCCCCATCAACGACAACTAGCGCTTAAATCAAGAGCAGAGACGGGGCTTAGATGCCTCGTTTCACAAAATCCGGCTACTGGAGAAACATCTTATCTGGGTTGAATACGCTCACAACACTCTGCCCTGCTCTTCTTCAGGTCTCTCTCCGTTCCAGTGTTGCTACGGTTACCAGCCTCCCCTCTTCCCAGAGGTGGAGAAAGAAGTGACTGTTCCCTCCGCTCACGCGCTCATCCGCCGTTGCCACCGGGTTTGGAGGGGAGCTCGCCAAATGTTGCTGCGAAGCACCAACAGGTGGAAGAGGGCTTCCGATCGGCGCCGAACACCTGCCCCCACCTATCGCTCAGGTCAGCGTGTGTGGCTCTCCACCAAGGACCTCCCACTCAGAGTTGAGTCTCGTAAACTCGCTCCTAAATTTGTCGGCCCATTCCCCATTTCTAAAATCATTAACCCGGTGGCCATCAAATTACAACTCCCCAGATCTATGCGCGTGCACCCCACATTCCATGTCAGCCGCGTCAAGCCTGTTAAAGAGAGCAGCCTGGTCCCAGCCTCCAGACCCCCACCACCCCCCATTCCTCGACGGCGGCCCTGTCTTTACAGTCAAGCGTCTCTTGGCTGCCCGCCGTCGAGGAAGGGGGGTCCAGTATCTTGTAGACTGGGAGGGATATGGCCCGGAGGAGAGATCTTGGGTACCCACTAAAGATATAGTAGACCCTGAACTGATTCACAACTTCCACCGGCGTCACCCCAACCCTTTTGGGACTTCTGGTGCCGTCCCTAGGAGGGGGGTTCTGTCACGTCAGTCAATTCTTAAGTTTGTATACTTGTGTGTTTTTGTTCGTTTGCGTTTGTATTTCCTGTTTTATTTTGTAGTCTGACTCTCCCTGTTGTTTCAGAGCACGTCACTTCCTGCCCTCCTGTGCTTCCGCGTTTTGAATGAATGAGATTCCCGACTCCCTCTCCTGCGTCTGATCATCGTTCCCCAGCCCTGATTGTGTTCACCTGTCCATAATTAGTCACTCCCCTCTTTAGTATTTAAGCTGTGTTTCCCCATCCTTCTGTGCCAGTTCGTCTTTGTACTTAGAGTGAAAGCGTCCTCGCGTCCTTTGTGTTTACCTCCTAGTGTTTGATTACTCTGCCTGTTTTTTCGATTACGCCTCAGCCTAACGTCTTGGATTCGTCTGCCTGATTTTTGACTGACCTCCCGTGTACCGAACCTGCTTTATTTAAGTAAAGACTTTTTGACTAAACCTGCCTGTCTCCGTGGTTGTGCTTTTGGGTCCACACTTTGTGCCTCACACAAACAACCAAACTAGGCAGCGCTGATCAAATATAAATCAGTATTCTGTTACTGTAATGACTATTTCCTGCCTCAAATGTTTTCAGAAACATCTTGTAATGAGAAAGTTTCTAACCCAGCAGTCATGTTGAGATCAGTTGAGGAAACACCAAGTACCGCACACCAACCAGAGTACAGCCAATAACAACACTCGCACTATGAAATGACCTGTGATTGGCTAAGGCTAAATTTAAAGCCTGAAAACAGAGCCACGAGGAGGTGCAGAAGTCTAGCTTTCTCTTGAAACACTTGAATTACAATATGCTGAAATGTTATTATGGAAATTAGGCCCAATGGTGCCAAAAATATCCTGCCTACCGCTGGTTTAGTGTCTTAACTGGCATAACTGCTTATGTTTAATACTATAACGTGGTGATAATGGAGGGACACCAGGCAACTCAAGTGCCTCTTGTTTCTGGCTGAGATATTATGCATGTTCTCATCTAGCTCATATCTCTCACTTCCTTTCTTTTAACTAGTCACATCTTTGCTTGAAAAACCACAGACTCAATGTGTGACTTCAGCCTCGGTGCTTTTAGGCAAGGCAGCGATGCTCAGCGTGTTATTCCTGCAGTGCAATGTGTGCGTCAGTGTCCTAAATGCCACCAACACAAGGTGACTTACCAGTCAATTTCTGCATCCTGTATAAGAATCAATAAACACTGTTCTGTTGTATTTGGTGACATGACAGATGCTGTCAGTAAACCTGTACTTACTGTATGTGGTAACATCCGGCTGCCCGTGGAAAATTTCTTTCATTCATTCAATTCTTTTCCATTTTAATCATGTCATCATGCCATGCACCCCCAGTCCTATTAGATTTTCTCTCTTTATTCATCAGCTCTCACTGTGTGCTGTTACCAATGTGTCCCACTGACACACTAACACCAGAGTGAAGAGGACGTAGAGTAGCAGCAAAGCGACTCGAGTGGAGTGACCTTTCTCTATGTTAATCTCTACAACATGGAAACACACACACATGCGAAGTGTAAGGTTGGGGATTTGCCCTCTGCCACATGAATCAAAAGGACATCAGCAAAGCACAAATCCTTCTCCTTGTGTGCGTTTGTGCATTCGGGTGGCTGCTTTTTCCTGGACTATACCCCTCCTCCCATCTCATGTGTCAATCAGAGGCTCATTATAAGGCGTGACACACCCATACATTTCAAAAATCACGACATTAAAACAGCCTGATGGCAGAAATAGTCATCTCCGTCCATTCCCCTGTCTCTGTCCCTCCCTCCATGTTTCTGTGCACCGCTGGGCAGATGCAGAACCGCTGCCTGTGTCATGCCGCATCCCACTATCCTACTACCAAGCCGCTATTTACTGCATTTCATTCACTCCAGCCAGCCACAGTGAAATAAACTCCAACCCATATGACAGGCTCTACCACTTTATAGCCACATTACCAAGCCAATAATGAGCGGGTTCTTTTCAGTAGTGGAAAGAAATGTGGCGATTCCCGCACCTACTGAGCATTATCCATTTATTGAATCGTCCCCCCCTGCAGGATCAGGAGACAGAGGCTGAACAGCGGTGCTGCTTCACTGCAAAGAAAGATGTAACATGAATGCCAATGTCAGATCTGCTGTACGGTGCAGCGGTGCGGTCCCCGTGTTTTACATTTGGAGGCTTAGTCCTGAGGCAAAGCTTTGGCGGCCGCTGCGTTTTACAGCTCAGAGCAGTAATAAAAAGGCCCACAGGTGGTGATGCGTTTTTCACTACCACCATGTTTTCACCCATTCATACGGGTCTACACTCACCGTCACTGCGGAGTGTCTGACTGCGTTGCACGCCGTCTGCCGTATCTCCGCCGCGGTCCCCGGTTTCAGCAGGTTCTTGGTGAATCTCCGGGTGGATTCGGCTGCCATCTCCACATCTGAGCGGTCACCGAGCGCGATTCAGCCGGTTTAATATCTGCTGCAGTCACACCGACCTGGCCCTCGCTCCTCCTAACACTAGCCGACCCGACCGAGCTGTGTTTACACACGCACACACACACACGCTTTACACACACACACACAATACACACGCAAAGGATGCGTGTGTGCTGAAGTTGATGTCAATCACGGTGAATCAAAAGCACTACTTCCGCTTATTACTTTCGAAATAAAATATATTTAGCGAGTCCGAGCCGCTAGATGGAGGCTTGACTGAGAGTGTTGCTTTTATTTTGAAGACTAAAAGCATCAACTGCAGTCTATCTCGCCTTTGGGCAACTTTACAAGTAAAATAATCCTAATTTCACTGCTGAAACTCAATTTTAATTAAGCCCATTTTCCTTTTTATACATAGGCCATTAACATATGCATATTTTAGGTGGGCTTTTTTTTTTTTAAATATTGCCTACTAGAAGTGAGCCCAGTATATCTGCAGCCTACCCATTCGGCATTTAACAGAGTCCAACCAGTCTAAACCACTACCATTGACTTGACCAGTGGTATTTGAGCCTGTACTGTACAGCCTACATCCTGCATCTCAAGGGGAGCTCTGAAATGTCAAGTACTTATCAGCAGTCCAGTCACGACCAGGACTGATGGAGCAGCATTTACAGTAGACGATATGTGGGAGACACACACACGACAACAGCGACACATGGCGTTAAGAAGTGGTTAAGACATGCTACTCATTATGCATTATATCAGTTTGTTTTTGACACATATGTAATATATGTATATTGAAATTTTTCATGTTTTGTGAAACATACTCTTCACATTGCACATAAAAGGTACATAAGAAAGACAAACCTTAACACAACACATAAAGGCATTTTGAATGTAATGTACAGTATGTAAGTTAAGGCTCATTCTGCTGTTGTACTTGCTGACCAAGTACTAAGATCACATCTTAGTGCAAAAGCTCAGAATTAAAAAAACGGAATTAAATATATTCATATATTTTCATGGTCTATTCATATATTTCCATGACAGCAATTTTATGTTTATCCAAATACACAATTTAGGGCAGAGTGGAAGCTCCTCATTTGTGGCAATGGATAAAAACAGTATTATTTTAATCCCTTTTCCTTTTTTATTGGTCTTAACGTTTTTGTTATTTCAAATGTGCTATTGGTTTCATGTTGCTAGTGTATTATTGTGTTGATTTTATGTTTTTAATACAGATTGATTGTGTGTGTGTATAACTGTTTTGGTTATTTTTGTCCCTCATCAATCTACACTCAATACACATAATGGCATAGCGGAAACAAAATTTTATTATTTTAGTATTATCTTTGTATGGTGGGGTATTATCAAAGGCAATGCAAAAAGTTACCCTCATGTATACCACATTTGATGCATAAATCAGGTATATTAGGGTCAACAATGGAGTAAAACTGGAGTAATGTATTGTATAGACTCATTATCCTTTGTGCTGCAGCAATTTGATCCAAGAGTTTATAGTTTGGACTTGAGAATGTGAGGAAATATCCTGCCATTCTTCTACTGTAATTACTTCACTGAGATCTGAACCTCACATCAGAGTTCCTCTTAAAGAGAGGTGAGCTGCAGCAATACAGAGAAGTCAATGGCAGGAATAGTGCAACATACTGCAGTTTGTATAACAGCATCCGTTTCCAACCGTTATGTGACATGAGTTGAGTTATTATGAGGATGCCGCTCAAATAGATGCTGGTTTACAGTTGCTTGGCATTTCACTGAAAGCAACTCACGAGGACCGATAATCAAATTACCTTCATTTTAACCTGCACACACGCTTATCCCGTCAGATAATTTAAAAAAGTACTCTGCCTCCCTCTTGTTTAAATAAGCAGTACTGCAGTAGACTTTGTTAGTAGTCCGAGGTTATGTCAGTTCACACCCAAATCACACATAATAATACTAATATTAATACTACTACTAATAATAGTAACAATATAACAACAACAACAACAACAACAACTCTAATAATAATAATAATAATAGTCAGTATTATTTTTATAAATGCACAGTAATTAATTTGATGAAGATAATTTTGGCTTCATTTGCTGGAGGCATCTACCGCAGTATAATATAATGGAGATGAATAGGACTTTGTGGTGTTTAGTGAACATTTAAATATCACAAAAATTTGAAAACTCAGCAGCACCAGGTCTCTATAGACTACGCCATTACTCGGTATCCAAATATTTCAAAACAAAGTACAGTGAGCAGTTTTAATAATAAAGAAATGATACCTTCAAATGAAACTCGTGAACTTATATTCACAATATGGGAAGTCCTGGACACCACATGTAAGATAAGATAAGCTATTCTTTTATTAGTCCCACAGTGGAGAAATTCACAAGTGTACATACATACATGGTCACATGTATTGCGTTGCGTAACAAATTGTGGTTATCCTTGACTTGACCTACTTCTGTGTCTGGTTGTTCATGAGGGGAAAAAAATCCAGCAAGACCTCAATCAAGTCAGGCAGACAAACAAATCTGAATCCACATTTTATAAACATCCATCTCACCATAGGTTGCAACATAATGTATAAACTAATGGTGCATTCATATGGAACTCGTGAACTTGAGTTTTATAAGATGGGAAGTCGTGAACACCACATGCGTTGCATTCCAGTGGTCGTGAAGAACACCGCTACTAGGCAATGGCAATATTAACGTTACTGTCAGAGTCTAGAAGCCACAGAGGCTAACAATTTAGCAAGCTAGCAAGTGGGTAACATAATGCAGGAAATGCAAATACATATTGACAGAGGAGAAAGATGAGGTCATTGAGAATATCAGTTTTCCTCAGACATATTGTAAAATTACCAAGAAAAACAATATATGACTAAAATTACAATGTACTGTATAATATTAACTTATGCATCAATAAATGAACTTCCATGGGCTCCACCATTTCTCACAATATCAATAAATATGTCACAAGTGGTGAACTCTGAGCTTTCAGAAACTTTCCACTTAACGAGGTCGTGAATACGACATGAGAGGAGAGGGGCTTTCATATGGGCCCAGCTCGTAAACATGGTAAACACGACACCATTTGAAGGCACCAAAAAAAAAAAAAAATTCAATAATTTTGTTTGCTACTTCTTCTCGTTTTAATAATGTCCTCAAATGAGTGCAACAGCGCCCCTTTTGGATATAAATTCTGACCCTGTGGTCAAAGATGGTATTGCACGTTGCAGCAGAGACGAATCTACTGAAAGTCGGGTGAAGTTGATTTAAAATGCCGTAATTTTCAAAGCACGAAGAAACAGCGAGGACCTTTTCTGCGGACCAAAATACTATTAAGTGAACTGTGAAGACAGACATTTTCTAAACTGATAAAAAAAATAACACAATTTACGCTACCTTAAAGTGAAACGACCAGGAGAGTCAGCTAGCTAACATAGTTTTCCAGTGTTGCTAATAACATCAGCTCACGTGTTTTTTTTTAGCTAGCTAGTCAGTGATAGTTAGCAGTGATGGAAAGAGGAGACGAGTCCTGTCAACAAACCAACCAAATGCAACACTGCCACAAGTACAGCTGGACATAATATGCCCTGGATACTTCACCTCCATTACCAAAGTAGACAGGACTTCAGCGAGAAATAGGTGAGTCAGATACACCAACAGCATGTCTCTGTTTCTCTTTGCTAGCTGATTAAATGCTAGCTAAATGTCTCTGCTTATCTGACTGCTTGATGATGTTATGGAGGTTTATGTTACTTTACAATATGATGATAGTCAGCAGGGAAAGTGTCAGCAGGGCTCTGAAGAACTTTCTCCAGTTTAGCGTTTATTTATTGGCTGTTAAAGTCACCTGTTGACTGTGATTAGTGAGTCTGCACAAAAGGTCTGCTAGTCGCTTGTGAGAAGTTTTCATTCTTGTTTTGTCTTGTTTAAACTATGCTATATAATGTGAGGCATAAGCTTTAATAATAGGCTGTTTTTGAATGCCAAGCATACAGTACAGAAGACTGAGTAAGGCATGTGTGTGGGACACATGCGTTTGCAATCTGTACCTGTATCAGTTTATGTAGGATATATAGCAGATTTATAAGTCATGCTTCTATATGTGCATTATTGTTTTTATAATGTGTTTGCCATTCTGCAGTTTTCTAATTGCATGTTAGGTGGTTTGTTTACCACAATGGTAAAATAACATTAAGTCTTACTGTGCACCTTATTTCTTTAAATGCTGTCACTGCTGAAATAGTGCTCAGTTTCAAAGGGTGTTTTCAGGTGGGCCCTAGGCCCTTTTCTGACTTAGATAGCTTGTACCCATCCTCCCAAGTCATGACAGTGTCATAATGCTTCTTTGTAGTGAAATCTTCAAAATGATGCTCTTCATTGACTGAACCCTTTGACTCTGCAACAATAAATGTTAATACAAGACTACCTCTAAATTAACAGTCCCTTCACACAGACCCCTGGGGCTACATATTTCTCTTACCTATAGGAATATACATAGTGGTGTTGAGCGGATAATCATGCATTTGAAGACCTGAAAGTGAGGTCCAAGTCCATGGGAAATATACACTCAGTTTGTTAGGTACATTAAGTAAATCACACCTTTGTGAAGGGTTTAACGTACTGTATAGGCTGTATATAAACATATGTAGATTCAACACTGATTCAATAACTTGGCCACCCCATTTATATAAATTAAGATAGACAAAACAATAGAAACATCTCTAAGTATAAATTATATAACACAATTAACCAGCACCACAAACTGCAGCCTCTAAAATGACCATAACGTTGAATGAACACCTCTCTAAAACAGATTCAGCACAAAACTGATTATAACCTTCATGAAGGTAGGATTTATTGCATTTATGATGTATTATCCTGAATTAGTTTTTAGCTTCAATTACTGTATAAACTGGCAGCTGAATGTAAAAATGTTATATCAAATTTGGCCTCTAGGTGGCAGCAACACATCAGGTATTACCTTAGATGAGCCTCTGAGGCAACCATTGAACAAACCATTGATGAACCATGATTGATATGTGATGTATGACATAAAAAAAATAAATATGAAATCTTCCAGTGAGTTCACAGTGATGGCTTTGAGAACACATTACTTTCTCTTATCATATTAACAAAGCCATCTGGGTTAGATACAAATATCTGAGTCAGTTAAATACGCACACACACTCACTGGTCACTTTAGGTAGACTTTCCACTATTGTAATCTAAGTTTAGTGCGTGTAATTCAAAATAAAGGCAGCGTTTCATGGTTCATTTACTGATTGACTAAAGGTTAAAAGTTACTTTAGTGACCTTTAACATGACTTGATCAATAGTGCTGGACATATCATCTCCAGGAACTATACATTAAACCTTTACTTTTGATTTTGTGGCATATTTTGTGTTACTTGTCTTATGTTGTTTGCCTGACAATGTTTTTATTCTATGTCTATCTTGGCATTGGTAGTTTGAGTTTGCAGAGACTGCTGCAACTCCAACACAAGGACAGAAGTAATAAAACGACCTGACATGGCTGGCAAGATCATAAAAGTATTTCTGTGGTCCCAATATCTGAACCAAATAATGCACCAAGGTTTATCAGTATCATATGGTTAAAATGATCGCACCATGTTTATCAAAGAGGTTGTGAATCCATAACTAACTCCATCACCAACAGGAGGGCTTGTATTTATAACTCAGCAGTCCGAATCAATTGATTTGTAGACAGATTAATTAATGCAAATTACAGAACTGCCTGCTGCTGATGTAATGGTACGCCACCTTCATCTTCGGTAGGCTTTGATATGGTATCAATTGAACTGTGTTTTAATATCACTATCATATCCATCATTATTATCCGTCATATCAGTCTACCCTTCACAGCAAGCATATCATAGCTCCAGTAACATATCTATGGTTGACTAAATGGTTCTCGATCTATCATAAATGGATCACAAGATTTCTGCAGCAATGTTATGAAACTACCTTGTAAGTATGGATCAAGTTCCTGGGAAACATTTCAAACCCTGGTTGAATGTGAGGCTGTACCCCCTTGGTTGATTAGTTTGCTAATCGGTCATTTTGGTGTAGTTGACTTTAATTAGTTGTCTTTTTTTAATGCTTTTTTAATGCTGTATGACTTATATCCAAGAAACTTATGAACATATATCTGGTAAGCACAAGATTTAAAGTTGTGCTTTTGTGTGATTCTTTGTGGAGAAACTCAGGCTACTTTCCAAATCACATCATTTTTCTTTTTACTTTTAGTACATACTGCAGCTGCTCTTACAAAGTTTGTACTGTTGGACGCAGTATGCATACAATTGGGACATACTACTTCATCTTAACATTGCACCTTGAATTTGAACTTGAACCCTCTTGCTCATATATCCGCTGCGCAGAGGATTGTGGGTCAGAATAGCCTGAAGATCGTGCTGGCTTGCATACTGTAAAATGTGACTGAATGTAGTAGGACATCCTGTAATTTTTGGCATACTGCATTTGACTTACTATGTATTGGGACATACTAAGGCTTCATCCAAAATCACATACTATGTACTACATACTGTTGGTGTACTATTGTTCAACATACTTTAGTGTGAATAAACAGCATTATGTATCTTTCTGGACGCACTAGATCAGTAATTGACATCGTTACTTCCTGAGAGCCTCCTTGCTGGTTGGAGACACGTAACCATGGTAACCCATGCCAACCTCATGTGTCCAAAATGACGGTTTGTGAGAATCAAATTCTGAATTGATTTAGAATATGTATTACACCTAGCAAACTGAAATCTTATACTTACAGTTGAGTTAAAGCATTACCGATGTTACAGAGCTGTCTGTCAACGTCTGTTATGAACGTTGTCATCCGTGTCGCATTGCATTGTGGGATATTTATGCTGCCGTTGTGTCGAGCATTGCATGCTGTAATATTTCACTGGAAATAGTATGCAATTTAGGCACCTTTGGTTTCATACCAAGGTTCTGGACATAACAAATCTCACATACTGTTTTAGCGTACCAGCTGCTATATTAAATAGTATGGTACTTAGTCTGTAAATCAACTAATCTTTTAGTCGACACAATCATATGAGTGTTACTGTAGTCGACAACTAATTTCTTTGGTTTAGGACAGCCCTAGTTGAATCTATGCGCCTGAAGAATACAGTTTCCTCCAGTGTTGGGTGGTGATGCTCTACTCAGAAACACATTACTCGGTAATGGGATTACAGAAGTGTAGTAAGGGATTACATTTTCAAAGTCAGCAACATTACATTTACTAATCCCAGTACTCTGACATGAGACATAGAGGTAGAAGACAGACTGTCATCTCTATGATTCATAGCATAACCAAACCTCTGACAACAAGGAGGAACAGCATGGATGCTCATGAGGGTTGCAGGATAGTCTCTGCCAAAAGAGGCTGAAAATGCCTCCCGGTAACTCCAAAGTTGTCTTGCGTGATGTGACTTCTTAGCTGGCTAGCTAACCGTTATACCGGTATATCCAATGGGTTTTGTTCAAAGTTGGAAGGTTGTATGAAGCTTCACTGTGAGGATGGGACCTCTGAAGTGCCGTGTGGGGTTACTGGGGCTAAGCTAGCTGTTCACACTCATTGAAGCTCCAACGATAGGCTGGCGACCCTCCTTTTCTATTTCTACACTGTGTTAAAGCATGTGGGTGTGATGGCCTCGGACGGAGCTTGTCTGTGTAACAGATAATCAGTAAATTTGTGATTATTGTTTCCAGGTGTAAAACATAATGAGTGATTTGCACATTAAATCTGCCCAACGTTGCTGCTCTGCGGTCAAAAATCAGTCCTCCCTACTACTATGTGCAGCTAATAAAGTGGCCACAGAATGTGGAAATAGTATTTGGACGCATGACAAAGACTTGTGCGGTCTGACAGACATCTGGGTTCACCTCGGAGCTGCAGACACAAGCAGCCAGATGGGGAGTGGGGGATTTAAAAGAGGGGATAGAGGCAAAACAGCAGAACTGAAGAAGACAAGTAAAGTAGTCAAGACATAAGTGCTGGTGTGCTCATAAATGATAAATTAATCTCATAATGCTTCAGCCAGACAGTTATGAATACACTGCGAATTCTGCCCCAATCCCAGTCCAGTATGGCTGACAGTAAAGGTTAACCAAGAGGTGAAACTGAAATGCAGGATATGGAAAAGAGAAAATAGAGCAGCCAAGATAGAAAAAGGGAGTGAAGAGGGTTGGTGAAATGCTGGATCTCTTCTGGCAGGGGTTGGACATAGTGCAGCTTTAGGCAGCCTATTTTTCTTGTCAAGTCCTCAGATTCAATAACAAGATAACACTCTCCAGCGTCCACAGGTTCCTCAAGTCAAGTCTATCTTGAGGACAGAGGAAGGAAAAAAGAGCATTTGAAACCTTTCGGGAGAGCAGCAGGATCACATTTCTGCTGGCCGGGCTTTGCCCGAGTGTCTAATTCTAATTTCCTCTTTCACAAGCAAACACAAAGGGAGAGTGTGTCCATCTGCAACAGGGTCCCAGAAGAATGGTGTGAGTAGGTCTGATGCTTGCATGTGTCGCTGCTGAGTGTGTGGGAGATACATTTAGAGACGTGGATACGATGTGTAGGAGAGTTAGTGGCCGGACTTGTGTAAGATTGAGAGAGTATGGGAAATGAGAGCTTTTGCCAGTAGAGGACAAGCTGATGGTGGATATACAACCACAGAGAGAGACTTAGATGGAGGGAGAAGTGCAGTGATATTAAAAAGTAGGTGGAGAGGCAAAAATGGATGTAAATGAAAACAGAACATTTGCAAATAACATATGGAAATTAGAGGATTTTGAACATATGGGCCTCCAACTGTGGATGACAAGTGAATGTCAGGGGGAGAAAATCCCCCGTAGAGCTGAAGTTATATATTTTTATCCTAAATATGTCAGGCAGTTAAGTCTTGAGCCGTCCCTCTCCAAAGATAAAAAAACAGGACGAATCTGTAACCTGTGATGCTTTCAAGAGACAGAGCCTGCAGCTGCTTTACCCACAAACTTGATGTTTTGTTATCAATCCAAATGATTTTTTTTCATTGTACTGCTCACATATGCACCATGAATCCTTCCTTCATTTGTCAAGCCACTCTGAGTGTCACATTTGACCTCCAGCTGTGATACTTTAAGGCAGCTCCAGCATTTGTGTCCTCATCCTGGAGACAACATTAACCTTAAGGTTTGGAAGTAAGTAAATAACAAATGCAATAAACGCAAAGTTTATATGGGTAATCAGATGTGTTTGTCATAGATGAATCAGCTCATAAAGAGCCTTTTATAATGCTACATAGTAGTAAAAATGGTCTTTCATGAAATACTGGTCAATACTTTTTTGGTCATATCTGAAACATGTCCATTGCATTGAGTATACTGATACCAAATGTACTCACTGAATCCCTGGTCAGGTTCTTACTCGTCTTAGCTTATTCTTTGATCAGATAGTTCCTGATTTAAATCCTAATTTTGCTTAAGTTAGATTAATATTCTTTCTTATTTAATGTTTGGGAAATTGTGCTGGATTTTGTAGAAATAAATCCTCAAAGCAAGGCGTTTCAAGCAATACTGTTTTATACCAAAATTCAAGTATTGTCTTACTATTATTATCAGTTTATCTGCCATTTATTTATTCAATTAACAATTACATTATTAACAATTAATTTGATTATTGTAAGTGAAAAATAGTGAAAAATACCTGTTTTAATTTTCTAAAGCCAAAGATACTGTCATCAAGTTTGTTTTGTCTTACCAAATCCTCAAGTTTGAGAAACTGCAGTGTAATTTATTATTATAATCATTCAACTAATTGATAAATAGACTGTTTTACCTCTATTGTAATGATGAATATAGGATTATCCATAGGATGAATTCTGACAAGTGACACCTAATGGATGCTATGTATTTTGCCATGTACATTGACCCTATGTAAATATGTGTGCGCAGACTGTTCTCATTAACCATTCATCGCTATACCTAAGAAAAATGATGCACTGTAATTCATATACAGTATATACCACAAAATCAATTCATGGATAATAGACGTAATTATGAACCAGGAAGTATAGAGACAAAACGCTGTGTCGGGGAGGTGGTTGGATGTTTGGGTGGATCAGAAAGCACCAGACCTTCATCCAGGGCACTGCTGTTTGCACTCTGTGTGAAACCTTAATTCAGCATTCATTTATTTGTCTCATTCAGTTATTTTAACCCAAACCACGATCTTTTCCTAAACCTAAGTAGTTCTGTTGCCTAAACCTAACCATGTTGCTTCCTGTGAAGAGGGAAATGACTGCACGTATTTTTGTCAGATATCGTATAAACCGTTGTGTGAGGATACGTTGGACTGTTTACTGTATATGTGTTGGTAAATACGTACATCTCACTATTCTCTCCATCTCCCTCTTCTGCCACAGGGCAAGACTTTAACATGCTCTCATGCCTTTTTTATCTTTGTGTTTCTTCTGTTTCTGTCTACGCACTGGAGTTTTACAAAGTCAACCAGATTCCAGTACTGACTCCCAGATACTAGATGACATGCCCTTCTCTATTTGTTTTGTACTCTTACTTTCTAGCTTTTCTTTGTGTTCTTTAATAAATGAATAGTGTTCATCCTCTCTTATCCCCTCTTTCATTCACTTACTGTGTGTGTGTGTGTGTGTGTGTGTGTGTGTGTGTGTGTGTGTGTGTGTGTGTGTGTGTGTGTGTGTGTGTGTGTGTGTGTGTGTGTGTACAGTTAGAGTGTCTGGTGCCTGGGGTGAAATCAGGCAGATAAAAGGCAGTGATGAGGTCTGGATCGTCAGCATCCTGACAGCTGTAGATTAAATTAAAGAACTTCTGACAAATCAAACAGATTTCTCTCTCTATCGCTCCCTCTCTTTCTCTCCATCTCTCTCTCCCTCTTCACCCCTAGAGCCCTCATCAGGCAAGCTGGTTGCGGAACTTGAAACAAAATGGATTTCATCTTTAAGGGCTTGGGCAGGCTTTGAAACAGCACCAGCTGCCGGGCCCGCTTGTCTCTCTTTCTTTCTCTTTTGGACTCGTTGGCGTGCCTTTTTTTTTTTTTTTTTCTAAATACTTCAACAAACTTGAGCCATATTGTGACAGATAACGGTAGAACATCAGTACTTCAAACCCTGACAGTAATTGAGAGATGAAACGGACACATTTTCCAGGTTCTGAGAGGCCCACTCCGAACGGCACATCAAACGCTCCCACTCGGGATTCCAGGGAATGGCAGAGAGCGGCGCTCCGCTCCCACTGGATCTAAATGCCGGCGTAATAAGATGTTAGTACTTTCTAATGTGGTCTATTGGCAGTTAAACCCACTCTGATATGAAAATACAAGTCAAATAGGCCCACTGCTGATCCTAGTGAAGCACACATACACACACAGATGCTCAAAAAATAGCATGAAAATGTGTCTGTCATTGAAATATTGCCCCCTAATGTGTGACCCTCATGTGACTGCCAGTTTAATATTACACAGATTTATAATGGAAGCCTAATTCAGACACATGCTGCCCCACAAAGGGAGTAACTGACATCTGTGTCGCTTTTTTAAAATTTATTTAAATTGCTGCCTGAGTGCCATGTTATCAGTCTGCTGTAGCCGTTATCTGTTCTCACTTTCACATGGTTTTCCATGAATATCCGTAAGTGAAATGCATTCAAAAATAATAAATGGGATGCTTATGGCATACAGGTCACATCTATGATAACTATCTGAATATTTTTAGTGCTTGTCTGATAATACAGAGATAAAGCAGAGAAAAGGGGCTAAAATGTGCCACACACAGTATAAGAGCTGCAACTAATATATATATTTAATATTGATTAATCTGATTATATGATTATTTTCTGAGTTAATGGATTCATTGTTTTGTTTAGAAAATATCAGAACAGTGAAGAGATCTTCATATTCTGTGTTTTATCGGTTTACTCTCATATATGGCAAAGCAATATGTAGCGATAGCTCCCAATTATTTTCATTGTCAGTTAATGTGTTGATTTATTTCTCGATTACTGGATTAATAGTTTGGTCTATCGAAGTGTCAGAAAATTGTGAAAAATTGTCTATCAGTGTTTCCCGAGGCCTAAGATGACGTTGTGTTTTGTCCGCAACTCAAAGATATTCAGTTTACTGTCATAGAGGAGTAAATAAACCAGAAAATATTCACATTTAAGAAGCTGCAATCAGAGAATTTTGACTTTTTTTCTTAAAAAAAATTTACACAAACCAAATATTCATTTATCAAGTTAGTTACTGATCAATTTAATAATTGACAGCTAATCCATTAATCATTTAATCTTTGCTCTGGAAAAAAAGACATTTTTGCCTGAAAAAGTATTGAATTTATTAATTGATTATCAAAACGGTTGATTAGTTTTCTGTCGAGCAACTAATCGATTCATTGACAAATCATTTTATGTCGACACAACAAACTACATGTAAGGTGGAAGGATAAAGTAGGTCTAGGGAATCATAACTCCAGAAAACAGTAACAACTTTTGCTAAATGGTTTTCTGAGTTTGATAAGTTGGTGTCAATTTCATTGCTTTTTGCTCATTTGTTTCTCGTTTCTCTCTGGTTTCTTCACACAGGCAGAGTTTGCCTATGAGGGATACATCCTAAAAGTCCTGTTAGACAAACTGTAGTACACAGGACAGCTTCAAAAATCTTTTCAGTCACTAGAGAGCAGTATTGGGCAGCGATGAGAGGGGAGATATGCCAATCGAGTGTGTGGGAGAGAGAGAGAAAGATAGAGGATGTAGACGGGTATGTGGACTCAAAGCTTCAGCAGCTGGCCAAACAGACTGAGCAGGGGTTCAGGCAGGATCAGTGTGTGTGTGTGTGTGTGTGTGTGTGTGTGTGTGTGTGTGTGTGTGTGTGTGTGTGTGTGTGTGTGTGTGTGTGTGTGTGTGTGTGTGTGTGTGTGTGTGTGTGTGTGTGTGTGTGGGGAGAGAGAGGGAGTGGTGCAGACTGCTGAAGAGAGGCCTTCTTCTTACCCGACTCCTCGGCCCTGCTGCTCAAACCAACAGAATTAATAGGCTCGTTTGCCAAGAAAAACACTCTAATCAGTGGGTTTCCTCTCATTAAAAGTTAATTAGTTTGACACGAGTTTCCTGCAGAAGAAAGTATTGGCCACTTAGAACTCATTAGAGCCAAAGGAAAACATCACACTGAGGAAAGCTGGAGGAGAGAAAGGAGGAATGGGACACACATTCATACACTGCAACGTACAGTACACGCTGAAAGACTCACACTCGTTGGCACATCTACACGTGTGTGCATTACTTTGTTACTCCAAAATGTTGGTGACATGTGTAAACATGCATGCCAGCACACATATACATCAATTATATACACATGCGCACACACACACATATACAGCAGTGTAACCTCATCGTAATATTGGAGATTTTATGATCCCCCAAAACAAAAGGAGACTTTGAGTTAACACTTTCAGCCCTGTGAGGCTGACCCAAATACATCGACGCTTCAGCCATTGCCACCTCCAATTCAGCATTTGAATGGTTCTATATTTAAGTATGCAATAAGAAAGTATAAATCCAAAAATAGCCCATGAAATAAGGAATAATCCCACAACATTATTCATTACTCATATTCAGTATGAATTATTATATTATTCTCAGACGGATACTGCTATTTGTTATGTTTAGAGGTGTGTGTGTATAGTATTGCGGCAGTGGCATTCCCCCGGGCACTGAAACAGGGGAGATGGAGACAGACAGACAGAAAAACATATCATGCTGCGTTCTGTTGCGCCGTGAAGCGAAGCTTTCAGTACTTCCGAATATTTCTCACCGAAGCTTCGAAGCCCAGAAAATTGTTTTCAGGGCAGTCCTACATACAACCCTATAGAAGCTAGACTGTCTTTACTGTTTATTGCTAATGGCAGGTCCTGAAACATATGCTGTATATACTGCATAGTGTAATGATTTTGAAATAGTAATACCAAATAGTAAGTTAATAATACCTTTAGTAGCTAATATTACTTGGAACAAACTCTTGCAGAGTCCACTGAGAGTTAAGTGGTACACTAAAATATGGAAGGACAAATATGAAAATACTGCAATCCTTGGTTGTATTATAGTTATATTAGGTTTTATAATATATTTATTTCAAGGCTGTCAATCGATTAAAATTTTTAATCGTGATTAAAGGCAAAGCATCAATTAATTTACCTTAAAGGAAGCTTTGTCAGGTACTTAATGCTCTAATTAGTGTGTGGAGTGGGCAAATATGCTGCTTTATGCAAATGTATGTATTCATTTATTATTTGAAATCAATTAACAACACAAAACAATAACACACATGGTCCTGAAACGCTCACAGGTTCTGCATTTAGCATAAAAATATGCTCAAAACATAAGTCAGTATGTCAGTATGTCAGTGTGCTGACTTGACTATGGCTTGCCCCAAATGACATGTGATTATCATAAAGTGGTCACGTCTGTAAAGGGAAGACTGATGGGTACCCAGAGAACCCATTTACATTCACATATCTTGGGGTCAGAGGTCAAGAGACCCCTTTGAAAATGGCCATGCCAGTTTTTCCTCACCAAAATTTAGTGCAAGTTTGGAGTATTACTGAACCTGCTTCCCAATGAGCTAAGAGAACTGACCATTGGGAAGCAGGTTCAATAATACTCCAAACTTATACTAAATTTAGTCAAATTTTGTCATACATAGCTATAACATGCTCATAAAACTGAGCCCGGCACAACCTTTGCAAGATAGTTTGCATTAATGCGTTAAAGAAATTAGTGGCGTTAAAACAAATTTGTGTTAATGCATTATTATAACATCAACTTTGACAGAACCTAATTTTTCCCCAAAAAATGTTGGAAACAGCTGATGATAATGATAGATCAGGTAGCATGATGAGCAGATGATGGATTGACGACTCTTTCATCCTTATATATCCAAACAGATAACATAATGACCCCTGGAGGTCCTCTAGACCGGTCATCCCCAAAGACTGGGTTGGAACCCACAGATGGTTCGCAGGAGATTTTATTATTATTATTCTTGCGTTGTCTGTTAGTAAAGATTTATGTCTGCAGTTCACCTTTTAGCCACATGAGGGAGTCTGAATGTTTGTATTGTTCTGATAATTGTAGCCTACTTATAACATTGAATCTAATATGAAAGGCTTGCTTACATTTTGTTTGCTTTACTGATGAGAGGAAAAAGAGAAGAGCCTGGTAACTCCACCTAAATGCAATTATTTGGTTTCACTTAGTATTTAACATGTGTATGTGTTTAATGAGCTACACAAAAGGAGTAATTTATCAAACACACGTCTCTTCAAAACGGTTGGTTTACCTATTCAAGATAATAAATGGTGATGCGAAAATGGCAGTAAAAGTGGTCAGGAACATTCATGTACGCACAGATTTTCTCATCTCACAATTTATAGATGATGCAGTGTGAATTTGGTCATGACGGTTTGTCGTTTTTAAAAAGTGGGTCCCTAGAAAAAAAGTTTGGGAAACACTGCTCTACTCTGCAAACAGTTGTGGTAGCTTTTTTTTTTTTTTATTACAGCATCTACGTTCTGAGTAAATGTCTTCACAGTTGGCAATGCACTCATTTTGGCAGGATTAGCTAATTATCAACTAGGTTGATTGATGAAACAGCAAAATAAATAAATAAATAAATAAATGAAAACACGTTGATTACTACTGAGATTTCGAAATCTGTTGAGATTTTATGTCTAAGTTGTGTGTTAAATACTCCAACAGTGGTAAGGACATTATGGACATTTTAGTCTTGTTTTGTCATGTTTGCATGAAGACTCACTTCATCATAGGATGCTGGGCTGCTCGTGCCAGTGTGCCTGAAGATTATGATGGAAAGTCTCCAACCACTAATATACAAATATTAAAAAAAAATGATAAAGACAGAATTCCAACATATCTGAATGTCTAATATGTTCATGCATGTAAATACAAGCAACATTTCTCCAAAAATGCTTGAATTAAACACTACACTTGACAAAATTTAGACAAAAGTCCCAGTTGAATGCATTTTGAAAGACCTTTGCGTCACAATACAATCTTCCATCACTGTATGTTTTATGCTGTAGCATAATATATATATGAGGTATATATCCACACCTGCACACCACAATATATATATGAGGTATATATCCACACCTGCATATATAACGCAGGTGTGGATAGCTTCTCAGCACTCACTTCAATATTTCATTCAGCACATTTGCTAGAGGAAATTACAAGATTCACATCGTAGACAGAGAGAGCAGAAGTCATAACAGACCTGAGAGGGGGTAAAAAAGTGTAGTCTGTGTCTGCTATCAGAAAGTCAAAAAAGACCACATGTACAAGTTTAGTGCAGGAATTATTTTCAAAAGTACATCAGATGGATCCCAGTCTCTGCTAACCCACACTGTTAAATAACATGAGGCACACACACTCACAGACCCTCCCCCATTTCCTTCTTCGCTCCATCTCTCCAGCCTCACTGATCTGTCCAGTCTGCTCAGACTTCCCCTTCTTAATGAATCATGAAGTTTGACTTTTACTCCTTAATAAGCGGTGTTTTGCAGAGAGCGGGTGGAAAGCGCAGAGTTTGTTTTCCTTTAATTAGCCAGGCAGGTTCCCTGGGCACGGGGCTGAGCGAGCGAGAAGGGCCTGGGCCCCGTGGAGCAGCATCAGACGAGGAAACGCCGAGAGGCAGCCCGCGCTGCCAGGTGGCCGTAAGACGAATGGGCGTGGGCACAGACTGAGACGGGGCAGGAAACATAGAGGCATGGCGCTGCGAACTGAAGTACAATGATAGGAAATGTCCTGGAGAAAACACACCAGCCAGTGGTGAAAGAAGGCTGGAAAGAAGGAGGGAAAGAAAGACGAGGGAGAGAAATGGTTCACAAAGACGAAAGAAAGGCGTCAGAAAGGAATGTTAAGATGGAGAAAGAGAAACAGGAACAAAGGTAGAGAAATAAGAATTGTGCTTACTCTAAGTTTGAGGTACTTATACTTTACTTGGATAGACTCATTTTATGCTGCTTTATTCTTCTTCTCCATTACATTTCAGGAGGAAAAATGTGCTTCTTGCTTAATTACATTTATCCAACAGCTATAGTTATTTAGCAGATTAACGGCCTGGTTACACCACCTTATAAAACTGAAATCTTGGGGCGCCCTGGTAGCTCACCCATGTACTAAGGCTGAGTCCTTAGTGCAGCGGTCCTGCTGCATATCATCCCCTTTATCATTCTTCAGCTATACTAACAAAGGCAAGAAGAGCCCCCCAAAAACCTTAAAAATGAAATCTTGCAGCAAATCTGCGGGGTGAAAGTTAATCTGTTTAATGTCGAGTTTAACTTTGGTTAACTTTGGTATGCAAATATGCTCAGTGACAGTTCTGAGGGTAGCATTCAGCCAGAGGGTCAAAAATGAAGGAAGCTATCAAAGGTTTACCTGTGTTGTACTTTATTTTACACTCCTCTGACTGAGAAGAAACTGCTCCACAAAAGAGGAATGGTGTATGATTAATGGTCATATGAGGCAGGAGTTGATGGTAGATGTGTAAACGATGAATCACTTTGCTAAATTCAGTTTAATTTAAAAGGTTGTAGTCACTGACAGTGTAGTTTGTTCCCTTTTTTTCCAGGCTAAGCAGTACAGCCACAATAAGTGAATGTATCACTGTTCATAATACGCAGTGCAATTCTTCAATTCAGTGTTGTATTCAGTTTGTTGCCGGTTCAAGCTCTTACACTTAGTTCAGTACAAAACTAGGCCTTGACAAACACTGTTTATAAGATGAATTGCTCATCAGACTTGCGACAGTAATCACATTATGATTGTTTCTGTGGCTTTCGAAGTCTTTTAATAAGCTTCTAACCAGGAAGTAATGCTCTTTGTATCGCAGCTTAGTTGACAGCGATGCGTTCAGTCACCAGTGAGGGGGGTTCTGTGCTAAAGGTTCATTATACATGCAGGTAACACCTCTAGTTGATGGTACAAATACATCTTTAGAATTAACTATCTGAATTTATTGTTCCGGTAGCAACCGAGCTAACAAACTTGCAACCTAACAGCTTATCCAGCTGTGACACTGAAATGCTTAATGCATCAGTAATGCTAAAGTATGATTTAATACTTAAGAGTCCATTCTGTCTAATGAGTACATTTTACCTTTTTACTTTTGGTTAAGCTTGATTCAAACCCAAAATACTCCCAATAAGTATCTGAATGCTTTGAGGGTTTGTTTTTTTAATACGAGTTTGTAATAATAAAGAATAAATCCCAAAATAGCCCATGAAATAAGTAATAATCAACGTCAGTTATTGTTTGTTATTCTCAGACAGATATCGCTGTTCGTTGTGTGTACAGTACACTGAAACGGGGGGATGGTGACAGACAAACAGGAGAACATGTCAGCCTACTGCGACGCACCACGAAACTTCGAATACCTTTGAATATTTGTCAGCGAAGCTTCGAAGCCCAAAATATGGTATCCAGGACAGCCCTGCTTCAGGTATATTTTGTCGATAATACTTTTGTACTTTTAACATGTACAGCACAATGTGACAAAGATCAGCATGGTTCTGTTTCTGGTGTTAAACCATGCAATAACTTTAGCAATTTGAATTGTTGCAGCTGAATACACACCAGAGGAAAATAATGTGTTGTTTATTCCAGGGTCCTGGCTATTTGTTATACTTAAGTATTGCTGTAATCAATTCCCTCAGAGCATCATTATTATTTTGACTGCATGTCTCATTGTGTGTGTGTGTGTGTGTGTGTGTGTGTGTGTGTGTGTGTGTTTACACCGTGGAGATGTGCGATCACAGGTATTAGACTCTCATCAGAGCGAACCTTTGTAGAGTCAATATCAGAGGCTTCACCTCAGAGCCTGACCTTTCCAGCCTGTCCCCTCTCAAACAGACCTCCTACACCACCCCTTCCCATGTGCACACACACACACACACACACACACACACACCGCACACACACACACTCAGACGCACACACCCCTACGCCCCCACGATCAATCTTCCCCCGGTCACTACGACAGCAAAGCACAAAGCCAATCACATCGACACGGCTGGGATGCCACACTCACCCTCAGACGAAATGTCACTAGAGAGGCTATGTCAGGAGACCTCGGGCCTGTTAAGCGTCTGAGTGTGTGTATGTGAGAGAGAGTTGAGGAAGATTGTGGTTGCAGATGAATACAGCAGTATACAGCATATGGATGGTGTATTTATGTGTGTAGTCGCAGAAAGAAAGTTAAGTTCTGTGATTCACTTACACTTTGACCCTTTAACAACAGATGACAGACTGACCTTATTACCAGCTGGTATTTCAGCAACTTTTGTATTACGAAGCAACAGAGTTGAGCTTTGTCTGTTGAGATCACCCTAGAGGCTATGAAGATAATGGCATCACACGTCACACTTCAATAAAAGGGCAGCAGTTGATAGGTTGGTTAGGAGACAGCCAACAAACAGTCACACAACACAATAAAGCTATAATATACTTTCATTAATTCATCAGGAAATCAATTTACATCCCGCAGACTCGGGTCTTACCCTGAATGATTATGCTTCACATGCTCTAATTAAACAATGACTGATAATTTTTCTCCCACAGTATATTACAAAAAAAGGACCCCGGCCAATCAACTGTATGATGGAGCCCGGCCAATGCTGTGTACTGTATACTATCGCCTTACCTGGGTTACAATGTGTTTCCGTGTGAAGTGGGATGCCAAGACGAGGCTTCAGAGCCCATCTGAGTCTCGCGTCCTACAGACAGCCGTCTGCGTTCTCCTGCCAAGCTCACCTGGACTGCTTCACCTGTGCTGGTGACCCAGTGGTGCAGTACAGCTCTGTATGTGTAGAGCTGTTGGCTGAATCAAAGTAAAGTGTTGTGCAACATTGGTGTGTAAGAAAAAGGTTAGCGAGGTACAGGACATACACTCACAGTATGAGAGAAGCTCCACAGTGCCAAATGGTGTTTTTTTGGCGAGCTTTTGGTGCGATGCTGACCCTCTTCTTGTGGTGACGTATAGCGTAATCATCACTACAGAGTACTGTCACACATCAAAATGGGTCTTTGTTCTTAGTATCTGGAGACACGTGTGACCTAGCATAAAAACAGGTGCATGTGGAACATGTACTTCCATGAATGCAAAGGCATCATTTTACCTGAAAATGTAAATATGGGATAATAATTTTGATAAGTTTTGATTAGTTTCATTATAGCCCCAAATAAAAAACTTAAACATGTTCCATTCAGATAAGGAAAAACTTCACTAAGAACCACGTAGAGCAACAGAGGAGGGATCATAAATATAGAGCCGACAGGAACAATCATTAACTTACAATATGAATATGGATCAGAGCAGACGTTAAGCGCCTTCCAACTGTCGCCAAGCACTCCGAGGACCTGGAACCCAAAGCATCCTCTGTACCACAAAGCAATTTGTTTTTGTTTTTAACATTTTCTGATGGATAGTGCTTATACTGTAAATTCAAGTCAACATAGCCTCTAAATAATGGTCACATAACTGAAACCATTATACTGCAGTGAAGAGCTGTTTATGGTCAGTGGGCCATAGGCCTTTTTGACAGCAGACATTTTGACTTAACGTTGCAGGAAAAGGTGTTACTTATAACATTAACAATGGCTCTATTGTGTCCCAGTAAGCCACAGTGTGACAGTGAGCCAACATGCACAACAGCAGGACCCTGAAACTGAAGCATCTAATGAAGTTATAGACACGAAATGAAATTTATACACACATTCCAATTTAAATAGTTTTTTATTAATAAATAATAATGCTCACTATAAATGGGGCCCTCCTGCCTGCATGGTGCACGGCGGTTGCTATGGAACATATACTAGCAGTAGCATATTTCCTTTTTCATCACAGGCTTGCATTATATTGATTATTGTATGTTGCCATTTATCACGCAGCTACTGAATCTGATAACTACTTGTACTAGATTTACTTTTTTTGTCAGGTGGCGGTGTGTTGCTTGGTGTGGCGAGGATGTTGCTTCACTTTCTCTGGTCCCTGAGTTTCAGCACCCAGTCCACTTACAGTCATAATCTCTCTGGTGTTAAGACCCACAGCAGATAGTTTCTGTATCGTGGTGTTGCGGAGGAGGTTGTTAGTGTATTTCTACTGTGTTCCTACTTGCTTGCATATTCTCGGCAAATTGTGGAAACTCATCTTTATGTACCTGCATGTTGTTTAGCAGGTGGCTCTACTTAATCTACTCCTACATAGAAATTAACCATAAATCATATTTTTGTTGGCCAACCAGGAAGTTAGCATCACCTTGGGTTCCCTATAGACAAAAAGCCGATTGGATTTTTCCATTGGTTTTATTGTTATTGCATAAAATATGTGGCAGACAAGCCTTTTTGACATTTGAACACACAAGGTGTAAATGCAATCGCAAGAAGCAAAAAGCTAATGCTAGGCTATAAACGAACTACACCACAGTTGCATCAGCGCGAGTACACAGAACGTGACTTAACGGCGGACGAGTCGGCATGATGACGTTTAGCGGTCTCATTTAGCCACTTGTTAGCAACCTTTTTAAAGACATATAAAGGCTTCAAAATTGGGGTATTTATTAATGTATTTTATGTTGTAGAACAAAACATTAAAATCTCTCAGACCTTATTACAGGCATCTAACTAAAAACCCATTGACTCAGATGAGGGAAGAGGAGATGCTAAAATGCTAACACATGGGGCACTGTTTAGCTCGGTCGGTAGAGCGGGTTGCAGTGGCCCCGGGTTCGAGTCCTGCCCAGGGTACTTTACAGCATGTCTTCCCCTCTGTCTCCCCGTTTCACTGCTGTGTCTCCCTCTATCAATAAAAATGGAAAATAAAAAGAAATTAAAAGGATAACTCATTTCCAGGATTTAGGACTCATTCCTGTAGCACTATATACAGTAGTCGACTGTTTTTTTTGACATGGAGTGATACTGAAAGTGCAAAGGAATTAGATGTCATAGCACTGGTATGTTGAAATTATATCACGGCTATGAGACAATCACATTGCTTGATTTGAGCTACCTATTTTATAATTTATTATTTACACCCATGTCTTTCCTAATATGATGTGATAAAATGTCTTTTTTGTTTGTTTTTTTTATTTGTGGAAAGCTGGTGATTCATGGCAATAAACAGATTGATGCAGTCAATACTTTGATATCCCAATGCAACTTAGCTAACAGCTATTAAAATATATCAGATGCAAAGTTGTTTTTTTTAATGCAACCACAAGATGCTGGAAGACATAAGAGGTATTTCTACACTTACAGTAACTAGCAAAACAGCATGTTTGTCCTAATGACCAAACCCCACTGAAAAAAATCCCCAAATCTCAAACCACAGACCTCCTCCTTCTGTGTTTTTTGTTGCAGACAAGGGGTCAACTAATGCCATATTTTCCATGCATTTCTCAGATTTTTTTTTCTCTAGTTTGTATTTAATTTTTTTATGTATCTTTTTAGTAGACACAGACCGAATTATAACAACTAATCACACAAATTTAAAGAAGTGCCAGCGCCTGTCGTACTTTAATACGTGTAGTGAGGCAAATATTCTTAAAGTAATCCGTATAAAGAGAGCCGCACTCACAATTTGTTGGTTGAGAATAGCTCTGAGGACTATGGGATCAATTCTGGCTGGCAGCACCTACATTTCAGACATCAGAAACATTTGCATTGTTTGATTGTGGATAAACCAAGTTTAGACATAAGAGTATTAGCCCTGAGGTTCGCCCTGTGCTTTGTGTTTTTTAAATATATATTTATTTGTTTAGGGCAAAGTGGGGTTATATTTAGAGAGATTGATATTCTCTATTTACAGAATGAATTATATTAACCAAACAAGAGGTCACCGGCTCTGGCTAGCATGTTGGGGCTAAGGGAGTGTCTGGAGTTGAACAATATCTGCGTAACCTCTGCTTTAACCCCACATATGAGCACTATTGATTCATTCACTTTGAAGAGGTCCTTGAAATTGTTTCGATGAGGAACTATTGTGGCAGTCTATTGGGGCATCCAAGGCACCGGTCCAAATGAGAATGTCTCCAAGCTGGAGACAGATAGACAGACAAAATCACAAAGGCTGTGAAAAAAGACAGACAGACACAGACAAAAAAAAGAAGGGGAGAAAAAGAGTAAAAGAGCTATAAAAAAAACTCCTTGTTTCAGAAACAATGACTTTCCTGCCGATAGAAAGCGATGCCTGAGCTGTTGCAATATCCATGTCTCTGACAGAACTCAGGGCGTATCAGACTTATTGCATTACCTGAAAAAAAGGGAAAGGGTAGAAATAATCAAAAATGCATCAGAAATAATGCACTTTTCAGACTCTATCCATCATTGTTTCGGCACCCTCGATCCTTTACGAGAAGTGAGTGAGCGGAGGGAGGGGGGCGAGGCGCTTGCTCCCGCTCCTACAGCCAAAGAGGAGGATGGGTAATTAAATTGTGTGTCGCTCTCTAAGAACTAAAATGAATGAAATAGATGAATGCTATTGCATTATGCCACAATCGTGACCTGCAGAAAACTAATGGCAGAATAATAGTTTTAGGTACTGGCTCTATTTCTCTGATGCAGACAGCCACTTGAGTGAATATGCAACTGTACTCGCAGTCAAAATGGTTTGTCCTCCACCTGGACTATGTAATGTCTGTATGTCTGCAGTCTGTCTGTGGGCCTGTTTGTGTGTTAGCTTATTTCTCTCACAGCTCTATCCATACACCCACCTTTTCTCTCTCAAGCTGCCATGCTCAGATCAACCTATTTGCCAGGCCAGCACGGAGTCCAAAGTGGCTGAACCGATGTAGTTTTTTGTTTCTGAAGCAAGAAGCCAAACCAGCGCTCTTTTTCTCTATTCAACATGCCTCCCAGAGACGGGGGCCTTGCTTTGTAGTTTGTTGACTGTAAAGAGCTGGGAAAATTGTCCTGAAATCCTGAGCAAAAAGGAGTGTAAATAAAAGATCAAACCAGGCCCGTGAGCAGAACCAGCGGCCGGGTACTCAGTGCAATAACTCACCACGCGTCACCACGTATTAGCTTGACGCGTTCAGCCGGGGTGGAGAGAGGTAGCCAGAAGCTTTTTCCAGCCGCTCTGTAGTACTGTACAATCACCTGAGGAGATACAGCTTATTTTGCTGTAAAGAAATGCAGCCTATTGAAGCTTTGAACTTTTATAAGTTGCTCATCGTGCATACTCAAATATTAAAGTCTTCGAATTTAAGCCAACTCACATTATGAAGGTTTTTTCAGTTTGAAGCAGGAAGGGAGTGAAGTCTTTAAATTAGTTTTTATTTATTAGCTGCAACGAGTGTGTTTCAGTGGCGGACGTTACACGGCTGATAGTGTTGCACTGGTACTGATCCATGATTGTTTGTTTGAACTGAAAAAATATAGGGAGTTTAATGTACAAAACATGTATGATACTTTCCACAGGATGAATTTGCCGTCCTCATGTGGCGCGTGGCCAGAAGATGGCAGCACCCAGCTATGCTTTGGCCTCCTCTGATCTCTATTGTGTCCACCGCTCTGTTCATGGATCTGCTGTATCCAATGATGGATAGAGATGTTTCATGGCTGCACTCGCTACAGAGTGTAGGTCACTGGGCTGATTGGGGGGCCTGGTCCTCTGCCGCCGCTCTCTACTTTTAAACACGCTGAACCAGTTAGCCGCCGCATTCCTGGATCGGCCCACGAATCAACAGCTGATCAACAGAATCACTCATGACACATCCTGGCAGTGAACGCTAAACATAACTTAACAAATAGCTGTCTGGGGAAATGAATGAGAAGATGCCAGCCGTCTCCGAATACGCAAGTAGACAAATATACACAAACCTTTCTAAATGACTGCTCAAACTTCACAATAGCCTTGAAGTAAAAGTTGTTGTCCTATTGTTAGATATAGACAGCCGAGGTTTATTTCTGTGTTTGTATATGCTGGAGGGGGTTGTAGCTCTGCTCCTGTTGGCCCTGTTATTTGATTTCCTCTTTTACAAAGGCCACAGTCAGAGCTCATGTCAAAAGAATGCATGCAATAACAAAACAAGCTTGACTGATAAATACCCTCTTTTCAGTGTGTGTGTGTGTGTGTAATGTGTGTGTGTGTGTGTGTGTGTCTTCAGGGCTGCGCTGTTAGTGATCTTCCTAGAGTGCGTCTGACAGAAACAGTCTTACACACAAAAACCAAAGCAGCTTGAGACTTTTCCAACCCTCTAATGATGTTTAATGATACCTATCAGTGATGGAATACACACACACACTAACACACACTCGCACCCTTCAAACCCCTCCAGGAGCAGCGGCACCTTGCCGACTGTGGAATTACAGACAGGCGATAATCAGGTCAGCCGCAGGTCCTCTGGGATTCGAGGTGTTCATAAACATTCCTGCTGCTCTTTTGTGTTACTTCCTGCGGTAAAACAGCAAGGCGCTCCAGTCGAGTTGACACAGGCTAGCTAGCGCTTCGGCTCGCCCCTGGGTGCACCATCCCCATCTCTATGTAGAGGTACACACACACACACACACCTTCTCTGGGATATTAAAACACACTCAGGCTTCATGTAGACATATCATCAGAATATTAACCACCTTATTAGCATAAAAAACCCTCCCAGTCATCTACATCTGATTTGACATTTGGCATTTAAATCAGTGCCTCGACTTAAAATAATATCTAACAGCATTATACATTTCTTTTAAAGACTGAACAAGTGTGTGTGTGTGTGCGTGATATTACTTGAGGTTGATACTCAGAGCCAACTATCTCCTCCTCCATGTACGAACCTTCTACAAACAAAGACCAAAAGAACACAAAGGCGTGGGTTCAGTGCATGCCTTTGTTTTGTTGTTTTTTTTTTTTTCCAAGGATGTCAGCCTCTGCTTTTCAAAGATTTGACTCTTGCTCTGCAGTCAGACAAAAACCTTTCGGTAAATTGATTAGGCTCTCCAAACTTTTCAGGTTTTTGATGCAACTCAATGCGAAAAAGTTCAATATTCCACCCGCTCGCACCGAAAAGTTCACAAACACGTCTTTTTGGCTCCTCTTTTCTCCCGTCGGTGACCCCGGGGCCTTCTGCTGGAGCAGGTGCAGAGGGGCCTGTTGACTTTTTCTACCGGGATCTTTTTACTGTTGAGGAAAACACGAGATGCTTATGCGACAGGCTCCGGCTCTACGTTTTATCACAAGCTCAGTTTAACTTTACAAAACTTGTCGTACATTTAGCATCATTTCTGGCAGATGATGAGGACGCTTTTTACAGAAATGAATACTGCGAGTGAGATCAGTGAAAGTAAGATCTTCATTCTCGGTTTGCTTTTATAGTTTGCTTCGGCCCTGTGCAGCCCATTTCAGTCCAGCTCTTGATGCTCCATATTTTAGTTCACTGGCTTTTGTTAAACCTACTGTCAGTCAACCTGCCTTGGACTCCTGCCTCAGTCAGGGGGGTGCTATCACTGAAGAAACCAATACTTTTGCCTTTCTGATAGCATTTTCCCTGCATGAATGTTCTGTTGATGATGTTTTAACACAATTAAACTTAATTAGAGATGCAGATATTGGATCAGATATTGGTGTGAATGAGGCCTATCTATTAAATTCAGTTCTGTGTTTATATACTATATACATTATATGCTGGAATTTTAATTCAATTAAATTAAATTGGTCCAATTTGTTTCTGCATTAAAAAGGTTTACACCTGAATTGTAATTCCTGTTCATTTAATTTTTTTTGCCAAGTTGCTGTTGTATGATTTATTATTTTAGTAATAAAAATCAACCCAGTAAATTTATATTTATGTATTTATTTGTTACATTTTGTTTTGCAAAGTTAAGAATATTATGTTGAAGTCAAGCCTGATGTTGCCTTACACATAACAGAATTATCCCAGTCACCTCCACATAGCGAGGCATACAGTTTATTAATAAAACACTGGAGTCAGATCAGTACTCTGTATCAGCTGATACCCAAAGCCCAGGTTTAACTGCCGGTATTGAGTCTGAAAAAGTTGGATCAGTGCATCCCTGTCTGTAATAATCAAACTCCACCTACTTATTTGTGGGAAGAATAACCACAAAATGGGCCAAGAAAGACAAAGCAGGCTGGTTAGATTATTTTCCCTTTAACACAACTATACAGTATGTCCCCCTTTACTCTAATTTCCTCATTCTTACTGTCCTTTGTCCAACCTGTTTTCATCCCGTCTTTGTCCTGGTTGACCTGTCCTTCCCCACAAACAGGCCAACTCTGATCCAAATACTGTCCAGACCTTGAGAGCGGCTCAGCTCTTCGTCTCAGCTCTCCTCAGTGTCAACATGTCTCCAGCAGAGCTATGTAAACAGCTCAGCCACAGCACAGGGCCCACTGTCAGAGCCTGATTACCCCAAAACAGCCCCCAATCAAATGGAAATATGAAATAAATCACAAGTGACTAGCTCTGCTCCGAGGGTTGGCATGGCTTTGCTGTTGTGGCCGTTTCTGAGGGTCAGGTTTAATGCATCAAAACAAACAAGTCAGAGCAGCTTTGTTTGTTGTGCGCACCAGACTACACAATATATATTTTGTCTTTTGCCATTTTGATGATGAAGCTAAGAGAGGCAATATGCAGAGTCTGAATAATGAGGAGTATACATTTACTTATGAAAAAGTAGCCACAATGTACTAATTCTCCATTACAAGTAAAAGTCCCGCATCCAAAGTTTACAGCATTAATATACTAAAAGTATCAGTACTCATTATGTAAATATTATGTTATTATATCTTATATTAGTGTTGGATTACTAGAGGGATGGCTTTAGTCAGAGCTGGAACAATGCATCAATTAATAGATTATTTATCAACTACTAAATGAATCCAGATTCACCAACTATTTTGATAGTCGATTTATCGGTTTAAATCATTTTTTAAGGAAAAACTAAGTCAAAATTCTCAGATTCCAGCTTTTTAAATGTGAATATTTTCTGGTTTCTTTGCTCCTCTGTGGCAGTAAACTGAATATCTTTGAGTTGTGGACAAAACAAGACATTTGAGGACATCATCTTGGGCTTTGGTAAACACTGATAACATTTTTCACCATTTTTGTAGACCAACAACTAAATGATTAATCAAGGAAATAATCAACAGATTAATCAACAGTGAAAATAGCAGTTGGTTGCAGCCCTAGCTTTAATGCTGTAGCTGGTTGAGGTGTAATAAAATTATTTTATATAGTGTTTGGCACCTAAATGTACCGTACTGTATAGCAATGCATCCTATTTTATGTAGCCACCGTAGGTTTCAAATATTAATCTGCAAATTAAGTAACTATAGCTGTCATATAGAGAAAACCCCTGAAATGAAGTGGAATCAAGGTTTTATTAAAGTAGCACAAAATCTAAATACTCAAGTAGAGTACTACCTCAGAATTGTACTTAAGTACTATGAGCAAAATAGTTTTCCATCATTGTGAGGAGGAAATTAAAAAGCAGAAAGAAACAAAGACAATTAAAAAGAGGAAAGAAGAAAAAAAAGAGGAAAAGGATGAATAAAAGTCAGTGTGAAAGTACAAAACAATGGGCCAAATGAGTAGAATTAGGGCCTAAATCTGATACAGCCTACTGTGTGTGTGGGACTGGGGCGGCGGTTGTGGTGTTAACATGATGCTGTAAGTGTGATAGCCCTGTAATAGCATGTCATTAAACTGTTATGGTTACACAGCTCACTGGAACAGAACAGTGGGTGTATAACCTTGAACAAGGCAAGGCTCTTCAAGCTCCAGCCCAGCAACAATCTATAGGGCAGAGGTGTGTGTGTGTGTGTGTGTGGGTGTGTGTGTGTGTGTGTGTGTGTGTGGGTGCGTGTGTGTGTGTGTGTGTCAACGCTCCAGTCTGATTTGTGTATTCATCATTACAGTTTAAATAAGCACAGGGTCCTTGTGCCACTTTTCAAGTATTTGATCAAAATCCAATATATCTAAGTGAAGCAGAGCTACGGCCCGCTACCCAAAGAAAATACACTGACGCACCAAGTTTCAACTTCAAGCCTTTACCCAGAAGTCAAAGCACGAGAGAGGGAGAGAGAGAGAGAGAGATGTTGGCGATTGCAGAAAGGGGAATTTCTGATTTTCCCGTGCACAGTCGTTTTTGTGGGTTATTTTCTTGCTGTAGCTGAATGTTTACTGCCGTGACTCAAACTGCGTTTATTATTTTACCTCAAATGACCACTGAAAACATGAAGACATGCACAAATTGTTGACTGAGCCTAGTATGTATAACAAAAGTCTAGCATCCTGATTTGAAGAGTGTTTATAGAGCATGACCTTGCAGGCCTCGTTCTCATCTCAGTCCAAATGTGGTTACACCTCTCTTCCTCTGTGCCAGCATCTGTCTCTTTCTGACTATTTCTCCCCTCGCCACAGCTGGGTTACAAACCCTTACAAAAAAAAAAACATCTAAATTAAAAATCTCTGTCCTGACCGATGTTATTACAATCTTTAACATGCCAGTAAACATTGATGAAGGGGAGCAGTAATGTGACCTGCATGTGGATTTCTGCAGCCCCGTGCAGGCCGGCTAACTGCTGGGTGAGTCGGTTGATGGTGCCGGGAGACTGGGCCGTTGTCAGCCTCAACACTGGCTCTCTGATCTCCCTCATACTCTCTCCCTCTCTCTCCTCTGCTAACAAGGCCTTTCATTTCCTTTCTGGAAAATCTGTTCTTCATAATATCACACACACAGAGCTGGAGTGGGAAAGTGGGAAGACGCCAAGGAGAGGCAGAGGGAGTAAAAATTTAGGAAATTTTCCAGACAAAAAGACTTGATTCTTACCATATTTCCATTCCATGTGGATGTGGCTGGCTTCCAGTGATGAGCACTGGCTGTGTGTGTTGGTCAAAGATATAATTGAAGGTTCACTCTGGCTGTTGAAGGAGCGATGCTAAATGGTACTGGCAAAGATAGGATTATACATACAGAAGCTGCAGGGTATGGATGAGTTTTGTACTACACCACCAGAACCTCAACACATAGACCAAAGACGAATGAATGCCTCAGACATCACGTTCTTAAAGAGAAACTCACCACAATCATGTGGTAAAACGGACAATACTATCCATTATCATCAGATACTGTGGTATTTTACATAAAGTTGGGTCTCAAAATTCTCCCCAGGGCAGTTAAAAGGTTAGAGCCAATGCTGATTTTTGCCGTCTGTTGTGTAAGTGAAGTCCCCATACATACGAAATGACAAAGACTGTCGGTAAAGTGATTCATTAAAGTGAGTTGAGGCCACTGAAATTACTTGGTTAAAGGGATAGTTTGTATTTTTGGAAGTGGGGTTATGTGATGTACTTTTTCATAGTCAATGTATTTCCTAAGTAAATGGTGGTCGGCACACCCTCCAGTTTGGTGAAGCAGGCAGGAGTATCAGCACAGAAGCTAAGCAATGAACTGCTGTGAATGGGGGCAGCAGCAACACATATTTTAACCTCCTTAAAAAAAAAGTCAATATCATTTTAAGTTTACGTTATGTTCCGAATACTAGTGTATTGCCCGTTCAAAACACACTTGTTCAGAGCGGGCTGAATGCTTGGCCTGTGGTGTTGCTGCTTGACGCGTTCTCTAGAACCGCTCATCATATAATATAAACACCTTAACACTCAACACTATGCTTTCTTGGGTCCTGAGCAATACACACCGCAACATAGTTGATTCACACACCCAAGTCGTGGCTACTCATGGCCAGAAACACCAAATGCATCATCAAATGCATTATTATTCATTAAACTTTCCAACATCATAATAGAATTGGCAGCTCCACCTTGTACAGACATTGAGTAAATTTATTGTGCTGATACTGTCTCTCTTTCACTTTGTACTTGAAGTAAACATTTGAATGCAGGACTTTTACTGTGTGGTGTTAATCATTATTAATAAATTGTTTTACTCCTTCTTCTACCACTGCCAATACCAACATTTCCAGTTAGAGAGGGTGAAAAGTTTAGCTAGACAGCATTTGCCCTTGGGGCCCCCAAATCACTAAATCTGAAAACCTGAAACTCACTACCAGGTCGTGGCTAATAGCGTGGGGAAATACACTTAGCGGAGATAATTTCCATAGCTGCTGCTGGAAATTATGCTACAAGAGTAAAGAGAGTGAATCACAACATTAACATTGCGGGCCGTAAAACTAAAACAGTGAGCTGAAAGATGCTAAAGCATCATGTGGAGCTTAGGGAAACTGCAGAGTCAAATGATAACACCTCTCACATTACACATAGTCATTTGATCTATTGTTAATATAAAGATATAAAGAAACAACCAGGGCTGGTGAACTGCATGTCTTCTTGTCTTGTTTGGTACTTTGGGGAGGAAAAATACTCGTGAAGAGAATGTATCCGCTGAAAGAAGAGGGCAGGATTAACGATAAGATGAATGACAAGCTTTGTGATGGCAGGAGGCAGCAGTAAGTCAGTATAGAGACCAGCATTCAGCTTGACCCTCACTGATCTCTGCTGTCTATAGCATTCAGAGCCAAAGAAAGCTGATTCACTTTCAAAAAACACATCACTTGTCAAAAGGAGCTGTCAGACACTAAGGTAGGAAGGCACTTCAATTAGAAGATACAAAAGTAAGGCCCTTATCCTGGATGTGACGTTTCTGTTGATCTGGCATTTTTCTCCAAAACAAGCACAGACAAGAGAAAAAAAAATGCGACAAAGCGGAAAGCGAGACAGATAAGGGGGAACACAGGGAGTTAAGGAAATGGATTAAAAGATCATATGCAACCATTTTTTTTTTTTTGCATGTTTAAACTCTTGTTTTAAACCATTACCCACCTGCATACTGTAGTCTGCAAACCGTTACTTATTTACAAAGCAGTCCATAAGCTTTTGGCTTGATTTCCTACCTTGTAGGCAGCCACTGTTTTCACTTCATGCCAGTAGAGTCAAAATATCAACTTTCTAAGAGTTAAAATACACTTAAAATAGGTAATCCATCCCAGTGAATTTATATAATGCTGGCTTTTCTAAATTATAGCTTTATCACATGGTGTTGCAGGTGTTCACACATCCAAGATTAAAGAGTTGGCTGTTGGTACTGCCTTTACAAGGTTTTGGATAGTCAAACCTGTGGTTAAACATGCACGCGGTGAAATGGATAATTTAAAATTACTAAAGTCTCAGAAGTTGAAAGTTTCTCACAGGGAACAAATTTCAAGAAGAGTATTGTACCATGATAACATATAGTAAGTTTGACCAAAAAGGTCCAGTGTGTAGGATTCTAGTAGTAAGTGAGGAGATTGCGACCAACTGAAGCCTCCTCTGTGTACCAAACATGTTGTAGAGCTACGATGGCTAACTCAAAAATTCAAATGTCCCTCTCTGGAGCCATTTGGAGCATACCCAATGGAAAATGAGTGGTGAAGCGAGAGAGAGAGAGGGCAGTGGCATCGGGAGTGAGTAACATTATTGACTCTGTCCCAGGCTGGAGACGTTAGCAGAGTTTGGTTTGTCCGTTCTGGGCTACCATTGAAGCATGGCGGCGCTTGACTCTGTAGAGAGAGAACCCGTTCCCTATGTCGATATAAACTCAACTCAAGGTAACAAAAAGACATTTCTTATTATCAAGTGATTATGCATTAAAAAATATACTTATTAATATTATATTCCATTTCTGCCAAAAGATCCCCCTGAAATGTTACACACTGGTCCTTTAAGTGTTTCACGTGTACAACTTGATTTCCATACCATACTGAAATAAATAGAAAACGCTGGCTGTACAGAAGGAAGTGACTCAATGTAAAAACTATTTTAAAATGGTCATTAGTTAATATATACATGGTTTGTAGCTGCGGGGCTTCCTACTTCTTATGCAATATCCTCTATCTTATGTTGTCTCCAAACTCCTTCCTTTGTCTTTTTTTCCATCCAGGTCCCATATTCGTCTCCTATTTTATGTCATTTTTACTGCCTTTCCACTCTGTTGCTTTTGTCCTTTCTTTGGCTTTTTTCACCTTTTCCATTCTCCCTAACATGCCTCTCGTCTCCTCCCCTCTCCCTTGAGTTCAGTGTTGAGAGCACAACAGTAGAATTTGTTTTGCTGCCTCTCATCAGATTAGTGTTGATTTTTCTGCCGCCGAGCCGCAGTTCAGCAGAGTGGATGAACTTCTTTAACTGTTTATCAGAGGCGCATTTACACTGCACCATTCAGCAGCCCCGCGGTTTGTTACCTGCCATTTACTATGAAATAAAAATCGATGGATGCTGAAATGTGATTTTATGGCCCGCCGTTAGTGAGACCAATGATGATTTTCTGCTTAACAGGATATGGAATGTCAGTCCCACTGGTGGGCTTTTTTTCAACAGCGGGAAGCGGTCGTGTAAAAAGCTGGTGTAGTAAAAGCAGTTTTTAAAATTTTTTGGGATTACTCTGCTTGACATTTGTATCCAGGAAGTCTTTCAGGAGTGTAAATTTTTTTTGGTCTCGTGGTGTTTGTCTGGATCGATAGGTGGCAAGTCGAAGTTCAGTATCAAATCATAATATCTGTTGTTGCAGCTTGAATCAAACATCCTGTGGTGGCCGTGCTGTGCTCATAACTCCCCTCACACTCTGTCATTTACCAAACTACAAGGGATTCTAGGCTGCCCACAATAAAAACAGTAGTTAAGTTGAAGCCTCTCCACTCGAGAGGAGTTGTGTGCCAGACAATGATGACACAGTGTCCTGTCAGAGCAGTAATGACTGAGATTTACACTCTATTATTAGAGCTGGGCCCCTTTGAGCTGCCCTCGGAGACCCCTTCCTCTCTCATCCACATCCAGCAAGAGAGGCAGAGCGCAGATCACAGCTAATGCACTGAATCACCGACCACAAGACAGCATGCTGATAAGAGGTAAAATTACACTGTTTGCACAAGTGTGTGTGCGTCACTGTGACTATGTGTTTTCATCACTCCAGTTCTTTTGAGAGGCACAGATTAAAATGGCAGATTATAAGATGTAATTCTGTATTACTGCTTCTCAAGTGTGAGTGTGCAGAAATAGCAGCAGACAAGGTGACCCAGTCTGCGTATCAGCCCCATAAACTGCTGCTTAACGATCATAATAACACTCTTAAGTGATCAGTAACAGGACAAGAGGAAGGAAAAAGGGGTGAGGAAACAGGGTTTAGTCAGCACAATTCATGTTCTGACACAGTCATTTATTCTAGTCCTTCTCATGACTCATCTGTGTCTACCCTCAACATGAAAATACTCACCAGGTTACCACCTGATTACCACATTTCAACCTAAAATAATACTGGCAAGCAGTAAGAGGCTAGATAAGGTCAGGAGCTTGAGGTCTGTGCTAAATATAGTTTTTATAAATATATAAGTGCATTCTTTCGTTTTTTTTTTTCCTCCTTGCTTCAGGTCTGCTGTTCAGATGATTTTGAATTTTGATTTTTCGATTGTGAAATGCCGGAATTGATATATTTGCTTTATTTGAGTATAGGCAGAGGTAGAAGGAAGTTACTGCTTTTATTGTTGTGGTAACGTGACGTCATATCCGTTCCGTATCTGTCAACCAAAACAAACCGCAGTTGGCTGCTGCAAGCAGAAACGAAAAAGCAGAAAACGGGTACAACCTGCACTCTCAAATTTTAAATCCAGATGTGGTAAACACTACATATACAGTAAAGTATGGAAAGACTTCGGGTTTCACACATTGCCAGGAAAAGCAGAGCTAGACATCACGGCTAAAGCTGCATGCTAACTCTGTCATGGACAGGAAATGTTTTTGTATTGCGGTAACGTGCGATCCAGCTCGGCGTCACTTGCATCTGTGTGGTCAAATCGGCCGACGCTACAACTGTAGAGCACCCATATACTGACGTTTATTTTAAATGCACTGAAACTGACACTGACCGTGGATGTATAAAGAGAACAGAGCTGACGGTAAGAGCTAGCAACAGATTTGGCAAAGTTAGTGGGAGTGTACATGTGACTACATCTGGTTTTCAAAATAAGGTGTTAACAAAGGGGAATGTATCTGAAAATATATCGAATATACATATATGGAAAAAAGATTGATTGGATTGTATGAACCAGAATTATAAAACATTACATTACATTCCACTAATTTGTGATTTTTTGGGTTGCTGGAAAAAAAATTAATAATCCCTGACAATGACTGATATATTTGACTTCAGGACATCTCTGGCTACATACATGCTAAAAATCAATAATTTTTTATTGTATGAATTTTCCAAAGTAAAAATCCCTACAAGTGTATGATTCAGCTTTTCCCATTGTCTAGTGGTAAAAAAGTTAACAAAAATCTGGATAAATTGTAATATCAAACTGCAGTTCTTGTAGAATCGTATACTTAATAAAAAATTGCAACACATATCGAACGAGGAGGCGTTCTACCATAGAGGTAATAAGCATCAGGATGATTGCAGAATCTCTTTTCCAGCAGAGAACAGGTAAATCTGTAGATGTCCTCACCAGGTGTTTGCTGAACGTTTCTGGAGCCTCTATTCTCCCCTCACCGGCGACAGTAAGATAACACACACAGACTAGCAAACAGACACGTCGGCAGAAAGACACACTGAGCAGGAGAATTTCCCATCTGCCGTCCGTAAACGTGCATGTTTTGCACACTCGTGCACGCACCCTCAAAGAGTTGTAAGCTCCGGGGATGGGGGCCGCTGCCAAAGGAGGAGCAAAAGGGAGGCAAAGGGATGGGCAAAGAGGAAGAGCAGGGTGAGAGGAGGAGAGGGAAAGGGTCCACTATCTCAGCAGGCGGTTCAGAGCTGCCTGGCAATGTCACCATGTCATCGCCATGGGAACACAGAGCCCACGGACTCTTTTGGACTAATAGGCAGTTGTCAAGGCAATGATAAGATAAATGCTGCGTTTGATGGAAACATAGAGCGATGGGCCTGATAGGCACCAAGAAGCCCAAACAATCAGCAGAGAGCTGCTGAGAGGGGAGAGCCAGAGGGGTGGTGCGAGCGGGTACAAGGCAGGGGGTAGAGAGTGAGGGAGACAGAGGGGGGAGAAAACAGAGGATGGACTCCCACCGGACAGGCAACGTCAAACCCCTCTCTCTCCCTCTGTCTCTGCCAGGGTCTCTCTTTGTCTGCTGGGCTTGTTGTGCTTTTTTTCTCTTGATTTCTGCCACATTCCCCCTCTCTTGCTATGTGACCTGCACACTAACACTTGACTGTAGAAACAATCTAAACCTGCTGCCATGTGTGTGATATGTTCATACACACACACACACACACACACAGAAGGGGAGGGGGTATGTGCTTATCTAATGTTGAGGATTGAATTCAGTTAGCCCCAGTGGGATTGGGTTAGGAGATGTCAGAAAGATAGATGGGCATCATGCTACAGCACCCCCAGCCCCCCCCATCCCTACACCCTTCAAATTGTTTTGCATGTGTGTGTGTTTACCATACGTGTGTGCTCACATAATGCATCCACCTATGTGAATCCAAAACATTTTATAGGTCAATTTGTTTTAAATGGTACACAAAAAAAAGGAAAGTTCATGTCATATTATCTAAAACGTAGCTGTAATATGATTGTCTTGTCTTATGTTTTGCATATAGAATGAGCACATTATGTTACATCACAGTATCTGAAGCAAACATTGAACACATACTATATGATGCAGGATTAGTACTTGTCGCATACTATTCCAAGATTGCATGTAGTTACACCAAAGATGGTGAGGTTTTCCTCCTGGACAACTGATGCATGCTGGGACTGTAGTAGCTGTCGAGCTCCTGGAGGAGAGTTTGTCCGTTTGCCCCAAGGATGAAAACTAAGTGCACTTTCAGCTGTAATCGAATGTTTGGTCAAAGTTATGAGAACAGAAAAGAAGAGAAGAGGAAACATGACACCACAGCAGTTGTTGCTGTGCGTCTCGGTGTAAATGTGTGTTAAGCGTTGAAGCCGCACCTCCAGCCTTTGGCCTCTGATTGGGTTCTCCTGTGAGTGCTGTGGTCATGTATTGATTTGCCGACAGTTGTACAACAACAGTCTGACTTCTCTTTCTCGGTTTTCTTTACGTCCCTGTTTCATATGCATGCGTGCACGTAACACACACACACACAGGGCAGGATCATCTGATCCTGATCAGACGCGTCATTTTAACTGAGAATAAGATCACAATCCCAAGTTCAAAAGCTCTGGATAATATAAAAGCTTTACGCCATAGACATAGATTGTGTGTTGCTTCTGTCTGTCTTCTGTCACACAAGTGCATGAACACACAGCCGAATAGACACACACTACCTATATGGGTGTGTATGATCTTTTCTCCAGAGAGTCTGATAGTCTGATGCCCTGCAGTAATGGCTAGCCATACCTGGCCATAGCTGCCTGCTCATGGCCTCAGGCCACTGCTTAGCAATTCCACTCTGAATACAATGGGCTGCAGGCTTACACACACACACACACACACACACACACACACACACACACACAGACAGAGAGAGAGAGAGAGAAACCCATATACATCCAACAGACCTCTTTCAAAGCTGCTGTCCAGTAATGAATTTCCAGACCTTGGACAGCTCCTTCTGATACACTTCAAACACGTACCGGTACTAACAAAAAAAGACGGACTAGTCCTTCATCTTGCCCTACCTCCACCATCTGCGTCTCTATCGCCTCATGAAACCCAGACAAAGTGCATTTATGGATCAAGACCACCACAACCAGCAGTTTGCACCTAAATGCATCCTTCATATCAATTTTAACATGAAAACCCGAATGTTCTTTTGTAGGACGTTTATAAATGAGCGTCTGCATATTCTGCCTCTTTAGTGTTTAGGCTCCCTCTCTTCCTGTCCCCAGCTTTTGTTTGGACTGATTTATTTCCACTTATTTGTTGTTTGACACTGGCTAGTCGTACAAAGGAGCGAGTCGCAGGAAGACCAGGATCCACATATGAAGACATGCCAATCACAGGCTTAGAGAAGGCAGAGAGAGAGGACAAGAGAGGTGCTATGGCAGCCTCTCCAACCAACGTTTGAAAAGAGAATACATTTCTGTCACACTCACTTCCCGTCTGCTGGATCAGCCCGTTTGAGTCGGGAAGAGGAGACGCACACAGACATGTGGATAGACACTCCAGGCATTTCATGAAGGTGGTGGGTTCTCATACTGTGAATATGCAGCCAAGTATTCCTAGGAATTACATCCATATTTGATGATTTTTGCACCTTACCGTTTACGTCTTCTGTGCCAACGCAGGAAGTAGTGTGATTTTCACGTAGCAAGAAGAAATGTAAAGCCGTGTTTCCATTGTGTGGTTCGGCTTTGCTCGACTCATTTTTGGTACCAGGCCCTTTTCTCTATGGTTTCCTCTACAGATAGTACCCCAACAGCGTAGGAGGGATTCTCAGCTGATCGTTGTGACAGCGGCAGGTGAAACTGCTGTGATATCATCTTCAACGGGACACCCGCTGAATGGCAACTAAACCGAGGATCTGCACTTTGTAAATTATATGTTGTAGTTTTTTAAAACCTGGGTTGAGTGAATTAAAAATTGAGGTCACTGACGGTATCTTGGCTATTTAAAAAAATGACATGTAGGGATGTGATGGTGAGGACATTTTCCCACTAGTTAATAAACTTTTGACAACACCGGTATTACAGATTACGAACGACACAACATTCTACTATTTCAAAGACAACGCTCAATATATGTAGAGCGCTTACTTTGATCTTTACTGTTGGATGGTTGTGTGTCTGGCCTCTCTTTCCACTCTTCCTCATGTCGATAGCCTCGTTAACGTTATGGTTCCCTTATAGCGTTGGGTTTAAATCAGAAGTATTGCCAAATAGTTGCTTTTGGTCATCAATCATTCACCATCTTTTTGTCTGTCAACTCTCTCATTCCGTGTAACACTGGTAACAGCTAACAGCAAACATAATGGCAGGTTTGTGCCAGATGTCTCGTGTAGCGCTAGTGATGATTCTCTCTGACCAATCAGTGGTCTGCAGTGTTTAATCTCCACCTTCGACTCAGCTAACTCAGAGAAGGAGTGGTTCTGTTGGTACCATCCACAACAACCTTTCTAATGTCGGTGGAAACGTGCCATAAGACAGGTGGGCCTAACCTTAACCATGCCATAACCACAGTCTTTCTCTAAAGGAAAAGTTAGATATATTGCGAAATGCGCTTATTCTCTTTTTTGCAGAGTTTGATGAGAAGATCTACTCTCATGTCTGTAGGGTAAATATGAAGCTACTGCCGGAAGCTGGTTAGATTAGCTTAGCACAAAGACTAAAAGCAGAAGGAAACCGGTGCCCTAGTTCTGTTCAAAGGTAAAATAAATCTGCCCACCAGCGCATGTAAAGCTCATTAATTAACATCTTATACCTCATTTGTTTAATCAGTACAAAACCAAAGTATAAAAACGACAAATTGCGGTTTTACTCAGGGTTATGTGCAGGACTTCTTGGCTGAATATTTTTAACAAGGGTGAGTGTGCGTCTGTTTCCGTGTACATGAGGCCAGGGTGATGTAGAGTAGTGTAAATATAAAACCCTGACTTCCTGCTGTCTCCTCCATTATGGCAGCCGCGGAAACTTAATCTGCCGGAGCACTACAGCTGCCCGCCAGCCTACTTCACTACTGTCTCCCTTTGCTCCCCGTCGCTTCTTTCCTGCCGTCCTCCAACTGTTTCCTCTCTTTCTCTCTCAGCATCTTCCCTCACTTACACTCCCTCATTTCCCACCATTTTTTTTCCATCATATCATTAGTCTTTGCACACATGCGCACACAACTGCTGCTTAGGTTTCCTGCTGGACTCTCTTTACAGTCCCTGTTGGGAGAAAATGACAGGACGCCAGGAAGCGGTGAGACAGACAGATTGAGGGAGAGAGGATGAGATGGGGGACAGGAGCGAAGGACGGGACAGAGAGAGTGGGACATTAGTAGCATGGGATGCTGCGGGCGGCAGCCATATTTATCTTCTGTCGTAGGTGTGGTGGCCCCTATGCGATTATCTAAGTTCCTCTTTTTTTTTTTTTTTTTTTACCTTGACCTTGCGCGTGGAGGGTATTTTCCAGTCAGCAGAACGCTTTATCTCTGAGAGCAACAATCAATAAGGATAATTAATGATGCCCGCCGCAATGATAGCCTCAGCAGTCATTACCAGGCATTAATCCATGCAGTCAGAGGAGGGTCAAGGCCGGCCGCATCGCTCACCTAGGGGCGGGGCGCAAATTAAAATAATCTACACACTGGCCGCTCTGTCAGGCCTTTTCTGATGCATTCACCTCCGTCGGACCATAATTAAAGATGGCCCATTGCTAGGTGGTGGGGCGCTGGGGTGACAATCCACTGCGATGTCTCTTTAATATACAACACTTACCCCCAGAGGATGACACTAACGGCAATCTGCAGGAACTCATCTCACCTGCAAGCGTGGGAGGGTGGGTGGCTCTTCTTTTTTTTTTTTTTTTTTTTTTCTCTTCCCTAGATATGCCGGGACATAAATCAAACGCACAACATGCAATTTTCTAATAACGCAGCGCCATCAGAAATGTGATTTAGCAGTAAATATAATTTGGTCTGGGTGTGAGACATATCAAGTGGATGTATTATCTTTGCAGTAATGCTCTGCTTGGAGAATGAAATATCACAAAGACATGTTTTAACAGGTTGATCTCAGGATAACTCTGAAAGCTGGAGACTGGTCTTAATATAAGATATAACACTAGATACCGTGGTAGATGATGTTGAACATATGACGTCTTTGCAAGAGATTCAACAGTTTGCCCTGAAAATATACTGTATGTTGAACCATGAGTCTCACCATTGCAGGAAAAATACAAATCGAGTGATAAAATGTAGCCGATAGTGGTCTGCATCTCACTTTCTTCTGATCTTTTCCGTTGACACAGCCGAGCAAAATGGTATTATCCTCTGTTCTTCTTCTTCTTTGTCTGCCTCTGATTGGTTGTAGCAGCACATCGGGGGGGGGGGGGGGCGACGGAGCCTCCGAGTGCCCACCTTGTTGTCAAGGACATTTACATTCACGGTTTAAAGTTTGGAGGAGAAATTCAGCTTGATTCCATAATTCATGGGTGACATTTTCATTGTACTTAAACTTTAGGGTAAAAATTGGAAATGTGAGATTTAATTTCCTGTAATGTTTAAATTACTTTCTGCTTGGCCGGCGTCCAAACGCGGGGAAAGCGCCGAGGGGCAGAAAGGAGATGTTTAAGCAGAGGTTGCTCTCGCTGCCAGCGGAGAAGTGGAGAGAATCTATAATAATGAAAAATGCATTTATCCACAGTTGCCAGTCCTCCTCTTTCTTCCCCTCTGATAAAACAACGCCGTGAAAACGCATGTGTGTCAGTGAGACGGAATAAGGCATGTGTCACATTCAACATGCACGACTACGTCAAAATTAAGAGTAAGCCTCGTTGGAACTTATCCTGAATGATGAGGAAAGTCAAACTGCGAGCATCAAGAAGGGCGCTTGATGATGATTGACAGGCATTGGTTATATCTCACTCCCACGCATGATTACGCCGTCTTCATCTATCCTCCAGTAGCTCTCTCACCTTCAGCTCTGTTTGGTTAAAGTGAAGAGGCGTGCAGGCGCAGCACAAGATGCTCATGTGGTTTCTGTGAAGTCATTCTCACCAAGTTAACTCCTCTTTCCCCCGGATTATAAATGTTCATCTGATTAGTTTTATTACTGGTCAGGAAAGCGAGGGGCCTAGGGTGTCAACTCCCATTGCAGCGAGTTAGAAATACAAGTGCAGGCTCTAGTCAGCGGAGAATGTCAAACATATACAGTATGTGAAATCTAGAAATATTCCCTTTCAGTAAATGATGTGCTTACAATGCACCGAGTCTCCTCTGTAAGTATTTCTCCTGATTATTTCCAGTGAAACCAGCGGTGGAGATAAATGTTTTATATGGCTATGTGGAGTAAACACTGCCAGCAGACTTCAGGACTATATGGCAGTCATGTTGAACATTTCCCAGCAGCCACTCATGTCATGGTGACATTTATTTTTTCGCTTACTTTCACATCACATCAGTGGTGATTTAGACCAGCAAATCAAACACAAGAAGCATAAATCTCTTCCTTGCCAGCCAATATATACCTTCTCCAACAGTTTTTATAGTCTCATTTTCCCCAGTATTACAACTGTATACACTGTAGTCACAAATGAATTGACCTGAGTGATTAGATATCGCAGCAGGGCTCTTAAACACACTTTTTACGTATAATTGATCAATGAATTCTATACGTTGTTTAAATGTGTTTGTTTTTTCTCGGTTAATTGTTCTGCCATAAGTGTTTTCCCCATTTTCTTTCCTTATTTCCGTCCAATAAGGTAATGGAGAATTACAGAGATTAGTGATACACATATAAGAGACTGTCAATCATTTAAAATTAGTTCTGTGAAGGGTCTGATGATGTGATTGTTAGATTGCCAATCTTCAGACTTGGGCTGTCATTAGGCAACAGAGGGAGTCGTTTATGCTGCTGACTTCGTTTGAAAAAATGTTGATTTTATGTTTTCTGATCTTATTTGGAAGGTGATTATGAGGAAGAATACAGCAGGAACGTTGTGTTTTTGCTAAGAAAACATCTGCTGAATGTGTCATTTTTTTTATCGTACAAACAATGCAAGGTCAAAGGCCTACAATATAGTTTTCAGTGGGTTTGATTTAGCAAAGTTGTACATCTGTGTGTGCGTTTATCCTGCATATTTCCATCCAAGAGCCATGCATGTACCCCTGCGCGCACCCTGGTCTTGTCATCAGGTTAGCCGGTAGGATTCCTGATATCGCTGCAACCTGCCAGCCGGTTAATTAGAGCCGGCATCCAGCCGCCCTGGCTTCATTTGACTATCAGCCACAAAGCCACTTACTCCATAATTTCCTGCCTGAATTGGAGGGCTTTACTATCGCTCACCCAGGCAGATCGGAAGTTTCCCTTTATCTCCTACATTAAGCCAGCAAGCTGTACCCAAACTAGGCAGGCCCACCACTACCCGAATACATATACATTATGATTACAAGCTGAGGGTGTGAAGTTCAGGCACAGGCGAGCTTCAAACCCACAGCAACATGACACATAGGATTGTTTAGCTGTCTGTGTGTGTGTCACGGTAAAAAAGCCGGCAGCGCTTTCAAGTCTCAAGTTTGTTTGTTTTTTTTACAAATCAGTGTGTGCGCATGCGTGTTCATTTCATATTGGTGATTACAAATTTTGTGTGTGTGTGCCCTTGTCTGAGTGTGTGTACACGCCGGCGTCCATTGTGTCACGCTGCCTTTTAACTTTTTATGGTTTTCTCTTCATTAATTGAAAACATGACGGGGTGCTCTCGGGGCCTGATGGATGGAGCAGGAGAATTGAGAAAGCCATTAGCTTTACTGGAATCACAGCCTGTCAAGCAGTCAATACACACTGCTTTATGTGTCTGCAAGCAAAGATGGAACAATTATCCCTTTTATTAGGCAGCCACGGCACGCGCACACGCCGGTGTGCACATACACACATGGCGGATCGCGGGCGAGAGGAGGGCAGCAATAACGATCAGCTAAAATCAGTCATTCATTACTGTCAAGTACACCTGACTCTCAGCTTATTAAAAACAGGCATAATAGGAGGGAGGAGATCGAAAAACTTAATTAGTAAACAATTGTGATTAGTAACCTTTGGAAGAAATAGACATTTTCTTCGAACAGCGTTATCATGTATCAAATTAAACCATAAGTAACACACAGTTTGCATTTAATTTGCATATGTTGCCGTTTCTATACAGACAAAGTCTATATCTATACAAAACACATCCACAGTTTGCTGCAAACTTTGTCTGGATCTGTATCACAAGGCTGTCCTCACTTTTTATTGTGTTTTTAATGAGTGTTAATGCATGATAAACACATGCAAAAACATGACGATCTGGGAGCTATGAATAACATGAACAGCTATGCAGAGTGTCCCTGGCCTCCCAGCCCCTTGTGGAAGGGGGTCATGCCCCCTCACTGAGCAGTGCTGAGCAGGAGGGGGGTCAGGAGTTCACCACCCAGGGGTTGGTTTAGTAATAGCAGGACACTGCGGGCTGTCTGCAAGGGGCTGGCTGGGGCTGCGATCAATACAGCAGGTACAGGAGTAGCAGGGAAAAAAGCATCTCTGAGGGGATTAGAAAGTACATTTACTGCATAGGATGAAACATGCAACAACTTCAGTGAAATTCCCTCTAGTGGTTGTAGTGTAACCATCAAAATTACTGACTGATATTGTTGATATTAACTACATTTTTGGACTTCATGTTGTTCATGGAAGTCGAAAGACAGTGAGGATGGAAAAATAAGAAACGGAGGGAGTGTGTGTTTTTTTTCCTACCACATCTCTGCCATTGCCATATAAGCGGTGGAGCACTTTACATAAGATTTATTACATCCAAGCAGAAATATTATCTCCTGCCGGTGCCATTCATCACCCGGGCCGTGAGACACTGTGAATGATACCACCAAATTATGTAGATCAGCCATGTCTGAGGGGACGATTCAGTTTGGTAACCTTGGTAACCCCAGGTACTCTGAACACCCCGGCTCCCCGACACATTTTTGGCACATCACTTAGCAAGTTCAAATATTAAAATGCACGCAATCACAAACAGAAAATACTGTGTATCACGGAATTAAAGCAGACTGTGCAGACTTTAACGCAGTCTGCGTGCATGCATGCAAACACACTGAAATGTGCAAACACATATTCAACACATTCGCAAACAGTGTTTACTAGTGTTTACGTAGTTGCTGGGGGTCGGAGAGGCTATTAAATGCATGAAGAGATGGATGGATGTGGGGACAATATGCAGGTGGGACAGATGTTATTGACCCCTTGGCTACAGATCGGCCTCAGACGGTCATATGGGGTTTTTGCAGGGGCTTGGTCGAGGCCACGTCTGTGAAAATTGTTGACCAATAGAAATAATTCCTTTCAATGGCATCTACTGGCATAGTCTGATGAGACTGGAGTTTGAAATGTGATTTGTCAACCTTGGAACCAACCCAGCTTTCTCTTGAGTGTTTAACCAGAACCCTCACTCTGACAATAGGACCAATAGGCTTGGAGCTGAGTGCCACAGAAGTATTCAGAAGTACTGAGAGGTGAACACATTGTTGGTTTTAGCACGTTCATGGGATTTGCTGGCAAAAACAAATAAAAAATATACAGCGAAAGCCGGCTCAGCTCCAAAACCCTTTCACACTTTCATTCATTGTGGAGCGTCCAGTCTGACTGGTCTAAAATAGGGAAAAAATAGACATGTAGATAATTTTTTTTTTTTTTTATTACCTATCCCAAAATAATTGCCCAACCACCACCACTGTGATATCCTGAGTATTGCAACAAGACATATTGTGATTTATTACCTCTATTCAATTGCAAATTATGCAGTTTGTCAACATCTGTTTTATCTAATAAGACACAGTTTTCAGAGTTTTCATTCACTTATCTTGAGGTCAGTGGTCAAGGGATCCTTTTGAAAATGGCCATGCCAGTTTTTTTTTTTTAGATAAAATTTAGTGTAAATTTAGAGCGTTACTAAGTTTTTTCCAGACACGCTAACATGACATTGGTGACACCAGTCGATTCCTTTGGTTTTCTAGTTTCATATGAGTATCTTCACTCTAGTTTAAAGACAGGTCGTTACAGTCTCTGAAATACAGAACAGCAGCCAGGCCCGCCTGTGGGCCGTCGGATTACGAAGAGGTCAATAGCTTATGTAATAAAAGATCGATACTTGACATCTGTGTGTCGATAAAATATTGTCACGCAAAATATTGTGATGCTATGCTGGATCGATTTTTCCCTCCAGCCCTAAAAGAGACTGGATGTTGACGGAGGAAGCTAAGAACTTTAGTAAATAAGAGGCGGCAAGACAGATGCCAAGCTGGCTTTCTTGTCAATGAATATATGATATATAAGCTTGCCGATGCTATTGGTTTCTGTATGATAGCGGGCATTTGAATTAAAGACAGTCATGAAGTTCATTCTTGACCTTGGAGACAGCAACACTTCCAGGGGTTGAACCTTGCTGGGGTTTTAAACCTCCAGAGTAAGCACTGCTTTTAGAAACCAATATGCTCCCTTTAACAGAAAGAATAACTTAAGATGGAGTATTTCATTCTTTCCTGATATTTCACGTTCCTTTTTCACTTATATGACCTTTCAACAGTATAAGACCAAGTGTAATAATTTATTCCTGGCTTTAAATTGATTTACAGAAACCATGACATTGATATAATTGCTAAAACAATCACAACGTCCTTATTATTTGTATTTTATTTCCACTGTGTGTTTACACTCTTGGTGTTAGCAGTGGTCCTCCATGGTTTAAAAAAAGTCCAAGACCTCTGCACGTCCTTGATCAACAACCGCCCGCATCTCGACACACCTTCAACCATCAAGTCACAACCCCCTCTGGATACACAGCATTTATATACAGTATTTATCATATATTTAATTGTTTTGACCCAGATATTAAAGGGCAGTTTCCTCTGCTGTTGTTCAAAGCACACACAAATGGTTTGTGTAGAAGTAATACAAGTAACTGTGAGCCCAGGTAGGTGTATCATAATTACCAATCATCTCTGAGCGTGTTCAGAAACAGGCATCTTTTCCCCCACTCGCTGCCGTTTACTTCGGCGCCGAGCTGACTCAATTATGATGCAAAAGGGTGTTTTTGAAAAGCCTGGCTCATTTCTAATTAAGCCACACACTCATACCTATTTGTAGCTCATGTCCTGACATAATGCAAATGGTATGTAAATTAACTGCACTGATCTCCCGCTAGCTCCGCACTCAGAGCTCCTCGGAGACTAGCAGGGCATTTAGTCATACTTTATACTAGTTTGGTTTCTCATTGGCTGAAACACAGGCAGAGACAGATACACTGACGGTTCAGCTAGGAAACAGACAAAACAGTAGCCTGCAAATAATTCTTTTAATTGTTTTCCAGCTCCCTCCTCTCTTACTCTCTGCTTGTCAACATATTGATCGGTAATGATTATTGCTGCTTGAGTCATCCCTTCTGTCTCCTTTTCCTGTGGTGTCCACAGATGCCTATACAGGCTGCAACTTGCCACAACTCCAGCCTGTAGAGCAACCAGAGGGATTACAACCCCCCTTCTCTCTTTACTGCGGCCCCCAGCTGAGGCTCTTTAGACTGGCCATTAACACGCTCACTCTGCCGTCACTAAACAACCATACAACGGCTGGTTAGGCAGCTGACTGACCGTATCTGAATGCTGTTGGTGGGGTTATGGCCTCAACAGTGGCTCTGCTATTGGCAGTGACATGACTGTCTAACACTTGAAGAATTACAGACTCATTTCACAGGTTTGGTTACGCTGCCTGGAAGGCCAACAAAACTGCATTTGACATTGATTGGACCTTGTGCCGGACCTTGGGCCGTATGCCGAACATTGCCATAAGATATATTGTGAGTTAATCCCTGTTTTAAACTGCAAATTATGCAATTTGTCAACATCTGTTTTATCTAATAAGATACAGTTATCACATATCTTGAGGTCAGAGGTCAAGTGACCCCTTTGAACATGGCCATGCCAGTTTTTCCTCAGCAAAATTTGGTGTAACTTTGGAGCGTTATTTAGCATTCTTTCCGACAAGATAACACATCATTGGTTGTGACCAATCAATTGCTCTGGTTTTCTAGTTTCATATGACACCAGCGTCTTCACTCCAGCTTTAAGACTAAGACTTTTAAGACTGAGCTACAACCTCTGACAGACAGAATAGTGATCAGGACCTCCTGTGGGCTGTCGGACTGTTAAGAGATTAATAGTTTATATAATAAAGATCAATACTTGACGTATTAATTTGATTATTTTAAACTGTATTATTAGTATGTGAAACTCTCTTTAGTTGAGAAAACAATCACACCGCAGTTCAAGACCATTCAGTGTCTCTTCTAAAGCTTTCAGTCATATCGCATGATCCTCATCAGCAGATGGCATTTGCCCAGCTGTCATTCGAATTTTAGGTGTTCAAATAAAATTTATTAAATTACAAATAAATTGAGAACGAATCAAATTGAATTAGTGCAATAACTAATTAATGTAATCAGTGAATGCTTTATCTCTATAATTCATGACAACAAGGTAAATCCATCTTCTGATGAAGCTCATATAATAGGATGAAAAGCTCCAAAAAGGCTACTAAATGGACCATGAGGTGACATTGCTTTCGCTCATCTCACATAGAAATAATAATGTGTAGCGCTACAGTGGTAAATCATTACCGGGAAAAGGACATAAATGAAGAATGAAATTAATTGATATCAGTGGGGAAAAGGGCGAAAGATTGCGTAAACAATTTTCAACCAAACATTATGAGATGTTGACGAAGCTGATGCCGTTATCTTTGCAGGCGAACCGTTTCTTTTGTAATATGAATTAGTCCTGATTGTAGTTATTCTGATAGCGAGCCACACACAGAATCATTATGTACCAGACTTTTAGACAAACATGTACAGTGTTTGAGATTATTTTAAATATTTGAACAGTCAGCGCCTGGGTTTCCTATTAAAACTTAGCAAAATAGGAAAAAAGAAGTAGAGATAGAATAATAGAAATCATTACAGTTAATCTGTCCAGGTCTAGAGTTTGCTCTCTCTTGGCTCATCTATGCCACCAGTCATTTCTTTGTATCTTTGTCTCTTTTTTGTTCTCTCTCTCCATATCTGTGTCTATGCTCAGCCCATTAATTGTGCCCGAACAGTGCCACATGCCTCAATGAAAATAAATTGCTTTTAATTTGGGCTTTCCTTTTTACCACGGCCGGCATCACTTAATTTCATTAGCTCTGAACCTGTAGAGCGCTTTTTCAAAAGCGTCATCTCATGGACGCACTTGAAAATGAAAAGAAGCCCCTCTTTCCCCCCAACCAACCCCCCACCCTCGCTCCCTCTCTCCTCTCTCTGCGCTCCTCAATTAACAGAATCGTTTCCTTTCAACTAAAATGAATGTTATTGAAACCAATTAGCATGGACTGGAAAATCTCTCGTTAATGAGGGGAGTGTGGGTGAGTAAACAGGAATGAAAAGATGAAATTAGAGAAGAGGCTCTTCTTGTTGGCCTGGAATAATGACATGCTTAGTCGCCTAATTGTCTGGTGAAAAGCACCGCTGCGATAGTAACAGATTGCGGTGTTCATTAGGCAGCAATGGGCCACCTGCTGCTGGGGCGGCGAGCCCGCAGTCCCCGTACACGTGTTTATCCCAGGGGGCACTTTTTTTTTTGGACACAACGCTCACTATGAAAAGCAAATGAGCTTGCCAATATGCTGCAATGTTGTGTCCTTATTGCCAAGGCACGGAAGCATGATATGTCAAATCAAATGAAATAAATGAAACCCAATAGTGTGAAGCTGGAGGGTTTCCTCTCTTTTTTTTTTTTTTTTTTGATGATGTTTAGCGAGAAATGACCTATAAAAATACACGGGTTAGCAAGACTGTGTAATTTCATTATAAATCCTGAAGATAAGTATTCTGTTCATCATTTCTGTTATATCTCATCACAGGGCTCTTTATTGCTGCTTTTGAGGCCCAGTTTGTACAGAGTGCGAGGGTTGAGAGAGGGATAATGGGCCTCTAATTGCAGCGTGGATCAGGTTGGGAGGGGGCGGCGTTCTCCCAGTATTTATCCCCCTCCATGAAATATTTAATGGCTCGCCGGGAGAAACAAACTCTACACACATTCTCTAATTCATAACCTGGAGATAGTCTTACACATACAATGCATCCATATCGCGATCCTCCTCTTTGTCTCTCTCCATCTCCAGCTCCTATTATTCCTGACTACACAGAAAGAGAGATTTAAAAGTAGCCGCTCCTAAGTGTCATGTTAATTAATTCATAATTAATTCTCGTATTAGGACTAAAATGGGGAGCGCATACTCTTAAGCTCAGTGGGGTCCGCTGTTGCTTTGAGGCTTTTGAGTGCAGAGTGTGGATTTTAAAGAGCTATGACCCCTCGATGTAACGAAATAACAAAAGCCATCAGCTGTGGCTTCTTTTCAACCTGCTAATTTCAAAGCGGTGTGAGGCTGTTATCCATACTTATGTGTATGAATTTCCAATGTGTATTAATGTGTACATATTTGTGAGTGACTATACTACATAACATTATTTAACTGTCATTCATGTGGCGTGGCACCTCCTGACAAACCACCAGAATGCAAATCAGTCCTATTGTTGCATGTTGCACCGTCTACAGCTGTTGGCCATAATTATCTTGCAGATAACTTAAAGGGTGTCAATTAAAACGCTGCTCTTTTTCACTGCCCTCGTCTATCGGCCATGTGCCCTCCCCCCACCCACCTCCCTTCCTACACTCCCTCTGCCTCTCAGGGAGCTTAAGGTGAAAGTTCAGGGTGAGAATGGAGGTGGAAGAGCGAGGGGGTGAAGGGGTGGACTGCTCCAGGATGTTTTAGTAAAGCTGAATTGTTGTGAGTAAATATAAAGATCTAATCAGAATCTCTTTCTTTCGTCAGTGCGCCCATTTATTGCATTTTTGTGCGTTTTATTATGCACACACAGGTTGAGCTAAATTCATTCATGAATTTCTAATAAAACGGGGCGAGTCTGTCCCCATGGACCGCCCTTTTCGGGGCAGGGTTCGGGTCTTCCTCTTGCAGAGGCTAAGCGTGCCCTAGATGCTCGCCCTACCCCGTTCACACCACATGCACCCTTCCATCACCCGCCGTAACCCCTCCCTGCTCCCCTCAGGGACAACTCAACCTTTGAGTGCTGGGGTTTGGCTTCTCAACCTCTGCACAGCACTGTAGTGGATTCAGTGTAAACGATCACTGAGATATTTGTCTTTGTTTACATTAATTGGTGATGTACATAAATAACCCAGAATCCAACCTGCGATGGTGCTTTTCATGCCCTGTATCTTCAGCTTAAGCCTAAGGTTAAAAAAATGTGCTTGCTGTCTATCTGACTAAAACACCTGGTACCATGAGACTGGATTAGACTTTATGGTTCATCGTAACCTAATTTGATTAAAGATGGAGTTGATTAAGCAACATTGGTTTGATGCTCAAATATAAGCAACGGAAGTATAATCAGAGCTGGTTTCTTGCTGTCGGATGCGATGTTATGGCTTTGTAATGGAAACACAGATTACATTTTAAATTATGTGTGTATTTTAAGGGTCTATGGGGAGTTGAGGACAGGAAGCAGCACCTCTCTCTCTCTCTCTCTCTCTCTCTCTCTCTCTCTCTCTCTCTCTCTCCCCTTGAGACCCCCTCTGCTTAATTGATTTACTTTGTGCACAATGACACCACCGTTCACACGCGCATGTGATCACCAAGTGTCAGTGTCACGCGCCTTCCTGTCAAACCCATACACACACACACACACACACACACACACACACACACACAGTCACAAGCGCAGTCACAGATGGGTCATCAGCTGTGACATGACAGGATCTGCAGGGGGATTTCAAAGCCTCAATGTTTTATCAGGAATGAAGAAAATCTTAAACCAACAATATGAAAGGCTCTTAACTGCAGATTTTTTTTAAGAGGACTAAAGGCCTTTGCTCACCATGTTCGTATTGTTCGCCAGAAATTGTTGCATGTTTAAACAAAATAAATACAACCTCATGTTGTGTCAATCACATTTACACACCGTCTCCAAAACTTTCGTCTTTGGAACAGGTTTGGGAAAAAAGGGTTGTTTGACCACGCGGAGCCGTGTAAACATCATCATCAAAAATGGCAAGATAAACACTCACTGCATCTCTCAGCAGCATTGGGCACTTTACGATAAAGAAGTAAATGAACACAAAGATGTGGAACATAAAGATAAATTGTGACAGATTCATAAAATACACACGAAAAATACAGACTTGGTGTGCAGACCTATAGTCAGCTCTGTAAGGCTGTGCTGAATGCTACTGTGCCGATCTTTAACATGTGTAATATTTACCATGTTCACCATCTTTCAATGATGTGTTAGTTATATTTGCTAATTAGCACTAAACACAAAGCAAAGCTGAGGATGATAGAAATGGTATTCATGTTGCGGATATTTGATCATAACCCAAAGTACTGCTCAAAGTATAAAGTCAAATTTCAATGTCAGGGGTCACCATTAGGATCAGATTGTTCTAATACACCGTTCGTAGCTATACCTAGGAAGAGTAATGCACTGCAGTTCATATATACCCCATAAAATCAGTTTGTATGTAAACCACGTAACTGTGGACCAGGAAGTATAAAGAGCGACAAACGCAGCATAGGAAGGAGGTCGGGGTCAATGGATGGGTCAAAAATTGCCAGACTTTCACCCAGGAGACCCGTGAAACAAGAAGCCAACATTTATTTAACTGTTATGCCACTTTCTGAGTTATTTTAACCCAAACCATGACCTTTTCCTAATCCAAGTAGTTTTGTTGTCTAAACCTAAGTTGTTTCCTGTGAAGACGAAAATTTATTTCAAAAACACTGTACAAGTGTAAGAAGCGGAAACAAAAAAATGAGGACTAATTTTTTATAAGACATCATATGAGGATACGTTGTTAGGATTCGTCGTCCGAAAACAATACATGACTTTACAAAATCTCAACACAATCCATCCAGTAGTAGTTGATATCTTTTGTTCTGTGTGGGGACCAACCACCCGACCATTATTGCCAATTTGGCTAAAATAATGGAAACAAAGGCGTAGCACTTAGGAAGCAGGAACTAGCATGTGACAGGTGGGACACACAGGGACGAGGAGTAGTCTTTAGGTATTGATGAATGAATGAATAAGGAGTTATTGAAGAGCCCATTGATTGTAAGCCAATTCAGGATTAATGGATGCCAATAGGTTGTCTTGGCTCTTGAATAGCGGATTAGGGTCAGAGGAGATGGTTACGCTGATGCAGTCCTCCACTTCTTCCACTGCTTCCTGCTCCTAATTCACCTCTTCCTCTTATTAATGCGTCTATTTATGGGGGCTGTATGGCTAGAAATAGTCCAAATGTTGACAAGCTCTATTGTGCATCACATGTCCCTTTTTACCCCCGTCATTTGTTTTAGCATGTGTTTGTTTGTTCTGGTTGCAGATGTCAGAGTTTATCTACACAGTCCGACTGAGAGGAGCTCTGTCAAATGTCCGATGACGGGGTGGTGAGAGAGGGGTGAACGTTGTTAATGGATGAAAAGGCTGCATTGTTTTAAGAAAACTAGAATCTGAACCTAACCATGACTTGGATGTGCAGGACTAAAGATTCAGAATATCTCACAGTTTTTAAACTTTCTTTTCCTTTGTGATTTGATAATCTAACTCTTACTTCCTGGTTTTATAATCTGACATTTCCTGTTTAGCTTTGCATTTCCTTCTTCTGGAGTACACAAAGTGGAGAGGAGGAAACTGGAGACTGTTGTACTGGATCTGATTAGAAGGAAGTGTGTCTCTATACACTCTCTCTTTGACCTCAGGAAAACAATTATTGTCTCCGTCCAGCCCTCCACATGTCACTTTCCCCAGTGTGTCCGATGTTGCAATTGCTGTTACATAGTTATTATTACATTATTACCTTTTCCAGCCAGCAGCATGGCTCTATGGATGGCAGCGTTGGTCTGATAGTCTGGCAGTTGGTTCTCCAGTTTGGTCCAGACTAAAGCATATTAAATGGATTGCCAATTAATTTGTGCAGGCTTTTATGGTCCCTATTGACTTTGCTGAACTCTTGACTTTTCATCTAGCGTCACCAACACTTTTCACTTGTCTTGTGAAATATCTTTACATCTACAAGATGGATTGGTACAGAATTGTGTACAGACATTCAATGTTCCCAGACAATGAATCCTGATGACTTTGGTGTTATTGCGTTTGTTAGAAAGATTAATTTTCTCTGAGGAAGAACTGTAATAATCTTGGTGAGCCCTTAACTTTTTATCTAGCACCATCATCAGGTCAAAAAGTTTGTCCAATATTTGACTAAATTCCTACAAAACTGAGGACATTAGAAGAAGAAGAAGAAGAAGATCAACCTTTATTAGTCCCACAATGGGGAAATTCAATTTACACTCTGTTAAACTCGTACATGGTACATGCAGACCTGAAACACACATACATGCAGTAATGGAGAGATGTCAGAGTGAGGGGGCTGCTCCTGACAAGCGCCCCGAGCAGTTGGGGGTTTGGTGCCTTGCTCAGGGGCACCTCGGCAGTGCCCAAGAGGTAAACTGGCACCTCTCCAGCTACCAGTTCACACTCAGTTTTTGGTCCATGTCAGGACTTGAACCGGTGACCCTCCGGTTCCCAAGCCAACTCCCTACAGACTGAGCTACTGCCGCCCCCATCGTTACCATCATTACCATCAGCCTCCGCTGTTCTTTGTGTTCAGTGCTAATCAGCTAAACTTAGTCTCACAGACTGTATATAAGAAGTGGATGTAGGCTCCATGATGTCACCCATTGGTTTGTGGACTGCCGTTTTGAAGCCTCAAGACATTTTGGCCGTCGCCATCTTGTTTTTTTGCAACCAGAAGTGACATGAGAGGGTGGAGCTAAGTGCATCCAAACACTGAATAAAACATTTTAGGCAATCAAAATATTACAGTTAACTTTCATGAACAGAAGAAACACTGTGAAAGGGTTAAAGTTGTAATAGGAAAAGTGCTGGCGACTCCAACATTGGACAATGCCATGACAGCTACCTGTCAATCATAAGTTAGCCATACCCTGCTTTATGGTCTGTTTGACTCTAAAAGGGACCATAATTAACCAAATATACATAATATTTTATTGACGAAGACTTGGAAGTAGTGATTGAGACAGTGAACTCATGTTTACAGTGTTTACTGAGGTATTAAATCAAGTGAGAGGTAGGCTCATTTTCTCATTGACTTCTAAACAATCAGACTTTTGTAACCAGTGGCGTCTACCTCTGCTGGATATTAGAGAGAATGCAAGTTTAAAGCACTTCAGTATTGGCTTCACTTTTCAGACCCGAGGTTGCCCACTAGTTAGCACGCTAACATGCTAAACTAACATGTTAAACATTATAAACATCATACTTGCTAACACCAGCATGTTTAAATTGCCATTGTGTTAGCATTGATATTAGCATTTAGCTCAAAGCACAGCTGTGCCCATAAGTACAACCTGACGGAGCAATGAGTGTGGCTGTAGACTTGAACTTAATGTTACTGGATATCTTCTAAATTTGGTCAAAGTGGTTTAGATATTGCACTACTTTATTCTGCCCCTAATTATAATGGACTTTGTCTCGTCTGGTCTTTGCTTTTACAATTGTGTATTTAAACTGCAACACTATGAATCTGAATGCATATTATTGAATTATGCTGCTCTAAGAATGGGTGTTTTTCTTGTCTGGTAACATGCAGCACTAATGTATCACGGTCCGTTGCAGTTTATCTGATAACTTTGCATCCAGTAGTTGAGCCGTAATCCACTGCAAATACACTTTGACTCTGCTTAAACCACAAATAGCATTTGGAAAAATAACATTGTGATTAATGCATGCTAACTACATAATAGAACTTAGAAATGTAATTAACAGTAACTTCCTGCACCTAATTGGAATCGCTGTGTTATTCATTAGATTCCACTGAGAACAAAATGTGGGATATTAGATGCATATTAGAGGCATTACTTTTTGATGTTAGGAACACAGCTTAAAGAGCACCATTTATTATTTATTGTCTCTTTTGTTTTCACTCGGGATTGCAGCAGTGGATACAGCAGTTAGCGTTAGCTCTGCCATTGGCCTTCAAACGGCTATGCTTTAAAGTGATGATGTTACTCTTTTTGAAAAAGACAAACTCGCCGATGCATAGACGTTCAGCTTGTCAGTTGTCAAGACAGTGATTGATAAACAGAAAAATGATCTTTCTGTCATACTTGCTCTCCCTTTTTCACATACACAATAGATACAGCTGGCATTGGGCGAAGCCGGGGTACACCCTGGACAAGTCGCCAGTCCATTGCAGGACACATAGACGACCATTCACGCTAACATTCACACCTACGACACCAATTTAGAGTCATCAATTAACCTGCATGTCTTTGGACTGCGGCAGGAAACCGGAGCACCCGGGGAAAACCCACGCTAATGTTGGGAGAACATGCAAACTCCACGCAGGAGAACCCCAAGCTGGATTCAAACCTGCAACCCTCTTGCTGTGAGGCGACACTGCTAACCACTACACCACCATGCAGCCCAGTTATACTGAGGTGAAAGAACAAAAACAAACGTGTGTCTTCAAAGCCGGCAACCTGCAGAGTGTTTTAAGGCTCTTTATTTCTGCTTCATGGTGATGAAACTATTAGCAAATACCGTTTTATTATGTTCACTCGCTTTCTTGTCTCATCACCACCCCCCTCACTTGCTCTCTCTCTCTTCTTAAACTAGTAATGAAACCAACAACTCAATTTTGTTTTTAGCTGTACAATACATTACAAGAAATGTCCACCCCTTATCCTAATATATTAATACCACTGCCACACAGTACTTCCTTATTTTCTGAATAAATCTGTGCACGAGTTGTAGAAGTCGTAGTATTTGACTCTGCCCCAATCAACCCATATTCACTCCCAACTCGTCATTTACCACAGTTTGGTCAGTGGCCCTACGCTCCAAACTTGGAGCCCCTCTAGCTTCACTTTTGTCTGCTGCTTCTCGTTACATGCGTAGTGTCTTGACAAAATACCTTCTGTGTTCACAGGAAAAGTACAGTTTCCGCTTGTTACATGTCAGGTCAAGTCAAGTCAGTCTTATTTGTATAGCCCAAAATCACAAATCACAATTTTGCCTCAGGGGGCTTTACAATCTGTACAGGGTACAACACCCTCTGTCCTTCACAATGTCCTTAAAAATGTTCTTTCAGTGTAGGTTTACTTCATTTTTAGATTTATTGGTTAGCTTCAGGCAGCAAAAGAATGTGTTTAGGCTTAAGATACGATTGGGGTTTGCTCGGTTAAAATTAGGGTTGTCAGTCAATTAAAATATTTAATTGCAACTAATCACGTGATTGTCCATAGTTAATTGTGATGAATCACAAATTAAAGCGGGAAAATATGCTTGTTTTATGCAAATATATATTTATTATTTATTTCATTTTATCAATTAGCACACAAAAACACAAAAACAAAACCCACAGATAATTGTGATGAGATCACAAATTACCCAATTTACCCACACCTCATCCATCTAAAGGTCAAGGACCCCGAAAAAGCTATGCCTGTTTTTGGTAGCTTATATAGCATCTTCACTCTAGTGCAAATGTATATTTATTATTCATTTCATTTTGTCAACCCTTAAACCCTTTTGATCCCAAAAAAAAAAGACAACACAAAAACAACAAACACATCCACCTGGATTTGCATCAGTTCCAAATGCATGTTGGATGGTGGGAGGAAGCCGGAGTACCCGGAGAAAAACCCACGCTTACATGGGGAGAACATGCAAACTCCACACAGAAGAGTCCCAAGCCGGAATCGAACCTGCGACCCTCTTGCTGTGAGGTGACAGTGCTAACCACTACACCACCGTGCAGCCCGTGTTAATGAATTAGTGGCATTAAAATTAATTTGTGTTAATGCATTATATTTGCGTTATTGCGCTATGAGGCCCGACTTAATATACATTTGTTATCTAAGATAACTGGCGTTATTTAAGTACGTAACTTACCTATCAGGAGCAAGGTTTCACACAGGACATGAACAGAGGTCTCCTGAGTGAACAAAGTTTCTTTGACCCATCCAGCCTCCTCTCCCATCTGCCCTACGCCGGCTTTGTCGTTCTCTTTGACAAGCTGGGAGTGAGAAAGTTCCCCAGTAGTTCCTGGTTCCTCCAGTTGGAATGCAGATAAAGTTCCTGCATTCCCTAAAAGGGTCTTGGTCCTCTGGGAAAGTTTCTCCCCTGTGTGATGTTTCTAGATGTTCACCATGAAGAATTTGAGCCCAGAGCCGTGAATATGCACGTGGATTCTTGCCAACTATCCATTGGCATCATCCATTTCGACAATGTATATTAAAATGTCATTTTCATTTGCTGGATTATTAGCATAGAGGCTACAATTATTTAATTTAGTGCATAAACGTTTTTTTCCTCATTCGTTTTGGATGGTGGCTTTTTCTTTGCAACCTATATCTGACATCTGAGTTACTGCAGAGGCTTAAGCAGAGGAGGCGGTGTAGGTCTTGTGTATATTGTGCAGCAAAGCGTGTGTGTATGCTGGGGTCATGAAGACAGATTGACCACATACTGGGGGAAGAAACAAGAAAAACAACATGGAGACCCCGAATATAGGTGACAGAAGGACTGCAGCTTTCATGTCACTACAGTCAGCACAAAGCCCTGCTCACAAAGTCCTTCTTCTATCGCTTAATTCAGTCACCACCTACTAATATTACAATACAAATTCTCTATAAGGTCTGACCACCTGTTACCTAGATTATTTTAATTTAAAAGGTTAGCAGGATGCTGTACTTGAGTGTATAATGTGCAAACTTGTTTTTCTTCTTGGGAAACTTGCAATGAATTACAAGTTGACTTATAAAAAAAAAAAAAAACCCTGCCTTGAACAGTTTGTTTGTTTTCTGTCTTCATTGTTTCACAAAAAAATACAAATTAAAAAACACACAAGAATTAGAATTTTAAGTGGGCAACAAAATGCTAAATTGTGTTGCTCATCTACATTTTTTAAACAAGCAGCTCATAACGCACATGGCACACACACGCTGTCTCACTTCCTACGATCTTTTGTCACCTGCTGCAGCAAATGTCCTATGCAGGGCGAAGGCAGGACAGTGGCCTGATGGGAAAATGGGAAATGGGCTATCATCAGGCTAACAGGGCACCACAGTCCACTAATCAGATCAGGAAGTTGGGTGTGTGTGTCCAAGGGAAAGCATGTGTGTGTGTGCGAGGTGAACTCAGCAGAGCGCTAATGGCATTCATGTTTGAGGAGGCCGAGTTTTAGGCATCGCTTTGACCCGCTGAGGGGCGTTTCCGGCTCTGTGTGCGCTGTTGTCTGAGGGTGAGTCAGCTGGCCGTGGAAGAGGGTAAATATTTAGATCCAGGAAAGGAAACTTGTATTTCCCCTCCCTAGCTCCAGAACAATAATTCCCTCCTTCTCCTGCCTTCTGCGTCTGCTTCTCAGAATAGCAGTAATTATCACACTTCCCTGCATTCATTTGAGGACCTCATTGTCCCTGCAGCTAGCCCGCAGGCAACTGTTGGTGACGTATTCTTGTCAGTTTGGTCATCTGATTGTGTATACGACGCTTATATATACATATGTATGTACTTTGAGTATTTAGAAAACTTGAATAAATGTATTATAATACGTACCTTAATACTGTGGTAAGATCACGCTCTCTCACAGATGAAAGGCCTTCTGATAGTCCAAAGATGGATACTTCTGATACAACACAGTATTGCGGCTATCAAATCCATAACCTTGTACACTTAAATGTAAAAGTTCAATCAAGAACAATCAAGAAATCAAATGCTCTGACAAAAAAAAGAAAACTGCAGAACTGTAATAATCCCATTCAATCGTCTCATTCAGCCAGGATAAAATGACTGAATAATGACTGATAATTTTGGGGGAGTGTCTTTGAAGGGAGGCCTAAATGGATGGACTGCCAGTGTTGCCAGTTTTGGTGACTTTTCTTGCTAGATTTAGCGTTGTGTCTATTAAGTAGCCCCCAGGTTGCGAAAAAGTGTGAAAACTCTAGCTGGAATCGCTGCCTGACGACCAATCCTAACCTTAACCATTCAAGGTCAATGTCTAACCTCTTAACCTTAACCATCTCGCGAGAGTTTCACAATTTGGGGAATTACCTTTTAGACCAGGCGTAAGCAATTATTTTTCTGGGGTGCCACATGAGAAACCCAGATTGTTGCTCTGGGCCAAACTTGTACTGTCAGACATAACCACTATTTTATCACTATAGAAAAGATACTGGGCACTTATTTTTCAGCATTTATTTTACTGAAAATCACTCCAGACAGCACATTATTAAGAAAATTACATTATGTACAGGACTGACTGGTTTGGGTAGTAATGCTTCCATTAACAAAATTTAACATTATCACTTACATTTCCTTCTTTTGTTGTATGCAGCTTTGTAAAAAGTCCTTGCTGCTTTAGTATCTTAGCCAGCAGGCCCTCGGCTGTCCTTCTCATCTCTAGATAGATTTCTGTATTTTAATGCATGTTTTATCTCTAAGTGGCAGCTCAAGTTGTATTCTGTCAATACAGCCACATGTTTGTTGCAATCTAAACACACAGCTTTACCGCCAACCTCCGTGAAAAAATACTTAGCAGTCCATGACTTAGTATAGACGTGTTGCCACAGCAGGTGATGCTTCTTCAAACATCACTCACGTCAATTTACAACAATGACAAGTGTGACAGGAAGAAGCACACTAACAATACACAAAAATTTCAAAACAAAAGCTTTTTTTTTAGCTTCATAAGTAAAATTAGGTGGTTTGTCTGAGACCTCCCGGACCCGGCTGAATCATCATGTATAATGCCCAGGTTTGTTGTAGAGATACAGGGCTACTTTCATTGGAAAAGAGTTGGTAACACTGGTAACTCTGGGCGATTAAACATTTTTGAGATCTAGTGTACTCTTGTTTGTCAGCATTACTGACTCTACCTTTAAATTCAAATTGGTTAAAACTGATTCCAGTTCTGATAAGTTATAATGAAACACTGAAATCACATTACTGCAGTGCCTCAGAGGACTTTACAAACTATACAAGAACCTTTACCCTCTGTCCTCAAACCCATGATTCACATAAAGACAACTAAAAAAAACAGCATTAACCAGGGACAGACAGGCAATAAATATATCTGAGTAAGATAAGATAAGAAAGATAAATATCCTTTATTAGCCCACAGAACACGTACAGCAGCAACAAATAAAAATAGAAACAAAGAAAAAGAAAAAAAAAAAAAAAAAAAAAAGAAGACAGAAAATGTGCCACACACATAAATAAGCCTTATTCCTATCCGGGTTTTTGATTTGCTGTGTATGTGGTACTGGGAGCGTGCTGGATGAGCTAACAGCTGCAGCAAAGACCTCTTAACCTCCTTCGTACACTTAGGTGTAGCAGCCTGTCACTGAGCTCTCCAGAGCTCTATGACTCTCATGGGGTGGGAGTCCTTCTCCATCATGATACAGCTAGCCGTCATCCTCCTCTCTCCCACCACCTCACTAGCCACATCCCACAACTGCCCTTTTAAACTTATCCACCTCTTCCTTCTCACTTATCTCTCCCCAGCAACCCCCATAAAATACATCCACCACCATAGAAAGTTTCAAGTGTCCCCTCACTCCGACCTCAGTCTCCTACACATCTCTCTGCCTTCTTATGAGGCAAGTTTGTTGTCCAGCCAGTTTATTTTCGTGACACCCGTATTAAAATGCACCATCTCAATGTCTATCCCTGATGTCCCGTGTGAGAGTTTCCTCAATCCACCACCACCTTATTTTCCCCCGTTATCTAGGTTCTGCAGGCACCCCACATCCTGAAATTCTCTGACTCCGCGTCGTCCCCATCAGTGATACCGACGTAGCAAGCATCAGAGAACTTCTGCAGGTACAGGTTGGTGAGTTGAAGTGAAGCTGCAGTGTAGAGCGGAAGAGGAACGGAGCCAGAACCGTTCCCTCGGGGCCCCCACACTCAGACCACCGTGTCTAAATAAGCCTGTGCCTCACAAACTTGGCGGTTTGTGAGGTAGTCCAGTATCCAGGATGTTAGATGTTGATCTACCCCTCAGTCTCCAGTTTGTCCCCCAGAAGTGTCGGCTGGATGGTGTTGAAAGCACTGGAGAAATCAAAGAACATATCCTCACAGTGCTCCCAGGCTTCTCCAGGTGAGACAGAGCTCGGTCCACAAGAAGATGACGCATCATCCACCCCAATCCAGGTGATAGGCAAACTGTAGTGGGTCCATGGATGGACTCACCACAGGGCGGAGATGTTGGAGGACCAGGCGCTCCAGGGCCTTCATCAGGTGGGATGTTAATGCCACCGGCCTAAGCTGCTGGGGTCCTTGGGGTGTGGGGTCTTGGGCACAGGTACCACGCAGGATGTCTTCCACAGTTGTGGTACCTTCCTCAGCTTCAGGCTCAGGTTGAATAGACGTCCAAAGTCCCACACACTGATCTGCGCAGGACTTCAGGAGCCTGGAGCTGATGCCATCTGACCCGTAGCCTTCCTCACGTTCATCTTCATGAACTGGTTCTTCACCTGAAGTGTTGTGAAGGACAAACTGGAGCAGGGGGGCTGTGTGTCAGAGGCAGAGGAGGGGGTGGGGGAGTAGAGTTGTGTAGTGGAGCAGAGGGGGTGTCTGTGTGACGGGTCTGCTGGAGCCATAGGTAGAGCTGAGGTGCGATGTCAGTGGGGGGGCTATTGTTGTGCTGAAGGTGGTGAAGGAGGAGGAGGAGGGGGGCACTGTCTTGAAGTGGGAGATGGAGGGAACTGCAGCAGGGTGGACTGGGCTGGGGGAGGGGAGGTGTAGGTGACTCATTGAACCTGTTAAAGTAGTGGTTCAAATCATTCACCCACTTTAGGTCTCCCACAGCCTTGGAGTCTGGTTTCTTGTGGCCTGAGATGGTTTTTAGGCCTTTCCAGACTCCACTGATTTTTCTCTGCAGCTTTCCTCCATCTTCTTCCTGTAGCTTTCTTCCCCTCCCTATTTTCCTCCTTACTCCCTCTAACAGCCTTCACTCCTCCTTATTTCCTATCTAGCCCCTTCTTCTCCTTAAAGGGCCTTATATCGATTAATCCACGTTTTTATTGAAAACACCTTACCGTCCTGTGAAGTGTTTTCCACCAAAGTTTATGTAGTCCGTGATGCAGCCCTCAGTCCGTCTATATCCTCCCCATAGAGTCCCAGAGTTCCTCCCACACTTTTGTTAAACAGTCCTGCAGAGCTTCCTCAGCTTCCTTGACCATGTCCTCACTGTCGGAACGGCTGGTTCTCTGTGTACCAGGGGTCTGTACACAGGCTGGAGATGAACCAGGTGTGGTCTGATCTTCCCAGGGGGAGGGGGATGATGTGATGCCTCCTTGCAGTTAGCAACAGTAAGCCAGGATTTTATTGTCCCGTGTGCAGCATGACACATACTGGGTGAAAGGGAGAGGGAGGACAGAGAGACATGATTAAAGTCTCCAGAGACCAGGAGGAGGGCCTGAGGGTGCTGTGTCTGCAGCCTGCTAGTGACTGAATAGACACATCACAACTGTGTCACCGTTAGCAGAGGGGGAACATACACAGCCATCATAAAACATGTGTAAATCCCGCGGTAAATAAACGGCCTCATCTAAGAGCGAGCAGCTCGATGTCCCTGCTGCAGTGTTGTTCTTTAACAGTGATGTGACCAGGGTTACACCATCTATCATTCACAAACACCGCCATCCTCCTCCTTTCCTCTTACCGCTGTCTCTCGTCCTTCCGCCCGCACCAACCTAAACCCGTCCAGCTCCGTCACCGCGTCCGTGGTCGCCGCCGTCAGCCACTCTCGGTACGCCATCATACTGCACTCCCATATTCCCTCTATGTCGGTCACGCCCAGCTCGTCCATCTTTTAAACCACATTCCCCATCAAAACACAAGGACTGAAGACACAGAAAACAAGAGAAAGAGGGGGAAAAAGAGAAACCCTTCAATCACTTATGTCCTGAAATCTCAAACCCAAAATGCAAAACCCAAAAACCAACATCAAAATCACACTTATTTGTGGTTTTCACTTGTTTCACCCAAAATGTGTATTTTCACTATCAAATACTCACTTGTTGATTTCAAAGGTTAGATGGTGGTGTATGGTTTGCCCTTCATAGACAGCTAAAACATACTGTATGTTGGTTCCACAGGATCCTTATTCCTGGAAAATAAACCTATCGCACTCCACTTAACTCACTTATCACATTACTGCAATGCATTTTTTAAGTCCAGAAAAACGCAAATGGAGAAAGTGGACTGTTTCAATTAGTAAACTACATTTTCAATGATAGTCGATCACACAATTTATCACTAAAAGTAAAACCAGCAAAAGACAGAGCAACACTGTAATGCAAAATTCAAGTCTGTTTCCCAGCCAGCTGTGCAGTCAACCAAAGGTGATGCACACAAACACACACACACACACACACACACACACACACACACACAAAACATCTCTGTAAATCTTAATTTTCCAGCAGTAGGGTCAGATAATAATTTCCAGATTGTAGATACAGAAAGTCCACATGAGAACAGAAACCATAAAAGATAATACAGTCATGGAATAGAGGCCTCGCTTTTTCTGATGTTATCATGTTTTCTTAAACAGCTAATTGTTTGTGAAAAAAGAAACTTAACAGCTGCTACATACACAATCAATGTCATGTGCCATCAAACGAAGCTGTAACGACAGACAAAGTATTTGGTTATGAATAAGTTCAACAATCAGCACATTGATTAGAAAGCCAATACCAGTCAGCTGGCCGAGTAGAGAAATGGTGAGAATTAAAGCTGGTGTGATGCGACTGAACCGACCATCAACACCATACAGATTGTGGGATTGTGACAGGATCAGAGCAAGTGCACAAGATGTGCGAATGAGGTGCCGTCACTCAAACACACACACACACACACACACACACACACACACACACACACACAGACGCATTAGTGTCTAAAAGATACTTGATTCTGACAACCTGATAAATCAACATTATAAAGCTTTACTCCTTTATGTGACACACACACACACACACACACACACACACACACACACACACACACACTCCCCAGGAAAATCTCATCTTATTTACAATAACCTGACACTCCACTGTGCTGAAAATGGTATTAGATTCTTGATGACAAATAAAGAGAGTGAGGAAGAGAGGTAAAGAATGACGGGAATGTTGGGATGGGGGGTTTTCTCGGGAAGCTGCATTTTTTAGTATGCATGTTGATCCTGTTAGGCTGAAATGCAATAACAGATTCGTAGGTCCGCTCCGCAGGAGGAAAGACCCTCGCAACTCTCTCTGACTACCTTCTATTTATCATCTGCACATAGACTGTCGCTGCAAAGAATATATTGCTTTAAAAAGTCGCCGCCGTAATAGCACTGATCTAATTTCCATAAATTTTCATCTGGAATTTGATATTTTCTTCATCAGTGAACAACATAAACTATTTAAAGAGGATGCTGGTGTGGCAAACTTTTCCTCCCCGTCCTTAAATTTGCTTTTGGATATTCCCTCATGATGGATACCGCAGGAGTCGGCGTAGGAGGGATTCACAGCCAGAGTAGCGCACACACACACACACACACACACACACACACACACACACACACACACACACACACACACACCAAAAATGGAGTAAGCTTCATCACAACATCCATGACCCTGGATGTTCCATTCATAAATTATTTACATCCACTGTCAGGTCTAACGCTTTTCAAAGACTAACCTATTTATTTATTAAATGGTGCTAATAAATCCCCTGTTTGTCTCTCAAATGCTGAATCATCTGTTAAGAACCTGAACTGAACCTGCTGTTATGTTTATAATGTGAGACACATTGCAGTAGATGGCCATAACACAGTTGGCTTACTGACCAGACTGATCTTTGTACCCTTGCGTCTTAAACATAGCAGCTTGTCTCTTTTACAAATCGTCCGACCTACATGACAAAATACATCTTTTCTCATTGAGTGAGTCTCATGAGTGTTATCTGATTTTACATCCCTATCAGCAGACTGACAACAAAACAGCCCATGTGACTGTTAAAAAAAACATTATTAATACAAGCGTTGTTCTCATCTGCCACCGCTGTGGTTAATGTTCGCTCAAGTTCAGGTAACTAGTACAACTTGAGTGAAAGCTGGGAAAAGTCTGAAGTCGTGGTTAAAGATTCATTAATCAATATTTGTGTTTCTGTGTAATGTTAGAGGTGTCACTGGCCTAGATTATTGTTTTGATTTTATTTTGTTACCTCCGCCAAGAAGATTATGTTTTTGGGTTGGTTTATTGGTTTGTTTGTCTGTTTACTGCTGGCCTGATTTTCATGAAACTTAGTGGAAGGGTGTAGCATGAGCCAAGGAGGAATCCATTACATTTTGGAGCGGCTGCGAATCACCTGTTGGATTTTCATTCATGGAAACTGCCTTGATGTAGGTTATAGCCTGTATATAAGAAGTGGACATAGTCACTGTGACGTCACCCGTTGGTTTGTGGACTGCCATTTTGCACCCTCAAGTTCAGTTTTTTGGCCGTCGCCATTTTGGTTTTTGCAACCAGAAGTGATACGAGCATTTTTAGGCAACCAACATGTTACTTGTAACTTTCATGAGCTGAAAACACACTATGAAAGGGTTGAAAGCATACCCTGCTTTTTTATTACTATAAAGGGAACCTAATTTCCTAAATGAACATTATGCTTTATAGAAGAAGACTTGAAACTAGTGACTGAGACCATAAACTCATGTTTACAATTTACTGAAGAAAAATCCAGTGAGAAAGGCCATGTTCTCATAGACTTCTATACCATCTGACTTCTTTTTGCAACCAGAGTCTCCACTCCTGATGGCTACTAGTCTTTTAACTGTTTTGGTGCACTCTCACCGCTCTCATCAGCCTTGTTTTCCATCACAGCAGACAGCTTTTTTTTTAAAAAAAAAAAAACAAAAAAAAACCTCTGCTAATCCCACTATACAATATCTGCCCAGCTTCAAAGACACACAGACAATGTTAGCAAGTAGCTGGTGAACTTTATGGAGCCTTTAGCAGCCATATTTTTTAGGGATTTGGTGGAAACCAAAACAGAGCTACATGCAAAATGATCATTATGTTTGTCAAGTGGCTAGAAAAATGACTCCAGATGAATGCTAATGTTGCTCCTTGTTTGCTGGATGTGTAAATAGGTAACTGTTTGCTAACATGTTAGCCTTAGCAAGGCCATAGTGTGTTAAAAGTGTGCATCGGTAAGTGATCTTCCAGTCCGGTAGCACAAAAAGGCATGTGAACGACACGGAAATGCACAACGAAAAAGCAGGTAATAAGAATGTAGTTCTTGCTTTAGGCATGTCATTTTCAGGCCATGTAGTCTGCACTGACTGCGATGTAAATGCGTCTACATGAATATGCAACACTGTAAGAAAGAGTGCTTGGTGGGCAGCAGGGGATGTGACTGGGTCAAAGAAACAGGACTTTCAACCAGGAGCTGGAGTTTTGTAATTGATATTAATGTCATTTGTAACTGCATCACAAATGTAGTGACGTTTGTGATGCAGCGACAATCAGTGCTGTTTTATCTTCTGTTGGTAGGAGAAAGGATGAAGTCATGCTTTGTTGACCCATCCATCCACCCACAGCCACCTAGGAGGTGATGCAGCAACTCCACTCTGCTTATGCCTTCGTTTCTAACTAAGGACAGTCATTATTTGCGGCACCACAATGGATGACTTATCAGAAAGATCCAAACGTGTGAAGCATTTGTGAAAACAACCAATTGAGTAATTCTTCAGGTCTCTTTTATGTTAAATCTGTTTGCAGTGTTGTGTGCAGTACACATCATTTATCTATGTTGCTTCTGATGAATAATGGTTGGGCATCATAAGCATACATCTTGCAGTGAGAATTAGATCTATGTAGTAGCACGTTAGATTGATGTTCTTAAACGATAGCCACAGGAAGCGTCACTGGTTAGATGTTGATAGTGAAAGCCAGCAGCCCAGCGTGAGGAAGACTGAAAACAGTACAGCAGGACTGTATTGTATCACCATCAAAGACCTCGGTCCCGGAGAATGTCATTATCTCTCTACAAGCATCTATGTCCAGATGGCCCCCAACCTGCTGCTACCACCACCAACAATAGGCTGTTTGTGTGTGGAGATGCTCACACTTTACAGGCCTGGTGTATGCACTGTAGTTATTTAACCCACCATAAAAATATCAAGGAAATTAGATTGTCCGTCAGTGATACCGAGAAGCCAACAAGTCATGCACGTTTCCAGACCGTGTGAGATGCTGCGGAAGACTTTGACCAGCATTAAGTGAAGGTGAGGGGACCAGTTGTTCCCAGTTTGGCATCTTCACACTTGCTCGCTGTCAGGTTTGAAATTGATTTTAGGATTTTAATGCAAATTTTCAAGGTTTGTCAAGGCCCTGCTCCTGGCTACCTCGCTGACATTTTAACCCCTCATGAGCCAGAGCTCAGCTACAGATCCTCAGGCAGGGTTCTCTTGGCTGCTCCCAATTCTAGGCTAAGGACAAAAGGTGAGCGGGGGTTTCACTGTCAGACCTTCTGAACTCTAAAAAGCCTGCAAAGTTTAGGCAGGTTTACATAATGAATCAGGGATTACATCACTTCTGAAAGTCCATTTTAAAAATAGTCTCTTTGATAATGTGTTCTGCATGTTTTATTAATTTTCTTCATTTTACTTTTTAATAGTGCAGATTTTCTGTTTCTTTAAGTTGTTTTTTTGTGAAAAAACTTTTTTTTGACAATTTTGAAAAAAAAAATTGTAAAACAACAGCTTTGGAAGGAGTGTTTGCGGTGCAGAAAGAGGTAGAAAGTTGCCCAGTCATTTATCAATGCAGGCCAAAATGCATAGTTGTAACAATGTGAGGGCAAATATGGGTGAGAAAGGAGGAAATTGGTAAATATAGAAGATGCAGAGCTTTAGAAGTGACGCTTGGACTTGTGTCAGGATAAAGCCACAACATACAGAGTCAAAACTTGACTTACTTGATGTCTTGATTGAGACTTGACCCCAGTTTGCTTGACAATAAAAACAAACCAGACAGCAACCAGCAGGTTTTAATTATTCAGTTATTAGACTTATGCATAGCTGGGCCATTTGGAAGTCTATGGTCAGTACTCATTGAGAGCTTTGAGCTTTTAAATTTTGATCTTGACTTGGACTTCCCCCAAAAGACTTCAAAACACTCGTACAATCGGCACACGAGACGAAGTTCGAGCAAAGGCAGTGGCTGATGTACGAGACACTGTGTGACACGCTGCGTAACATGTGGACTTTTGTGGTGGACGCTGGGAGAGGTGAGGGTGAGGAAGCAGACGTACAGAAGACTGAAGGGACAGACAGAGACAGGGTGGAGGGGGGTGAGTCAGGCAGCAGGTGAGCGTGTGCCACCAGGGGGATTCATCTGTCCTGGGTTCAGACAGGGCCTCATTAGTGAGCAGTGAATTACACTCCAGACACGTCTTTATGTAGACTAATCATATTACAGCCCGCGTGCTCAGCTTCACCCTGGGGGAGACAGGGGGAGAGAGGGAGGCAGCGGCGGTGGAGGTTGGAGAACTTTACAATCTGATTTGTCCGGGAGAACTCAATGTAATGTAGCACCTCCGACTGACACCGTTTTATCTATCTGTCCATCTATCTGGCTGCGTGCGTCACATGACTCCACCCCTGCTCACCGGCTCTCGCTCTCCACCTCTTCAGCGCGCATCCACCCTGCAAACTCTTTCTCATCCCTTCCTCTTGCTTGTTTTCTCTACTCCCTCACCCCCACCCTCCCTCTTTATCTTTCTCCCAGCTCTCTCACCCACCCACACTCTCCCTCCAAGCCAGTGCATCCCTGCCCCCATGTTGTCAGTTCTGACAAGCTGCTTTAATGGGCGATGTGGCGCGTGCCTCTGACCACTGAGCACAGTCATTAACCTTCACTGGCATAATTGAATTCAAGGTTGATTGCTCGTGACCCTCCCCCCTGCCGAGGTCCCTCTCAATGTACATATTCATTACAGGGCCCCGGCTCTAAATGGATTGCACAGGGAAAGCTGTAGCAATCATCCAGGCCGCTCGGCGGGGGCAGTGGCACGCTGCTCGGGGGCCGCGAGGGGACCGAGGACGGAGCGATGGGTGGAGGTAGAAAAGGGGAGGGGCACTAATTGCATGCTAGAGGAAGAGGATCAGATTATGAAAAGAGTGAGAGAATGAAGATGGATCCCCGTGACACTGTCAAATTAAGGGCAAGCCTTGTAACGCGGCGAGACACTGAAATGTACAGTGGCACCCACTGCACCAGAGGAAGAGGGGAGATTGGGGGAAGCGATGGAGATGGAGGGAGGAAAGAGAGCAAGAGATGGAGGGGGGGAAGAGATGAGAGAGAGGCCATTGAGGCTAAGAGAGAATTGAATGTAGAAGAATGAAGTAATATAGACACACACACATACTGTGAATGTGGACGCACACACACTCTCGGGCTGGTTTCAGTGTGAAGGGGAGCATATATCACATCACCCCAGCACCACTATTACACCCCCACCCCAAAACACCACCACCGCCACCACCAGCCACCACCCCAAGCCAGCAGGTCTCTAACTCTCCCCTCCCTAATAGCTGTCAGATTACTATCAGCCAAACAAGACATCCAGCCTCGCCTCCTCCCCATTCCCCCCTTCCTGCCTCCTCTCACTCCGCTGCCATCTTCCACATTACCCTCCGGTCCTCCTCATTCTCCGCTGTTGTTCCCATTGACTAACACAACCTCCACCTCCTGTGTTCCTCCACCCTGTGGTAGCTACCCATCACCTCCTGTTGAGCTACACCTCCACTGTCTTACCCTGAAGATGATCTGCCTCAGCTGTGAGAGGTTTAAAGATCAATTATAAGCTATTAGTATGAACCACTTTTGTGTTGCCAGGTTGTGAAAATTTCTCTGGCTGGTGTTCATCCTCCAGCATGACACTTTTTGTCTTTTTAGCTAGCTCCAGATCACGAGACTAATATTTATAACTGCAGACTTGATGGCTTATTGGAAAGTATGACTCTCATGTCTATTTTCTGAGTTCGACTTAGTAAGTAAATAATAAAGGGACGTGTTTCCATGCAGTCAGTCGATGGGAACTCAGACATTCATGGTTCACAGATGATGTATCTTAACTTGTCTCACGCCATCATCAGATTGCTTGGTTTCATATTTTGACTACTATTGGTTGGCTGTGGAATTGACCGGTCGCTAAACCATCAGAGCTACCATTGAGCCCACACTGTCACTCGCTGCGCTTCCCCCAAATATCTAGCAAATTTTTGGAAAAAACATAAAGTGATTTCAGAGAGAAGCAGACAGCATACACTATGCTTTTGAAGGATATGTCAGGAATTCAAACTGCTTCAGCAGAGAAAACAGGTTAAAAAGATAAAGATCGAAGCGAAAGCCTGCAGATCACAGTGTAAAAGTGAACCACCATCACCTGTCGATTGAGACGGAAGACCTGGGAATGTCTTTATTCATTAAAAACAAAAGCAGCATGTGTATACATTCTGTATACCTTCAGTAGCTTGCGTAGCATGATGCTAAAGCTAGATAGTAATGCACTAACATACTCCACAGATTTGTATGAAGAAACAAAGTTTTAGATGTGTATATCTCTTTCCATCCTCTCTGGGTAACGAGTATCACTATTACACATGCCCCAGGCACAACGGTTAACCATGACCAGCTTGAAATCCACAAAACCAGCCTGAAAATGAAGAAAATCTGATGATTGCAGATTGCGATTGCATGAGTCTGTATATGGAGCAGAGCTGGATAGTTGTCAGACTCTGGTCAGAGCTGGCCGATGCTACTTTCTAGTTGATCAATTTGTATTGCAGGGGATGGATATAGCAAAGGGTTAATTCAAGCCCCCAGGAAGAGTGCTGGTCATTGATCCCAACATGGTCGTAGTGGCCAGCAGTGGTACTGCAACTGTGTCTGTCACGTGATGCCATTGGGTCAAAAAGACTTTTTCCTCATAGACTTACATTGAGAAAGAGACGTCTGTAACTCAATGGTTAATTTTTTTTTTTTTTTTTTTTAGTGGAAACAACTTTCCAGTACAAACACTGTAATAGTCCTTATTTAAATCATTAGGTCCTAAAAGTTGTAAAACACACTAATAGCTGAATCCAGAGTTATTTCCTGGGTCTCTGGAGATCCAGACCGTGACGACAGCGCTAGCCATCGGACATGCGCACTAGGGCCCCGTAAGACCCAGAAGATCTTTTTTTTTTTTGTTTTTTTTGTTTTTTCAATAGTGCAGTTTTTATTGGAAATGATATAAAAATAGCAAAATCAGAAAACTTTCAGCTCCCTCCGCTCTCCCTCCAGCCAGCTGCAATGTTATTTCAGTTTTTAGTGAAATGAGGAAGTATCGTTTCATTTCAACTTCACCAATTTCCTTGGACAGTTTTTTTTTTTTTTTTTTTTTTTTATTAAATCTTTATTTAACTTGTAAAACAAACAACAAACAGTATCATTTCAGCCATTTGACATATAAAGAAAAGATCAGGGTACTTTTCTAGTCCCGGAAGTCTACCCATTGACTTCATGCGCCCCTGAGCAACTTTCATAGGAATGAACGAGGCCCCGCCTCCAACGCTGTATCCAGTTCTCTTTATACATCCATGGGTTACTTGTGCTAATTTTGGTGATCCTTTAACTTTTCATCTAGCGCCATCATCAGGGCAATATTTTTATTCATCCGATATTTTACTTTTTTACTAAATACCTGTAAAACTAATTCCCATTAGCCTCAGCTGTGCTTTGTGTTTACTGCTAATCAGCAAATGTTAGCATGCTAACATGCTAAACTAAGACAAATAGCATGGTAAACATTATACCTGCTAATATGAGCGTTTTAGCATTGTCACTGTAAGCATGTTAGCGTGCTGATGTTAGTATTTAAGTACAACCTCTCAGAGCTGCTAGCATAGCTGTCTTGTTTTATCCTCCAGCCTTTTTCGCTAAGGTAAGTGGTCACTGAAGGAGCTCTTTAGTGAAGAGCTAAAAAGAAAACAACTGTCATACTGGAGGAGACGAATCGCCAGTCAGAGATTTTACACCACCTGACCAACCCAAAAGTTGGTCTTACTATTGGCTAATAACTGATCTAGAAAGCATTTTTCATTAACCAATAATAAACAGCTTATAAACCCATTATAAAGGGATCTTTGATAGAAAGCGGTACTGTTTTTTGTGTAAACAGTGTGTTCTGAGTTTGCCCTTTTGTTGGCCTTATGCACCGCTACTGTCGTCTGGCCGGAAACCTCTCCGCCCTTACAGACAGCCAGCGGTCCACAGAGAGTCATCCAACTGTCAGTGCTCTGCACTGTTCCAGCCTTGCGTATGTTGGCTGTGTTTGTGAGCTGTGCGAGTGTGTGTGTGTGTGTGTGTGTGTGTGTGTGTGTGTGTGTGTGTGTGTGTGTGTGTGTGTGTGTGTGTGTGTGTGTGTGTCGTCTTTTTATCCCCCCTCATCATCACTAACAGGGTTTCCCAGGCTCTGGCCAGGAGAGTGTGGGTCACAGGGCAGGAATCAAACAGCAGAACAATGGAGAGCTTCCTCTACTTAACCTCCTAATGGGCTCTCAATGGCTCCCCTGGCTCCCTCAAAACTATCAGCCACTGGATTCACTTACCTCACTACACCATCCAGAGTGTGTGTGGGGGGTCTGAGTGGTGCGCATGTGGCATTCTGCAAAGAAAGTGTGCATATGTGTGTGAATAAGTGTAGGTGTGAGAGAGACAGAGGGCCAGACCACAGACAGAAACACAGAGGAGGTCCAACTGTTTCTGATGATCTATGTGTTTTCTGTGTAATGACATGCAGGCCGTGGATGGGAGAGCTGGAAGTCTTACATTCTCACAGCCACCTACTCATGAAGCAAAGCGCACGACCCGCCAGCAGAACACGTCTTTTCAGGTGTTCGCTTGCACTGTCGTGTGCCTCCGCTGACCGATGTATAAGTCAGCATATGTGAGTGCATAAGACTTTCACGCGGAGGCACTCTGAAGCGCTAGTTACACTTCAATAATTACTTTCAGCGTGCGCTCCATCCCTGAGCACCTCGCAGCCCCCAAATCTGCAAAGACAAGTGGCCTCATTTATTTCCATGGAGGAAAATAATTTAGCAGTGTCGGGCGCTAACGAGCTAGAGCGGAGGGATTCCTAATTAGATTCACTTTGTTTGTGTCATTTTAATTACATTGTGGTCCCCAGCAGTGGAGCCACCAGTGATCCTTCAGTCTCTTAGCTCTGCTGCCATGCTTGCTACCGCACCCGCGCTCCCAGCAGAGTTTCACAAAAACCAACAAACTGAGCTCTCCTTCCTGTCTACCAAAGCTACGACAGGCCGGGGGTTAATGTTAATTTGTTGATTCTGAGCATGTTTGGCTGCCGTGTCACTTTAATCTCCAAAAAGCACCACAAAGGTCACCGTCTTCTGATGCAAACAAATACAACCTCTCTAAACTTTTTTGGTGATGAATCATTATTTATTGCTGTAAATGAAAGGCATGGGGGACAGCTTTTCCTGTCTGTGTAGTCTTAAGCGGTGTGTTTATGTTCTGCTTTTGATGGGAAAGCTTCACTAAGCCGAACCACTTTGAGGTTCCTTTTGAAGTATTCCCCCAAGACACGGTTGCTAATTATTTGGTGTTTCATGATGAATTCGGCTCAGTTCATTAGACTGTTTTAACTGATGTTGCTTCCTCAGATCCTGTCTGCCTCGACGCACACGCTCAACCATTAAGATAATTGAGTGATTAATTGATACCTAATGATCAGCGCGGACCTTATGTTCTACTTTCATTTCAAACTTGACAATTTATTATCAAGTTATTACCTGCAACTTGCTCGTGTTTGCGGCAGAAAGTGACGTGAAGTGTGAGTTTTCAGCAGCCATTAGATATGTGATGTGAGGTGTTTCGCGTATTAGTATGTAAAGGCCTCAGATGTGTAAAATGAAATTAAAGAGGAGAAGAAACAGTCGACTGAGGAAGAAAAACAATTTAAGAGTTACCCAGGAAGGATTTAAGAGAACCATCGGGAGAGAAAAGTGCTAAGAGAGAAAGAAAGAAAGCAGAAGAGAGGAAGAGGAACCCTTGAGGTGTTGCGGCGTCCCATCGGTAGTGTTGTTAGTGAGGGTTTCATCCCATCTGTCCCATGTTGTGTGATAGTGATCAGTCTTCAGGGACCCAGCTCCACAGATGAGGTCAGCCCTACCTGTCAATCACACTGCTCCGGGCCGAGGCCTGGTCTGCTGGGGTCACCTCAAGCAGGGAATCCCAAACCTCCAGACTCCCAAATTGGAAAGACTTTTGGATGAAGAGGACCCAAAATAAGAATTTGTCTTAGTATTACATTGTGTTCACTGACAAAGCTACAAATTATTCAATGAAACTATTAATTTATCTTGACTCAAGGATAGTCCCCAAAGCCCTGTGATCGAATGACACACCGGTGTGTTGACACACAGGGAAAATGTTATCATTTCAGTGTGTGCAATTACAGTATGTAGTGAGTGTCTCATTATGTAGCTAACCTAAGGCTTAAGCATGTAGGACGGTCGGACGAAAAGGTGCAAGAATGACACGGTAATTTGCAATAATTGGGCAATAAGAATGCTGTTTTTGTGTCATTTGCATGCAAAGACGTCTGTGCTACATGCATCTGTGTAAATGCATCCACATAAATGTGCTACACTCAATAGTTAGTGACGTAGAATAAAAAGCAAGAAAAACTGCTTATGGCGGGCGGAAAGAGGCGGTGGATGGGTCCAACAAACACAGGACTTTCAACCAGAAGACCAGTTTTTCTAAATTACATTAGTGAAGTTTGTCACGTGTCTTTTAGTGACATTTGTGATGTGTTTTCCGTACTGATGTTGCATTGTTTTTTTACGTGTTTTACTTAAGTTACGTACTTATTTTAAGCCCAACCATGACGTTTTTCCAAAATGTAACTTGGTGGTTTTGTAGCCTAAACCTAACCGCGGACACTACTGTCGTTTTGTTGTGTGACATACAAAACAACACGTGAAAAGCCTAAAATTGCTTCCTCATGACATGCTGATACTTGTAATGCTCTTGTAATGTTGTGTTATTTATACGCCTTTCCATGAGATAGGGTACTAGTATGAAGTATCATTATACTGACTCTGTGGTGGACTTAAAGGCAGAGATTGACATTTTGGGGAATACACTTATTTATTTGTTTTAGTTAATGAGCTTTAGAGGTGCTGGTAGGTCAAGCCAGGCTAGCGATTTCCCACTTCTTCCAGTCTTCATGCAATGCTAAGCTAAGCTAAACAGCTGGTAACAGGATCCTTATGCTAAATGGACAGATATGAGAGTGATATCACTTCTGATCTAACTCTACTCCAGAAAGCCAATAAGTGTATTTCTCAAAATGTTAAACTATTCCTTAAAAACGTCAGTCTTTTGGACGTGACCCACTGCTGCCTGTGCATGTGTGTGCCTGGAAGTCTGTGTGTGTCTACTTAAACTAACACAGCTGATGAGCTGTATAAACATCTGAGCTGATCCCAGATATCTTTTTGTCCAGGAACAACATTTGAATCTGTAGGACAATGCCTACACAGAGGCTACACAGCTGTGTGTACACACACACACCGAGGTCCATCTCTACAGGGTCATCATACTGAAAACACAGCTCACACTCTCCAGAAACACTTTACAACAGGAAGGCAGTAGCTCCACGCCAGGGAAATGGTAATGTTCCTACTGTTTTTGGTTTGACTCCTTCTCTCATTTTGTCAGCGTTCTGTACAAACTCACGTTCAATGAACGTTCAATGAACGAGTGCAGTCGTCTTGTTCCTCTCTCGATGAGATGCAAGCAGTGTGTTGTACAGTAAAGTCTGTAAGTCAGCACTGATTATCATGCTGCATAATGCAAAATCGTGAATGTAAAGCAGCCCATCTGTGATTGTGAGTTCAAGAGTGAGTCAAGAATAAAGATGCAAACTGTGGGTTGGATGTACAAAGGCTGTATGTTTCTAATATGCTTGTGTGGTGTGCGAAAAGGACACAACCAAACACACACATACACATACGCTGTGATGGGCTGGCTGTTTTACAGTGTGGGCCATTTGGATCCACCAGAGGGAATCATCATTTCTTATGCTCTCGCTCCCTGCACAGATACTCTATTAGAGCTAACCTAATGGAGATAACGGCAAGCACATCGTCAAACTCTCTACTGGCACACAGTCACTGAGGTGAAAATATTGTACAGTGTATCTCAAATATGATATAAGAGGTACCTTTCTTTAGCTTAATGATGCATTTTGACATTATCCAAATGGTAATCCCTCAATTAGAAAGAAAACTCTTTAAATAAAATCAGATGTGGCAGAATATACAAGTATGTCAAAGCTTGTGTCATGAGTTTGACCCCAGAGATATAACATCGCTCATACATCTCTCACCTCTGTCACTCACAGATACAATATCAGTGTCAAGAGCAGCTGGTGTCAGTACTCATCTGTACAACAACAGCAGTTAATTTGCAGGAAAGTTAAAGGTGCAGTGGTAGAAGGTAGACATGGAGTAAATATGATTACTTTATCCTGACAGTAGTGCATGAGACCGGTAATCTGAAAAAAACAAAAACATGTGCCTCTGTGTTCTCCGGTGGCCTCCGGCGTTCTTAATGGCATCTGCAGGATTTCACAGACTGGAGGAAAACAACCAATCAGAGCTGAGCTGGAGTCTGCCGTCCACCTTCCGTCTACGAGAGCCACGAGTCAGTCGCTCGCAAACTCCCATCAAGCAGTCAAACGCTGCGCTGATCAAATATGAATCAATATTTTGTTACTGTGATGACTACTCACCTCAAATGTTTTCAGAAACATCTTGTTGTTACTGTTTGGCTGTAAAATGAGAGAGTCTGGTAGCCATGTTGAGATCTCTTCAGGATATATCAAGCACCGCCCACCAGCCGTAGCACAGCCAATAGGAACGCTTTCTCTCTCTCTCTGAAATGACCTGTGATTGGTCAGAGTTGTCCATCATGGGCTAGATATTTTAAAGCCTGAAAACAGAGCCACGAGGAGGTGCAGAAGTCTAGTTTTCTCTCAGGACAATTGAATTACAATATGCTGAAAGGTTATTATGGGATTTTTGCCCAATGATGCTAAAAAACTGTTGCCTACTGAAGCTTTAATCATGGTAGCGATAATGTCGTTTAGGTTACAGCTTCAAAAAGGCTTCTGTCATTGTAGAAGGTTAGGGTGGGAATCAAAAGAGGCCTATCACAATACTTCAGTCACAATATGATCGTATTGTGGAAAAAAAATTGTGATTAATTACTTTTTTTCAACTGCACATTATGCAGGTTGTCAACATTTGTTTTATCGAATAAGACAAAAATTTAACTTTGTTTGTCTCAGAGTTTTCATCACATATCTTGAGGTCAGAGGTCAAGGGACCCCTTTGAAAATGGCCATGACAGTTTTTCCTGGACAAATTTGCGTGTAACTTTGAAGCATTATTTAGCATTCTTCAACTTCTTCTTCAACATGACATGTTTGGTACCAGTTGATTTCTTCAGTTTTCTAGTTTCATATGATACTAGCTTTAAGACTGAGCCTACTAGTGGCCGGGCCCTCCGTGGGATTGTTAAGAGGTTAATAGTTTACAATAAACAATCAATAGCTGACGTCTGTGTATCGATAAAACATTACCACGCAAAATATTGCGATACTATGCTGTATTCATTTTTTTCCCCCACCCCTATTGTGTCTTACATATAACATTTTTTTTTTTTTTTTGCATAAATGTATTTTTTAGTGGGCACATTCTTACTTGAATCTTTAAAGATGTTTGACTAATTCACCATGTAGAGCGCATCACGAGTCATATCATTACCAGAACACAGTAACTTTAAGTCAAATAGATGCAAACTAGAATCATGTTTGAGGCCACTATTGATTATTTTATAAGAGCTGGTATAAGTGAGGGCTGGCTAAAGGCTTAATCATTCATTCATCATGTTGGCTGAGATCTGATTCAGGGCAGTTTTCTTTGTGAATAGCTTTTGGATATTTTGAATAAAATACACAGGCAAATACAACAAAAATGCCTTCTGTGAACCAATACTATACTGTGTGAGCAATGTTCCTCTATTTTAATCAAAGCTTCACTGAGGAGAATAGGCGTTGGTGAATCTAAATGTCTAAAAATCTGTCATTTTGACGACTGTGATATTTGTATAATTAAAAAGGAGAGGGTACCGTCTACCCCATATATGATATGACTCCTGCATTGATGAAATTATCTATCTTGAAATAAATTAATATGTTTATCAGGTACAGAGGACAATTTAATAACTCACCTGTCAAACGTACCCGATTATGTCTGGGGAAACTGGCAGCTGATAATTACCCACAATTCATGCCAGAGGTTTGAATCTTTGCAACAGAAAATTGATGAAACACAATCTAAATTAGGTACAGTAATCTATTCCAAGTTATGATGGGAAAAGGCCTATGTAAGCAGGATAAACGAAAGAGGTTCACGGGTTAGATTTACACAACCGTAAGAGCTCTTACAAGCTCAGTTTCATTCATTTAGACGTCACTCTTAAGTTACACAGTTACTCTCTTTATGTCATCCATTAGGAACTGTTTTCTCCACAGAGTGACCACACACACACACACACACACACACACACACGCTGCAGTAGGACTGATAGGACTCTGTCTCATGTTCAAACCACCTGGATGTGGAAGTGCCGTCCGCTGTCCTCTCAGGCCACACGCTAAGTGCAGTCTCAGGTCTGTATATCTTACTGTCCTCTCACTATCAGGTTAACGCTGCCATGTCCTCGTAGATCTCACTTAATGCATCCTGTGGTCATTTCTGGAGAAATAAATAGCAGCCCAAACCCACTCCCACTGTCTCACATGTTCAAACATGAGCGTGCAGACACCGGGCGTGTGGTGACTAAATGTGACGTCTCTCTTCCTGTCACAGAATGCTGTGGAAAAAAAATCTCCCATTATTTCAATTTTGGAGTATTTATTCCAAGATGGTCGCCTTCATTGCTAGCCTTGTAGTCAAACCAAATAAATGGGAAATCAAAATTAGTGCTTCTCAACCTTTTAAAGTAGCGACGCCCCCCCCTCCCCCAGAATAATCAGGTTGACGTTCATGACCCCACAGTTTTGTTTAGTTTGAACAGCTAGCTGGATAAAATCTGTTCTAGGCAAATTACATCATTGTTACTTACTGTTTAAAAAAATGATATTGCGATCCCCTTGGGGGTCCTGACCCCTGGTTGAGACCTACTAGCTACATGTTTGAAGCAGTTCTTCAAAGTAATAGTTAGACATATGTCTATTTACATTATTGTGTTAAATGATAGTTTTTATACCACGCTCATGTCTGTATGGTCAGTATGTAGCAGGAGCCAGCAGCCAGTTAGCTTAGCTTAGCATAAAAACTGGAAAAGAGATTAGCATGGTTCTGTCCTGGCTGGTTTGTTTAATCTGTACAAAAACAAAGTGGAAAAATGACAATTCACTGTTTTGTCAGGGGTTACTGTATGTGCTGGACTATTTCTTGGCTGGGAGCAGTTGCCAGGTAACCACCGGAGAATCCAGAAAGTTACTCTTACAGAAAAAGGAGTACAGTCGTGTTGGTGATTAAAGGAGTGTGAAGTACATGGGATTTATTGCGTCTTTTAACAGTGGTATTGACAATCATGGAATTTCACTGGTATTATTTATGTGAATGCGGTAGAGAGGAATTCTGGGAAATGAATGGTAACCTGGTATGTGATCCATCCATCCATCCATCCATCCATCTGCAACCACTTATCCCGTTTTGGAGCTGATGCCATTAGGCGAAAGTGGGGTACACCCTGGACAGGTCGCCAGTCCATCGCAGAGCTGACACAGAGAGACAGATCACATTCACACCTATAAGCAATTTAGAGTCATCAATGAATCTTTGGACTGTGGGAGGAAGTCGGAGAACCTGGGATCTACTTCTTGTGAGGCGACAGTGTTAACCACTGCACCACCGTGCAGCAATACGGATTTCATTCATTTCATTTTAATCCTGTAATTGCCACTTCTGATCACAGAAGTTGCTGCTTACCAAGACATAGACTTGCTTTAAAAGACGCTCTACTGTATCTCTCGAACTTTAATGTGATGAGCATTACCACCATCATCTCATCATAAAGCAGCCACTTTGCAGCAAAGTTTTCCGACAAGGGCCGCGACAGATATGTTCAGAGCTCTGCATATGGCGGACAGCTGGACCTTTGGCTAGAGACGAGCCAGCAGAGAGGAGAGGCATGGCAGGCGGCAGAGTTTTTAATCTATCTGTCTGTCTCCTCTCTGTTATTAACCTCACGCCCTGACAGCCTGCTCCCTGTGACACTGACCTGCTTCACCTAATGAGCTACCAATTACTACAAATTAGGCGAGAGAGAGGCCACTGCTATCATCCACTCTACACACTCTTCTCAACAGATCTGTGGGATTTGGATGTAGCGGGATGCTCAGGTAGAATAAATAACGAGGTACACAGAAAAAAAGATATGGTGATAGTGACGGTGTGATGTTCAGAGAGGATGCTGTTAACGTTGTATATGTGTTGCTGCGCTGTGCACTTAGCGTTGTGCCTCAGTGCTTTAGCCCGGCACCTCTAGTGAGTTTCACAGATCATTTGTATTTGCACCTGCTTCTGCTGTGCTGTGTGTGTGTGTGTGTGTGTGTGTGTGTGTGTGTGTGTGTGTGTGTTGTGTGTACGCCCACATAGTTGGTCTTTAACCTTGCACACCTGGCTACTCTGTGAGACCAGCTTCTCTCTGGCCCTTCTCGATGTTTATTCATTTATTTATGGGAAGCCTGGAAATCATCGCCCTTGTCTTGGTCTCCTGTGGCAGCGAGGGAAGGCAGCCCAAATTTATGCATGGCAGCAGAAATTAATTAGGCATCATTTAACTCATGCTAATGTGTATGCATTGAATTTTTTTTTTTTTTTTTTTTTTAAGAGCCCGCCTGTTAACTAATTTGTAAAAACTGTTTCACAGAAACGTCAACAGTCGGGAACAGACAGTGTCTTGTAGGCTATTTTCTCATACACAGAGAAAAATATGAAATCAGAGTGGAATAGAGAAAAGCCTTGAGATGTTAATAAACAAAGCTGGAGGAGGAGGAGAATGTGGCCTGCAGAGGTCACAGCGCTGAAGCCTGCTTCTTCTCTTTATTTTACTGTGTCCCTGGCCTGAAACGGCCTGCAAGCTACACACACACACACACACACACACACACACACACACACACACACACACACATTCATAGAAAGACGGAGAGAGTGAGAAAGTGAGATGGAGGGAGAGGAAAGGGAAGTGAGGCGTTTATTTGTTGCTTCGCTCTTAACAGGCTGCTGGTTCAGCACGGAAACCCCCAAAGGTAGATCAGAGAAAGTGTGTGTGTGTGTGTGTGTGTGTGTGTGTGTGTGTGTGTGTGTGTGTGTGTGTGTGTGTGTGTGTGTGTGTGTGTGTGTTGAGCCCACTGTCTCGGCACTCTCTTTTGCCAGGAGGTTTCCAAGAGCTCTTGTGTTAATAGTGGGCTATCCGCTTCAACAGCACAGAACATTCGTTGTCTGGTTTGTAGGGAAAACTCAAGGGATCATACAACCTGCATATATAAGCATTCATACACAACATATGAATAGTATATATTGGAATATTATGATAATATATATGTATGTGGGGAGATAAAGAAAGAGTTTACATTAACCAGGTTATGCATTTTTACATACTTCATATAAACAAATATATCAAACTTCTACGCTGGTTAGTGTCAACAGCACTGAAATGCACAATTACATCTCTCTTTAGCTCATTTCTTTATAAATGGTAGAAGTATCCAGAACAGGACTGAAAAATAGAGCTCAGGCCAGGGCAAAATGCTGTGGGAAATAATCTCCAACATCCAGCATCGAGTAACATGCCCCGTGTCATCTGACTGCTGATATATACGATGGTTATCTAGCTATCTTGCTGTGTTCTGTTAACCTTAGCCTGCTCACATTGAGGACTCTTAGTAATGCACCGACAGCTTGATCAATAGGTCAGCGTGCTGACAGCAGTCTTCAGGGTCCTTGTAGAGGGAGAGACTGGGTGGGTTGAGGAAGGGGGTAGTTAAGCGTGATCATGTGTCCCGCAGACACCAGAAGCACCTATAAGCAGGGTGAGCTAAACCCACAAAACACTCACTTAACAGACGACTCTAACCCCAACCGCCTAAGCACTCTGAACTCATTGCGCTTGATGCAAAAACCCGAACCAACAAGCTTACAAAAGGCCATGGGAAAACAATGAGAAATCAGATTTTTAATGCCAGAATGTATGTATATGCTTCATTTAAAGCTATACAGGGGTAGAAGGAAGTTATGGCTGTGGGGGGTCCACATGTATACGACCTGCACCCTCATTTTCAATCCAGATATTACACATCCAGTAAAGCATGGAAACACTTTGGGTTTCACACATTTCCAGGAAAAGCAGAGCTAGACATCACGGCTAAAGCTGCATGCTAACTCTGTCATGGACGGGTAAGGTCATTGTATTTCGGTAACGTGCGGTCAAGCCAGCCGACACTCCCGTCACCGTCGTCATAAATACTGACATTTTTGTTAAATACATTCAAACGGCCCTGATGGAGCTGACCATGGATGTGCAAACAGAACGGAGCCAATGGGAGAGCTAGCGACGGACTTGGAGAAGTTAATGGAAGTATACGCATGTGACCACATCTGGTTTTCAAAATAAGGTGTTAATGAAGGGAACTATACACAAAAGACATATATGGAAATAAGATTTGACTATATTCACCAGAAGTGTCCCTTAGTGCTATTACTGCCAATATGTGAGGGAAATGTCTGTTTTTCTTTGATTTTGTGTTGGTGGAAAAAAATCTAATAAATAATGCCTGACAGTGACTGATAGATTTGACTTCAGGACATCTGAGACTACATGCAAGCTGAAAATCAAACATATTTACTGTATTCATTTAGATATTTTCCAAAGGTAATGTCCCTAGAAGTCTATGATACAACTTTTAGTGTTAAAAAAGTAACAAAAATTGCAAGAATGGTAATATGAAATTGCAATACTTGTAGAAGCGCAATACATATCCAAGTATCGTGATAGTATCGAATCAGGAGATAAGCGTACTGTCCCAGCCCTAATAGCCCTAATATATACTATACAGGCAAGACTATATAACATAAACCTATATTGTTTATCTCCAGCCATCGACAGTTTGCATTTCACCCTCTATGATCAGGCCATGTAAGTTACCACCACACCTTGAATTACTCTAACTCGTGTGTTATTACACGGCCGGAGCATCCACCCTGTCCTCGTGCCCGTCTGCATGACAGACAAATAAAGTCTGTGTTAGGCACATGGGAGATGCCGGGACAGATAACCCCCATTTACATTCAAACAGAGCTTATGACAAAGCCTTAGCAACAGGCTCCTTAATCAGCGGGCTGTGCTGCGCAGCCCCGGCCTGCCTTCTCCTCTCCTCTCCTTACAGCCGTGATCTTGAGAAGGAGCTTTAAATTGGAAATTATTACACATTAAACCCTCTGCGCGCAGGCCAGGATCGAACTGGATCAATATCTTGCCCAGCACAATAAATCAGACGCTTTCTCTCCTCTTCTCCCTTTCCCCTTTGCTTTTTCAAGTGGCTATAGGCCACTGCTCAACTGGAACATATTTAAATTTTCTTGTAACAAATTAATTCCAACATTTTCTCTTGATTGAATTAGGGCAAGTGCTGGTGCTGTCACAAGTGTTTGGGCTGCTCCTGGGGAGAGACAAATTGCCAGGCCTGGACACGGGTAACAAGCGGCGGTGTTGAGTCGCTGATAATCTCCCCACTAATTCTCCATTACAGCAAAATGAGGCCATAAATCTTCCTGACAGCTGATCGATGTAAACATTGTTTCCCCCATGATTGCCAGCTCTCCCAGCGGAGCTACTGTCCGCTCACAATCCGCTGAAATTACTCCCGCACCAGCCCTCCCTCCTCCCTCCCTCTCCTCCCTGGGACTGGTGTGTACTCGTTGGACTGGCCTGGCGGGGAAACCAAAGTCACTGCTGTCCTGTCTAGGTGGCCATCTAATTTTAGCTCAAAGCTTGCTAAACAAATGGAAAATATTAATCAAAATGTCCCCTGTTTAACCACTGGCACAAGCAATTCTTTGTAGAAGAATGATTGCTCTGCTACCATGTGGACGTGGTGTTGCAGGTTGAATGAAATGAAAAAGACTGTTGAGAAATGAAAGAAAGAAGAAATGGAGGGTATAACATGCAGTCACACAATGATTTCTTTTCTAAATGTAGCCATCAGTCCTCCTCCTTCTTCCGTGTGTGTAATGACATTAGGCAGAGTAAACGGCAGTGAAAGATTGAGTTGTCAAACAGTCAAAGCAAAAGGCTCGTTATCAGCGTGTTCACTGTCTGATAATATTCTACACCATTATTAAAATCCAATATGCATGCAATTACAGAGACAGGGATGCCGTTAAAACGGGACGTCTGGCTGTAATCACCGACAGAGAAGGCCATTTCAAGACATAACACTTTAAGAAATCTGTTACAATGGCATGTACAAAGCATTTTGGATACTTTTATTCACATATAGCGAGCTTCCCTCCATGTTGGACGCAAAACACTCGCTAGCACTTTAGCCTGGGGGTGAGGGTGGAGCTTCGGACGGCAGTAACACTGAGGAAAGCCGAACATTGTTCACTTGTTCATAACACCACAAACATTGCAACAATGCAAAGCCGGTTGAAAATTGGCAAAGTTTCCCTTTAACTAGCACTTTTATTACAGAACATAATTTACAGTTAACACACTATCATTTATCTGCAGTTGGTTTTGTGACTCTTGTGACCTGAGACGTTAAAAAAAAAAAAAAAAATACAGCGGTGAGTAATTTGCTTGCACTCAGTAAGTAAGTAATGATAGCTAACGGCGTAACACACCTTTGCTAGTGACATGAACACAGACTTTATATAAAGATAGACAACATGACAGCTCTCCAAAAGTGAAGCCAAAACATCTCGATCGCCCCCTGGTGGCTGGCTGCAGCTTGATTTATAAATCGGATGGGACAACTCAAATAATTTTTTTCCCAAAGTTGGTTTCTGTCATTTTATGTAGTTCTTATCATGCTGATGTATGTTCAGTATTCTTTTCATTTCTTTTTCATTAGTTACTGTGTTTGATGCTACATAAGGCAGGTGTGACATCATGATTGACGGCTGTGATTGACAGCTGATCTGAGTGATGTAGTCGCAGCGTCGGAGGTTTGGGAATAGTATGGGAGAGGAGATGTAACTTCAACTTTCCATAACCATGATTGTCTGTTTCAAACATAGGCTGTATAAAGACCTTCATTTACAGTCTATAGCTAGCTTAGCAACATTTCAACTGACGTAAAGCCATTTGTCACTGTGTGATGTGAAAATGTAGTACAGGAATGCAGAAAATATGTCTGGGAATTGTCTGCATGAAAACTATGCACTCAGTAAACTATCCGCGTTGCAGTGCTCCATTTTGCATCCATCCATCTTCATCATATCCCAGCTGCTGGGTGATATTAAGCCATATATTGTCCTTTTTTGGTTTTTGTTTTGGTTTTTTAGGTAGTAGTGTTTGTCTCACATTATTGGGTAAGCCCGTTTGTCTGACAAATGGGCTCATTGTCCTAAGACCCATTGCTCTGACATTAAACACTATGCGCAACAAACTAACTATTATGCAGAATGACAGCAATCAGTTATTATTATTATATATATATTATTATTAGATATTTCCGCAGGAGAAAATCTGTTGAAATCAAGGTCCATTCGAATATTTTTTCCCCCACAAGAATGTTCTGCGGGGTTATACAAGCATGCATAAGAAACAAGAAAATCAGTTTTTATACATTTTTGTGCAAATTTTTTGTCAGAAAATCCACGTTTGGTGTTAAACAGCTGTTAGTTGGCTCAGTCAGTGCTGTTGGACCCTTTGTGTGTCCATATCCTGGAATGAAAGAGTGCTCACGACTGAGTTGGACAGGTGTATGGGTGGGACCTCGATACCACAGCTCCACCTCTGATCATTGATTCTAGATGCTGGTTCCAGATAACACCAGCGTATGATGGCAGCGCCCCTATCTGGGATATTTTGGCTTCAGTTATGTACAGTGGGAGGAAGTGGACACACGCTAATGTACCAACTCTTGTGGGGAACATCTGGCTCTTTCGCTGCTAAATGCTCCATTATGTTCACCAGCTAGTTGCTAACTTTGTCTGTGTGCTGTTTGGCGCTGGGCAGGTAGTGTACGGTGAAGTTTTTAGATATTTTTCACTGAAAACAGCTGCCTGCTGCGACTAAAAACGATGCTATGGGAATGGTCAGAGTGACCCAGTGCAGTTGCAGTGCAGTGCAGTTTGTGGACTGGACAGCTAAACGGTGAGGTGAAACTCATTATACAGCTCCGTAAAGCACTTTTGATACATTGATAGCATAAAAAAATTAATTATGGTTACTTTAACCATACTGTAGTGCACCGTAGTCATGCGCAAATACTTTTTTACTGTTTTAAGAATGAGAATTTTAAAAAAGGTTGGAAGTGGATATTAAAAAATCTCTAATTGAACGACAGTTTTGCAGAATTGTCATAGAAATTTTCTGGTCTGGTGATAGAGTTGCTCTGCCCTGTTATGTGAATCAAAGTGATCTAAATCGTTAGTTGCAAGATCATACTCGTCCTGATTTAGATCCTCTTTAATTTCAGATATCCTCTACTTTGTAGCTAAATGGTACAGCCTTGCTTGTCTTTATCCGTTCAGTCCACTTTGGCTGCCTGTATATGAGCATTTATGAGTCCTGTGACCACGGAGCACCCGGGGGGCATGTGCGACAGACCGGGAGACATCCCGCACTGGCTCTAAAGGTTATTCGGGCCAGCACTCCATTGCAATTGGTCCCTGTCTGGCTCTGTCACCAGCATTATGACTTCATCACCCTCGAGAGGAGAGGAAGAGAGGGAAAGAAAAACAGTTTGCACTCATCCGTCAATGTCCATCTCAAATTACAGCTCAACCAATCACCGCCGAGGATCAATAGGGAGCGGCTGGGCAGGTTGGGGAGGGATGAAGAGAGGGAGGGAGAGTCTGAAGATGTCCGCTGAAAGACAGAAGAATAACTGATCAATACGGAAGGATGGATTTTGTCATTTTGAAAAGGGCTGTCAGAGGGTCGTTCACTCCCACCTGCTCGGAGCTATATCCTCCAACTAAGGCGGCAGATGACACATCGGTCCATCACGACGCTCCGGCCCAATCCTTCTTCGCCTCTGTCTCGTTGGCTGCCGTGGCACCGTTAGCACAAGTCATAAGTTTAGAGCTAATGACACTCGCAATGAGCAGGTATTACTTTCATTGGCTATCAATTTGCATCGATCAATGCTACACCTGCAGAGGGCAATGATCCGTCTCCTAATTGCAAGGCGATTTCATTATATCATTTCATCCTACACCTCCTCCACATTCCATGTCACAATGTGCGTCGAGCCTGAACTCTGCACTCCTCCTCACACGAGCGGAGGAATATACACTGCCGGTGCCGGTCTGTTGAGAGGCAGCCTGTGTGTGTGTGTGTACATTCGGTGATTAACTCAATAAGAAACAAAGATCTCCTTTATTGGGATGCTCTCTGCTGTAATGGTTGTTTGATTGGGAGCCAGTGGCTCTATTGACAGGTGAAGTGGACTGATTAATGGGGGCTTAAGCTAGTAAGGATAACAGTCCTTCACATGGCTTATTTAACTCTAAAAGAGTGACTGATGGTCCACTGCAGGTGTGTCGTCTAAATCACTCCCCACTGAAACGCGGTAATGGAGCCGTTTATCCACATCTCTTCAGGAAACATTGATTTGGAGGATTTTCATACAACCCACTGCTCACTTTTGTTCTCAACATGTGAATGCTGCTACTGCTACTTGAAGCTAATTCTAACTAGATAATGAGAACCATGAAAATGTCCAATATTCAATCTTAAGGTCAGAACAGTTTTTAAGTCTAATAGCTTACATAATAGGGGACACTTTTTCCCCCCAAGACACCAGGGAACTCAATACTAAAAGAAATATGCTTTGAACAGGAAGTAATTACTTTCTGGGTGGTAATTAATAACCTTAATGGTAACCCTGGGTCAATAATGCATTGATACTTTTAATTTAGAAGTTAAAAGTTTTGTTATAAAGTAGTACAAAGCACTGCCACTATAGACCCGGTGTACCTTATAGCCGGCAGTGGGCAAGCTGTCTATTACAGCCCATTGTATGCTGCTATATGCTAATCATTTGACCTAAGGTGCAGAGTTTTAAAGTAAGGCCAGAGCAGTAAAAGGGAAAAGTGGTTTTAGTCAAAACAAAGCGTGCAGAGGAAGTGAATGAATATAGAGTATCAGTATTATGTCTGTCATGAGGGTCAAAGGTGACTTGTTTGGGGCTTGGTTGAAGCTCTGGTTTCAATTCAATGGATCAGAATAGCTTAAATTGACACCAAGACCCATCTGCCCACTGAATTAATCCTCCACTCTCTTCCATTTGGCTGTTTTTTTGTTTTCTTTATCAGCACCATCAATTTCTTTATTCATTCAGTTGACTTTTGAAAGGGGAGAGGTGACATGTCCCGGGGCATGTATGTGTTTTTTGAAAAAAAAAAAAGAAAAAAGAAAAAATCCAGCAATTTCAAGTGTAACATTTGCAGACTGCAGGGTCACTGGCAGTTATATTTTCCCTCTCCTTCCTCTCTCTCTCTCTCTCTCTCTCTCTCTCTCTCTCTCTCTCTCTCTCTCTCTCTCTCTCTCTCTCTCTCAGTGAAATCGATCGTTTGTTTGTAAGGAGCTCAAACGGAGCGAGAGAAGGATTCAGAGCTGTGCTGGCAACGCGAGCAGAGCAGAAATGCTGCTGGGGAGAGAGGCAGGCAAAAGTCAGAAAACCTCCCCGCTCTCACCGTCAGCGCACATGACCTTGGGGCCAGAGCGAGCTGGCGAGCGAGCGGGCGGAGGAACCGCCCAGCATGCGTTGGTGCAGACTCAGAGGAGTTTGGGAGGCAGAGTGGAGAGCGGGTCTGCGAGCCCTAGCCCTCTTCTTAAGTGAGTGCAAATTAACTGAAATAAAACTTTTAAAGGTCAATATAAATTTGATTTGCTGTCTACATATAGACGTTAATAACATTAGAACAAAGATCCCCTGCTCTTTGAAAAGGCTGCTCCGTTATGTTAATCCGCTTGGCTGTTAAACATGAAGGGCGAGCAACAGGTGAGGAGCGTTGAAGTGCGCGTCGAATAGAGAGAGGCCGTAGCGAAAACGCAGACAGCAGTCGACAGTAGCTGACACTGGCTATCAAACAAACAGCACGGAGAAGATGTCTGCCAAGGAAACAGCCTCCGGTGAGCAGCAGAGAATGAAGGAAAAGGGGGGAGAAGAGAGCGACGGCGAGAGAAGATGACAGAGTGGCACACGGGGGACGGACATGTTTGTTTTTGTGCGCTACTGCGCGTACTCGCTCTCTTCCTCCCGCTCTGTCATAGCCGGCTCAGTGGCGACTGAGGCGGCGGAGCCCCACGGGGGTCAGCCATGTAAGGAACATAAAAGGCCAATTTAATTTAGCACGTCCGCGGCTACAAAGTATTTTAATTCCGACAGCTGTGACTGAGGAGTTAATATTTGACTTGTCAGAAGTGGGGCCGGGGCCAGTGAATCATTGTAATTCTCATTAAGAGGCTCTCCCCCAGCAGCACCCTAATGCAGAATAATGAAAGTCAAGACGGAGTGAGCTTCTAATGCCAGTTGAGGCCTATCTTTTAATATTCCCCTCTTGATGGATTAGGGAAGCGGGAAATTCATCTTGGATCATAGGGCCTAATTTAATAAGGGATCATTCCAGGAGTATTGCATTTTATAATAATGTCATTTAAAGTGTCGTCTTCCATTTTTACCGTCCCATATGTATGCTTATATAATGGTGCCAGAGGGATGTGTTTTTACAGTGCTCGGATCTCTTCTGTGTCCACACACCCCCTCCAGACCACGCTACGCTGTCTCTCTGGTGTCTGCAGGCTCTCAGCTCACGTTTTCATTTCACATTTTGGTCATAGAGCCCATTGAGCGAGCAGCTATGAGAAGTTCAGTTACTCCAGCATGTTGCTGTTTCCCCAAATTATTTCTAATAGTATTTAGGGGAAATCACTGTGATATGAGTGTTGGGATTGTAAATATCACCCACAGGAAATATTATGAAGATACATTACATTTGCTCCATCACAAGCTTCTAAAAACCTCTCTCTGAAAGGCAGAGCTATAGTTATCCAACCCACTCGCAAAAGAAAAATGGCTTTTAGTGAATAAAGTAAACAAACGTGACTAATATGAAGAAGTGTTGACGTTAGCAGTAGCACAGGGCTCACAATTATACCTTGTAAAGAAGACTGGTAAGAGTGAAAAATGCTGGATGTTACTGAAAACGCTTCGGTAAACGCATTCGTGTGTTTTATGAACATGCAAGGCTCGGCAGAAAAAAACAATCTCAATATAATCTTTGTCATTTAGAATTTTCAATTTTGCAGATGTATCATGTTAAACAAGTCTCAAACCAAGTTACCACAAAACAGATTATAGTAATGCTTTTATTAGCAGTGGTGCAGATCTGTATATACGGTGCTCTGCAGGCCCAGAATATCATATTGCTTATGTTCTTTCATATAATCTGCCACCACATTATAGACTAATAACATATAATATTGTTTATTGTTCACTAATTAACATGTAATATTTGGTTTGTTTATTCCACATTAAAGATTAAATGTAAAAATATAAATTTGCCATTTTTTGGGAGGTAATGTGCCTGACTATTTCTTGGCTGCAGCCTACACTGGTTGCCAACTACCCAAAGCCAGGGAATAGTCCAAATAATTGTTGCTTTACACTTTGATTTTTCAATCGACATGAAATATTGTGTTAATTATTGAGCATTGGAAATGCTGATAGGTGGATTTTATTACCTTTGGACGAAGCCAAACTAACTGTTTCCCCCATTGCTAAGCTAAGCTAACCAACTTCTGTTAATAACCTTATATTTATCATACAGAAGTGCTATCAGTGTTTTCATTTAACTCTCCACCAGATAGCAAATAAGAGTATTTCCCCGAAATGAACTATTTCTTAAACATTTCCTGAAATCTTCCTCAACTACCTTGCAGTGCATGTTAAATGGTGGACAAACGCCTAGATTCATCTAACAATAGAGTGTAATGATATGACAATGCCACAAACTAGTGCCTCAGTTTTAAGTCAACTTCTCTCTGGATATCTCATATGTCTATATTTATCAGGGATGGGGGAAAAAAAATCGATACAGCATAGTAACGTGATATTTTTTGTGGCAATATTGCTTCGATACACAAGCATGACGTGTCAATCTTCTATTACATTAACTACTTAACACTGAGTTCGCAGCTAGAGTGAAGATGCTGGTATCGTGTGAAGCTAGAAAACCTAAGAAATGGATTGGTACCAACCATGTCATGTTAGCGTGTTGGGAAGAATGCCAAATAAAGTTAGGCTAAATTTTGGTGAGGAAAAACTGGCATGGCCATTTTCAAAGGGGTCCCTTGACCTCTGACCTCAAGATATATGAATGAAAACTCTGAGATGAACACAGTGAAAACGAATAAATCGTTATTCATTTCAATATAACGTCGCAATACTAAAAATATTGCAAAATGTTTAAAATCGTATCGTGACTTAGATATCCTGATGATAGTGGGAGCTCTGGTGATTCCCACCTGTAATATTTATTATTACAATGCTGTTTATGTTGGTTATAGTAAAGTAAACATAATTTAGGGAAGACAACCAGGCTGTGGGATTTTTTTGTCATGAGTTATAGAAGTTGTCAAAAACACTTGCAGGTCTATGAGTCATGAATTTTCAAGCTTATTTGCTGTCATGTGTTTAACTTAAACCAGCTCCTGTCCCCAGCATCTCTTAGGTGGTCTTACAAGAGCACTTCCAGCCCACATTGTGTTACATGTGACCCTTTAAAAGGGTCCCTGTCATCATTAAGATAAGCCGCAGTCTCTCAAACACGCTTTAGCTCAACAAAGTGCTTCCTCTTTGGCACACTCATGTCTTTTGCACCTCCGTCTACTTTCTCCTACATACCCCTCTATCTATTTTGCTCATATCGCTGCCCTTGTCGTCTTCTTTATGTCCGTCCCCCCCTCCACATTCCTCGCTCTTTAGTCCACTGAAGTCCAATGTCAGCCAGGCTGGAATTTTTCCAAAACGATTCAGGTCCCAATTTTAAATCTAGCTTATGAATATCACTGCCGGTTGAATGGTATACTTGTTTTCAATCGGCTTCCTTCCTTCCTCTCTATAACACAACCAGCTATCTGCCACAGCAAGTGTCAGCTATTTTAGGAGGCATGCGATATTCATTATACGTGTGTCACTCCCTTGATTTTGCACAATAAAAAGGGGAGGAAAAAGTTTTTCTCGCTGCGCACATCGCAATCCAACTTTTTAAAGATCCACTCTTATAGTTTCCTATTCTTCCCAATGTATGCTTTGCACGTCCTAGTCGAGGAAGCCTCTGAGTAAACACCATCTTGCATTAAATTGTGTGTAATACCAACAGATACACTGACAGATTCTAACAGCCACTTACTGCCTTTATTTAGTTTATATCTGAAGAGTCTGAAAAACAAGAGTATGAGAAACTCAAAGAGACAGGGAGAGGCTGTCACACACTGAGAAGTAGCGATATCACAGGAGGGAGGGAGGGAAGGGAGCGCGAGTGAGGGCCAAGTTGCGAGATCTATTTTTACATCCCATTTCAGAATGAGATAGTGTCCTTCTCTCACACCTCCCGCTGTGGAGGAAGCTAATGCAGGCCTATTTAATTAGACGTTGGCAGATTGTTGAGCCAACTCTGTAATCCAATAGAACGTCGCACCACTATGGGGTCCTGCCTCCTCCGATGCCTCCTTGGCCCCCATAATGCAGCTCAGTCAGCTCTTCGCATTTTTGTCTGCCCTTCTCTCAGCTTGTGACATCAATTTACATTAGCCTGCATTGAAACAAGATGCATTCTTCCCACCAGTGACTCACTCAGACACACACACACACACACACACACACACACACACAGCCCACTCAACCTACTCCTCCCAGTTGAACTTGACACGGTCCCCCACCATTATACATTACCTTTCATGCTCATCTTATTAGCCTATAATAAGGCATGTGTACATGTGTGTGCATGCTTGTGTGTGGTATGTATTTATCTTCCAGCCCAGGGAACGGTGACTAACATGCACTTGCCTGAGGAGTAAATTACCATAGCAATACAGCTGTCAATACCGCTGTATCAATGAGGGGACACAAGTGGCACGATCAATGAAAACATCTGAATAAGATGCCCTGGATGACAGACACTTTCCTGCTTTAAAATCCTATTACTGCTAAAGCACTTGACCTCTTGCTCCCATATTCTGCTGCCCCAAAGACTTATTAATATACAGGAGGGTGCTCAGGATAGGTAAATGTTCATGGATGATGCTTTAACATGGAATTAAAGGATACATACGTTAAGAGGTTGTATAATGAGTCAGTTCAGTGTTATAATGATTGCGACAGTCTCACACTGTAAAGAAAATGCAAGAGTTGCTCATGTGGAAATTAAAAACTTGAATGAAGACATTTATCCAACGGGATTATATTTAGTAAAAGATTTTTTCTGCATTTTGCCTTTAATTTATATTGTTGATAACAGGAAATGTTAAGTTAAAGAGAGAGGATGACAAATGTCCCCGGATGGACCCAAACCGGGAAGATGCAGTTTATTTGGTACACATCGGTCGTATCTAGAAGGTAACCCAAAATTTGGGAAACTCTCGCGAGATGGTTAAGGTTAGGATGGGTGATCAATGCGTCCTGTAAGAGTTTTTGCGCTTTTTTTTCCCGCAATTTGCGGGTGGCCATCTAGGACACATTGGCCCTTATGCCAACATGGCAACCCAGTACGATGGTGGCTTCAAATGGTGGTTCACGAGAGAGTCCACATGTTGTAGAGTTCACACGTTGTGGCATTTTTGGTGACGTCAAAAATTGCGGAGGCCATGGAAATTCATTTTTTGGTACATAATAAGTTAATGCGGTATTTTGTAATTTTAGTTGTATATTGTTTTTCCTGGGAATTTAATAAAAGTTTTGAGGAAAATGTTGATATTCCCAATGGACTCACCTTTGCATTTTCTGCATTATGTTACACACTTGCGAGCTTGTTAAATTGTTCGCCTCTTTGGCTCCTAAATGCCAAAAGTAACGTTAAAATTGCCGTTGTTTAGCGGCGCCTTAACCACTTGAATGCAACACATATTGTGTACACAACTTCCCATGTTGTAAATAGGAGCTCACGATTTTCATTTGAAGACACCATTACATTCTAATCATATAAACATTCATGGTACCCTAATAAACCAGTGGTGGAATGTAACTAAGTACATAAGTACACAATTTGACTTTAATTGAGTCCATTTTTATACTACATTATACTTCTACTATGACTGCTTACTATTTTACAATGATGCACTGTTATAGATGGCAGTACCCAACGGTATAGATAAAATTAGCTCCACTTCGACCAACTACTACAGTAGAATGCTGCTTACACAGTAAAGCATCAGTAATAATAATCCAGTAATTCCAATGAAATACTACTAATTACTACTTTGAATACTTAAACCTGCAGTAGGCAGAATGTTTTCAGCATATCGAGCAGCAAATTGTCATTCAAGGGTTTCTGAAAACTAGACTTCTGCACCTCCTCATGGCTCTGTTTTCAGGCTTTAGAAAGTCTAGCCTGTAATGGTAGACTCTGGCCAATCACAGGTCATTGCAGGGAGAGAGCGTTCCTATTGGCTGTTCATTAATGGAGGCAGCTGTCAATCGCTTGCAAACCAATCAAACGGTCAAACTAGGCAGCGCTGGTCAAATATGAATCAGTATGCTGTGACTGTAATGCCTATTTCTTGCCTCAAATGTTTTCAGAAACAAGCATTGCTCCGATTGGTGGGCGGGGCTTGGTATTTCCTTAACTGTTCTCAACATGGCTGACAGGTCACAAACTCGCTAAACAGTAACTACAAGATGTTTCTAAAACATTTGAGACAAGAAATAGGCATTACAGCAACAGAATATTGATTCATATTTGATCAGCGCTGCCTAGTTTGACAGTTTGATCGGAGTTAGTGAGTGATTGACAGCTGCTCAGAGACGGCAGGCTCCAGCTCATCTCTCATTGGTTGTTTTCCTCCGGTTTGTGAAATCTTGCGGATGCCATTATGAGCACCGGAGGACACAGAGGAACATGATTTTTTTTTTCAGCTTACCTGTCTCATACACGACTGTAAGAATATAGTGACCGTTTTATGAAAATAACTTTTTTAATCATATTTGCTCCATTTCTACGCGCTTCAGCTTTAAGTGACTTTTTCACTGCAGGTAAAGTATTTTTAGATTGCAGTGCTGCTACTTTTACTGAAGAATGACAGTAGAGAGTTGACAGGAAACACGAGGAGAGAGACAAAGAACACTTTGTTTCCTTTTTACCTCTCTTTATTTATGCAGCAATAACAGTTTTCAGACAGCATAAACGGCGCACTGTAAGAAATAGTTTGCCCATATATACCAAACTTACTTGAACAGATGGGCACTATAGAATAGTTTGCATATTAAATGTCCAAATCTTAAAGTCTTTTAAAAACATAAATGATCAACTTTAAAGTATCATAATGAATATTTTCAGTTTTATTGGATGCTCCCCGTAATAAACTTTGCCTGCTGACAGGTTTGCCAATAGTTCAGAGCAATTTTGTATAATAAAAATAGCATATTGTTAATGTTGTATTAGTACAGATTCCTTCGGTCACATTCTGAAACAATCACAATGCATTTCTCACAAAGTTATGATGTGTTTGAATGCAACTCTGGAATATAAAAGTGTATAAATTGCAGCCAGCGTATCCATCATAGTGTTGTATGTTTTTTAACATCAATAAGATGTATTGATTTTTCTACTGCACATACTCAGATTTATGGCTATGTGAAAACAACTAACGGCTTTATGAGTGTAACATTTACAGTGCGCAGGTGATTGATGATTATACTGAAAAACCAGGGGCTGTTTTCCATCGCATGGTAAACTTTGCCTTGACCGCACACGTCTGTCACCGGTTCAGAGAGCATTCGAACTTGGTTGACAGATATATAAATGGTCATAAATGCTTCCCTGGACAGAATGTTGAAATAGCGTTTAACCCGAGAGTGAATGATCCTGGACCTCCCCGGATTTAGCCACATTAAAAAGACACTTGAGCATCCTGATGCAAATACTGGGTGATTTGTCGGCTTTTTTTGGTCATTTCGGGACATTTTAAAATGACATTTTGTAAACTTCAGACAGCGTGAATACAATCAATATGCGATGAGTTAGGCCTGTTTTTCCAAGACGCTTTTTGTAATTTAAGAGTCTGTGTACAAACATCTGATGATGGAAAAGCAAGTACTCGATTATACTCACACACAGATGATTGGATCTTACTAGCTTGTAAATACAGAGCGGCATGGACCAAATGTTTAACATTTACTGTGTGGCCCTCATCACTCTCCTCCTCTCTTTCTCTCTCTCTCTCTCTTTTTGCATTTGTTCTTCTCTGAGACCACAATGCACACATGAAAATGCATGCAAACTCACCCCACAATGCACCAAATGTCACCTTTTTTTCTGCTGGAAACAATAAAATCCCCTCAGAGCTGCTAATGCCCACAGGTCTCAACACATACACCCTTGTTATGTCTTCTTCCCAGGGCAGGGAGTTATACATTATGTTATCTCCCTAATCTGCAAACCAGCTGCAACTGGAAATGAATTAATAACAAATAAAATGCGCCCAGTACATAAAAATGTGTAGATTGCCCCAGGCCACCTAAACAGGAAGCAGTGAAACAATTAGACTTCTTGTTTTGTTCTGACCTCTGTTTTGTTTTGCTCTACTTAGCTGCTGAATAGAAGAAGCTGGAGATAGAGACTGTTGTTTTTCTTTGTCTGTAATCACCACGGCTAAGCCTCCCTGGTCGTAGCAGGGGTCAAATCTTTACGAACACCCACTTTTCATCCTACAGTGAAATTAAATACAGTGTTACAGTCGAGCTCTATGAATGCTGTAATTCTCCGCTGACTGCAACCCACACCGAGTGCTGCGGTTAGCCACCCAGGCCTATACGGTGCATGCATGTGATAACAGGCAGCGATATGGCGTCCTAATTGCTGGCCTGAGTGCTATTGGAGGGAGTTTTCAGCAGGTTTCTTTTTCACTTTCGCTCCATTGGACGTCTTTGAAGTCGCTCTTTTATCCGCCGTTGCTCCTGATGGCTGTTGTCTTTGGTGCGGTGCTGTGCGCACCCTGCTCTTTGAGCACTCCTAACATGTAACAAAGGCAAAGCCCTTAGAGAGAGAGGAAGGGAAAGGGGGAATACTTTCTCACATAAATTCATACACCGTGGATACAAACAGTATGTACAATCGCATTTAGCCACAGCCATTCACATGCAGAAATAAATAAATAAATAAAATGTGCCCTGGCTGTCAGTAGAAACTGCTCTGTGCGGTTGTTTAACGTGCCCTAATTTGATAAAGGGCCAAGTGCGGGAAATGAGAGAGTAGTGTATTTGTCTCTGGGGTTGTAGTGGGGTAAATATAGCAACAAGACAGCACCAGTTGATATGAAGGATTCCATGGTGTGGAGTGCTGTTGTGACTCACCAGGCTAGGATGATCTGTGTGTGTGTGTAGGGATGTGTGTGTTTGCTTACATGCATTTGGATTTATACATATTGTTTCCATTCATTTGATGAGCTTGAATAGAATTGGCCCACTCTCGACTCCTCCACCACGGTGTACAATAATCCATTAGAGAGAGTGCGTATGAGCTGAGGAAGGAGGGAGACCGCGGGGGGAAAGCATGGAGCGGTGCGAAGCCACTGAGAGGGAGGGAGGCTGCGTGGCCGGCTCCCGGCTGGCTGCGTCGGGGTGTGTGTCTTAAGAGTGTGTTGAGAGGAGAGGGAGAGCGCTGGTCGTCTCCATGTCTAATCAGGAGAACACTTGTGTGTCCCCGTCTCATTGTCTCCTGGGCCCCTCAGGGCGGAGGCCCTCCACTCCACCGCTACACCTCAGGACATGCTGATAGCAGCCGCTCCAAGCCACAAGGGCAGGAATTTGGATCGTAGTCATGAAGAAGTGTAAAATGTTTAAAAATCTGTAGTGTAAACTAAAAAAAAAAAAATTAGAAATCAGTACATGCACAGGCTCCATTCGGGTGAGTCCTTCAGGTGGCACTAAATATTACAGGAATTTAATTATCTCTTCATAAAATCACTGTTGTTTTCATTATTTTCACCATACAGGAATGTCCTTGTGGTGCACTCAGTAATGACACTTGTAGTTTATGGCATGTTTTCAATCTCACATACTGTAATAATAGTATGTGAGATCAGAAAATAATTCCCCAACCTTTAAATCATGTTTTTTTTAATTCCTAAAGAGAATTTGTCATGCCTTCAAACAAAATTAGATGCTGTGGAGCCAGTTGCTCTATGTGAAATAACTGGATAATTATGTGGAACAGAGTAATTAATGTGACATCTGATGAACTTGACCTCACTCCGCGGTCTCTACAAGGAAAAAACACAACCGGTCACACACTACAACAGTCGCAGGACAGGCGCGCCCCCGACCCCCGGTGTTCCTGCTCCTTCGCAGGGGTAGCAGCGCTCGCTCCCGGCTCAGCAGTTTCCCAGTTCCGTCTCCTCCATTACTGGCGAGGCTCTGAATCAATAATTCAATAGTTTTGGCGTCTAAATCCTGCCCCAAACGGCGCGATACACAAACACTCCAGACTCTAGTGCAGACTCTGTGAGATCAGTATTAATTAATAGCTAAAGACATTGTGTTTTGTGTGGAAATATCGGAAGGGGTAATGCGATCCGGATTCCTATAATTATAGGCTCCCGTGTCAGGTGTTTATTAAATGCTCAATAAAAGGCGGTTAAGATGTCAGGAAATGAATCAGGCGAATTTGTAAGTCAAGTGATTCGAGCGTTAATAAATGATTTTCACAAAGACCTTGGCTTTGTTTTCCTTTGCGAGCTGCCTGTATATGTTTACGCGTAATGCCAAACTTTTGGTCATGACGCACCAAACCGGCAGCATTTTAATTCACAAAAGATGGGCAGGAGGCAAACTGAACACGGAATATGGTGATTCACAACTGGAATTACATCGAATACCATTAACCTATTATTATTTTATGTAAAGCATATTTATAATGACATCTTAACTGGTGGGGAAAAAACACTGATTTTGGCTAAATGTAATATTTCTGCCACAAACACATTTGTATAATTAAATAAAAATGCATTTTAGTTTTATTTAATAAATAGGGTGTTGGGGATAGTTTGTTTAGGCTAATTATTGCAAGAATAACAAAGTGGTTTCAAGTCTAAATGAGCAGCAGAGTGTTAGAAAAAATATAGTTGTGCGCATTTCAAGTGCTCCAAAAGTTTATCTTTGAGCCACTGAACGGCCGCTTTCTCTTTATCCTTTATCTGCCAGTTTTTCTAGCATGTACTGGAAATTGCCAGTACTCCTCTCCAAACGCTCCATAACCAAATTATGAATAATGCATCGGTTTGGCATGGGAGCAGCAACAGACAGCCGTGTTCCTGACTAAACGGGCCTGTCACAACTGTGACGTTATCAAAAGACCTATAGCTACAGGCATGAATTATTAAAAACATGTTGCCCTCAAAGCTGTACCGGCAGCAATAATAATAATAATAAAAGCAATAATTATATTTTTTGGCTAATTAAGAATGTAAAAATAATGTCAAGTCATTAAAGAAACTTTAGTTAATTTATTATAGGAACGAAAAACATTTTGTTTCGGTGGATTCACGTTTCACATGTGATGGAAAAAGTAAAACAATTCCATGATTCTTCTTTTTTTTTTTTTTTTTTTTAGAAACCCGTGCCTCAGGTAAGTTCACTTTCACTGTTATAAAAACATCAAAATTACATACAGAAAGCACATGATTTTTTAATACACGGAAATAAAGTAAAATACAAAATCAACAGATTCCCCACAAGGCGTTCATAAAGCCACTAAATAATAAAAAATAATGCATGTTTCTTGTGTATAAACATATTTTACACGTGCCCGTACCGGTTCGCATACAGCTCTCTTGTTCACCGTGTTAAAGATGACATAATGCTCCTTTAAAAGGGGACAACTCACCACCTTTATATGGACACTAGATCGGGTTATCCTGACCAAAAAAAAAAAAGAGTTCAGTATAGCCTACACATATATTATAATCTCACATTTCTGGTGTTTCACCTTTACCAGAGGAGGTCCAAACAAGGTCAAATACAGGCCAAACATTCAAGTGAGAGTTCCTCAGAGAGGAGGAGAGGGAGAAAGAGGGGGGAGAGATGGCTCACATCACGTCATCCGTGAAGACAAACTCATGCAAACACTGCTGGGCATTTCTGAATGTTGGACAAGAAACAGAAGAAGGAGAAACACTTTGAATATTGTCTTTTGTTGTCAAAGAATTCCCGCTCTGTCCTTTTACAGAGTGTTTTATACCGAGGCCAGCCTCTATATAGGTTCAAAATGAAATCATAACAATAATAATATAATATTAAAACAGAAGTGCAGAATGGTTCGCCTTGTTTGACAAAGTATCGACCGTCCCAGCTGCATCGTCCTCTTCCCGGGGTCCCACCTCAGCCACGTGGCCGCAGAGAAAGACTATCCATCCCATCCGCCGCTTTATTTGGCGTCCAAAAATCACATCTGTGTAGGCTATCACGTCACAGTCTCTTTTTTATTGTCTCATAAATAGCCTATATTTTTAATAGTTATACTCGTCGTCCTTCATTTTAAAAAAAGAAAACATAAATATCGTCCTTGGATAATTTTTTCTCACTTTGCGCTTGGGTTTCTTCCCTTTGAAAGTGTTCAGTGTCTTTCGATGGCGAGGACGCGGGAGGCGGCGGCGCGCGCGCCCCCGAGTCTACCTGGCGTCACAGTCCCAGCGCGGCCGTGTGCTTTTTGGCCTTCAGTCTCAGGTCGGCGATGCTGGAGTTCTTGCTGGTGTTCTTGGCGGCGGCGGCGGCGGCCACGACGGACGCGGCGGACGCGGACTCGGCCGCGAGCGTCGCCAGGGGCAGGCCGAACGGCGGCGCGGGGAACATCATGTAGGGCGCGTGCGCAGCCAGGTGAGAGTGCAGGTGGTGCTGCGCGTGGGCCACGGCGCTGTCCAGCTGCAGTTGCGCCTGCACCTGAAAGGAGAAGGGCGGCACGTTGCAATGACTATCCTACGGGACGGGACGCACGGGTGGGGAGAGAAGGGGGAGAACATGCGTTAACTTTGCAGTGGGTTGTGTGAAGGGTCATTTCACTAGTGTCACTGTTGCAGATGTGCTTCAGCTATTATCTGGATGAGGAGGCAGCACCCTTTAACCAAGGGGTTAAAGAGGTCATCATGCTGCTGGACTTCAGGGTTCAGTCCCTGAGCTTTTCTACTGAAGTCTAATTGAGCACTATCACTGGATGCCATCTTGTTCCATTATTGACTACTGCAACTCTTGTGAACCAAAGGTCGAATTTGAGTTTTTATTTGGACATCAATAGCATGAAATCTAACCTCAAATCAAACTTTCATTGCCCTTGGGAATCTCGGGCCTTTGCCTGTAAGATAATAAACCCAGGCATCACTAAAATGTAATGCACTGTAAATTGTAGGGGTGCAAGAAAAATTTTGAGTATATTGTGATATTATGTTATGTGATACTGTATTGATTCTCAAAAGCACTCAATTTTTAATTAATAATAAAATTTGCATGCAAAGATTTGTGGCAGACAGATTGCACAAAAAGTAGTGCCGCATGTACAGGTACTGTGATTCATGCAAATGCAGATCCCACTGTTCTGACTGCATAAAAAGGCAAACATTTATTTTACTCATATATTAAGCATATGGCGGTGTCTTCTTTATACTGTTGAGTTTTCCTAAAATTAGACCGAAAAACAGCAATATTTCGCCGTGCTTACAGTATCGCAATATATTGAATCGTAACCCCTGTATCATATCACCACATTTTTGCCAATACACAGCCCAATACACTATTCATCCAGACTCTCTCTATCTCACAGGTGCACAGTTTAATATATCAAAAACAAACAAATCCAAACATGGGAATTATACTTTTGTGTGAGGTAGGGAGATATTGAGAAAGTCCTGGCCTGTTAACACACTGAATCACTAATATGTGTGCTTGCTCCAGTAGAATAGGCACAAAAACGAGCCCTTAAACAATAGAGGGAATTTTCCAATTAGGTTGTACAGGCTACGCTGTGTTGGCACAGTGTGTTTTTGTCAGTGTGGTAATAAGAGTTTAGTTACCCCCTACATTGGAACTGGAGTCTCTGCATAGCACTTGGGCAGAGCCTGTGCCAAGACAGCAGTCCAGGGATTGGTCTGATTTTAAGACTAGACGCTTCAAAGCAACTTGCCTGTTGGAATGGCATCCGTAAAGCCCCCACGTTGACATATGGCGCTACACGACAAGCTTCAAACTGATTTGCTGCTCCAATCAGGACTCCTGCAAAAAAAAAAAAAAAAGCACAGATGATAGCCTAATTGAGAGAAGAATATTTAAAAAAAAACACAAAGAAGCAAAGTGTAGCAGTGAGCTGATTGTCAGAGTAAACTTTAATAAGATAAACAGGCACCAAAGAAATCACAGTGCTTTTGATGGCTTAGTTAACTGGAAATGAAACCAGTCCTAAATAGTAACAGTGCACGGAGATTAAAGATGCATGCATTTGTGTAATAGAAATAGAAATAGTGGGAGCATGCAGGATAAAAGCGTACCTTTATGTAACTGGTTCTCCTGCTTTCTGCATTTGGCTCTTCTATTCTGGAACCAAACCTGCAGGGACAGAAATTAATTAGAGACCCGCTGATTGGCAGCTGCTTGTGAGGCCATGTGTAATTCCTCTCAAAGTGACAACAACCGCAGAAAAACAATATCCCAGAGGAGCACTGAAATATTAATGGGCACTGCTTAACCCCAGATTTGAATTATTACATTTAGTCTACAACAAGGGATGATGGTGGTGGTGGTGGTGGTGGAGGGGGAGTTGGAGAAAGGCAGGAAAGTAGTAAATCTAGAAAAGAGGGACATTAAAACCGTATTAGGAGACTAGAAACACCCTTGTTTGTTGGAGATGTGCAGGACTATTGGGCTATAATAAATAACCTTGTCAGCGTCGGTTTCATCTTTCTATAGATTAGTGTCCCCGAAGAGTTGAATGGACTCTCAGATATCGAATAGCAGAGATGCTATTACGGTTTTGGACATCAGAGCAAGGCGATCTGAGAGCATCTCCCTCCTTTCTCTTTCCATCTCTTCCCTCTCATTAAATGACCGCTGAAATTAATTACCCTTATCTGCGGAAAATCCATGTCAGAGAAACGCTTAAGCAGGTTTTTTTTGTCTAATCACCGCCATAACACGCACACACACACACACACACACACACACACACACACACACACGCTCTCTCTCTCTCACACACACACACACACACACACACTGCGCTTCAAAGACTTTCTCTTTCTCCTTCTGTTGAAATCGACAAGCGTCAAATTTTCAGAGGAACGCCTTGGAACACAGATTAAACGATTCATTTCTATGATAATCTGCTTTGAATCTGCAAGACAAAGCTCAGGCGAAATTAGCCCACAATACAACATGTCAATCTGCAATCTCCCTTACATTAGATCCATACACACGCAGTGAAAGCATGATTGAAATATCATATCGATCCGGCTGTCAGCTGCCTTCATTTATTGACCACAGTGTACGTCAATCGGAAGTCCTTTTTGTGCGCGCTTCAGTTATAACTTATCACCACGATAAAAGCAAATGCTGTTATCGATTTGAGGATATATATTTGTTTAAAAATCACAATAAATGCGTGGTGCTGTGGTGCGTGCGACTGGTAAAAAAGATGTGATGCTCTAACAGGGGGAAAGAAGGAGAGAGCTGCTTGATTTGGATAGAAAATAATACATAATTTATGCAAATCCCCGAGCTGTGCTCCTTGTTCGGGATACAATACGCCTTATTGGGGAGATTCCAGTCCAGGCCGGGAGAGCCCTGCAAAAAGCTGGCTTTAACTTTTTTTGGGGTGGGGTGAAGGGTGAGTTTGGGATGGCCCGTTTTATGATTTCTTTTCAGTATAAGACCGCCATATTCAATATGATGTCAAACAGTCCTCCCCAGAGCCGGGGCATATACGGGATAAAAGAGACTGCAATGAGATATTATAGGGTTTGATACATCAGATGAGAGGAGTTGTCTATATGTTCAACCCCCCCCCCCCTCCAGCTCCCGTTACACAAGGCTTGTCTGAGCCCCCCTGGCTGAAGCCTTACTGGGTTTCTGCGCAGATGGTCTGTCCCCATGAAAAACGGACAGCATCACCGACAAACAGGCCCCTAGTAACATCCCCCCCCCCCCCCCAAACTGAAGGCAGATATTTGTAGGCTTATTTGTTTCATAATCAGTCCTGGTTGATATAATTAAGTCAAATTAAATCATAATAAAAAGCTGAGAGAAAATCAGTCTCATCAAAAAAACAATGAAAAAAATGACATTTTGATGGTGAACTGTGTTTCTTCCTCCTTTAAAAATCTTATTCTTAAATCCTGCCAATACCCATGGGTATTCACAGATCCAGGCCTACCGTTAAGCGTATGTCTGTGCTCGTTTAGGCATTTAAAACCTTCATAAAACAAAATGTTATCAGACTGTTTATGCGTTATATCAGGATTATCGTAACATAAGTGAGTGTAAATATTATTATAATCCCCCTGGAGAAACATAGAATATTAGAAAAACGTGGGTGCATTTCTTATTATTTTCCCTTCTATTATTATTATTATTATTATTATTATTATTATTATTTTATTTTATTTTTAAATTATTTTTATTTAATTCTTGTCCATTGTTATTGGCACATGTACTCGTATACATATATAGTCACAATACCATGGTTATATATGATAATGTTATTAATGGTAGTAATATATATATATATTTTGATAATTTGCTAAGATTTAAAGGGCCCTTACGTGACACTTTGTCTGACCTAAATAAAACGTAATGCTGCCTCATTATTGCTATAATTATTATTATGATTATATTCATCTTATGACTGTATTTCCCCCCAGCTGAGGCTGTGTCTACCTGGACTCGGGCCTCCGACAGTCCCAGTCGCTGGCTGAGCTCCTCCCGCATGAAGGCGTCCGGGTAGTGGGTCTCGTCGAAGAGCCGCTCCAGCTCGTTGAGCTGCTCTAATGTGAAGTTAGTCCGACTTCTCCTCTGTTTGATTTTAGTCTGTGCCTCGTCCTCTAAAGGCTTCGAGTCATCTTTCCTTTCCTTCACGTCCGTGTTGCCTGTTTTGTTGTGCACACGAGGGGAGAGAGAGACACTCATCAGCATCATGGAGCTGCACCGTGACCTCCAATCTGTGCTCACATGTAATATTTATTATGCTTTTACTCTGAAAAACGAGCTTAATTCTCATATGAATATCGCAACGTACGTCGGTTTGATACAACTCCAGAAAAAAATTGTAAAATGAGCCAAATTGTACCCAGATTAAAGGGTTAATAACTGAAATAACGTGCGCTACAGAAGCGATTATCCACCTACATCATTTGAAATAAAAACCCAGATGATAAGAGAGAAAGATGGAAAGAAAGACATGCCCTCCCAGCCCTCAAATATCACAGAGCTATCAGACCTCGGATGTTTTGTAGAGCTACATAAAGCTCTTTAATTATTAACTGCTTATAAATATGCAACGCTGTGCCCACTGTTGGATGTCTGATACACGCGTGTCGTCGCAGTTCCGCTTTTAACCACGCTGCCCATGACGAGCAGATGTCATTTTTACAAGCCACCCCACTCTGAGATATGTCTTGTCCTGGGTGTTATCACATTTTGTCCAGATAATGTCCAGATTTTATAATAAAGCACAGTAAAGAGCTTTTCTTAAAATGTTAAAAAAATATATATAACACAGCTGATAGGTTTGGAAGCATTAAACATTTATTTAAAATTCAATATGTATTGTTTAAAGTATGATTTCATGCTGTCTTTAATCCCAGATTATCATTATTTTGCTATTATTTTCGTTATGATTACAGGGAAAAACTGGATTATTGAGGACAACCACATAAAACAATGCTTCCACCTAAAGTCTAATCGATGTTTTATAATATGAGCTCATCAGATTTTTATACAAGCCATCTATTATTTTACCTGATGTGCTTCCACAGAGTGACGCACAGAAATGACAGCGCGTGATTGCCACCTTTCATGTGCAGTGATGTCTGCATGTCAGCTGTTTGATGCGCCTTCATTTAGTTGAAACATTACTATTATATATATAAATATAAAAGATAAATAAAGAGATAACTGACAACCACGCTTATGTCGTGAATATGCTACATTATTAGAAGTCTCCTAATTAATTGAAGTGCAGCTTTTTTTTTTTAAACTTGAGGTAAATCAAGGACCAGAATGCACCTGTACTTTCATAAACTTATAATATAAAAATGATAGTTAACTGGCTTATAAATCCTTGCATATTATAATAGACTTGGTTTCCCACGCGAGGAGGCCTTGTTTGTCATATTTCTGCCTTTTTCCAATAAACTGAAACTTTTTCAAACAAGACAACCAAGCTACACTATTAAGAAGGGAGATGTTATGAGCAATAATGCCTGGTTAAAGAAATATAAAATCAAATATAATTATAAGGAGGGTGTTTACGTTGCATGTGGCAAACGGCTGGCGACAAATAAAAGATAAGCAGCAGTGAATGATTTCTCTTCTTACTGATCTTGATCGTCCTGTGCTTCCATCGTCTATTTGGCTGCTAAAATCTGCAGTATCTGCCTGGATCATAATCATAAGCTAAAATGAAGCAAACAAAACGTGGTTCTGATCAGCGTGCGATGGTCGAGGAGCCTCTCTAGACTACATGACTCCTCTATAAGTAGATAAAGACCGAGTAGTCTGTAGTACACCATGCGCTCCTACCGTCTATGAGTTTGGGGCTCCCTGCGTCCCTGATTCTTTCCGGCCCGAGCATGTCCGTTTCCCTGCCCGGCGAGAGCGCACCGTTCCGGGTGACGGCTGCAGCCTCCTCTCGGCTCCCCGGCTCCGCGATTAAAGACTCCCTGCTCCCTGCTCGCGTCGACCCGGTCTCCAACACCTCCCTGTAGGTTATCACTTCCTTCTTCTCCTTCACTTTCTGATCGAAAGACTTAGACACGAAAGCGGTGAGCTCTTCCATCACTGCCTTCTCTCCTCTTTAAAAAAAAAAAAATCACCACCACCACCACCACCACCACCACCACACTCTTACTCACTCACACACACATGCACACACACTATCTCCCTTTGCTCCACGACAGCTTAAGACATCAACGGTGTGGCTCGTTTTAAAGTCGACCCCTCGGAAATGATAGAGATGGAGGTGATGCTGCCAACTCTGGAAGAAGGTAAAAATATCAAGAATATAGTATCTTCTCAGCCAATTCCTCCCTCCTTTGGTAGCGGAGTTGGGAACCTGCTGGTGATCCTCTATTGAAGTCACAGTATTTATACTTTGCGGCGCCTTGCCCCCTTGATCCGTGCAAATTACCTCCCCTCAGGATGCCGGGATGAGCCCCCCTTTCCCTTCACTGATACGGGAGAGAGAGAGAAGAGGAGTTAAAAAAAAACATTAAGCAGCACCGTCGCTATTGGCCATTAATCCGAGATTGACAAGAAGGACTAATTAATTTAATTAAGCGCTCATTCGCTGCTATTGTCCTGAGTTAGTTTTTAAACACCCGGGAGATGGTCATGGATCTCTCTCTCTCTCTCTCTCTCTCTCTCTCTCTCTCTCTCTCTCTCTCTCTCTCTCTGCAGGGGTGTGGCTTAAAAAATCTGAAAATGACAAGAGAGAGAGAGAGAGAGAGAGAGAGAGAGAGAGAGAACAGCACATGGACGAGGAGTTCTCCCTCAGTATATCTCTGTGATCTGGGGGAAAAATAAGTCACAACGATGACACGGAGAGGAAAGAGGTAACAAAAAAAGAGAGAGAGAGAGAGAGCGGACCAGCTGTGATGCCGAGAGGAGCAACAACAACAACGACTTAATACAAGGAGCTTGAAGAGGAAGCTCAAGTGAACCTGGCTTCAACCTGCAGCTGCATAAAGTTGGCTTTAGGCCTGGTGCATTTATGCATAAAGTTTTGGACGTATTTATATGCATGCACGTTGTCACTTTTGATTTGAAAGAGAATTAATAAAATACATAAAATACAATTTAAAAAAATGCAACAAATGTTAATATGATAAAGGAATGGAGGTGGTTATTATTCTATTATTTAAATCTATAATTTGCATTATTTTCTAATATTATCAGTAATGATAAACGAACCATTAATAATCATAATATGCACGACAGTATAGGCTATTAAATGTGTGATCATAAGGCTGACATGAAAGTTTGGTGATCCAAATCATTTCATGTTTTCTTCACTATATGCAGCGTTGCTTTATGTTTCTAATCAGCAATTATGTATTTTAAATCGTCATCGTTAGCGAGACTATATCGCTTAATTTCCCCCACTCTCAGTGGACTTTTTAAGCCATTAGGATGTTAAATAGCAGCTAAACGGTTAATTATGATGCCTTTCGCAATGCGTTGCCATTGGGCTCACTAATTAACGTTTCCAACTCGCTTCCTCCCGCTGAAATGATTGCATATATTTGCAAAAAAAAAAAAAAAAAAAAAATTAAAAAAAAAATTAAAAATAAATAAACAATGGTCGACTTGCGGTGGATGTAAGTGAACGCCGCAGAGAGAGCAATTAAGTGAGAAGAGGAGGAAACCTATAGAAACGGGATACAGCGGGATTTTGAAAACGTCGGGATGAATTTGATGCATAAACGTGTTTATTGATAATCTATATAAAGCCCTGTTTCTACACAGGGGCTCTAACAATTCCCCTAATTAAATATTAACCATGTTTCAGCTTGAACCTTAGGCATTAATTACTATTATTTCTGCTGCATCTGAAAGCAGGATGAATTCCTAATCACAGCCTCTTGTTTCTATTTGCAGTGGAAACCCCATTAACTTGTTTCTGTCAGCCATGTTTGTATATGGACGTTATTGATTCATTCACTCATTCATGTTGCCAATGAAACAGTGGTCGTTTCACCTTCAGTCCCGTTGTGTTTTTTTTTTTTTTTTTTAATTTCATGAAGTAATTAATTATTCTACTGAAAATTGTTTGGATGCTCTGTCTGCCCTCACACATCTCTGGAGTGCATATGCTGGTGTAAAACCTTATTATCTGAGAAGATGACCTCATGTAAATTATCATTGACAAGACCTATAATTCTATGCATTTGCTTATGTTATTATTTGTGGCGTGCGTGTGGGTATTGCCAGATCAAAAGGGAATATGGGTAACCCAGCCTGTTGATATGCATAAATAAACATTATTCATTTTGAATATTTTCAATTGACTGGAGACTGAAATAAAAAAGTTGGCAGCTATAATATACAGCACAACGATTAGAATTAAGTGAAGTCAATACGTTGCTGCTGTATTAATTAACCACATATTTCTGCTTTTTTATGAATGTGTCAAAAGTGGACATAATGGAATAAGACAACATACAAAATGTTTAAATAGTATACAACTCTCAGGCAATAATCAATTATCAAGAAACACCCTTAAACTTCTAAATAAGACTCTAAATTAGCCTGTATTTGGCCTAATTTGACATTTATCTAAACTTTATTTTTAAACATTGTTAGACTATATGTTATTTAAAGTAACAGAAACAAAAATGCTGCAGCATTTGGTGTTCATTTGAGGCTGAAGATACAATTTAGAGCAAATAACGAACACCTAATTCAACCCCATGATGATTCCAGATGAGAGCAATCCATTGCTCTGTGTTCGACTCGTCTATCTGGACTCGATCGATGCTTTCCGGTTTGGCCAGTAGAGTCTGAGGCTGAGCAGTGCATGGCTGAGTTGTGGAGATTCACAGCGATTTAAAGGTGAGGAGCGGGATTTTCATTTCAAGGCCACTTCTGGTTTATTTTGCGACACTTTTTTGTCGTTCATGTAACGTTTGCTGTCTGCAGTGTGAGACGTGGTTACTGTTAAGCGGCCAGAAGGCTTCAGTCTAAACAAAAGCTAGCACACAGCCAACCAGTTAGCACAGTTAGCCTGCTAGCTAGCCTCCACAGAAAACACATTTTTTAAATGTACCTCTTATATTGGCGGCATGTGCGACAACATTGCTGTTAGAGGTGTAACGGTGATTTATATTACATAACTGTTACTTCCCTCCATGTAATTGATAAGCTAAGCTAACGCTACATGTTGTATTAGTTAGCTACACAGCCACATTCCTTACTGGACGTCTGCTTAAAGTGGCTACATGAATAAAGCGTTTTGTTGTAGGGAAATGTAGTATTGGCTTTGTTAAATTGTTTAGTGTGTTCACGTCGATATTGTAGGTTTAGTTTTGCATCAGATTGTTGTTAAAAGATGCCAGAGAGCTCTCCAGTAACACTATTTTTGTGTGTCCTGACAGTCAGCCAGCATGGGTCGGCGCTCGTCTGATAGTGAGGATGACAGTCGCAGCAGGAGGAAGAGAAAACAGCGTCGCCGGTCATCCTCCTCTTCCTCTTCTTCCTCTTCATCCTCCAACAGCAAGGTGGCCAGTAGCCGGAGTCGAAGGTCCAGTCGCCGAAGTCGTTCTCGCTCCAGAGATAAAGACAGGAGGTCAGAGTGCAGAACAGGCTCTTCTTTTCTAATAAGTACAGACAGAGGGGGTGAGGGCTGGGCAGGCTGACCTGCCGAAGTGTCTTTGAGCAAGACCACGGATTATAAAGAAAACAGACAGTCTGGTGCTAATGCTGCATTTTCACCTCCTAGTTTCTCAGCAGCTCCAGAATTAAATGCCACATTTTCTCTGTGGTTGCAGACGTGAATCAAAGGGTGAAAATGTTGTTTGTGCATTTCTTGTCTTCTTTGTGTTCCTTCATCGTACTTCCGGTGGCTTGCTTGCTTTCTTTTACAGCTCATTGGAGGCTAATATGCTCTGATTTTTGCAGCAACAGTTAGGTGCAGAAGTCTGATGTAACTTTATTGAAGTGACAACCCACTTATAGTTGAGTTCTTACCATCAACTAGCTGCTATCAATTTAAAACACATTATCAGTATAAGTCTAATACCTTCACTGCCAATATTTCTTTGATATGTCTTTTTCACAGCAATAGGAAAAGCACAGATGCCACCAAAAACATCAACAATGGCTTTGTTCTGTTCAAACATCCCAGTAAGCAGTGACAGTGAGCCAGCATGCACAATACCGGGAAGCTGAAACTGAAACAGCTAAATGGAGTTAATCATCATTCATTTCATTATTTATACATGTGCTTTATTCTACAGTGAAATGTCAGAATTCAGTGAAAAAGGCATAATGCGGAATTGACATTTCTGTCTGTTTTATATGGGGAAAAAAATATTGTTTTGCTATAGCTTCAAAAACACATTTGTGAATCCCAAGGGTAAAGCCATGTGGGTAAAGAGAGAGATGTCATTATTGAGAAGTAACTCAAATACATTTCAGTTCGGATTTTATGTCATTCAGTGTTTTCCTCACCATGCAGTAACTTAATTTAAAACATTTGTTGAATGCCAGAAAAGTGTGTTTGTTTGGCATGTAGGCCTCTTTTATCTCTGATTTACGCAAATGCTGCATACTGATTTTAAAATTACTGCTGTTGATTACATGACTTTGTTCAACACTGGATTCTAATTGGTCAGTTATGTCACTCTACAGTCTGTTATTTCATTATGGTTGACGCTGCTTTGAATAACAGATCGTTCCTATGGATGCAGTTCTGATCTTGGACTGTGGAGGACCATCTTTGTTTCAAATTTTTGATTTCTTTAGTAAATAGTGTAGCATATAGTGTAATAAGTGGGATAATGTGCACAAGCCGGTCATTGTTGTGAAATAAACCCCTTCAGGGTGATGCAGTACCCCTCTGTAGGATCCTCGTTCTGTTTAATGAATAGTCGAAAAGGACTCTGCTGACCACGATATGAAATATAACAGTCAGATTTTTAATGACATACTCTGTTTTAGTTGGTCATATGTATGGTTTCCACAAAAACAATATGAATAATCATTATTAAAGTGAAACTAGCACTTAAACTTTTATGTATTTTTTTTGCTAAAGGTCATTATAGAGATGAAGCAGCAAAAAAAATTAGACAGCTCATTTTTAGTCGAGTGTCAGAAAATGAACAAAATCTGAAGGTTACTATCTTATACCTATTTTATAAGCTTCTCCTCATGTTTCAAAACACCAGACTTTGTTATTCAGCAGTTTCAGAGGCAAAGGGGAGGTTCAGTAATAATCAGACATCTTTACAAGTGGCTAGTGGCTGAACCTGGCCTCCTCTATCCATCTACAGCTGCCACTGGCTGTGTGTGGCTGTTCAGACAAGGCCAGTTGATGGTAATTATTTATGAGGCTTGGTCAAGGTCCATTACTGCTGATTGGAACTCATTGCCTGTCTGTACGGGATGGGGCAGGGTGGGCAGTGTAAACCCTGTGGGACCACAGACTCTCATCTATTAGCCATACATTTTGATCAATTAACCAAGACCTTGTGTGTGTGAAACAAGTTCCTTGAATAGGCTGACATGAAAGAGGACACACAATCTGTGGCATTTTCAACCTGTGTACACATTAAAGAGACCTGAAGTGGTAAAACAGAAGGGTGCTCTTGGTTGTTGACATTGTGACCACATACGTAACATGTATGCGGAAAGAGAGTAACTGTATCCGTGGCTGTGTGTGTGAGATACAAAGCTCGAGCAAGATCGGGGAAAAGGTGTGTGTGAGTCAACAACAAACATGAAATCCAACCTGCTAGGTGTTGTATCCAAGTGAAAGGCTCCTGTGTTAACCAGCGCTTCCCACTCCCATGTGTTTGAGCCATTATGTTTTTATTATGTTACACTCGTGCAAGCTTCTGAGAAAATGTGTGAACTAACGCCACCTTCCAAAACCCCTCAGCTCGCTTCTGTGTGTTTCTGTGTAATGTGTGAAGTGGTGTACGCAGGGCTGTGGAAGTTATTTCATAAGGCCCCGCTCACGGGAACCAGCCTTTGGAATACTAATGGATCTTTCCTGCGCTGCTCTAAGTGGTACAAATCTGGTTTGATAGTTCAGCCTCTGTGTTATTTGAATTGCTTTCCCTTTTCTTCTCTTCTCCTCTATCTTGCAGAGCTCCCAAAGGACCGTGTATGTGTTTTTTTGTGTGTGCTAAAAAAAAAAGAGATTTGGGTATTTTGGGCTTTTGTGAAAGAAAAGAAGAGATTTTAAATAATGAATATTGCTCAAACTGTTTGCGCAGTGAAAGGGGTGTAGTGGGGGGTTCTGCATTTACATTCACCCCCATAAATGCCTCCTGCTACATGATATCAATAGGAACGCGGTGTGAGTGGTGTTTGGAAAATAGACGCTGCACACACTGCTGTAGCCACATTAAAGAGCAGCAGAGCACCAAAGGGCCCCCGTGGAGGAACTGTAGGGCAGCTTGCATGGTCTCTGCTGCTCTTGGCCGTGGACAAGTGTGTTCACTAATGCAAAGTAGCCGTTAGCGCTGCTCATAGTAGGTGAGGTTGTCTGGGACATTAGGGCATATTTGCTCTTGAAATGAACAGCAAAACAAATTAGGGATACAGCATTCAATTGTGCAGGAGAGGGAAGAATTTCAGATGATGGTGAATGAACACAGAATGATAGAAACAGTGCTTGTTGTGGCAGCGTGGAGCATAATGATGAAGTGAGGAGGGAGCTGATACGGGAAGTGGTTGGTTTAGGTTTTATAGGTTTGTTTTATGGATAGTAAGAGAAGCTATGCAACAAAGCCGAATAACCATGGTAAAATTATAAACAAGTGTATATTCTCAGCGATTTTGAAAACCACATTTTTTTTTTTTTTTTTTTTTTTTTACCAACCATACTGGGCATTCAGAATACATTCTCATATCTCACTGTTGCACGTTTGCCAAAATCCCAAATGATTAATTGTCCACAAGCTTCTTCTGATTTATGTTTAGCTTTAAGGGTCCTGCCAATAACACAATTGAATTTGTATGTTTTTGGTCCACGTGCGTCCAGGAGAAGAAGACGTTCCAGCAGCAGTTCATCCCACAGTTCGTCTCGCAGGAGGAGGAGTCGCAGCACAGAGAGAGACAAAGGGAGGAGCCACCGCTCACACAGGTCACGCAGCCGAGACAGGAGGTAACGTACACACACACACACACACACACACACACACACACACACACACACACACACACACACACCCGTGAATTTTGCTTGTGAATATTTGATGGTTCATATTGTTAAATCTAACTATAGAGCTCAAAAGAATGTAATTTTCGACAATCTTCTTTAGATTAACCTTGACAAAATGTAAAGTTTCTGAATTATTGCAACATAATTTTTGTCTCCGAATTTTATTAGTTCTGGTACATAATAATAATGATACTTTATGACTAGATATGTATCTAACAATATTTTTAACAAGGTAAGGCAGATTTATTTGTGTAGGTAATTCAAAGTGCTTTAAATCGACAGAAAGGCATTAAGAAAAGATGTAAAAGAAATGCTTATAGGATTTAAAAAATAGTGAACCAAACAGAAGTTAAAGATAAGCTTAAATATAAAAAACGATATGTTTTATTTGCACTGAAGACAGAGTATATAATACGTGAAGAGAAGGAGTGATGAGCGATGGCTACATCATTTAGGAGTGACAAAAAGTTCGCCTTGAAATGCTCTTTGGGTGTTTGTAGTACAGATGCCATTGCAGACTTTTCTTATTAAAAAAGCAATAAGACTTTTGGAAGTTTACTTCAACGTAAACAAACACATCATTTCATATTTATGTCTTGTGTCATCAGACGGAGCCACATGGAAACTTGCGTCTTAAGTCTGGATTAGTATGTTGCGTGTGCATCGTATTCGTGTCTCAGTTTGTCCGGACTATCCGTCTTACTGTGTGAGCATTAATGAAACACAGCAGGTCAAATTACAACACCAGTTCAACCCTCCCCAAATCTCCTCTGGTTCTGTCCTTTCACTCACTAATGCATTTAAAACATCATTACCCATACATACTTTGTTAGATTATTATTGGTCAAGCTCACTTGTTTTTTTTTTTTGCAAAGAACTAACTTATTCATGCAAGACTAATGTGTACACACCTGCACTCTCTCTCTCTCTCTCTCTCTCTCTCTCTCTCTCTCTCTCGCTCCCTCTCTCTCTCTCTCTCTCTCTTTCTTTCGCTCTCTCTCTCTCCCTTCCTCCCTCCCTCTCTCTCTCTCTCCCTCCCTCCCTCCCTCTCTCTCTCTCTCTCTCTCTCTCTCTCTCTCTCTCACACACACACACACACACACACACACACACACACACACACACACACACACACACACAGAGTCATAGTCGGTATCCCTTTCAGAAACATAAAGGCAACATCTCTGTGTGTGGTGGTCCATGTCATTAGCATAGCTAATCTGGTGCTAATGAACCAGTAAACTGTGCTTTTTTTAAATCCCTCACACACACACACACACACACACACACACACACAAAAAACGTGCACAGACGCACAGTTGAAGAAAAGGTTGTCATAATATATGCGCAAGCAAGGCCCTTTGTTTACTTGTGTATGGCTGTGGGGGAGAGCAGAGATCATTTTAATCACAAAGGAAAAAGAGTTTTAATATCTTCATTACAGACGTGTCAGGATGAATGGATGATGCAACAGAGACGTTTTGACATACGAGTGGTTGATGGTGCTCTAAAAAGACACCGCACTTCAACCCATCATCCTAATGTTCACAGAACACTTTGTGGCTTCAGAACAAGCAACAAATTTCCATGTTGCACTGTGAACTGAAACCATTTATTGAGAGACTTTGTCCAAACAGTTTTCACACAATGTCCCGCTTCTCACTGTTGTACAGCGGCAGTCACTCACAGCGGCACCGGTGATTAAAACATCAGTCGAAAAAAATGGCATTACTGGTGTGGTGTGAGATGAAGGGTGGAGGGGATTTGGGAGATTTAGAACTACAGTCGATGACATTGGTGTTTACAAACGCTGTACTGTGATTAGGAGGGTTGCGTTGTGTAATCGGCTTAGCGGCGAGCGAGGAGCAGGTGGGTTGGGCTGGTGGTGGGAGTGCGTGGCGGGGTGTTACGAGGTGGAGGCGGTGTTGGAGGTGGGGATGTGCAAAATGATGGCATTGATGATGAATTTATGCAGTTATGTGATGGCAGCTGCAATTTGCGTCTGCAGAACTTTGTCGTTGGCTGCCACATGTGCGTTCCTTAGAATAATTCAGTGGAAATTTAGTTTTGTCGCATTATAAATGGGACTACAGCTGAAATGATTGGTCGACTAATTGATTATTGATCAACAAAAATCAATCAACAGTCTTGATAATCAATTATTCATTTTTTGTTGTTCCTTCTCCTCAAATGTGAGGATTTGCTTCTTTTCTTTATGTTGTTTTGAGAGTAAACTGAATCTCTTTGGCTATAAGGCTATTATGGAATAATAAGCTATATGGAGAGGTTACTTTGTACTCTGGGAAAGGCATTTTCCACTCTTTTCATTTTATAGACCAAATCATTAATATATTAATCAGGAAAATAACTGTAAGATTAATTGATAAAGAAAGATCATTATTTTGATGCCCTAAATGGGAATGTGAATATCCTGCATTCATGTGTTTTCTGCAGTATTAGGAATGACCGTAATATTAAGGTCCTGTACTGTACAGCTTTGTTGTGGGATGCTGCACATTCTGCATCCACTGTGGCTGTGGAATGAAAGCAGGTTGGTGTGCACAGGTGACTGCCATTAGTCAGTGGTGTGTGTGTGTGGATGAGGCTGCCTGAGCTGGCTGAGGGGCTGGCTGATGGATCAGAGGAGCATTGAGTGGACAGGACCTCATGATTGATACGCAGATAGGATATGAGGTGCTGCCTGCCACCCCCACCCCCAGCCACGCCAACCCGACACCACCCTCAGAATATGAAAGAGAGGAGCAAGAGGCCAAGCGGTTCAGCGACTGGAGAGAAGTTAGAAGAGAATGGGAAAGTGTGGAGAGAATAGGTCGAGTAAGTGTCGGAGAGGGAGAGAGCGGAGAAGATCCTGAAGGAGGAAAATGAAGAGGAGAGACAAAAGCGAGCGCCGGTAGAGGGAACAGATAGGCCTGAGAGAGGGATATTATTCAGAAGAAATGAGAATAATAACGTCGGCATCGGAATATTGCAGGGGAGAAGATTAGGACCATAGTGGGGCCGTCGTGGGTTGAAGGGAGGTGATATTATTACCTTCTTTTCAATCTCTCATGTATAAATAAAAAATAAAGAGATACATGAAATAAGAATAATGCTCCATCATGTGTTTACCATCTATCGTTGCTTCCTCCTCCTCTCCTCTCGTTCTTTCTTTCTCCTTTTTTTTTTCCTGCCCTCAATCAGAGGAAGGCCGGGTCCCCCAGAGGCAGTCAATCTTGCCCTGAAATGTAAAACAGACAAGAGGAGCAGATTACCTATTTGCCATTAATGTTTATTCTCTTTGATGTGAGCAGGCATACCAGTGTGTGTGTGTGCATGTGTGTGTATGTGTGTGTGTGGCAGCATGTGTGAGGTTGATTGAGCGTATGCATGTATGTGCAGATTTGCGTAGATGCATGTTCACTGGGGGGGGGGGGGTGTCACGGCCTAGTCTGCTGGGGGAGAGCAGAGCGGAGCATGGCAGCAGCGTACAGTGATCTGATGTGTACCCAGTCCCAACAAAGACGACGACGCAGCCTCTCATCACAGCCGGATCACAGGCACGTCTTTAGCTGAGCTCGGCGGAGCGGTGTAGTGCTGCGCTTTCATGGCCGTCCACAGCAGGGGTTAAATGTGTGTGGCTCAGTCAGTCATTCTGTCAGGCCTTCGTTCACTTAACAGTTCGCTTTAGAGGCGCGCGGAGGAAGGCAGGTGCGACAAATCCACCACTTGACCCATCAAAGAGAAGCTGAGCTTTTCATTCAGGGGTCGATATTCATGGGCGTGCATGCACTCACATAAGTGAACGTATACTGCAGGGCACATACAGTACACATGAATGCTTACATTTTCCTCATGAATATTTCAGGTGTGTGTTGTTGAGTTAGCAGGGCAGAGTGCTAGCGTCAGGGTTCAGCTTCATCACTGGGATGCTGTCATGAGTCTTAAGGAGAGTGAGACCTCTAATTAGCTGACTCTTTCCGAGAGGAGATACTGTATATATCAAGCTAAATCACCATGCTGGGATAACACACCAGAGTCAGGATTGTCTCAGCCCACCCTGGAGCCACAGAGGCTGGGATGAGTTCAGGACTGGTGCTTAGTTAGAGCAGAGGTGGGGCCAAGACAGACAGTCAGGGGCCGAATCTTATAAGTTAAAAAATATGCCTTTGTACTGCTACTGCAAATCCAAGCTGAACGTGTGACCCTAAAGATTTTTGTGGTATAAAAATCAGTTGTTATTCACTGTGGATGACTTTCTGAAAACATTCATTTACAGATTTACACAAGGTATCATTGCAGCATTTCCATACAATACAGAAGTACGTGGAGGTGTTATGAATAAGCCCCCGTCTCCTCAACCGATATCATGCCAAAGCATGTAACAGACCCGCCTGTCCACCAGAGGATACTGTGTCAGTTTCACATCTTGCTTCGCCGAGGAGTGATACACGTCTGTATGAAGGTACAGTACCAACAGGGGGCAACAAAACCACTGACTTAAGTTTAGGCAACAAAACCACTTAGTTAGGGTTAGAAAAATGTCATGGTAGTACTTAAGATAAGTGCTGAAACTGAGAAAAATACAAAAGGAAATGTAACATAAGTATGTAAAGCACGTCACAAACATTAACATAACTCACAAAACAAAACACCGGCCTCGAAAGTCCTTTGTTTGTTGGACCCATCCACCTCCCCTCCCACCTGTCTTTCTCTTGTTTTATTCTACGTCACTCGCTCCATTTTCTGACGCCTTTTGAGAGTCAGAAATACTTTGTCCCCAGGGGGGAATTGGGACATTACAGTTGGTCTTATATGAACATAATCAAATGTATGAAAATAGAAATAAAGGAGTAAGTAGCATGTAAATGATGTATATAATGCTTTAATATACTGTGTAATACTATATAGTATGTAGAGAAATATAAGTAAATAATAATGATAAGAATAAGAAATGAGAATATGAGAATGTTGAAAATGAGAATGAAAAAAAATTTATAACAAATAAAAAAAAAAAAAAAAAAAATATAAGAAGGGGGATCTGTTAAGTGTGTTAAATATAAGTGCACACATTGACCGCTGTTGTTGCCTGTTGTTGATTTGAGCATATTTTTTATACTAAATGCAGTACCTGTGAGGGTTTCTAGACAATATTAGTCATTGTTTTGTGTTAATTGAGTTCCAATAATAAATATATACATACATTGCATAAAGCAGCATATTGGCCCACTCATGTTGATAAGAGTATTCTTATAATACTTGACAGATCTCCATTTAAGGTACATTTTGAACTGATAAAATGTGAGATTAGTTAATTAACTATGGACAATCATGTATTCAATATTTTGATTGTTTAGATATTGATGTTTCTTGAAATATACAGTATAAATGCAGTGTTAATGCAAGGGCATTGTACAGTTGAATTATTGTTGAGTTAAGTCAGTATTGCACCTGAGAATAATAAGAAATGATGGGGTAGTAACAGCTAATGAGTGAAAAAAGTCCAGGTTCAGTCTATTGATACAGGGTGTCTGACACTCAGAGGCAGGAATGACTTCCTGTAGTGCTCTGTAGTCCATCTCGGTGCACTAAATGCACCCCTGTGTTTCGGGCTGACCTGCTAGAGCAGATTAGGTCCCAGATTTGGTCTCTTGCATCAAGGCTGACATGAATCATAGGATGTAATAATAATAATAATAATGCTAATAATGAGACACTTGAGTCCCCTTAGGCCCATTCTGCTTTCCGCCTTCAGAGAGGTCAGAGGTCAGGGTTGACTCAAGCCCAGCACCCAGAGCCAGCTAGTCTCATTGCCTTGGACTTCTGGTTATGAGACAGTCGACCACTAGGCCACCCTGTCATGTCTCGCTGCGGCTAGAATGAGGTAATCTAGATGTTTTCGCTCCATAGCTGTGCTTTCTGCGCTGGAGATCACAGGACTCCAGTCGTGTGTGTGCGCAGGGGTTGAGCGATGGCCTGGTATTTATTTCACACAGCAATTTTTCCCCCGTATGAGATGAGGTGTCGTACATCTGCTAGATAGCTTTTCCTGCCTAGCACCGACACAGAGCGCGCGCAAGGTCATCCAGGCGGCTTGGGAACGGGGAGGGTTGAGGTGAGGAACTGAAGGGAGGAGTGGAAAGGTCTTAGAAGGGGAGGAAAGCGAAGGCAGGGCAGTTGAGTGCAAGAAGACTGAGGTGGGGTGAGGAAACTTTATTGTGGGCGAGCAGTGTGGCCTCCCAGCTTTTCACTGCACCTGGATCAGCAATTCCCCCGTCAGGTGACAGGGTGGAAATTATTGTGCGTATTTGCGTCCAACATATATTTATTCACACAGCTTAGACTGTGTGTGATGTAGCAGGTGGTTTTGGGTGTCGCTGGCTTCATAAGGGAAACGGCCCTGAGTGTGTTTTGAGGACATGACAAGTGGAATCTGGTTTCCTCAACAAACCACTTGCTATTATGAGAGAACCATAAGGAATGGAGGTGCTGATGGATAGGAAATAAGATGAGGAAGAATGAAAAGAAACCCTAAATCCTTTTTCTTCTTTGTCTCAGTATCTCACTTCATGTTCTCACCATTTTATACTGGTCTCAGGTTAGCCTAGAGGATACTATACTGGAATTTAAGAGCATGCTTCTGGTTGTTTTTCATCCATCTGTCTGTTAACCCGCGGACTCTCAACATCTTGTCTTGCCCCTCTTCCACAGGATGACATTCAGCCCTTTCTTCCTTCTTCCCCTATTACTGGACTTGCAAAGTGTTGATTTAAACTGAAAGACGACCTGGTTTAGTTCGGCTGCGTCTTCTCTACTCCATAAAAATCAACATGCTTCCAGTCGTGAGATCTGAACGCGTTTGTTGTTGTGTGTATCTCTCTTTTCCTCTCTCTCTCTCTCTCTCTCGCTCTCTGTCTTACTCTCTTTCTCTGTGTTGTCTTTTTTATTTATCTGCTCTAAAGGCCAGTCAAGCGCTGCTCGGCTTTGTTGTCAGAAACCTTTATTTACCAAAGGGAGGAATAAGTGACTGACACAGACAGCCTCTTTCATCCGTGCCTCGCCGCAAGCAGTGTTCCCCTCTACCGCCAGAGGAAAACCCCCCTCACCCCTCACTTCTGCCAAGCCGTACCCCCCCACACCACCACCACCACCCCACTCCACCGCGCTCCTCCATCCTCCAGGCTCACAACACACTAGCCCTCTCCCCTGGGTAGCAACCTAGCTGTAGAGTCTGCACTGTGTAACACACACACAAAAAACTCACCTCACAAAAGGCATCACACCAGTCCTCTCACATGGACGATCAAATGAGGGAGTTAGTCCGATGGTCCCAAACAAAGACTAGCTTAACGTCAAAGTGATGTCCCTTTTCTCTTTTTATCTATCTGTTAAACAAACTGAGAGTAGTGACACTTAAATCCAGTTATGTTATGTTATGTTATGTTGTGTTAACTTATGTTATGTTATCTTATGTTATGTTATCTTATGTTATGTTATGTTATAGCCTTGGCTGGAGAGGTAGTTGCTGTGCTTGTAGTCTTGTGTGAAGAATATATCAGCTCGGGTATCAGCTGCCAAATTAGTGCGTCAGAAAAGACTCCAGCAAACTGATTTGGGCTTAATACAGAAAGTGATTTCAAAAATAGTAATTCACACTCGAGGTCATCATTCTCATAAATATGCTCTTAAAGAGAAGTAATTCGGTATTTCCCACAACTATCAAATTTAATAGCTTTTGTTTCCTAGTTATCTATATCTTTATTTTCACGCTTTTGAGTGCGGAGTTGGAAAGATGAAACCCATTTTCTTTGAGAAGATCCTTAAACTGTGGTTTTATTGGCATTTAAAACAAACAAAAAAAATGCAATGTAAAGATATAGAGGTCTACCTGAGCAGAGAATGAGGTGTCTGTCCCTCTGTGTGTGTTATATTCAGAGCTTTTCCGTCCTTCGGTGACATAGCCGGGCTGGCTGCGAGTGCTTTTAGTGCATGTGAAAGTGCTCCACTAGCTAGCTCATGGCTGCCACTCTGCACTGCTCTGGTACGGTGGTTACAGCTGGTAACGCCGTCCAGGCCGTTGCAGAAGCATCGCACCCACGGATATTGTTTTCACTGTCGCTGTATGGAAGCAATAGAAATGCTCCCAATCTCACATTCAGCACCTTTGTGTATGTATATATATGTATATGTTGGTAAAATAGACAAATTAGAAAAATATTTTTTGTTTTGTTAGTTTAGTTTTTTTGTTCTTCATAACTTTATCACATGGCCACTCATGGTGATATACCAATACACGAGAGAGATAGACACTCCTGTTTATAAGTAGCATTTAATGTACTGGTCCATAAATAAAAATTACCAGATTATGAGCTGTGTAGTTGTGAAATGGGGACGATTTACTAATTAAATTTTTCCAAACATTGCAATGAACATAATTGTTTTCGAGAGTGCAAGCATGTCTAAAGATTCAGTGTTCCCAAAATAACTATAATAATAATTATTACATTATACAGTAAGTTCTTCATGTTTATATAGGTTTTGGATTTTAACAACTCAAAAAAAAAAGTTTTTTGAAGTTTACAGCTCTAATCATTGACAGCGCTGCATAATTTTCCTTTTTGAAAGCTGTTTGAATGAATGCAGAGCTTTGTGATTAATTTAAGTATCATAGAGAGCAGACTAGTTACTTTATACGAAAGACAAAATGTGTCTGTTTGATGACTGAAACCCATTAGAAGTTTGACACCCCCACTGTTATTTCTTTGGTAGAGACACACGTGCAATGTTTTGCAAATAAAACCTCTATAATGCCAAAGACGAATACATGCAATCAGCCTTCATTGTGTTCACTTTATGACAGTGAAAAGCCTCATCCGTCTGGCCAGACCAAGAGAAAGACAGAGACAAACGCTTTTAGCTCTGGCATAGGAAAATGAACACCAAATGTATCTCTCTCTCTTTCCATCCTGCCTTCTCTCTGTCTCTCTCTCCTATTTAAGCTTCTTGAAGTTCTTCCAAATTGGGTTTTAAATGCCAATTAGGAGGTTGAATGTAGTAAAATAAAAGCAAATGCAGGCAGGATGGCCTCACCTTCTGGCTGGTTAGGCTTCAGAGAGAGCCGAGCCGGACCTTTGGCTCCCAGCGAGGCTTTGAGAGAAATATCCTGCCTAATGAACACATTAATTAGAACCATAACTATTTATAAGATGATAATTAGAAACGAAGGGAGGTAAACTGGGCTTTTCCTGCAATTAATGGAGGATTAATTACGGGAGCTAATGAAGTGGATTTTTGAAACGCGTGGAGGTGAAGTACAGAGATGTGCAGCTCGCTTTGTGATCACTGGCATAATTATTTTTTCCAGCGCCAAAGCGTTTGAGGCCCTGGTCCTCGCCGGCTCAGGCCGGCTAATAAGCATCATTGCATCGTTATATATGCACTTAAAAAGACTTGCCACTGAAATGACTGTCTAATTATTTCTAATTGGCAGGCCCTGTGTGTTGTCATTGAGCTGTTTGGAGCCGCAGCGGAGCCCTGGGTCTAATAACGCTCTGGGCGGAGAAGGAAGGGGGAGAGAGATAGAGAGACAGTGATACATAGAGAGAGAGTAAAGACGAGGGGGGGTCTACCAGTTGCCTGCTGCTCATAGCCAGACCTGCACATTACCCCCCGTGCCACTCGCCCAGCAGGACAGCGGGTCCTAGAATGACGCCCGGTGCACTCAGAGGTCACCTTGCCAAGTAGCCGATTAGCAAAGTTTTATTTTATCTGTGCTTACCCCCCCCCCCCCTTTTAATTAACAGCTTCTGCTCTTAATTTATGCACAGATAAACGCCACCGTCTGTCCACAGTTCTTCTTTTCACTCTTAAACATGCTACACACACACACACACACACACACAGAGGGAGGGAGGGAGGTATGTGCTGCGTGTGATTCAGTGGCCAGGTTTTGAGCCAGTCCGTAGAGACGCATGCTAAGAGAGCATGCATGGACAAACCTCAGTCAAGCGTGTTTACCTTGTACTCTACTTATGCTCTGGCTCAAACCATATGGACACCATCGTTCTCTGGGACTCAGAGGAAGCGTGTGTGGACTTATATAGTCAGACTTTACAATATGCTGGCACAGTCACTTTCAGACTACTTAGCGTTGACTTTTTAGCACCCATTTATCAAGGGGTTTATCAAGTAAATATGTTTACAATAGATTTACATTTTCATTATTTGAGGCATTGATCTCCATTTAGGCTGCGGTCGTACTCGCATGTTTTGAGAGTGTATGCGCTACGAGAGTGTTTGAATGATGGCCTCGGATTATGTGTGTGAGCACTTCACTTAACTCGTCCTAAGCAGAGCCATGTGCGTCGTCCTGCCAAAAAACACTCCCTCATTCCTCCTCTCCCTCGCGGACAACTTGAGAGCAAATTGCCAGCTAATGGAACCACTGCCTGCACTTGTCAGTTCACTTTGGACAAGCAAAGGAACCACACAAACACACACACATGCCGACACACACAAGCATGTGGTTTCACTCACACGTTTAGTAATTTATTTGTGGAAAAAGAAGAGAAAAATGAGAGAGAATGGCAGAGAAATGAAACAAGGATCATGTGCGCCTTGACTGAAACCTTGACAATCTTTTTGAAAGTAATGAAACACTTTCTCAGCATGCGCATGAGTTTTTCTATTTGAAATTTGTCTTCCTTTTTTGTTCTGTCTATCCATTCGGGGTTTTGGCAGAGTCGAGGACATGAGGATGAAGTGGAGATAGATGGATCGCCCAAAAGGATACGTGGCCAACTGTCGTATGATTGGCTGAACAAAGAGCAGACTTCTGTGACTGGTTGAACAGAGAGCCCGACGTCGCGATTTTGGCTCGAAATCAAAGCAGGAAAAATGTAATTATTTTAAATGCAGTCAACAGTTTTGTTGGAGTGGAAGTTTGCCAGATTTCTCTGTAAACTCTGTATTGACACTCGGGGAAAAAAAGTGGGATAACAAAGCGTGCGCCGTGTCTCTCAAGCACTTCTGCAGCTGTGTAATGAATGACATTTATGCCATCACTGTTACGCGGCATCATTTGGATCCTGATGAATAGCGCATAGCAAATCAAATCAAACTATTTCCATCCCTACTACAGATTAAAAGTGTTTAGATTTTTTAAATAGAAAAATAAATACATACAAAATATACACATTTATTTTGTTATATATTTTATTTTCTTATATATATTTTATTATAATGTTATTTTTTATAAATGTGTTTTTATTTTAATTTTCTTACACTGCTTGGGACATTTAGCCTACAAGAAGCGACAGATGTAGTGGAGAGGAGAGGGTTTTTTTGCCTGAGGGTGGAGTGTTTTCTCTCTATTCATTTCTTGATCTCTCTTTCTGCATTTCTCTCTCTCTCTCTCTCTCTCTCTCTCTCTCTCTCTCTCTCTCTCTCTCTCTCTCTCTCTCTCTCTCCGCCCCTTCTCCTTGTTCAATCTTGACAGCAGTTCTTAAAAAAAAAAAAGATTTTTAGAAACTTCTTTATGAGACAAGCCTCTGTTCTGTCAGAAGACAACTTTGTTATTCCACTGAAGAGGGGAAACTAATAGTTTTTTACAGGGCGCTATTCCAGTTGTGTCTTGGGTGTTTAATTAAGTGTAGTTTCCCTTTAGTAGTGGAATGTGTGTCTGCTTTTTGTCGGCCCGTTCCTCTGTGCCTTTTACAGTCCACCCACATGGTTTGTCTCAGCGTTTATGATTTTTCTTATACCGGAGTTGTGAGGTTCCTAAATCACTTAAGCACACGGGGCCGAGCAGTCCACATTTAAACAATAAAAGGCTGTTATGCTAAGGGCCCTCAGATCTCCTACCACTTCATAAATACATGCGTATAAAAGGCAGAAAAATACATCTTCCCTGACCAGAGAGAGAGGGAGAGCGAGCGTCTGAGAGCACACCTGCTAATTGGAGCCAGCTTGATGTGAAGCACGGCTGTCTGCTCGGTCCTCTCCATAAGTCCCAATCTTTTCTTTTTCATTCTCCCCCTTTTTTGTTACCCTGCTTGTTCTTGACTCCCCAACTTCTTTTTCCTTTATCTTATCGTTACTTCTCCCTCCATAGCCTCCCGCTGTCCTTCACCTATTGTTTCCCCTTGTCTATTATGCACTCCCTCCCCTCCTCCTACAGCTTTTCCTCCCTCCCTGCTTTCCACCCTCATACAGATGGAGGCAATAACAACCAAAACAACTCTCTCCTAACTCGGCGTAACTAATTGTTCCGGGCCGTGATGGATGGAAGGAGGAGAAAAAGTGGGTTTCAATTGCGTGAGTGGCTGTGAGCGAGTTGGCAAGTTAGCACCTAGTCTGAGCGTGACCTTCACTCGACCTCGTGTCTGGGCTGAGTGGCTGAGCCCGGGCCCCCCTCGGCTCCAGCTGCTAATGGGTGTCATGTCGAACTTCGGCTGCACGGGAGGTTAAAGGTCGCGGGTGCGCACCAGACGGCCAAGTTTAGGATTGCGATGAGGAGGCTGAGTGACACTGGGCATATGCGCCAATGAAGACGCTTGGTAATCAACACATGGGCATGCAGCGGCGCACACGCACGTCCATGCGCATAGACACACATGGGAACCACATCTTGCTGCAGAAGTCATCTTTTCCCTCATCGCTGGCTGGCCGTTGTAGGTTCATATAGATCTGAGGGGTCTGTGAAGGCCTTTGAACTCTGCTAAATGACTTGACCTTGTGGCTTGTGGCTGTAACCGTGTGTGTGTGTGTGTGTTTGGGTGGGTATGGAGAGTGGGGGTGGGGGGGTAGTGAGTGGGTGGCCTGCATGGGGTCTCATTACTGCTTCACAGCATAGCAGGGCATTGCAGACGTTTGTGTTGACGACTGCTAAATTAAAAGCAAACTGAAGATTATGACAAATCTAAACATTGCTTTTATGAAGCAGAGGGGGACGGAGAAAAAACATTTCTGCGAATCTTTCATGCTCCGTCTTTGCTGTGTTAATTGTGCTCACAATCAGCTACTTTGCAGTGATTCCTTGTGTGTGTGTGTGTGAGTGTGTGTGTGAGTGTGTGTGTGTATTTATGTTTCTGTGTGGGTGTGCATGGTGGATGACTGAGTGTGTGTGTGTGTGTGTGTGCGTGTGTGTGCGCGTGTAGTGTGAACCGAGGGAACAGATAATGTGGCTGCTTGGAAGGAGGAAGCAGCTTGGGAAATGATTTCAACAGCTCTCATAATTAGAGGAATATCATAAATTAAACTTGTGTCTGCCGTTGCGTTTGAAGAGCACTCAAAAGTAATAAATTCTGGATGGTTAACATATTTGCATTCCATTCAGCAGGCAGCGTCAGGCAGGAACAGCTGTTTTCCACGTCTTTTGGCAGCAGGAAATGCACATTGCTCACTCAAGGTGCTTTTAGACACATTGAAATGGTGGAAAAAAAAGAAAAGTGACTTTTAACTTGAACATGAAGCTGCTGCTGTGTGCTCTGTCACTGGAAATAACTCGGCGGGGAACAGCGCATTAATGAAGTTCTTCAAATATGGATCCTCTCACTTTCAATAGGCCCGTTTCTTTTTCAATCTGTCTATTGCTTGGAAAAGTCGACTGGCAAGCTTTTTTGTAGTCTTTGTGTGTGGGTGTGTGTGTGTGGAGGGGAAGGTGGGCAAATCTAAGGTTTTACCGTTAACCTATCAAGTGGTGGGCTGGTTAAAGTCCAGGTAAAGTAAAATCAGAGATTTGTTTCTAAACACATCATGATACATTAAAGAATAATCCCTGAAAACGTGAAAGAAACTGAACTATATCATACTCAGTGTGGGGTTCGACTGGCAGATATTCCCCCATTGTTGTGTTTAGCCTGAAATCATGGCTTGATGTCGCACTGGAGCCATTAGAATAACCTGCATTGCATCGGTGGTCTGGTGGACCGTCAAAAAACCCATTAAGTTTTTACTGACCGTCCGGCCCGGTCTGTCCTCGCTGTGTGTGCTCCAGGACTGAGCTCACTGGCCAACCACAACCAAACTTGTGCTTACGTCGTAGGCTCTGCCATAGTAGCGCCATTGCAGCTGTACTGGTGGATAAATTGTTTTCAGCTTCACAAACACAGCGAAATGATTCGTATCACTATCAGAATTTGATTGATTTGCACAGTTGAATTACTTTATCCTTGTTCAAGTTAGCATACAGCTAAACCTGCTCATAGAGCAGTTAACATGCAATAGTAGCGCATAGCAGTGTGAGACATAATCAGCATTCGCTCGCAATTGACTTTGGTTTGCCGCCTTCTGGAAAAATGGAATAACCCTCTCCAAATAATAATAATAAAAAAATAAATAAAAATTTGACCCGCTGTTTAATAACATATTTTTCAGTGATGTGACAAACTCAGAACGCATTTCTTTTTGCTTTACCCTACAGAGAAGAAGAAGAGTAGAAGAACAAATTGTAGATAAAAAGAATAAATAACAAAGATTTAAAATAAATTTGAGTGTTTCCAAATACATCCTTAATAGTTTGCAGTACCTCCTTACACATCCTCTAGAAGAAATTAATCAGAAAACTGCTATGATTTATATGTTTTTCTCGGCAGATACCACCTCTTATATGTTTGTACAATTAGAATAAGACACCATATCTGTCTAGTCTATCCAACATTACACAGTAAATATTGTATAATAATATTAATATTTTAGCTACAATTAATAGTTGTTAGATCAGTCCTGTACACCTCTGAAATAATGAAACATGATATTGCAGTTTTCTGTCCATATTTAAGCTGTGGCTTAGACTCACAAAAAGTTGTGGTTGTAAAAAGAATGTAGTTATATTTTTGTTAAAATGACTAACTAGCACAGTTAGCTTATAATAATATACAATATGCACAGATACCTCCTGAGTTAATGGAAAAAGACAAATGTAGTGTACAATGGAGGGTACTGGCACAGAGGCTCGATACTGACACTTGTAGAAGTCTCAATGAAACAATACCAATATAAAATCCTATCACATTATTGTGATCAATCATTTGTATTCCTTATCATTAATACAGTATCTAGCCAGAAACAGATTGTCATTTAAAAACATAATAATACACCTGTATGCCCTCTTCTTTAGCTATTAGTGTATTGTTGGTGAAAGACTCTGGTCAGACAGGGGTCACCGTCGCCAGTATCCGCTGAAATGTGATAGGGTTAAAGTTACATAGCCATTAATCATTGCTGCGCCACATGGACCAAATGGACAGGGACGCTGCCCGGGGCATCGCTGAGAACATCGCTTGCTGTGTGGTGGGTTTTTTTTTGCCACAGGACAAATGCAATATGGACGTGAACTTTGTTTTGTCCTCCCTACAGAGGATGGCGGCTGGGGAAACGAAGAAACAATATGAATATGTGGAAGATAAGGTTAAAGGAACAGTGAGGATAATTGGTCTTTTCGTGTGTGTGTTCATGTGTCCCCGGTCCCTCCACTGCGTCGTATGAATAATGATTTTAAATGGGGTCAGATTCCATTGGAGACGTTCACCTGTATCTGACACTAGTGGTATCGCGTCGCTGCCATTAATGTCCAATTTTCAATGAAAACAGAAATAGAATACAGACTGATAAGGGTAGCACACCATCCAGCTTCACACCCAACCACATAATTACCCCAATGGGCTGTGGTGAGGGATCATATCCTGGCGCGCACCGGGGGGTCAGTGGCGATAAGCTTCAGCCTGGCTCCCAACATGCAGCATAATTACTCTATTGATAATTCACCAGGAAAACGGCCATAGCCAATCGCTGAGCTCCGATTTAATGGATTGGACTGTGAAACGAGGGAATGGAGGAAGGAGGTTGTGTGTGTGTGTGCGTGTGTGTGTGTGTGTGTGTGTGTGTGTGTTGGGGGGGGGGGGGGGTACGTGGGGGCAACCAGCGAGGGCCTTTTATTAGAAATGAAAATATGTTTAGGCCATAGGGGGACCCATTTTCCCCGGAGATAATAAGGCCAATAAAATGTAAAGCAGGGAAAGGGCTTGGCATGGGGTCCAACTGTGGCTGTTTATCTGTGTGTCCTGCATTAGCCCATTTATCCCCAGCCCAAATTAGCTAATCATTCTCCAAGGGGAAGGACTTGGTCAGGAAATTGACATTTAGCAGCATAGGCTCACTCTATTAACTACAGTAAATTTAATTTGCTGCACACCCCAGAAGTGGGCTGTTTTCTTTGCCATCAGAGGGAGAAAGAGAGAGAGAGAAAGAGAGAGAGAGAAAGGGAGAGATTGTGTTTATTGCATCTGCTGCTTCTGGCCACAATTTGCTTGGCTGTAAATATAAGACTTTGGTTTGGAACACTGCAACTCTGTTGTATTTCCCCTCATGTACTGTTGATTACAAACATACGCAGGCATTGTCAACACATAGATTCACTCATTCCAAGGTCTGTTGGGGCCATTGATGGATTATCTCGCTTGGAGACTCCAAACCCCAAAAATGCCAATGTTTTTCTTTTGCTTTTTTTTCCATTAGATGTGATTCCCTGACAAGCCTAATCGTAGCTCCAGTAAACACTGTATTAAACACGCCGAATCAAATGTCCTGTGACTGATGACTGTTTTCACCTCTGCCTCTGAATCTGATTTTTCATAATAACTATTTTTGATCATCACTCCAGGGTGTCTGCTTTAGTATCTGCTCTGCAGAAGGCAATGAGTCTGATTTTACTGTGGGCGGGGAAAGTTATTAATAAAGAAGAAATAGGGGCACTGTAGCTCAGTCGATTAATCAATTAGTAGATGGACTGAAAATTAATCAGCAAATATTTTATCTATATTTTATAAACATACATTAGCAGGTTAAAGCTTCTCAAATGTGATGACTTGCTGTTTTTTTGTCACATCTGTTTATAAACTTGTATTTTGGACTTTTGTCAACCAAAACAAACCATTTGAATACATAATCTTAAACTCTGGGAAACTGTAGCTCGCACTTTTCACAATTTTCTGACATTTTTTAATTCTAAATAGGTATTTACCAGAAGCCTGTTCAGAAGTTTATTGGAAATGAGTCGTTAAGCATGAAATTAACATCCAAAATGACTAATCGACTAAAGAAATCTTAGTCAACTATGACCAAAATGACCGAGGGGGCAGCCCTACATTTTATAGATAAAACGATTAATAGAGAAAATAATTGGCATACTAATTGATAATAAAAATAATTATTAGCTGCAGCCCTATTTTTGTCTTTCATAATGTAAAAATGTTTTTTTTTTTTGTCTTCTATCACAGTTAGTTGAATGTCTTTTAGGTTTAGGAAAAAGGAGACATTTGAAGACAACGGCTGCACATTTTCTCACTAGTTTCTGAATTTTTGTTTAATGATTGATAATCTGTAGATTAATCCATAAAGTAAATAATCAGTGTCATTGTAGCCCAGATTGGAAACATGAACATGGAACTAAACTATGTGTCACGTATATTGTATGTAATAAATATATGATTATATTTTAATGATATTGGTTATTGGCTGACGTACTGTGATTTTAAAAAAGGAACGTCAGACATTTTTTTTGTTTTGTGTATGTTTTTGCTCAAAGAGACCATCTCTTTTAGAGACCTTGGACTAGTGCAGCTACTCTCCAGTGATCAGGATCGCCCCGACCTAATTGATTGCAACAGTTGTCAGAGTGTTGTCTGTTAGGATGGTGACAGGCGTCTGAAGAAAATGATTAGTTTTCTGTCGGGAGAGAGACAGCTCTGGATGTCCCAAACTGCAAACTAATAAAGGGGGGAAAGCAATAAAGCTCGTGGACAGCAGGTTTGACTGTTTTTATAGACAAATCAATAAAATGATAGATGATGGAAAATAACGGCTTCTCAGCTGCCGATTTCTGCTGGGGGTTCAAATCACGGTCCTTCCCACACACACATGCACACATGCACGTACTCTGACACAGGAAACACACACACACACAAGCACAATATGTTGAAAGGATTTTGTCTGCGTTAATAAAGGCATGTGCAATGACACATAAATAAGCGGTTATGTTTTGGTAATTTGTGTCTCTGTGTGTATGGCACCACATTGAAGCATGAGTTACACTTTCAATTCTCTTTTTGTTGATGTCTAAATGATGTGTGTGTAACTGTGTGTATCTGTGTGTTTACTGTATGTTTGTGTGTCATAACTAACAAAGTAAATCTCCTGCTGTTAATCTTTTTGAGACCAGAGGGCCATTGTCAGGATCAATACCAAGGACAGGCCTTCCTCTGAGCCCGCCTCTAATTGGCTCCATTTCTAGTGTGTGTGTGTGTGTGTGTGTGTGTGAGTGTGACAGTGTATGCGATTGTACATAACTGTATTATTAGGTCCATACAATGAAGGATGAATTTGTCCACTCCAGGAAAATTTTATCCTTGTGACTTTTATTTTACGTATTGTTAACCGATGCAAATGTTACAAAGTGTTAATATAAACTGGGCTGCAACTCACATTTATATGTTGATTTTTTTTCTTCAATTATTCAATAATCCGCTTGGTCTGTAAAATGTCAGAAAACGGTGAAAAATGAAGGTCAGTGTTTCCCAAACCCAAGATGATGATGTCTTGTTTTGTCCACAACTCAAAGATATTCAGTTTACTGTCATAGAGGAGTAAAGAAACCAGAAAATATTAACATTTAAGAAGCTGGAATCAGAGAATTTCTACTCAAACCGATTAGTAGGTCATCAAAATAGTTCAATTCAGTGGTTGACACGTAATCGATTAATCGTTCAGCTCCAATGTAAAGTCACCATCTCCAGGAAGTTGCTCTTGCACTGGGCTGGGCGTTATTTACAGTAGATTTAACTTGTTTGCAAGTCTTTATTAGATCTCATTATCACATATCATCTTATAGTGTTTGAAAAAAAAATATGTTTAACAGCAAAAAACAGATTTCAGTAGACTTTGACAGCAATACAAAGGTATATGCTAAAATAAATAAAGGAATAAACGCTGGCTGTTTTACTGAATACTTAACCTGAGTTGGACTCACTAGCATTAGCTGATTCTTGTCTGCTGTGATTCGAGCTGCAATGATTAATTGATTAATTAATCAGTAACTATTTTGAGAATTGATTTATTGTTTGAGTATTTTTTAAAGAAAAAAAAATCTCTGACTTGAGCTTCTTACATGTGATTTTTGTTCTGTTTTCTTTACTCCTTTATGACAGTAAACTGAATATCTTTCAGTTGTGGACAAAACAAGACATTTGAGGATGTCATCTTGGGCTTTTGGAAACACTGATCAACATTATTCACTGTTTTCGGACATTTTACAGACCAAACAACTAATACTCGTCAGATTAATCAACAATGAAAATAATTGTTAGTTGCAGCCCTAATTGTGACTATTTTACGACACAGTCTTACAGGGAGAAATCCATCACAGTAGCATAACAGACTTCCTCCACAAGCAATGAACTGAATCACCTGTACGGCCGTGCATCCACAAGAGGAGTTTTCCTCCGTGGGAGCACGCTCCATTGCTTCTACTATTCATATTTCTTTTTTATATCACTGTTGCTGCAGGCATGATTAACTGACAGCTAAATCAAACATTCTCAGCCACATTTGCTGGGAGTGATCAAAAGGCATTCTGGGAAATACAGGCAGTAATTACATGAAGTACAAGGTAGAAAGTGGATATAATCATAATTGAGTGTGAAGACTTTGAAACAGGTTGGTGATATTTAACACTGCAATAGTATTTGAAGGTGTGTTTGTACAAAAAAACAGTACCAGAATTCACCTTATCGTTTCTTGAGGAAAGCTGCAAACTTGTCTTTTATCTCGTCCAGGTCTCATTCTCGCCACCGGCGGTCCCGCAGTAAGAGCAGCAGTCGCAGCCGGCGAGGGACCCAAAGCCGCAAAAGGAGCAGCAGCCGGAGTCGCCGGAGGAGCCGCAGCCACAGCAGAGAGCGGGACCGCAGCCGGCGCAAAGGCCGTGACCGAGACAGGGAGAAGGAGAAGGAGAAGGAGAGGGACAGAGGAAGAGACAGAGACAAGGGCAGAGAGGACAAGAATAAAGACAAGGCAGTCAAAAAGGGGTGAGTGACGAATGACTTTGTACATGCCAGCACACATGTAAAGGTAGACACGAGCACACTTAAAGTGTTGGGTTGGCCCAGCTCAATCTAAACTGTAGTTTCAGAATATTTTTGGTCAGTAATACAGGCCTAAATATGGAGCTCAGTCTCAGCACCTCCATCTGTCCATCCATCACTTGATCCTTCCATCCATCATTCCCTTTCTTCCTCCATTTCCCCTCACAATCAAGCACCAGGCCACACTGGCCTTGTAAAGTGATATAATTCCCTCTTGTAAGAGAAGGTGTCATGGGGAATACATGGCAGGTAGGAGTGCTTCAGTTTTTAGAGGATGTTTTGGTCACCAGATGACGTCTGATGTCTTTAACTCCACTTTTCACCCAGTTGCAATAAGTCTAGAAACATAACAACATCATATGCATCTCTGATGTCTTTGGTGTTTATAACCAGAAAAAAAGCAATAAATGAGAGCTTCGTATTGACATGAGAAATGTAGGAAAATGACATCTTCACTTCACAAGAGTATGTCTTCTAAAGGCTGTAATACAGGTTTAGAGTCATGATTTTTAAACAGTGGTATACTCCACTACTGGTATAATGACCTAAGAGGCCTCTCGTTGCCTCTACCAGAATAGCACCCTCAATCCGTCCCCAGCGCGGCATGCTCTAATGTGATTTGAGGCTACTGTAATACGACTGGTACCCTGTTGTTGTCTGTCATATTGAATGGCACAGATGTGTGTTTCAGACTATGGATCCCATGAGTGGTGCAGACCAGCTGCTGTGCTAGAACAGGTCAGTTTATGAGATTTCAGCTCCCCTGGTGAACTGCATCAAAAACTCATGGTACAGTCTATATTTTGCATGGGGCTGTCAATCAATTAAAGTATTAAATCGCAGTTAACCACAAATTAATCTCACATATTTTATTATTTATTATTGTTCAAAATGAACCTTAAGGGGGATATGTCAAATATTTAGTACTCTTATCAAGTGGGAGTGGACAAATATGCTTTCTTTATGCAAATATATGTATATATTTATTATTGTAAATCAATTAACGTCACAAAACAATGACAAATATTGTCCAGAAACACTCACAGGTACTGCGTTTAGCATAAAATTATGCATTATTTAACCTCCTTTGCAACAAGCTACTATGGCATGGTTGGTAACAATGGATTCCTGAGGTTTTCTAGTTTTGCATGACAGCAGTATCTTCACTCTAGCTTTAAAAGTGATGCAGCTACAACCTAAAATGAAATAATTGACTGGTGTTAAAAGGAATTTGTGTTAATGTGTTATTACTGCGTTAACTAAACAAAACTGCAGTACATCTAAGGACATCTTATTCACCACTGTCACAGCACTTATTCTGGAAACTGTGTGCACTGTATCTCATTAAGTGAAGTTTATGCTAATTATTGAGAAAATGTATCTTTGACAGTGAATCTTAACTGAGATTTTTTTAAACAAAGCTCATTTTATTTTATTTAGCAAGTACTATGAGGAGATATAAGCGAGGAAAACATGATTAGAAGTGAGTGTTAGGCATTCACATATTCAAGCTATGGTTTCTTGTTTATTTAGAATTGCATCCTTTGTAAATTATATTTCAAATAATGATTTATACGTTTAGTATACTTGTTAGAGATGTTAATAATTAACCGTTTAACCGATAACCGACATAAAGCATTTTAACTGATTAACGATCTTTGTTAAACAGTTAAAAGAAATATGAATTAATAAAAAGCTGAGAAAAGAGTGAAGCTCGTCCAACTTAAGAGAGAGATTAAGAGCCGCACAGATACAGATACTGGCTTCGGACTCCCAGCTTCGGAGTTGTAGTTTGTAGCCTCGTAGCATTTATTCATAGACAAACTGTGCACACACTGTCTGCTACAGCTACGTTCACAGCTATAAAGTCACCAACAAACCCACACTCACCACCACACACACGGTCTGTCAGAAGCTAAGTTACGCTACAGTGGGCATGAAGCCACCGGCAGCGCTAGCAGCTAGTAGCTGCTAACATAGCACAAACACACACCCTGTTTGTCGCTATCGGTAATCTGGGCAGACAGAGTATCATTACGCTGGGCAGACACACAGCTGACAACCTGTTCAACTAAACTAAATGTGCGCAGGAGACTTTTACTGGAAAAGCGGTTGCAGATCCATGACACTAAACGCAGCACCGTGGCCGCGAACGCTCCCAGACGGTGAACTGGAGACAGTGAACGCAGCACCATGGCTGCTACAGTAGCTCTCCTGATGGTGAACTGGAGACTCACTTGTCTGTTGTGCTCATATACTGCAGCTGGCGCACCGCTGCATGCACGGCACAAATCTTGTTAGTTAACGGTTAATAATCGGCTAAAGAGGGTCGGTTATCTGTTAAGAATTTTTTTTCAAAATTAGCATCTCTAATAGTTAGTAGAAAAGATAGAATAGATGCTTTGGTATTAAGCTACTTTCTATATGCATATTTAGCACAACTTTTTTCATCCTTATGGAGGCTGTATTGGTCATCAATGAAGACCTTGGGGCTTTGTGAGCAGAACATGGCGTTTTAGTTTTAAAGAAAAAGAGCTCTATTTATTTGAAGCCATTACATATTGCCTTTCCTTAGATCCATATCAGGAAAACAAATAAAGCTAACAGTGAAATGTAAGGCCAGCCGACTATATCTATTTTCTTATTAAGGCTTCAATATCCTTCAGCATTGATAGGAATCTCTTCCTTTATCTCTGACCCCGCTTTAGCTTGTCTGTGTGCATGCACGTGTGTGCTGATATATGTAGTAAGTTTGTTGGTTTGTGTGTGCGTATGTGCATGCATTTCCACCTGTGGCAGCGCTAATATATTTCAAACTGTCTATCCTCTTATCTGGCCTTCCAATTTACTTCAACCTGTGGAGGTATGATGTTGGAATAATTTTGACTAAACCATGTGGAGCTGACCTGACATCATACCAGATGACACATACAGTACATACATATAGATACTTTTATTAAATCTGGCTATTGAAATAATTATCTTGCATCAAAGTTCTTGCGTGTAGGTTTTTTTTTTTGTCACGGTTAAATGATCTTTTTAAGGCTCTTAAGTAATCACTAATGATGTGCTCTGCTCCAAGAAGTCAAAGTAATGTGATTATTACTTAAAAACACACTGCAGTTTGTTGTTAAATTTACATTGGTGTATAGTTTGTGACATTATTTAAATAGTTCATGAAGAATAATCATGAATATTTGTGTGATTGTCTCTAGTAAATCGCAATTAGTCACACATTTTTATCTGTTCATAATGTACCTTAAAGGGAGATTTGTCAAATATTTGATAGTCTTATCAACATGGGAGTGGGAAAAAATGTAAATGTGTGTATATATTTATTATTGGAAATCAATTAACAGAACAAAACAATAACAAATATTGTCCAGAAACCCTCACAGGTACTGCATTTAGCATTGAATCATAACACGGCTGTGTTATAACAGCTGTCCGTGTACTGACTTGACTATGACTTGCCCTAAACTACATGTGATTATCATCATCATCATCATCATCATATCATTATCATGTCTGTAAAGTGGAGACCCGTGGGTACCCAGAGAACCCATTTTCATTCACTTATCTTGAGGTCAGAGGTCAAGGGACCCCTTTGAAAATGGCCATACAAGTTTTTCCTCTAAAAAATTTTGACTGCGCTAACAAGTACACTATATTGTCAGTCCATATCTCGATAATATATATAATGATATATCATGCTTTCTGATCGTTCAATTCATAAACAGTCTAGATGAAATAACCACATGGTAAAGCCTTTTTTTTTAATACTCCTGTGTAAATTAGATACTTGACAAAAGAAGAAAATATTTTCTCATTTAATGAACATCTTTAGTGCAAATTTGACAATTTCTCTCTGATGCGTAATTATAGGGAAAAAAATCAATAAAATTGAAATAAAATAAATATTTCAAGCTGTATGTTTACATGCGTGCACACAGATGCATGAGCAATTTGAGTTAGTGTGTGCTTGCTATTATCAATTTAGATAACTTAATTCTCAATATACGATTTCATCATATGGCTCCATTGAAAGATGATAAATTATCAGATTGAATTATCACCCAGCCCTGGAGGAAAGATATGTTTTAAACTTTATTTTACTTTGTCTCCATCACCACATATACAGTACAATGAGTAAAATTAAAAATACGTTGGTCTGACTCTCTGCGGACCTTGATATGATGTTGTCAGCGTCCAAAAGCTGCCTGACATTGATGTTCCTGTTATTCCCCAGAGGCTCCCACAGGAGTTAAGAGTTTCTTTAGCAGCGAGAGGTTTCAGGAATATGTAAAACAAGGCTTTTTACAGTATATCCTGTCTATGACAAGCCAGTTCTTCTTCTTTTTTATCTGTCTTCTCCATTCTTCTTCTTCTGCTCTTAATGGTGATGGGGGTAGGGTCTTTATGCAAGCCCCTGATCCTCACCACTTCCACACAAACACACACACTGCAACACTCCAACCTCATTTACATCCAGGTTTCCTCGCTTGGTGGTGGGAGAGGAGTGAAGCAGTGCGATGTTGATGGCGGGGTGGGGAAGAGGCTCAGGAGCTTTATAGTGTCTGTCAGGATGAAAGAGGGGCCCCTCAGAGCGGCACCCTGACACCGACTCTGTGTGCGCGCTCGTGTGTGGTGTTGTCGTCATTAAACATTTAACACTCTTCTAGTATGACAGCAGGCAACTTGGTGCTCCAGCGGCATGTTTTCATGCAAAATTTATCGAAAAAGACGAGCTGTTGTTAAGAGATCTTGTTGCCTTTCACTAGTGGCAAAGGGTAAGTGGGTAATTGTAGGGTTCAGTGTGTGTGTGTGTGTGTGTGTGCATGTGTTTGACTAGTGTACAGGGTCAGTAGGTCAGCTTTGCTCTGTGTAATCCTCTGGCTTCGTGTTTACAGAGAAAACATAAGAGGCCCCTTTAAGTATTTAACCTGAACCTTAAACTGTTTGTTTATTTTTGTTTTTCTTTTCTTTGAGCGATTCCTCAAGAAGACGCTCACTTGTGTATTGTGTATATTGTACATTCAGCATTGAGTTAAATATTCAAGAGGTCCTGTCAGATTTGCAGTAGTACCCTTTCGACAGCACCACCTGTCATGTTTCAAATTAGGGGCGTTGCGATATGCCGGTAAATGTTAAAGTTATCATAATACGCATGATAGTATTGTGTAAATAATCCAGTGCCTCTTAAATCCCATTTTTGTGCGGTAATGGTTACAGATGATTTCTCCACCTCCCTACACTCGTATTTTATGTTTTATTAATTTGCCAAAAAAAGCAAACACACAATAAACTTAAAGATGAATTTGACTGATTATAAACTGACTATTATGTAAAATTTGCTATTGATATCATGCTAATCTTGTTATTGTGAGTTCTTTTGGCCCCATAATCGAGTAGTGAAAATCTGATATAGTGACAGCCTTATTTAAATATATCCATTTTATCTGATATGACACCGGATACCATTTAACACAATTATTTATGCAAAACTGGATGTAGTTACACTATATTTTATTGGTTCAGTTAAGTTTGCATTCATGCTATGGTATTACCACTTGGAGTGGAAGAAACACTATTTATTCAGTAGTTTTCATGTAAAACTTATTGTAAAATTATGAATTAATGTGTTACAACTGTCACAGGTTGGTGGGAAACAGGCATGCTGGAATTACGTTTACTTATGATCAGCCTCACACCAATTTGTAATCCTATTTGTTTATTTTCCTCATAAATGCAAAAGTGTTGATTTTAAAATCAACACTTTAATTAGCTGAGCTCCTCGACAATCTCTCTGGGCCCCTTGGGATTCACTGAAATATACCAGGGACAAATAACAAAGATGAGCAAAAATCCTGACGTATTGCTTGTTTTGGCCTCATAAACAATTAGCATCAGTGAACACACACATACACACACCGTAGCTTTGCTTCTCAACCTGCATGCTAGTGGACCCGGTGCTTTCTCTTAACTGTGTGGCTCGAGTCAGGTCGGGTTTCATTTTATGAATGTTTTTTCCTCCGCGAATCTTGTGTTCTTGATTTGGTTTATTTGTCTGTTCGTCGGCAGGATTGCAGAAAAGCTACTCGCCTGATTTGCATGAAACTTTGTGAAAGGGTGTAGCAGGGTGGATACACATATTATTGGTCACTTTCGCTAACATTGTACAAGGGGGCAGTTAGCCTTGGTGGAGGTCTGTGCGCTCCAAGTGCCTTTTTGTTTTGTCAGTGTAAGTAAATAAATCAGAGCCGGAGAAACAAACGGTGTGTTGCATGTCTGCCCCCAGGCAGAGAATTGACAGAAGTATAATTTAAATGTAACAGCTTTCGTCACCTGATGTTCAGGCCCAAATCCCACCTGTGATTAATGAGTTGAAATGTAGCATCTACAGTTAACAGATGGCTGTTTCTACACAGAAAGTGACAGGTTTTTAAGAATATTCAGTCAATGTTTTAAGAGGTTTTGGCATAATTAAGCTGCAGAGGTTCAGTCTTTGATCAGGCTTGGAGGACGGTATGGATGGAGTACAGTCAGGGCTTCGCTCACCATGTTAGTGCGTTCACACACAGGTATGCAAACACTCTTTCCCCTCCATTACCATGTCCGTCACAAACTCGACTCCTTTGTCAAAGAATGCGTCATCTTTCAGGAGGAGTTTTCACCCTTTCCCTTCGGCGGTGTCGACCTCTTTGCTTTCCTCTGTAACCGATCACCAAGGTAGTGGGCTGGCTGCCGTACTCCACTCCTCAATCAGAGAGGTCTGTCCAATTAGGCTGAACTCCTTGTCTGTGCCGGGTCACGGGAGGACTGTTGGTCCATCTGACTCGATTTCATGTCACTTGAGTGTGAAATGGGCAGAGGCTGGGCAGCGGAGGCACAGAGGGCAGCGTGGAGACCTCTCATGGCATCAGAGAGCTGTCTTTTCCCAGCGCATGTAAAACTGGAGTTGGTATAATGAGCTTAGGGTTAAAGAAATGAAATGACTGCCTACCTTTCATTAAAGCCTTTTTTGATGTCTTTGTCTGTGAAAGAATCATTTAGGAGTTTTTCTCTGCCAGCGAGGGGCAGCACTCCAACACTTTGCACTTGTAAAATAGCTTATTTTATGAGGGTGGAGTTTCTTTTTGAAGTCTTTAAAACAAAGCATGTTTTCTTGACACTTGTGTCCATAGAGCCGTCCCCACCAAACCCGCCTGCTCCCATCTCTCTCCGTGAATGTGATTGTTTAGTAATTCCTCTCATTACTGTATATTCCCCTGACAAGCTAAACAGAACCCAGCATCACCACAAGGGTCCCGGCAGGACCCGCGGGCCTCGGTTTGGCTAGCGTTGCTTCATCGCTCAGCCTTAACCTCTGGAAGCCTAGAGGCTGCGAGGCAGAGAGAAAATAAAACAAGACCCTAGACAACAAGCGCACACACATTCCCATTCGCTGCTGTTGATTTTCCTCTCCCTCCTTGCTTCACTCTGAGGAAATGATTGTCTGCTTCTTTGCCTCTGTTGAACATCTATCAGCTCATTAGTGTTGGTAATACACAGAGAAAGTAAGTGTGTTTGTGTGTGTGTTTGCGCACATGTAGCCCCTGCCTGCGGCGTCCTCTCAGCCTGTTGGGAATGTGTGTATGGGTGGTGTGGACGGGACCACTGGCTGCTGCTGTGTGTGTGCGCATATGTGTGTGTTTCTGCACTCTTGCAGGACTCTAGGCTGTGTCTGGCTCTGGGAGCGGGTCTGGGGAGGTAAGAGAGACTTCAAACACCGTCCTCGGAAGGTTAGGATACACTCACATTGACTTAAATCAATGAGCTGTAAGTGTGTGTATTATTTGTGTGTGCGTCAGGGGGAGTAGCCTAGTGGCCAGGAGCAAGAGGAGACATGGATGAAGCTGAAGAGGAAGAGCGAGTAGGTGTGTGTGTCTTGTTTAGGTGGAGACACAGCGGTTGGATGAGGGTCGGTGAAATAGGACTGATGCCTCCATGCAAAGGATGGACAGCACACACACATGCACACACACACGCAGGTCCCAATAGACAAACACATGCACACACAGAGTGGTGCAGCTGTAGAGTTTCTTGGCCCATGGCTGTATGTAGTCATTAGCTGCTTTTTTTCCACACAGATAATGAGCATAGATTGGACAGAAAACAGCCCAGCCGTATAAACTCTGTCTTCACTGAATGGACACACACACACACACACACACACACACACACACACACACACACACACTGTTAGGACGTCATAGTGATGCAGAACAAACCTGGTTTGTCTGAATATGGATCATGTGACCTGCTTCCATGACCCGCTCCAAACTTCAATTTGTATTACTATAACTGTTAATTATCTAATCTTAACGAATACCTCCGCAACTTCTAGGTGTAGACCATAAGATTTGCATCAAAGCTCCATGAATCTTGATTTCAGCACAGCACCCAGTGTGCCAGCCTGTATAGGTGACTTCTAATGGCTTTAAGTGCCAGATATATACCACAAAACCGACGAGGAAACGGACAACGGACTTGGTATATGCCTTCGCGTTCACATGTGCTGTAGATGCCGCGTACGGCCTATGGATGTGAGGCCAAGTGATGATTTATGTCACGCATATAAGCATTATATCATCATAGGCCGCACTATGTTTTCGTTGTCCGGACCATTTCTCTTGCACATCTTTGCAAGTTTCGTCTGGCATAAATATCCGCTTGGACTCAAGGATGAACTGATTTGAATTTTGTGGTCAAAGGTCACTATGACCTCATAAAACAGGTTTTTGTCCATAACTTCTAAAAAAAAAAAGTAGAGGAAAAAAGTAAACTTTCAATCAACCAACATTTTTCTGTTGCCAGTGACTGTATCTTAATTAAACCCTGACTGATAAAAGGTTGATTCGAGTACAGGAAGTCAAGGCAGAATTGGACACATAATCCAGGGTATAATCCATGTAGTTAGATTAAAGTTGTTATAATATCTGGAGAATAAACAGCAGTCCCAGACTTTGAGTATTGTTAGTCCAGAAAGGGATTAGTTTCATTCCAGCTAACATTTATATTGGGTTTGGTCACAGATGTTATAAAGAAGGCTGTATGCTGTACTCAGCTAAAAACTAAAGCATGATAATTATTACTATTAGGTTTAATATTCAATTCAGATGTATTGTGTATTCAGTCAAATATATTATGAATACACACTGACGTATTTGAGAATTTAATAAGATGAAGTATCAGAAAAAATTTAGAGCAGCTGAAAGAAGTCACTTCTCTCAGTCCGTTACTGTAGGAAATGCTGTCTATGCTTGAAAATGACCTCTCTCTGTACTGTGTGCAGATGTGAGTGTAGAGAGAGAGAGAGAAAGAAATCTGGCCACTTTTAATCACAGGAGAGACACCCTGAGCAAGCGATAGAGAGCTGTGACAATCCACTTAGTGCGCTCTGTAATCTGTTTAACCATTTAGTGAGTAGTTAAAGGAGTATGCAAACACTCACACATAAAAAAACAAAAAACGCTTGACACCCTGCAGGCTTCAGCGGTGCACAGGACAGTCTGCCTCCTGAACTGGGTAGCAAGTCTATGCTGTTTGGAGTTGTGTGTATGTGTTGATGTGTTTGAGACCTGCTGTAGGCACTGAGAGAAGCCAGGCCTGGAGCGTGATGACAGAGACCAGACCCGGCCAAATAGAAGATCCCCCCCAATCCAATTACCCTGTTCCTCTCTTTTATTTCCTCCTCTCCTCTTCTCTCTTCTCCCTTCTCCTCTCCTCTTTTTTTTTTTTTACAGCCCTGTCTTAGCAGGAGCAGCAGCTAGTGATGGCAGTCCTGGCTGTTGTTGAAGTGGCTGGCTGCTCAGCTTTATGGATCAGAAGAGGATGCAGGCAGGATTATAAGCAGCAGGTTATGAGCAGCAAACATGACAGGCCAGCTCCGATTTAGGAGGGTTATGTAAATGTGCTTGTCGACAAAATATGTTTTTCTGCCCTCAGTATTTTCTCTCTCTCTCTCTCTCTCTCTCTCTCTCTCTGGGTAGTTTGGGTTGGAGGAAGCGGGGAGTGGAGCTAAAAGAGATGATTGTTATGGAGAATGATGTGTACACACCGTTAATGTTTAATTTTCTCCAGACTCCGGTGCTTATTCATCTGCACCAGGGGCAAGGGAAGGTGTTGACTGAAGTCTTTATGAGAACGGCTGAGAGTGAGAATACATTATATAGAGAGATATTCTTTTTAGTTGGAGAGAGCAGACAAAGTAACATAGAGAAGAGAGAGACGGAGCAGAGGAGAGTTTTCAGTTAGAACGGAGTACCTTTTGTCATGCATTTGACCTCTGCTGCTCTGAGACAGAAATACAGCTCTGCAGGTCTTGCCTAATGGCATTGATCATTCAAGAATACCTCCTTCAGCCCGGGTAAACAGCGCTCCAGACGTACAGTTAAGTACTATGACTCAGTCGTGGAAGTAAATATTGCCTGAGAGGAGACTATAACAATCATTCTCAGCGGAGGGTTCAGATCGGCAGCCATTTTTCTTTTCATTTTCTTTCACACAGAAATGAAACAAAAGAGTTATGAGCGCAGTTACCAATCATGCAAGTGTGTGTACGCTTGATTGTGATGACTGAGGGATGGGAGTACTTATTTATGTCGCTGATACACAGCTCGTATTGAACATTGAGGAGCCACGGGAAAGTCATGAAGCCTCCCTCGCCTCTTTCATCCTCTCCCCTCCCCTACCGCCCATTTAGCCTGCCACTTTTTCAGCAGAAGTTAAGATCTCCGGGCCGATGTTTAATTCATTTGTACTAATGTCTCGCTCACTCTTGCTCTCCTTCACTCTCGTGTGCTCTGTCTTGCTCTCTCTCGCCAACCTCGTCCCTGCAGTTCTCTAATAGAGTTATTTTACCTTGTGTCTCACCGCTGGCACACACACACACTCAATCACACACTGATGATTCTTTCTTCTTCTCATTTTTCGTCAGTAGATACAGTATATTGAATATACAGTCTTATGTTTTATATGATATATCAACTGTATTTGGGTTCGGGTGATATGTTTAAAATCAATCTCAGAATATTAAAAGGGATGTTTTACAATATCAATATGTCACAATATGGAAAATGTCAGCCAAAAAACATTAAAAAAAACATTTTAATTGCTTTTCACTTGCAATCATTAATTTGGACAAGAAAATATGTTTGGGAATAGATGTTAAAAAATCTGAAAACACAGTTTACACCGCTGGCTCATTCATTTTGTTTCTGGTCTTTAAGTCAGAGTCAGAAACTTCCCTCTTTCCCTCTGCTCTCCCATGCACTTGTCTTTCTTTACAGGTTTTCATCCATTTTTCTTTCCTCTAAGTATTTTATCAGCCTTACTCTCCTTTTTATGTACCCCTGCCTCTCTGTTTCTGCCTTGTTCTAAGCCCACATCTGCCAACATGGGAAGTATGTACCATTGTGTATAAATATCTTAGGCACTGCTGACTAATCAACAGCAAGCAAATACTTCACTTCTGTTTCTCCACCTACATACACATGACTGAAATCAGTCAGTACTGAGCTCTACATGGAAAACCTTTTTTGGGAAAATGACAGTATTTCAGAAAATGAAAGAGTAGCACATTTTTCTAACACATATTAATCAGAAGGTATAACACTGTTGGAGCCAATGTTATGGCACGCACCTTTTTGCGGTTATACATACGCCACAGTTGAGTGTGCACTTTAGGAGAGAAGTTTTTATACGGTCACACTGTTTGTTGGCATCTTTGATATAGTGTCTATGAATGCAGCAAGACTGGATATTATTTGAACATTCTGGACACCACAACAGATAAAACACTTTTGGATACCTTACTTTGAGAAATAAGTGTTAAATTTTGTCCAAACACAAAGAGACAAACAAGAAATTTGCCTAAATGAAATGGTCTTAATTTTAATTTAAATTAGCACTTGTTCCTTCGCAGAGTGAGTAAACAAGATTACGAATCGGACCAGACATTCAGCACCAACTTTTGTACTTGATAGTTTTCGACTCTCTGCGCTATGGACACTTTCACTGAATGAATTAAACCTTTATTTCCTCTTGGGGAATTTGCTTTTCACAAAGAGCATTAAAGGCTATCAAGAAAACATCAACAACAATATATGACAGCACATAATGTAATATACACAATGAGGCTCATGAGCATCATAAAAACTTCATAAAAAACATAATTTGAGAAATCAATAAAGAACATAAGGTGCAAGTTCAAAATAGTGTTCAGACCATGTGATCAGAGCTTGTTAAGTAGCTGAATGCTGCGTGGGACAAAGGATGCGAAGCCTCCTTTAGTCCGCATCCAAGGCTGGTATACCCTGGTCCTGAAGAAAAAAAATAGGTTTTCAGGCCTTTTCAGGATACAGTGGTTTCTACTAGGATCTTGTGAAATAAATTCATGGTGTACTTGTCTGTCATTTCTGTCATTTTGGTTAGTAACAAAAAAATTGTTGAGGTTCGAGAACCCAGCCCTAGCTTTGAGTTGAATGAAGTAGATTCAGAGTAGGATTTTGTTTGCAAGGGGTGCGAGCTGTAGCAACTCTGTCCCCGACATCTGTGTGTGAGTCTGTGCTGTGTTCGTCTATTTGCATTAGTGTGTGAGACTTGGGTTAACTTTTCTTTGTACCACTTTTCCTTGAAGTCTACAGACACACACACACACACACCCTCTCACACTCCTGACATCTCTCCCTGTAGGCCAGACTGCAGAGCGCTCGGGGCCATGTTGTTTTGTCTTCTGACGGACAGACAGAAAGAGAGGAAAAAAAGAGAGACTTACCCTGGCCAGTGATTACGCCAGTTTGACACCACAGACATAGAAGGAGGAGGTGGTGGTGGGGGGATCAGTGCACGAAGAGAAGGGAAAAAGGCACCGTAGAAAACGGTGTGGAGATGATATGAATAACAATGTACGCGGTGTGTCTCCCTGGACCCTGATAACCTGCAGACCAGAGCCCGGTCCCTGTGACAGGCTGGCCTTTGTGGCCACTTTATCCCGCCTGTACACTTGTAAGGTAGAGCCGGGATAATCGCGCCTAATCTAATTAAGGCTAAAGAGGGCCATGACTGAGGCTGGCCAGAAGCAGACTGGGCACACACACACACACACACACACACACACACACACACACACACACACACACACACACACACACACACACACACACACACACACACACACACACACACACAGAGAGAGAGAGAGACACACACACCAACAAACACAGCTCAGTAGCGAAATCCTGTTTGCATCAGAAAAATAAGGTTGTCATATTGATTATGCAGATGAGGAACTAACCGGGGCTAACTGCCTCTCGGCCAGCCGGTTACAGCTGACACCGGCTAAAGAGGATACAGAGAGAGGAAGAAAGGATTAGGATAAATGTAGCTTGCTGTTTTCTTTCTACCGTTTTGCTTGTAACACTTTTAGGTTGAGAGCAGTCTTGTTGCTCTTTGTGTGTATGGAGGGTTTTTGGGAAAGGAAGACTTCTAATACTCAGTTATTTAGTTTAAATCAAAGGGGGTTACTGTAAACATGACAGACATGACCTAAAAAAATGTACAGACCCCTTTGTAACAATTTTACTACTAGAAAAAAAGCCCATAATTTTTTTTTGAGGTTTTGTGACATGTTCAGCAGCAATTTGAAATACAACTGACACATTGACAAACAAGCAAATAGACAAATACACAGAGACAGACTGTAATAAATGTTCGTTTATGTTGAAAGTTACCATTGTTGTTTTTTCTGTTGATTATTTTCTGATTAATAGAAGTTTTTTTTTTTAAATATAGTGACCTTGCTCTCACAAGGTCTGAGAGCCCATCGAGACATCTTCAAATGTCTTGTTTTGTCCCACCAACAGTCTGAAACTCAAAGGTAATCAAATTAAACGTGTATATGACACAGAAAAGCTGTAAATCCTCACGTTTGAGAAGCTCGAACTAACAAATATTTGGTATTTTTTTTCCTGATTAAATGACTTAAACATTTATCAGATTGAGTGCAGTTGCTTGTAAAGTCACGTTGTGGATACATAGCTATTAATAAACGGACTCTGCAGGTGTGTGCGTAAATGCATGACTGCCTTATATGTGTACACACTTGTCTTCAGGTGTGTGTGTGTGTGTGTGTATTGTGTGTGCAGCCTGCCAGCAGCCAGATTGCTATTTCCCCCCTTCTGCCCCTATAGAAAGGCCTGGGTATTCTCTGGATGAGGGTGTGATGTACAATTGAAGGGCAGGATTGAAACTGATTACCTTGTTAACTCCTGGCACCCACTGGCAGCTTGAAATAGACCTGAGCGCCAGGGCCTGATTTGCAAATGAATTACCTCTCGCCTGGCCCTCCCCTTCCCCTCCCCTCCGTTCCCCCGTCTTCCTCCCTCTCCGTCGTTCTTTCTCTCTTTTTTTTTTTTTCCTCTCGTCCATTTGGTGCCAAGATCATCTTTTTATATTGTGCCATGACAGATGCTGTGCTGGGCTGCCATTGTTCCCCATCAGTTTTTCTGGGGCCGCGAGGAGAGCCAAAAGATTTCCACATGTGATTTTAACACAAGCGTCCCCCCTGCCGTATAGCCCCGTGCTTTATTCTTTGTGTACCGGTACTGCAATCTACAGAGTTTTGAAGCAGGCGGAAATGTTGGGGAGTGTCATTGTCTCCGTCTCAATAATGGAGAGGTATTTCTCTGATTAGGAGAGCTTCTAATTGGGAGGTATGAAAAGGACCGCCGGCTATTGAAGAAACCGCGGGGAAATTGATTGCTCTCCATGTCTCCCTTTTGCTTTTTCTCTTTCCGTCTTTGTCCCGCTCTCCCTCTATGTAACGCACTAAAAATAAGTCAATTTACTTTAAAACTTGGTCCCAGTATTCACTTCCCTTCAGCGCGGAGCTGATGTGTATTGGCGGAGAAGAGGGAAATATGGGAAGTCTGTCGGGAGACAAGCTTGCTCTATGATGTTATATATGTGTTTAAAGATGTGTGTTAATGGTTGAGTCGGCTGGCTCAAAATTAGTTGAAAATAGTACCTCAGCGATGACCTGCTGCTGCATGATTTGTTTGTTTAATAGCAAAATAAATGCAAACGTGCCAGGTCCTGAGCATGGGCACGAGGCCCCATCTGTCTACTTCTCCCTGAAGTTAGTTAGTTTTCTTCCATATTTAAAACTCGACACAAAACATATTGTTAATGACATTGTTTTACGCCAGATTAAGATTGCTATGTTGTGAATTTTGATGAAAAATACTATAATAATATAGTAATAATAATAGTCTATAGGGCTGCCCCATTGGTCGTTTTGGTTTTAGTTGATTCGCCATTTTTTTCCTGCTGAATGAAATGCTGAAACACAAGATTTAAAGTGGTGGTTTTGTGCAATTCTTCAGTTTTACAGATCTGTTGATTAAATCAACTCAGCAATTATTTGATTAAGAATTTCTTTGGTCAACAGCACTCGTAATCCAAAACTGGATTTTTGAGGCCAATACTGATTTCGATTTGGTAGTTAAAGCGGGACATTTTAAATTGTGAAAATCATCTTCTCCAGTACAGTATATAATGTTGATACTGTTTCTAAATTACCTCAAACCTAGTTTGGCATTTCTGTCCTGCAATTTTTTTTCTCACTTATCATCCGACATATACAGCGACACAGATATATCTGCAGTAATCTAATATCGCCTCATATATCGTCCTGGTGAATTAAGTGGTCTACTTCTAAGAAAAAAGCCGCCAGTCATACAAAAATAATTAGCCCCTTTATATCCATCTCATTCAACAAGCCAGCTTAAAATAGGTCTTCTTGTCGCTGACATAGTCATATTTTTATACATCACATCAAATTGTCTGTGTAGGATAAACAAGTGGCCTTAAACTGTAGCCATAAAAGTGTTTATTGATAATAAAAAAGTTCTATGAGATGTTTACCTCTGGTGCAGAGTGATAATGCATTCATAATATAAATAATGAGGATGATGATGGTGATAAGTAATCACGAGACTCTCTCATCTGTTAAAGTGATACAAATCTACAAAGTGTTTCAAGAAATGTAGTCCTGATGTTCCTGCTCCACAAGTGTTTCTAACTCGCTCTCTCTCACTTGTCCATGACCAGGTGTCAGATACAGGCCACATACGAACAGGTGTGTGTGTGTGTGTGCAAGTGTGTATGTGTTCATCACAGAGAGCAGAAAGGCCGGCCATAAATCAGCGTCTTCCTTTCTTCTTCCTCCTTTTCTGACTTTTTTATTGACTGCACTTAACCCTCCCTTCAGAGAAACATAAAGTGCTGAATTTGTTAGCCCCATTTTTAATGGACTGCTTTTCCCCACCATTCTGGGATTATGCTAAAGTAAAGCCCCCTCCATTGGGAAGGGTGGGCGAGGGGGCAGATTGTGTACCCGCGAATGTAGACGTGCATGTGTGCGCGTGCATGCCGAATTACATAGAAAGCATAGAAGCATAAGTCTGCGTTTTGTTCCCTCTTGTGTGTTCTGCATGGAAGAGTGACAGCCGCTGACTTACCCCTGAATTATCCCGTCCTGTATGAGTGTGTGTGTGAGTGTGTGTGAGTGTGTGTCCCCCCCCAGCCCTCCTCTTAGCTGTATAAAACCCTGAGAGGTACCTCTGATAGTACACACACAAGAATACAATTTCAATTTCAATTGGCAGCCCTGTTAAAAAGGAGCTATGGAGATGGCAATCAGGCCTGGGGGAAAGCTGAGCTCCCAGTGTTATTGTGTGTGTGTGTGTGTGTGTGTGTGTGTGTGTGTGTGTGTGTGTGTGTGTGTGTGTGTGTGTGTGTGTGTGTGTGTGTGTGTGTGTGTCGTGTGTGTGTGTCCCTCGACTACTTAATATCAAGGTTTTGCTTTCTATTAGTTAAACAGGCAGATGTCACTGATGTGGACTGTGTATTAGTGCATTGTGTGTTATGTTTGTGTGAGTGTGAGTTGCTCTGGTGTCCCCATCACATTGACTCTTTAATAAATATGCCTGCCATTCTATCAGCAGTCAAACAACATATGAACGCTCAATGACATGCTTGACAAGGCATGCAACTGTGGCAAATGGGGTTCACACACACACACACACACACACACACACACTCTCTTATGAATGATGTCTCTTTCATAGCTCTTTCGTTCCAATGTCCTTTCTTCCCTCTGTTCACTATCTCTGACTGATATCAGTTTGAGAGGCCGCTGTAGGCCGACATGTTATTTCTGCAGTTGTGTAAGAAGACGAGATAGGTGCACTTTAAGAAAAAGAAAAACCCAGAGTAGTGCTCGTGTCCTTGGTTTGTAATCTTTGTAATTTTATGTGGTCCAACACGGCTTAATTCTGGACGGTTTCACAATTGTTTTTAAAAGACATTGGTTTCATCGGAGTTAAGTAGAGTTGGCACATACGCATCCATGTGATGTTTTAAGATTAAACCGACCAACAGATAATTCAACTTTAACTTAACTGATACTCGGACATCAAGTGTCAATCTTTCATTATATAAACTATTAACCTCTTAACAATCCAGCAGGCCTGGTCGCTATTCTAGTCTTTCAGAGGTTGCGGTGGGCTATGTCTTAAAGCTAGAGTGAAGATGCTGGTATCATGTGAAACTAGGAAACCTAAGGAATCGATTGTTAAGCTTGTTAGCAGGATATACGCTCAATAGTGCCCCAAAGTTGCACAAAATTTTGGTGAGGAAAAACTGAAGGAAGGTGAGGAAAAAAGAAGTCTTGCTATACTGAGTCTCAGATTTACAGGTTAGCATTTTTATGCATATGGGTGTATTAAAAATGTGCTTATATTATTTGGGTAGATGCTTTAAATGTTGCTTTAAGGTCAGTGCAAAACCTTCTGGTTCAGTAGTGTTCAAGACTCTTAACACTCCCCAAACCACATACATGATACTGTAAATAGAGTATGTCGGAGCCGTTACAGTGATAAAAACAGCCACTGGTGTAGTGTTTTTAACTATTTTTGTTTTGAATTATAAAATTGGATGGTGTTTCAGCCGCTTTAATACTGGGATGCAAAAAGGCAATATGTTTCATTGGCAGTTAAGTGGCTGCTGTCACCTATAAGGGACATTTTAAGGGGTTAATAGGGCTGGTGGCCAAAGTATCCCTGATATTACGTGGTCAACCTGGCCAGTAGCAGACAGTGAAAGGGTTAAAGCTTCCACACTGTGGACATCAGGACTGAGAGGTAATGCATGGCTGATGAGTGCTGGGCTAATGGGCAGCTCTGTTAGCTGGAAATCAAATGACTGCCTCTGCATTTTAAGTCCCTCTGTCGCCTCCATTGACTGACTGAAGATATTTATCTCCACTGTGTCAAGGGGAGGAGGCGGAGAGGAGGAGGAGGAGGGTTCAAATAAAGAGAGGAAGAGAAAGTGAGGGGGTGAGGGAAAGAAGTGGAGGGCATCTTAGAAAAACCTGAAGACCCTAATGCAATTATTAGAAACTTGACCACAAATGACAACTCATCCGGTGCCGGCCCTGTAATTAATTGTCTGCTAGCAGGAGCGCAGGGGTTTGGGAGGGTGAGGGGTGGGGTGATGAGGAGAGGGGAGGGTGATTGGGAGAGGGCAAAATGACAGGTGAGGAGAGGAGGAGATGAGGTAAGATGAGGCAACGTTTTAAAGATCCCCTTTAGAATACAAGAGACAGAAAAGGGTTTGGACGCAGTGAAACCGAAACATGTACCGTGAGTGATAGAGGATGAAAGAATGCACGGGTGAGACAGCGAGAGGAAAAAGTATGCGATTAAAGAAGTGGATCAGACATAAGGAGGAGAGGAAAAAAAGCTGGAACGAGAAAGCAGTAAAGTACAGACAGTGTGATGGATCCGGTGATCATGTTAAATTGGTTATATTGACCCTGCCAGGGCTCAGTTTAACACTCACACTTGTTTGTCTAGTTTTACTCAATTGACCTCAGATAACTAATTACCATTTCCTGGAACAACAGTGCATTACTCTCTCTCTGTCTGCGACCCCTCCCTCTCTCACCCGCCACTCTGTCAGGCTCTCTGTCTTCCTCGCTTGCAGCTATTTCGAAGGGAAAAGAGAGGCAGTGTGCACACAAAGTACTGCAAGTTCCCAAAGACTTAATGACGCAAGTTGTCCTGTCCACCTTCAAGATCTTTGTCATATAAAATGCAGAACGTAATGACTGAAGACTTTCCATTTTGCGTGACATTGAAGGTAAAACACTGCGTCATGACATTTTTGAGAGCTTACAATATTTACTCTCTCTGTGTTTGTCCTGCACCTGTATCCATGGTTAAGGTTTAGTTTGGCTGGTAAAGAATACCACTTCTGCCACGTCCCAGATCTCAGGTCCAAGATCAGTGTTCACCAAACCAGCCTTTGATTGAGCATTTAGTTTAGATTTTGACTCGTGGGTGTACCTCAAGACCCTAAAGACTCAGAACATCAATGACTTGCTACCCTTTTATGGGCTTTTTTTTTTTCATAGGAGCCCTTTGAGATGTGAGAGACAAGTAGGGAAAGCAGAGGTGTAAATGATAAAATTAAGGAGGGCTTATTTCAGTTACAGGGTCCTGGTATTGTGCATGATTACACAACAGAGCCATTGCTGATGTTTTTAGCACTCATGCATAAGTCAAAATGTCTGCTGTGAAAAAGGCATATTGCACCAGTATTCTCCTAACTAAAATTAGTGACTAGATTCTTAAACATCGCTAGAATCGTACCGATACCAGTATCAGTACGATCGGTATATTTTACACTGGAAAATCCCACCAGCAAAATGGAGACGTGTACAGTATGCAAGGCTTTAGTTTCGAGGAATAGCACTAGAGCTGCTGTTAATGCACTGGTATTTGGTATTGTCCAGTACGCAAGTTCAGGTGTCGGAATCGGTATCAGGAAGGAAAAAAAAGTAATTGAACATTAACTCTAAACATTACAATAAATAATGTTTACACTGGGGCTGTCAAAGTTATTACATGTTAAGGCAAACTAATTTTAATACCACTAATTTCTGCAGTTTAAAGCTAGATTGAAGATACTGGCATCACATGAAACTGGAAAAGCTACAGAGTCATGCTAGCTTGTGATGAAGGAGGATAAGTAACGCTCTGAACTCATGCTAAATTTTGGTGACAAAAAACTGGTATGGCCGTTTTCAAAGGGGTCCCTTGACCTTTGACCTCTAGATATGTGAATGAAAATGAGTTCTATTGGTACCCACAAGTCTCCCCTTTACAGACATGCCCACTTTATGATAATCATATGCAGTTTGGATCAAGTCATAGTCAAGTCAGCACTCTGACACACTGACAGCTGTTGCTGAGTTTGCCATTTTATGATTTGAGCATCTTTTTTATACTAAATACAGTACCTGTGAGGGTTTCTGGACAATAGTTAGATAATTTTTTGTGTTGTCAATTGATTTCCAAACATAAATATATACATTGCACAAAGCAGCATACTTGCCTACTCCAGTGTTGATAAAAGTATTAAATACTTGACAAATCTCTCTTTGCATTTTGAACAGATAAAACTGTTAGATAAAATGTGCATTTAATTTGGGATTAATTGTAATTAATCACGATTAAACATTTGGATTGAATGACAGCCCTAACCTATACAACATTTAGCACTAAATAAGATTTTTATTGCACTATGAGTTCATTTTTGTGACTGAGGACAAACTAAAATACATGATGTGACCGCCACGCCTTCTCAGCATGCCAAGCCCGTCCCAGCGTATCAGAAATCACTGTCTGTCTGCTTCATTCCTGTCTTTCCATGTCTTCACTTCATCTCTCCCCTCCCTCCCTCCCTCCCTCCCTCGCTCCCGCTGTGTGCCAGGGATATAATGTGCTCCTATGGTTGTAGTAAGCAGGCCACAGTGTCTCTGAGGCCTTGTGCTACACCACCATTACTATCTGGCTTGCCTCCACTACAAATTGGATGAACAGGCACTGACACATTTTCAATATTATTACATTAAACCAAGTGGATTTTGATTGATAACCTAATATTGGCCTAATGCAAAACATCAATCATGGCAAGTATATTAATTATTTAATATTGTGGCGTAATTCAGAAATCGATGCTGCCTCTGCGTTGAAGGCACAGAGAGTGGAGGGAGGGAGGGAGATAAGGAGAAAAGGAAAGCTTCGTCCCTGAAGACCTCAGCAGATTATATGATGTTTTGAAAAGAGAGATGAGGATGTTAAAATGGTGTGTGTGGGTGTGTGTGCGTGTGTGTGCGTTTGTGTGCGTGTGTGTGTGTGCGTGTGTGTGAGAGAGTCTAATGGATAGAGGGATCCCTTCGGCCCTGGTGCGGACAGCGCTGGACAGCTTGCCCTTGATAAAGTCAAGACAACAGATGACAGAGTGGGGGATTAAATGCAAGTGAAGAGCTTAATAAAGGTTGGATCACAAAAATAAAAGACAACGTTATAAAAAGGAGTGCGAGGGGAGAGAGGGGGAAGAAAAAAGCGAAGGGAAATGAGCGGAGGAGGAGGGATCGAGCGCTGCGTCTCCCCTGTGTTAGATTGTTTCTCGCTAATTGCGCTTCATTAGCGGATTACACACACTGTCACCACGGTAACAAATGTCTTGCTGTCTGGTTGCCGGGCGCCCGTCATGTATAATGAATGTGGCGGGATGTTTGTCAGAATGTAATGTAATTACAGCTAGATGAAGTTTGCCTTAAGTGGTTGACTTGTCTGCACGTGGCTGAGCAAACATCCTTTCTTCACCACTTCTTTTCTAGTTGTTTCTTACTTTTGTTCACATTTCTGTTTAGCATTTCAGTCATTTCTTCATACCATTATTTAGAAATGTTGATGATGTGGGAATGGCAGAGGTTTGTGCTCACACTGCTGGGTATGGGACTGACCTGGTCTGATGGATGGATGGATGGATGGAGGAAGGGAGGGAGAGGTGGGATGGATTAGACAGTATGTAATTTTAGAGATGGTGTAGATTTACACTGTGATGCTGCTGGCTGCATTAGCAACTGAAGCCTGTCGATAAGCCTTCCTCTCTCTGAGCACACGTACGCACACACACACACACACACACACACACACACACACACACACACACACACACACACACTGAAGCGCCATGGCCAGGGTGGAGTTGTTAGTAATGGGGGCCAGAGTTGGATGGGGGGTGCCGGGATCGGGGACGGGGGCTGTTTGTGTTCTCTTGATCTGTTGATTTGCACTGCTGCAAATTTGAAATGTGCCAAAATCGCATCTATTATTTACTGCCAATTTGCTCTTTTTAAAACCGACTGCCCAACCCCCCCCCCCCCCCCCCCTCCTCCTCTTCTTCCGCTTCCTCAGCTCGCCACTCTGCCGTGGCTACCGTAATAATCATACACACGGTTTTTATTAAATCACAGATAATAAGCTCAGAGTTCTTTCTCTGTGCTTGGAAATTACTATTATGACTGGCAACGGGGAGGCGACAATATTAGCTAACCTGTGTCTGGTGTGGATGCAAACACACACAAACACACACAGCACTTCAGTCTAGGTTACAATTAGGATAAGTCTTCATTACCTATTTCTTTCCTTTTGAGCTACCAAAACCTTTTTGATGTCATCAAGCCATTTCCATCCTGCTCAAAACCGAAAAGAAACACATGACATGATTACGACAATTGACTGTATTCTAACTTGAGCTGAAACAGTTTATCAACTATATATAACATACATAATAATCACTTAATGTTTTTACATTTTTCAAGCAAAAACTTCAAAAAAGAAAAATATTTTTCTTAGTCCTCTGTGACACAAGACATTTACGTTGTGATAAATGTGTAATTAATTGTGATTGATCAGAAATTAATCACATTTTATATCTGTTGAAAATGTACCTTAAAGGGAGATTTGTCACGTATTTAATACTCTTATCAGCATGAGAGCGGGCAAATATGCTGCGTTATGCAAATGTATGTATATTTTTCATTATTAGAAATCAATTAGTAACATAAAATAATGTCAAAAATTATCCAGAAACCCTCACAGGTACTGTGTTTAGCATAAAAAAATATGCTCAAATCATAACATGATGACTTCAGCCCAACAGTGTGTCAGTGTGTCAGTGTGCTGACTTGACTATGACTTGCCCCAAACTGCATGTGATTATCATAAAGTGGGCATGTCTGTAAAGGGGAGACTCGTAGGTACCCAGAGAACCCATTTTCAGGTCAAGGGAACCTTTTGAGAACGGTCGCGTTAGTTTTCCATCTCCGAAGTTTAGCATAAGTTTGCAGCATTATTTATCCTCCTTTGTGACAAGCTAGTATGACATGGTTGGTACCGATAAATTCCTTTAATTTTCTAGTTTAGTATGATGTATCTGCACTCTAGCTTTAAAACTGAGCCTTGAAAGATCCATTGTGTTAATGCGTTAAAGAAATTGGTACCATTAAAACCTTTTTGCCTTAACGCGTTATTATCACTGACAGTCCAAGTTAAAATATTCATAAATTGTTTCAGAAACGTTCATTCGGGCACACTTGAATAATGTAGAGATTGTTCGTCTGTCTCTCTTTTGTGTATTTATGTGATTTTTTTTTTTTTTTTTTTTGGTGGATGTGTGTGAAAAAAAAGTTCTTTTTATTAAATGACGTTTTGTGTCTGCGCTTTATTTACAGTGGTGGAAATGTGTTGTTGTGTTGCAGGGACGCCGCGAACATCAAAAGCAGATTAGAACATCTGGTAAGTTCTATTTCACACACACACACACACACACACACACACACACACACACACACACACACACACACACACACACACACACACACACACACACCCACTTTGATATCTGCATTCCTAATGAAACCTCAGGAGTTGGAGCTGAATACCTGCAGCTAACAGGCAGGGAAAGAGGCAGAGAAAACATAGAAAACAGGGATGGAGGGAGGGTAGTGTACCCCCTAGGGCCTGGTCCACCTTTTATATCAGCGTTTCATTTATCTGAAATTCTGTCCACACACACACACACACACACACACACACACACACACACACACACACACACACACACACACACACACACACGGTTATCCACCCTCATTTTGGATTTAGAAGTGGATATTTGCAGGATTTTTGCATACCTGTTTGCACATGGATGTATGAAAGGAGAATGTTATTTCGCCTTTCAGACACACACCCTCCCTTTCTCCTTCTCCCTCTCCCTCCTTCTGTCAGCATGGGGTCTTTCCTCAGTCTTCTCCCATCCACGAATCGGGGGGCCTGCTGGAAACGCTCTCCCGGGACAGCCCTGAAAATTTAATGGCCAACGTTTCCAGCGTTTCTCTTGCTACTTGCTTTAATATGGGGTCAGAGTGCCGTGCAACAAAGTGAAAAGGTTCTCTCTCCTCTTTTTGGGTGGGAAGGAACCGAGGTTTGATGTGCCCCATATTCCAGGGGATGAATTATAGACAGGGGTCAGCGAGGGTCCCGGCTCTCTGTGGATGTCACATGCCCTCCCTCCCTCGCTTCCCTGCATACTAAAGCTGCAGCTCCCAGCACCTTACGCAAATGACCCCCCCGCCCCACCACGTGCTACGCAAATGACCCTGAATATGCCACACAAATGACTGACCCCAAAATTCAAACAGTTCGCAGTGACTCTCCGCTTAAGCAGCAGATAAAGTTGACTCCAGATTTCAACGTCGTCAAGCTCAATCGCAGAATTGTTCCTTATTATTGAGTGTAATCAGACATCTGGAGACGATTTTACCTGTATTTTTCCCACCTTTTACATCAAAACTGCTAATGCTATTATTACATGTACAATCATAATATAGGTATTAACTATTTATCTAAAGCACTATGTTGCACTTAGGATATGTGAGATAGAGAAGCACTGGTTAGGTACAGAGGTCTGAAGAAGGGAGGTTAAATGCGCTTCACCCTCCTCACAAGGAATAGTAAACCTGTCTGGAGCTCACAGAATAGGGCAATCTGGTAACAGGAGCGACTTCAGGAGCAGGCCCAAAGCACACTGGAGCACATGGATTTAAGGCAGTAAACTTTATTTAAACACTAACGTTTCAATGCCAACTTCATCAGTTTTTTTAAAAAATTTTTTTGACTCTGATGAAGAAGTTGGCGTTGAGACGTTAGTCTTTAAATAAAGTTTACTGCCTTAAAACCGTGCGCTCCAGTGTGCTTTGGACCTGCTCTCTGAAGTCTCTCCTAAGTACTGTGGTCTCTTTGGCTCCCTCATTCACTAATTCACCTCTTCCTACTTTTTTGCTCCACTGTGGTAATTTTCGAGGGCACTATGTAGTGCATAGATTTCTCACTCAGCGTTCAGACACTTAAATAAAATGACGGACATTAAATATAGTGCACGGCACAGTAATGGTCTAGTACGGCTTTGGAGATGTCTATGGGTAGGTCTGGAGGTGTGATTGATGTGGTACTCCATAAAAGGGGGTGTGAATTATTCAAGAGAGGATTACATGCATAAACAGCATTAATCAATATGTGTATTGGCAGTTACATCTTGGCAAACATTAGGTAATGTGTGTCTGATGTTGAGATGAGTCTTCCTCTTAAAGGCAAGTGGAGGAATGTGAACTAATATCCATAAAACATAAGTTATTGGGTCAGCATATGTGCAGAGCAATATTTTGTAGTGTGTGTTTATATATATTCTTATTAAATTCAATTAAAATATTAATTAATTGCGTGATTGTCCGTAGTTAATCGTGATTAATTAAATTAATCACATATTTTTTTATCTATTCAAAATGTATCTTAAATGGAGATTTCTCCAGTATTTAATACTCTTATCAACATGGGAGTGGGCAAATATGCTGCTTTAAGAAGAAGAAGAAGAAGAAGATATTCCTTTATTAGTCCCGCTGGGGGAAATTCAATTTTTTCACTCTGTTAACTAATACACACACATGCACAAACAGGTCCATATACATGCAACAATTGAAGAGATGTCAGAGTGAGGGGGCTGCTCCTGACAAGCGCCCCGAGCAGTTGGGGGTTTGGTGCCTTGCTCAGGGGCACCTCGGCAGTGCCCAAGAGGTAAACTGGCACCTCTCCAGCTACCAGTTCACACTCAGTTTTTGGCCCATGTCGGGACTTGAACCGGTGACCCTCCGGTTCCCAAGCCAACTCCCTACAGACTGAGCTACTGCCGCCCCCTTATGCAAACATATGTATATATTTATTATTGGAAATCAATTATCAGCACAAAACAATGATAAATATCGTCCAGAAACCCTCACAGGTTCTGCATTTAGCATAAAAATATGCTCAGATCACAACACTGGAAACTCAAGTCCAACAGGCAACAACAGCTGTCAGTGTGTCAGTGTGCTGACTTGACTATGACTTGCCCCAAACTGCATGTGATTATCATAAAGTGGGCATGTCTGTAAAGGGGAGACTCGTGGGTACCATAGAACCCATTTTCAGTCACATATCTTAAGGTCAGAGGTCCAGAGACCCCTTTGAAAATGACCATCACAGTTTTTCCTCGCCAACTTTTTCATAGCATTGTTTACGGTCCTTTGAGAAAAACTAGTATGACATGGTTGGTATCATTGGATCCTTGGGTTTTGTAGTTAAATTAGACAGCAGTATATTCACTCTGGCTATAACATTGATCAGAAAGATTGAATAGGGGCCGGGCTCGAAGGCAGCCTGTCGGATTTAAGAAGTTAATTAACAATCGCAAGTTGTGTAAGTGCATCAAAATTGGTGCCGATAAAACAAATTTGCATCAACATGTTATTGTGTGAACTTTGACAGCCTTAATTGTAATATTACCTTTTTTCAACTGCAAATTATGCAGTTCGTCAACATCTGTTTTGTGTAATAAGATACAATTTTCACTCTGTTCATCTCAAAGCTTTAATTCGCATATCATGAGGTTCGAGGTCAAGGGACTCCTTTGAAAATGGCCATGCCAGTATTTCCATGGTTGTACTGAGGGTTTTTTTTGTTTCATATGATGCCAGTATCTGTACTGTAGCTCTATGACTGAAGCAGCCGGCCATCAGATTAGTAAAAGGTTTATATATATATACTAATTTGCTGAAGTTATACAGATCAGTAGTACTGTTTAGAAATGTAAAGTTTTTGCACAAAGTGGACCTAAAGGAACAGATTATAACGTTTGCATTTGATTCTTCGTCTTTATCGGGATCTGCTCAGAGGTAAACATTACACGTTTACACACACACTGGTATGTTTACCTGTGCATTTTTTTTGTATGTATATGTCTCTGTGAATTTGAATACCTGAATACTGAGTGTCTGAATTTATGGGTGTGTTTATGCTTATGGTGAGATTGCACCCCAGTCATCAGCTGCCTGGGGAGTGCAAGACTCTGATTACGATTCGGGACAGAGAACTGTAAATAACAGAGCTCGTCTCCCTCTGAGGTAGAGTTGCAGGGCTGTTGGAAATGCTGTTTCCCTCTATACCTCACACATACATCCCTGTAGATTTCCAAACAGGCATTTATGACTTTCTGTTGATGTACCGTTCTTAAGATTAGTGCATCAACCATATTGACACTCATCATGGTGTCGCCAAGCTCATATTATCCTTTCAAGCAGCTAACTTGGACCTCTATCAAGGAATTGCTTTTAATTAATTTGAATAATTTGCAATAGTTATAGCAGAGAAACTGTTCCGTTGTTTACTCAAAACAAAAACAGTATTTTAGAAATTTTCACACTGATGTGACAATCAAGCTTATGTTCAAATAATCCTTGCGCTTGATTTTTCTTGATGAATACTATCATTGCCTCCTCCTGTTAAGCAAACGGTATGAGCGAATGACTGGTGCTGTAATTAGGTTGGCAATTAAGATTCATGTGGTCTGAGGTTTGTTTTATTGTTCATGTTTGTTTTGTTTTTGTATTTCAGCAGATTGACTGAACGCGATCAGTAGCGATGCAGAGAAAAAGACTGACGTTAATTGCTCCCAGTGCTCTGCGTTAGTTTCTGCCTTTGTACACACACACACACACACGCACAGGCACGTCCAAGCGCACACACACATACACAAGTTTGAGTTGGATGACTCCTTGCTCTGGGAGAAACGGAGTGATAGCGAGCGAGGTGGCCTACAGCAGCGAATCAGTCCAGATGCACAGCTTCTCAGAGCGAAGGAGAAGAAAGCCAGCAGCTCAATCAATACATGAGGAATCAGCCTCATCGTGATCACTGGCTCTATCAGCAGCTGTAGCCATCGCTCTGCGCCACATGCACACACACACACACACACACACACACACACACACACACACACACACACACACACACACACTCTCTGCCCGGGGAAGGATGGAAGAAGAGCGGAAGGAGGGAGTTGTGGTCCTGGGATGGGAGTTTAAGTAGAACATGATGGTGGGGAGCAGGACAGGCTGGTTTACAGGCCGGTCCGGTGCTGCAGGTTGAGTTGAGGTCGCGGTTCATAGAAAACTGAAGTGACACATCTGTGTTGTCATTGGTGAATTTGCATTATGTCTTAATGGGACATTGCAGGCCTTTCATAAAAGCCTTATCAAGTTTAATAGAAATAATATGATTTTAATTGTGTTAATAACAGACTCAATGTTTGCATATGACCAGTAGTTGCAGCAACTTGATTTACGGATACGAATTCTATAGGTCTCAGAATTACATGACTTATTAAAATATTGTCAATATATTGCCAGTTGAGTGCACATAATGCATCTTTCTTATAATAAATATAGTCATAGTTATTTTGTAACACAGCCTTGAAGTGTTTCTCCACCATTTAACGGCTGTGCAGTAACCCTGAGTAATAAAATAGTTCACACCATCAGCTGAATTACTGTACATGGCTCTTTGTTAAATCTGCTCTCAGAGAAATTAGTTATTTAACTTCTGTGTTGTGTCGTCCTTCCACTAATGATATAAGGTCATTTTGGCACTAAGCCTGTCAATATTTCAAACCATTGTTGCCTAAATGGCCTTCAAACCCTTCCTCAGACAGCATCAGTATTTGAGCCGCAATGATTAATTGATTAGTTGTTAGTTTGAGTAATATTTTAAAGAAAAAAAGAGGTCAAAATTCTCTGAATCCAGCTTCTTAAATGTGAATAGTTTCTGGTTTCTTTACTCTTCTATGACAGTAACTGAATATCTTTGAGTTGAGGACAAAACAAGACATTTGAAGATGTCATCTTGGGCTTTGGGAAACGCTGATCAACATTTTTCACCATTTTCTGACATTTTGTAGACCAAACAACTAATTAGTTGAGAAAATAATGGACAGATTAATCAACAGACACATTTAATTTGCTTAACTTGATGTCATTGCCATTAGGATGGTAAAAATGTACTCGTTAAAGTAGTCCAGGGATACGTTATATGGCTTAATGCTCAGTGCAGTCAGTATTAAAACTCTCTTAATGTTGCTCCATATTATATTTTTAATGTAGTTTTAAGTGTCATGCTGACACAGGAATATACTCAGACAACAAAATAGAAAAATCCCAGCGATTCCTGTTTTAGTACTAAAAAAATTACCATTATTTGGAGTTTCAGGGGCACCGTCTCTTTTTAAGTGGCCCTCTGCTTTTCTGGGAGCTGCCCTGCTCTCTTCATTTTATTTGAAAAATACTGTACAACATCGACAATGCGCTCACGCAGAGGTGCTCTGCATCACAAGGAAGTGTTTGTTTTACGCGAAAAGATAGCGTAGAAACAAGAGGTCACCAGGCTGCTGTACACGTGGCTTTCTTCAGGGATGGCCGATGTCGCCCCAGTGTCCCTCGGCGAGTTGAAGAGTTTACTGAGGAAAATAGCCTCGTTGGCCTACTGACAGATAGGCAACAGCAGCTGTAGTCAGGAGGACAACACACAGCAGGAATGCGACAAACCTGAACTCACTGAATATGGCAGCGATTCGACTTGGAGCTGTCTTTGCGTAGTTGAGGAGAGCTGAAAGCTCAGAATGATATATTATTGTTTCTTTTCTTTAGTCTGCGTCTGTAATTGTCTCATTAAACACTTTCTCTTAATCTCTCACTGTATCTATTTCTCCTTCTTTGTATTTCTTTGTCTCCGTCTGTCTTTCTTCCTCTCTAATATGATTGTATAGGATAAAGAGGTGAAAACGGCTCAGAGAGAGAGATTCTGGGCAGATAAAGGAGAGGAAGAGGAGGCGGGGGGTGTTGATAATCTGCAAACAGATTTCCATGCTTATTACACTAATGATTTCATGATATTTGATGTGGCGGCGGGGGTTGGGAGGATGAGGAGGGGGGTTGGGATGGTGTCTTTCTCTCTCTCATCTCGACGGCGCAGCTAAATGATGGAGTAATTTGAGTGACCTCTGACTCGGGGGCAGGCCCAGACGTAATTGCATGTCATTCTGGCACCGAAGGAGGGGAAGAGGAGGAGGGGGGGGGGGGCTCCACAAAATACAAAGTATCCCCCACGTCTTTCCCTTCTTTCTCCCGTATCACTTGTTTTTCTGTCTCCTTTTCATGTGTCCACATCGCTGTCTCGCTCTCCGTCTCGTTGCCCGTCTCACTGCTGCTCGCTCCCTGAGTGTTTCCAAAAAACAACCCCCCCCCCCCCCAAACAAAAGAAAGATTGCATTAATTTTCAAATGATGATATTACATTAAGCGCGGAGATCTCATATATCAAAACGTGAGAACTACTCCCTTACTGTATGTGCTTCATCTTAATGGTATCGCTGGATGTCAAGGGCATGGAGGAAATTAAATCGGAAAGTGCAGATAGACCAAAGAAGATATTATCTCTGGATGATTGCAGTTTTGATAGGTATTCCAGTGAATTTCATTTTCTCCGGATGGGGAGAAGATGAGTTAGCCTGCACATTTGCTCATTTTTCTTCTACATGATTTATGTGAGTTGAGTATAAAACTCTCTCCGTCCGCCCCCCTTCACCCCCACCGCCACCCCCTTTTATCGGGAACACATACGTGCACGTGCATGCACATGGGGTAGTAAATTACTGCCTTTGAGTTGTATCTCGGCTGGGGCAGTTTGTGTATGTATGTGTACTTCTTGTATGTGGGCAAACTGCAATGCATGTGTGTATTTGTACGCATGTTTTAGTGTGTGTGTGTGTGTGTGTGTGTGTGTGTGTGTGTGTGCGCGCGCGTTGGTACGAATATGCGTGCCTGAGATAGCGGCGGAGCCATCAGCGGGAATGATTCCAGGGAGACGGGGGAGTGTCATTACTCAGACTTGTTTACATTCTAAATACGTAATGAAATCTTGTTGGTAATAATGACGGGAATAAAAGTTTGGGAAATTGTAAAAGTGGTGAAGTTTGAGAAATGAGCCCCGGCCTGTGAAATAGCATTTGGGGGCAGGAAACGACATTATTATGCAGTGCTCCTGCCTGCCTGAGACATGAAGATGAACTGCTGGCGGGCCATAAAATGCTGTTAGCCCTAGCCTGAAGTATGGCACATTGTAAAAGAGCCCTGATCCCATATTGCCATTATATATAAAAGTATAGCCATACACAACATTATTTTTCATATAAGATGAGCTCCGATACAGTGGGCCCAGGCCCCCCAAATACATACACTGATAGGCAGATTTTTTTTTTTTCCTCCTTATAAAATATATAAATAAACATATTGCCATGGAACCCATCTCTGCCCTGATCTTATAGACCTCGATATTAAAAACAGAAATATTGCATTTTCGAGGGGCTCTGTTTTCCCCTGTCCTCTTTTGGGTATGGGATATATCAGTGTGTTTGTTTGGGGGGAGGCATAGAGGAGGAAGAGGAGATGAGGAGGAAGCCTGAGCGAAATGCAACAAATGAAAGAAAATGGAAACAGATGAAGACTTTAAAACTATAACGAGATGAATATTGAGCGTATCAACTCCAGCATGACGAGAGGTTGGGAGAGTGTATATTGAAACTGTTTATTGACAGATAATAATGGTCACAGTGCTGCAATTAAGATTAATGTTACAGTAGATGACGCGCCAGAGATGTGTGAAACTGTCAGGCTGCTTTACTCAAACCCACATTTCATTCATTTGTTCATTCAGATACCTTTTAGGTAGAATAAAGGGAGGAGGATAGTGTGTGATCAACATCCCAAACTTTGTTTGAATCCAGAGTGTGGCTGGATTTTTACTGGATTTCTTAATATGCATGTTTACAATACTGCAATTTATCTGTTGACCTTGAGCACACTAGTGTTGAAAACGCTGGTTTTATAAGAATGTAAAGTAATCACAAACTTTTACAGCAGAGGTGATTTTATTTATCTGTTATAGAAATGCACTTGGAAAGTTTTTTGGAGGCCGGCTGTTTGGTAAACTTACCAAGAGGACATAGAGACGTAGACAGAGCCACCAAGTTGTCCTTATGGATTTTTGTTGTGCTCCATGGGTGTAAACTATTTGGTCTACGTCAGAACTAGGATAATAATAATATTTTGTGATGCTGTTAGAGAGGCGATATATTGCGATTTAAAAAAAAAAAAAAAGTTTTGGAAAACTGTTGCAGTATAAAGAAGTCACTTGATGCATAAAATCTGTGTAAAAAAAAGTTCACTTTTTATGCAATCAGGACAGTGGGAGTCATCACAGCTCCTGTAACATCCAACACCATAGCACTACTGTGAGAGGGCGCATCTCTTTGCACATGAAAATGAGTTAATCTTTGCATGTGATCTATTAATTAAGTGTTTTTTAGATTTGATACTGTATCAGAAAACATAATATGGTGATACTCGATATTGTTGATGTTTTCTTACACCCCTACTTATCACTAACAAAATGGTAACTATCTTTAAAACTAATAATCTTCAATGATAAATATGTTTAACATCTGTTGGAAATCAGTGTTTAAAATGATATATAAGTATATATATGTTTTTCATTGAGTATCTGGCATTGCATTCCTTATTTTCATATAAAGGACTGTGAAGTATTAAGTCACTAAATGAGGTTGCTCACCTCATATAGCTTTTATTAGGGATGCACCAATCCAACCTTTTTAGTCCTGATACTGACAGCAATACCTGGGCTTTGGGACTCGCCTGATATCAAGTATTAATCTAATTCTAGTCTTTAATTAATAAACTGTATGGCTCACTATGTGGAAGTGACTGGGATCATTCATTTATGTGTGAGGCAACATCAAGCTTAAAGTAAATGTGACAAGAAATGACATAGATAATTTACTGAATTGTAATTTATTATTACATTAATAAATCATACACCAGCAACTTGGTAAAAAAACAATCTTCAAAATTAACAGGAATTACAATTAACTCTTATGTATATAGCATATTAACATAGAGCTGAACTGAATAGATTGGCCCCGTTGTCACCAATATCCGATCAAGCTATCTGAGTGAGTATCGGCCTGATATCCGGTCCGGTATCAGTATCGATGCATTCTTACTTTTATCATATTTGAATGCAGGTTTATCATGAGATAATACCAAACTAATACCTTATGGTGTCATTTTCAACAGCAGTTCAGAAACGTTAATGGAATTAAATAAAGATTTTCAAAGGGATCTGTTTTCAAGGTGCTATTGATAACATTCAGTCTCTAGACGTCTCATTCAGTTCCATTACTTTTACCTCACGAGTCGCTGCCAGACGTTTACCGCCATTTATCCATTTATTTCCACGCTGACACTGACACAGATACCACGTGATACCAACGTTGTTTTACTATTGGCTCACAAGTCTAGAAGTGGGAACCAAACATTAGATATCTTCCACAGAGATAAACAAAATAACATTTTTGAAATTAATTCACAATCTTTTTTTTTTTTTTTTTTTTTTTTTTAAAAGCCATACTTTTATTCTGCACCTTTCTCAAGGCTGTGTGGATGTATTGTTTTCTGAAATATATTCATCTACATAAAAATGTTATCACTATGACCTCTAATTTTCTCTTTACATGTTTTTGCACATGGCAGCGTGTACTGTATATCTCAGGTTCTGTTGAGAGGTGTAGTAGAGATGAGATGAGCTGCCTGGAAGATGATGGTTTACTGTGTCGGCCGATTCTGGAGCTCAACTAATCATCAGGAAAAGGCCGGCAGTGCTTCGCTCTGACTCTCTGACCTACAGTATCCATCTAACCCTTCATTGCTTCATTGTCCCGCTCTCTCCCCTCGGTCTACTCCTCACCGCCTCGGTTTTTGTTCGTGTCTCACCTGAGCTGGATGTGGTTATCATAGATTGAGTGAATGAATATATAAATATGAACAGATTATGTCAGGAGAGGATCACTAAATGTTCTTCCTCTTGCGTGTATGTTGATGTCTGCTATTCAACCTTACTTTAAAAAAAAAAATTCCCTTTGTGCTCAGTCTTGAATTAATTATTGTTGTTTTGGTACGATAGAGGGAGTTAATGATTGACCACAGTCTGGTCAGATACAGCTATCTGACCTTTATTCTGCTTCTCTAACAGGCGTTTATTCATCTGCTGACCCACCATCCTTTGCTTTGTCTGGTCGGCCTCAGGCCCAATAACAATAATAACAATAATAGTCCCTTGGACCAGAGCATGACTACAAATAGATGAAATTTCCTGCATGTGGTACCTCATTATACACAGTGTAGCATTGTTTTTACCAAGCTGAGTGAGGGTTATTTATTTTTCTAATGGGACATGTTTATTTTTGACTAATGGGACAGACGCTGGGCACTTAGACTCAGCGAAGCGTCTCGGCGTGTCTGTCATCGCCGTGGTGAGGTAAGGGAACAAGCCGGAGGCCTGCCGTGAGCATACAGGACTTCCTGTCACATTTAAGGCGAGTTTTCCCGAGTCGAGCGGGTGTGGGTGTCAGTACTGGCAGTAATATCCCAATAATAGTAGATTCCTAGATTCTTTTATGACAGCTGTTTGAAAGGGAGGATGTTTATAAAACAGGTGTTCCTTAACACCTTGAGAGAGAGGAATATACACTGCACCATACATGCATGATTAGATTTCATAAACACGTACAAGCATTCAGAAAGGGCACCTTTTGTGTTTCAGCTGGAAAGCACAAGAGACAGATAACCTCAAAGCATGATCACATAAAACTGAAATAGTCATTCACAGCGACAGGATTTGAACTTCTCTATCAGGCCCTTTTTCATTCTTTAAGCCCTTTATTCTCTATGAATTCCCTCCCGAATAACAGATTAAAGTGTGCACCATTATCCTCTTATTTAAACTGTTATGGGGCTCTTCGGTAGCTCACCTGGTAAAGCGGTTGGACTCGTTGCTGCAGTGGCCCGGGGTTCGAATCCGACACACAGCCCTTTGCTGCATGTCATCCTCTCTCTCCCCCTTTCTTTATACTATCTCTATCAAATAAGGGCAAAAGCCAAATATATATATATATATATATAAATGTGTTTTGATCTTCATCTAAGTCACAATAACAACAATAGACAAACACAGCACAAACTAATACTGCACAAAAAAGTCTGTTTTTGTGTTTTTATTGAACACAACATGTAAAGATTCACAGTGCAGGGTAGAAAAAGTATGTGAACCGCTAGATTAATTACTTACTTACTAGCTAATTGAAGTCCGGACTCAGCCAACCTGGAGTCCAATCAATGTGATGAGATTGGAGGTGTTGGTTAAAGCTGCCCAGCCCTATAAAACACACACACCAGTTTTGAGAAGCATTGCCTGATGTGAACCACGCCTCACACATGTTTGTGCTGCCCTCTTAGACAGGTCACTCTTGGAAAAGAGATTTTAATCTCAATTAGTTTTTTACCTGGTTAAATAAATGATCATATTCCTGCCTTTAAGATGGCCGGTTCGTAAAACAGGTGATCAATTGATAGCAGGTTTTGTGTTGGTTCTCCTATATGTATATCAAGGTGTCCTCGAGCCTCTATGTCCTCAGGTTAACAGTGTCACAGTAACAGTTGTCCTCTCTCAGTCAATTAGTCGACTAATAGGTTTTTTTGGTCTAGTCTACTAGTCTTAGTCTACTAAGATTTCTTTAGTTGATTAGTCATTTTTGAAGGCTTCTTTAAGGGGACGTATTTACATGAAATGTCTACCCACATGTCTGTTAAACAACATTTAAAGTGTGATTATGAGTGATTCTTTGTAGAGAATCTCAGTTTTACAGATTTATCGATTAAATCAACTAATTGATTTGTTGCCATTGCCTCTACATTTCCACTTTCTAAAACCTCTCCTCGGTGTCTGATCCTGTCTTCTTCATCTTCTTCTCCTTCTCCTTCTTCTTCTTTGTCATCCTTTAATTTCTTATTCACCTTCCCTCGTCTTTGCACTCTCCATTTTTTTTTGTCCGCTATATTTCCTGAGCTCTGAAGAAAACAAAATAAACTTTGTCTGTCTTGTCTTTTGTCCCTCCTTGCCTGGTTCCAGCTCTGCTCACAGTGTGAAAATCTAAAGCCCATGCACTGCTCATTCCCAACACACACTCCCACCTTATTCCACACACACACACACACACACACACACACACACACACACACACACACACACACACACACACACACCGTCTTTCCCTCTGTGTCTCATGTTTGTTTGTGTGAGTCGGAAAGGCGCAGTTTCTAATTGAGGGGCGAAGCCACTTCAGATGCAGCGGGTGCCTCTCTCCCAGTGGGGGGAGCACGGATCTGCCTCTGGGGAGCACAATTAACGCCTTTTTATTGTTTACTAATGAATTACACACAGAGGAAGCGGGCACGCATGGGTGAATTAGAGAGAAAAATAGAGTTTGTAGGGAAAACATGCAATGTGTGTGTCTGTGTGTGTGTGTGTGTGTGTGTGTGTGTGTGTGTGTGTATGTGTTTGCTTAACTGTTATTTGACTTCTGAGTATCTTTTATCACTTGATAATTTGATATTAATTAGCCTGTTTCCTCCTTCATTTAGTTCTTTAAGCAGGAAGCATGCGCGGCAGAAAACTTCTGTGATGCTCTCTACTGAGGGCCGTAGTCATTTGGCTAATAGTCCACTTGGTCTGAATCAGAATGAACTTTATACTTTTGGTTTTCTATTTAGTGTGGTTTGGTTTCAGTGCACAAATTAAAGCAGAGCACATTTTTTAAAAAATAAGTTGCTGAGGGGTATGTACAAAGGAGCAAACTGATCTTTTATGTCTCAAGCGCTGCCACTTCTATGCAGGAAATCACAGACTTTGAATCTCCTGTGTTTTAGTTCGCTTGGAAGCAGTCTAAGACCACCTCTCAAACTGGTTGTTTTGGTTATTTTTGTGTATTATTGTGTTCACAAATGTCAAAATGAACTGCGCTAGGGGTTGATCAAATGTTGGCTTATGACAGGGCCTTAAAACTTTTCAGCATGTTGCACACCTCTGGCCAGTCATTGATGATAAAGCAGGTGTTTTTTTTATTATTTACAGGAGGATAGGAAATAACTGCTTTGACATCACTGATTTGTGTCTTAAGAACATTAAGTTGTTTGAAACAGCGACAGCGAACGCAGCAGCAGCAGTTTTCTATCTTGTGTGATTCAGTGTTGTATTACCCACAGCTGGCAGGATAGCATGGTCGTGTTTGTGAATTGAGGATGCATGGACTTACACATGCCTTAAGGCCAGTGTAAACGAATGCTAATGTAATTACCGAGCGGGGCGTCGTGATAAACTGTAACTAAGATGATTGCACACGGCACACAATGATCAGGTTAGTTAAAGATGATGTGTTATTGCTTTAGACGACTGGTTGCACCAAGACTGATTCCTGTGTCGTTCTAATTGTTCAGCAGGCTAAGCCTTGTACCATTTAACTGGGTTACAAGACTTTTATTTTATGGCATATAATCCTTCCTTTTGCTGTAAAGAAGATGCCAAAAAAGAAAGTGTGTGTACATCAGTGTGTGGGTGAAGGTCTCAAGTGTTCCTCCTCTTCTCAGGCACAATAGTGATTAGTAATTTCAGCTGTCGAGCAGTGCCAGTCAGTCTGAGCGTGATCCCCTATGTCACCTGCTACAGGGGATACACGCACACACACATTGCATCGCATTAAGTGTGCGTCAGTCTGTCTGCAGTGCCTTGATGTGCGTCCCATCTAGAATACAGCACCCTGACATCGGCACATTAAAGGGGGTCATTATATTTCCCCGGCTGCCACCGAAAAGTGACGTTTTTACAAAGTGACAAGTTTACAGTTTGATAAATCAGATTTTTTTGCAGTGGGTGGGGCAGGGAAGCCAGGAGAAGGAATGGTGGGAGAAAGAGCCGGGTTGTCTGTGGAGGAGGAGGAGGAGGAGGGAGGGAGGAAGCGCTGCCTGTCAGCGACGCCCCGGCCCTGTCGTCTAAATGATGCTCCCAGGCAGCGGATTCAGATCCCATCCCCATTAGCATTTAATTTCTCTCTAATCCTACACACAGTCTCCACCGCTGCATGGTAACGAGGGCCGCTGTGCCATGGCGGCATCGGGAAAAAAAAAAAAGACAGCAATCTGCAGCTCGCTCGCCTTTTACAGCTCCACGCCCTGTCGTAGCCATCATTCTTCCTTGACAATTAAGACCCTCAAATCTAATAGCAGTGATATTGGAATTACAGCAAGACCCTTTTGAGGGCATGTCAGGAAAATGGGCTGCACCTCCCAATACAGCTGTCAAAGCACAAGGCCCTCCCCCGTTCATGCCCGCTTAGCGTTTCACACACACACACACACACACACACGATGGGATGGGGAATATGTTGAGTCTTTGGCTGTGATCTTTGTAAAATGTGCTCTCTGTGCCCTCTCATCCAACTCTCCAAAGACTTGTTACAGCAGCTTTTGTTTTCTCTCTTCTCCTCTCACTCTCCCTCTTTGTCTCTAAATTTCTCTTCATCTCTTCCTCATTGATTCTCCCTGGTGTGTCAGAGATGTTGTTGCTTTCTGTTTTTCACCAGCAGGGTTTTTTTCCCTTTATACAGATGATTAGACTGGTAGATTGGTGAAGTTGTCCCTTGGTGCTCAGTGAGGACAGTTTAAGGGAACGTTCGCTCTAATGGTTGCAGTTAAAGATTATCGTCATGGGTGAAATATATTTCAGCCTAAGGGACACAACAGTTTTACAGCTAGATTACATAGATAAAGTTGTATCAGTGTGGAGGCTGTCTCTCCTGTTATGAACAGCGCTTTGTGATATCTCAGGCAGCAGGGTGGTAAAGAGCTCAACAGTGCGGTTCTAGAAGTGAAAATCCCATCATATTCTGAATTGGGATTTTGATTATTAGCCATAATGTAACCATCCAAGGGAGACTTGCTCTTGTACAAGCCTCAAGTCTGACCTTGTTTTCAGAAAAACGTATCATTTGCGATGTCACAGAGAGGTACTACACTACCCACAATCCTGAGTGTAACAGCAACATGCAACAGGGAACAGCCAGTGAGGGTACATGCTTGTGCACACGACTCCTCGGGTCTGCTCCTGATTTCAACCTGTGCCAACATGGCGGCTCGTTTGGAAAATTTATATTATAATATGAAAATATTTCATCAATGTGTGTTTCTGAATACAGCCTAGGTGAGAAATAAAGCTTGCAGTTGCTGAATCTGTTTTCATTTTTGATCAACAACGATTAGTTTAGAAGTTTTTCGAGAGTTTCCAGAAGCAGTGAGTCGCCACTCGTAATGGTTCATGGGATGATTATGTACACAGTCTTTTTTTCCATTTCTAATGTTTTTGCTCTGAATTAAATGTTTTATGGTGACGATTCATCTTGTAGCTGGTCGGCTTGGTTTCATGCTTAAAACTCTTTATATGAGGATTTTCTGAAACGTTAATGGAGTAAATGAATTGGACATTCACTTCCTGAACCAGCGCCATTCAAAAAGTGGGCAGGCACTGTTGAGCTAATGAGTAAACAAGTGGAAAGCCAAGTGTGTGTCCTGCGTAACGTGCCCTCCAGCAACATGCTGAGCCCCTACCAGCTCAAGGCTCTATTCTGTAGTTGTCTAAGAAGAATGAGAAACTCTTTGTTAGTTAAAAATATCATATTGTTATTGATGACTTAATTTTCTGTTTTGTTTTTGTCTGTCTTCTGCAGACCCCAGCAGAGCAGGCTAAAGTCCGAATGCACATGGTCCTGCAGGCTGCTGGTAAGTGGATGATTACTCCGTTTCTCTTCCCTCCATCTTTTTTGTTGTTCATCACAGTGTGGTTCAGATCTGTTGCCGTGGTCTGACACTTGTGGTCCCTCACTCATTCAGGGATGCTAACTTGAAGGCAGTGTGTGAGAATACCGTGTGGAGCAGCCTCAGTCTGTGGTCTGCCTCACTGTGATGGCCATGATAGCGCCGTGGCTCTAGGGATGATGGTGTCAGTCAGTCGGTCCACCACTTTGCCTATGCATAGATGTCACATATCAGTCTGTTCAGCTACATCTGCTGTCATTCATAAATATACCCCTGTGATATCACCCTAGGACCATGCAGTCGCAAGTATTTACAGTGTATTTGTGGTAATATATTCAGAGATATAGTATGTTTTTTATTCTGATTATTTGAACATTTATTTACTTGCACATACATGCATACATGCATATTGATGACAGGAAGCTTGTCCAGTTTTGTTCTGTGTAGTATGGGTGGGCATCACTAGATGCCCCACATTACAATATTATCACAATATTTAATACAACGTTATTTGAGGGGTCAGAGGGTTTTAAAACCATAATTACCAGTTCACCAAAATTTAGCGTAACGTTGGAGCATTATTATTTATTAGGCATGGTTGGTATCTATGGATTCCTTAGATTTTCTAGCCATAAGACAGCCTGCTACAACCTCTGAATATCACGATACTGTGCTGTATACATTTTTTTCCTCCACCCCATGCACACTCCACTGTGGACCTGGACGGGTTTCGTCCTTGTTTTCCCACCCACAGACTCGCAGCACCCCTCCCCACACACGCAGACAAATGCATACACACACTCCCCTGGTCTCTGCTCTTAGTGCTTCTGGGCCCATATTCACTGCAGCTTAATTTCAAACACTCCTCCCAGTACATAAGTCATAGATGTCACCATGCACGTGGTGTATATATTCCAGTGTGTATTCGAGGGGTAGAGTTGCGAGCCAGATGTGACAGGCAGAGATTGACTGTGGAGAAAGATGTCTTCATGTTTACAGTCATGCTCACACACACATACACAGGCCCAGCACTTCCGAACAGGGCTTTAATTTCACCACAGGAAATATATGAAAGACGCAGGCATCTATACATCATCTATAAAGCGCCCAGCAGCCACACTCTTACCTCACTTAAAACTTGGCTTATTTTAGGCCAAAGAACAACGCTGCTATCCCTCTCTGTGATTTCACTGATTTTGAACTTTGTGTAGCATATTTTCTATACTTCATCATACTTTGAATTGATTACAGAGTTTACATGTGGGAATCTGGGATAGTTGAGAGTGGGGGACAATTTGACTTCTGTTTTCCTTCGCTCAATTATGTCCTCTATTATATATCAGACACCCCACACCCCCTTCCCTGCCACCTCAAGGCTAATGTTGCACTAATGGTGGTGAAGCATCATAAAACTGAGCATGTGGCTTTGAGTGCAGTGGGCCAGACTGGTGCAGAGTGCAGATATAGGCCCAGGGCCAGACGTGGGACTAGAGGAGAGGGTTTAATGCACTGGACATGTCTCTGGTTTTCCTCTCTCTCCTGGAGGCTTCCAGAAGAACAGGTTTATGGCTCAGTCAAAGACTGTCTTCACCAGAGAGCCCATTCTGGCCTGTTTCAGGCCTTCGGGTGCCTGTGATCATATCGCTCATAACGATCTACAGTAAAATACAAATGGGCATTAACTTGATAAAGCAGTTTATATTCGGTACTTGGGCTGATTTGTAATTTTATTTCAGCCATGTTTTCCGCTGCCTTTCCTCTGTTTTCTGATTAACCACTGAGTGCCCTCACTAATTGAAATCATGTTTATATAATTAGAAATATTAGGGATATCTTTTTTTCCCTAAAGTCCTCTGACCCTGCAGCTGCCAAATCATCTAAATTCATCCATCTCTTCTCTCCATTTGCTTTTCTCTCATCCCTATCCGTCTATCTGTCCTCTCACTTGCCGTCTCACTGTCTTTGTTCCAGCGTTGTTAGCGGACAGAGGGAGATAGGGATGGAAAGAGGGAGGGATGGAGGGCGAGAAGGAAGCAGCAGATGTTGGGAGGTTGTGTGAATGTTAATGTCCTGACGTAGCCGTGGAGCTTAAGCCTCCTCCTCCTTCCCTCCGTTCCTCTCTGAGCGCCCGCCAGGCTTTCTCTCTCGGGGTCTCCTGACATCCTTAAAGCCCGTGGCTCTCCTCTCCTCTACTCTGCTCTCCTCCACCTCTTTCTCTCCCATTCCCTCCCTCTCTCCCTCCTTTTGTCCGTCTATGGACTCTCTCTAGTCAGTAGAGAGCAGATCATCCCATGGCTAAAGCGGCTCAGGCCTTTGTGTTGGGGGGCTCTGTGGACCTGTAATGAGCCCCCTCGGCTGGCCCGCTGGCCTGCTTAGCGCTCACTTGGGGCTTTGAGAGTGTGTGTGTGTGTGTGTGTGTGTGTGTGTGTGTGTGTGTGTGTGTGTGTGTGTGTGTGTGTGTGTGTGTGTGTGTGTGTGTGTGTGTGTGTGTGTGGAGTGGGATGAGGAGGTGAGAGGAGGAGGGCAACACTGGCCCCCAATGAAAGAGCTGGATGGATATGTTTATGGGTCACTTCCTGCTTGGCCTACATATCAAACACACACACACACACACACACACACACACACACACACACACCAAGACAAATTCACATGCTAATTTCATCAATAATAAGATAATTTTCACAATATCAGTATTTGTAAATTTTAATAATTCTTATGACTTTGGTGACAGAACAGGCCCTATTCTTGTCATAAGGTGCGTAAAATACATACATAAATGTATGAATTTTAAATAACATTATGACCACATTGGCCACATTTTAGGGAATCGGCAGGTCGAGGAAGTTCAGCTGGACATAGTTGGACAGTATATATAGTATAAAAGTAATGTCATGGCGACATTGATTCATCAGTATCTGCTCTCTATATATATCACAAATATACATGTACTGACGCAGTCTAAAGCACTCACAAAAGAAAATATCTATGTGCGCACACACACACAGCAGCCACGCCACCCTTACATATGTATTATACTCTCTTCTTTTCAGCCACTTGCTCGGTCCTTGGCTCTTTTCAGAGCGGTGTTCATTTCCACTCAAATCAGCATAAGCACTGTGCGCGACGGCGGGCCTCTCAGTATCCACACGTCAATAGGGAGTGTTTGCAGAACACCCACTAAGGACCCAGGGGCCAGGGGTCATCAAAACCTCCGTCTTCTCCCTATTTGAACCTTTGACAGCAGCAAAACAAACAATCCTTAAGATCTCATCAGAGGCTTGAACTTGGCAGGGGCTCACTGGTCTGAATTAACTTCCTCTATTGTTTTGTCTGATTTCGTCACCTGGCTGGAGTTGGTAGGGAGAGGTTTTCTCCTCTCTGATTTTAATAATGTTGAACAACTCTGTATTTGGTTCATAACTGAAGCTGCACAGTTAAAACTACGGTAATCTCCAGCAGTATTTCATAAGTGGTGCAATTCACAACTAATATTCTAGGATTTTTTTCTTGTTTTGGATCCGCATTTTATGCCTTTATTTGATGAAGACTTGAGTTGAATTTTGATTTGCAAAATAATTTGATTGAATTTTGGGTTTTCAAGTTTTCAGGTTGTAAATGTTTGAGTCAAATTTAGGCAACATTGTTTTTTTTATTGTAAAACTTTTAATTTCATACTTTAAGCAATAATGAAGTTATGAAATTGTAAAATAGATAAATGAATAAATAATTATATAAAATACAAGTTTGAATATAATGGTGTAAAGATTATACATTATTTTGCTGCTCCTCTCTACTGTGACATTGGCTCCCATTCAACTTTGTAATGAAACTGAAGTGAAAATTGTATTTGAGTTCTCTTAATATCAATAATTTTGTAAACTGTGCTACCTCTATAAGTATTTATGTTACAGATAATACAATATCATCAACAGCAGACTTTTAAATTCTTTATTTTTATTAATTTTTTAAACAAATACTTGCATTTTAGAGGAAGTTTAGAGGAGAGAATGACTGAAAAAAATGAAAGACATTCGTCAAACGGTCCCCCGGTCTGAACTGAACAGGGATGTTGTGATTACATACTTGTGTACAGTATCATCAGTACCCAGTGTTATGGTGTTTCTCTCTTGTTGGTGTCTGTATGTTTTTCTGTCTGTTTATATCTCAGCTTTATATCAAATGACAGACATAAAGAGGCAAACGGGTGTGGGGGATCACCCAAGCTTAGCAGCATCATGCGATAGGACTAATTCTTCCAGAGTAAATACGGAGTATTAGGCTTCTCAGTCGCAGCAGGGGTCCTGAAGAAACACACACACACACACACACACACACACACACACACACACACACACACACACACACACACACACACACACACACACACACACACCCTTTCTCTGAAGCTCTCCGCTTCTTTCCTTCGTCTTCCTTGTGCCTCCAGTACCCGCTATCCCGCCCTCCCACCGCCCCAGCCCACCCCCTTAGGCCCTGACAGATGTGTGCTGAACAGACCACATACATGGAGGGTGTCACCTTACCCCCTCTGGAACTAAAGGGCTAATGCGCCACATTTAGGAGGCTGCCGCCCTTTGTTCTGCCAGGATAAGAGGTTACGGGGATGGGGAGACTGAGACAAGACCCGGCTCTTTACATGGCCTCAGTCTCCTTCTTTATTTCCCTGGCCTGTCTGCATTTTTTCTCTGCAAACTTTTTTTTCCTCCTTTCTCATTTTCAGTTTTCCCTCTGCCACTTCTGTACTTTCATCATCACCTCCCTGAGATCATCGCTGGTATGCAGCACCAGATTTATTAGGCGGTGAATAACAGTTATCACACGTTATCCATCTTCATCATATCGCCGTCACGCCGGTCGTAGCACCACTTTTTGTGTGACATGTCTAAGGTGATTGTCACAAATACTAGTCAGCGTTGACCTTCATGTTAAAGGGGATTTCTCTGTAAAAACACAAGGGAATTACCCAGTAATAAATCCTAACCACATGTTGTTTTTGCTAAAGGTGTTATAGTAACAACAACTGCAGCACGCCACTTGACTTTGAGCCGTCTTGACTGAAACAAGGGCTTATTTTTGAGCCAGAAGTTGGCAAACAACTTGTTGACAGCTTTTTTAAAAGAATATGGTTATTTTGTTTTGAGGTCCAGGGGTTGTTTTTAATGTTCTGCTTTGTCTTGTATATTACTGCTGCTGAATTTGGATGTTTCAGATTTAACCTTAAAGGTTCAGTCAAAGATGAGAAAGAGCAAGAAAAAAAGGGGTTGCGAATAAAACAGCTAATCATGACTCACATAGTTTAATGATTAAAACAGCCTTGTCCTTGGAGAAGATTTGCTAACGTTTACCCTGCAGCACTTTTTAAACACCACTTTTAAAAGCCTCAGCTCTACAAATCAGCAGAGATGCTTCCAGGTTAGCTGCATTGGAGAGGATTTAGTCTGATACATTCATTTTGGTTTCTTTTTTTTTTTTTTTTTTTGTCAGTTGAACTTTTTCGTATGAAATATTCTGGCCAGAAATGTGCAAACATAGCTTCCACCATATTCAAACAAACGAAACAATTACACAATAGCAGCAGAAATCCCCTTGTGCATCTGTGCAGGAATGTGTCTCCTGTCATCCTTTGGGAGGATAATGGTGCAGGGATGTCCTGTAATTTAGTCTCTGTAACCATTGATCAGCTGGATTTATGTGCCATTACCTCACTGTTCCAGTCAACAGTCGTAATTATGTCTCAGAGAGAGAGAGAGAGAGAGAGAGAGAGAGAGAGAGAGAGAGAGAGAGAGAGAGAGAGAGAGAGATCAGCCTCCAGTTACACAGGACCCAAATACCTGAATAAGCTTTTATCAAACAGCCCCCGCCGCTCACTTAGTAGCAGACTGACATTGGTGGCGGACCGACTGACCTCCAGATGAGACAGGAGGATGGATGGATGGATGGATGGATGGATGGATGGATGGATGGAAGGGTTTGTCGAACTCAGTTAGAGAGCCATGCCTCATTGACAGAGCCCTGTGCCTCAAGATGTTGCTCTCTCAAAAGAAGTCTGTTAACGCTTTAAGATGTGAGTTTAAAGAAAGGATGAGATGGATCTCTGTGGTGCTCCACACCTACAAGTGGATTTTATTTACTCAGTAAGAAATAAGCCTTCCAGTTCAAAGGTGTCTGTCAACGGTGGGGCGGGCTGAGTGACCTAAGCATGGTATGGATCAGAGTTTTATGTACAATTGATTTTCGGTTTGTTTTATGGGTATAATAAACGCAGGTCCTGCTGCACCCTGGTTTTCTCTTTGCTGTAGTAAGCTTGTGATACCCCCCTTCACGACTCTCATATGCCAATCTTAAAATAGTTACTGCTATTTTGCAGATTTGACTCTAAAAGTTACAGCTTTTCAAATATGAGAAATATTATGATATGCTGGTTGGTTTTCTCATTCTTTTGTGGTATCAAACTAAATTTTGGGGGGTTAGACAATTGCGCCAACAAGAAGTCAGCTTCAGCCTTTTTGATTAATTGCTAAAGAAAAAGGGTGTTAGTTGCGGCCCTCATTAAAATAAGGGAATCAATTAGAGCTGAAAGGATTTGTTGATTAATTGGAGGTCAACAGAAAATTAATGGTCAGCTATTTTGATAATCGACTAATAATCTTTGAGGTCATATGGCGAGCAGTTATGCTAAATACTCTCTGGTTCCAGCTTCTCATATGTGGGGATTTGCTGCTTTTCTCCGTTTTTATATCACTGTAGAGTGAATATCTTTGGGTTTCAGACAGTTAGCTGGACAAAGCAATACATTTGAAGACATGTCCTTGGGCAGTTTTCATATTTTCTTATATTTCATAGACCAAACAATGAATGAGAAAATAATTGTTAGTTTCAGAACCTAAAATCAATATACTATGTCATATTTGATGCATGAGTAGGTGTTGTTTCTGTTTTTTTTTTTTTATTATTTTGTTGTTATAGTCCATGTTTTCACATTTAATTTTTTTCCATGAGATTGGAGGTCTGCGGTGTAAAAAGTACTTGTCAAATTAGTGTACAACTTTTCTTGCCTTGCTTTATAGAGGTACGCTACACAGTTGTAGCCTTTTTTTCAATCGTCAGCAGTTTTTGGAGATCGCCAACTAAAGCTCCAGATCGCTGTGTGAATTTTCAAAGACGCGATCTGAGAGATGCACTGCTGCCGGTGTGTCGCAGATGCCCGAGAGATATCTAGCAGGTTAAATCTGGACCTGTCCGTGAGTCCAAGTCCTGTAGTGTGAAAAATATGTTTTGACCAAATCAAACACAAAGCACAAACAGACAGCCATCTATCCTTGCTGCCCACATCTCCCCAACCACTCTCTCCTCTATATTCTTTTATTTTTCCTCCTTGGTTTTTCGCTGCAAATCAGCGCACATACAACTTTGATCGCTAGCTTCTTGCGGGCATCCATTTTTAGAGGAAAGAACTACTGTCTTGTGTGTGGTCTTGTATGATTTCCCGTATCGCTTCTAGCATGTTTGGTTGACTACACAGACCTGTCTGGGATTCTTCCCAGTGAAATGTCACAACTTCAGGATCACCCATTATGAGTCATGTAATATGACCAGCACAGCAGTCTGAATGTCAGGGAAAGTCGTATAGTGTGTAGGTGCCATTAGTGAACAATATATAGTGTACTAGAGAGCCACTCAGAGGAAATTCTCTGATTCTGTTTTGTGTGTGAGGAAGGAGGGAGAGTGAGGGATTGAGACGGCTTTGTTTTTCTTCTGTGGGCAGATTTCAAACAGCATCTGGTGAGCTCTTGAAAAAGACCATCATGAGTATGTTCAAATCCAAACTGAATCATTTTTGCACCCTCCTCCCTCCTTTTCCTCTCCTCCTTGTTGTCGGTGTTTGGAGACACATGGTGATATCTTTCCCTCCTCCCTCCCTCCCTCCCTCCCTCCCTCCCTCTCTCTCTCTCTCTCTCTCTCTCTCTCTCTCTCTCTCTCTCTCTCTCTCTCTCTCTCAACATGTAGACATTTCCATAACAGAAAAAGAATATTTTTAATTTGCTGCTTTCCATAATTTTGCAACATATGGTATAAACGATTTTGATGCAAATGTATGTGCTAATTATTTGCAGACGAGCCTTAAACAGGCCAGCCATTGAAGTGGAATGAAAGCAAATTTGCAATCACCTTAAATTTTGCTAACCATTTACTGTTAAGTAAACTTTGCTAAGTAATTTAATTACCTTGGACCACTGGCAGGCGCTTGGGGCTTTTTCGGGACGGGGTGGAGAGGGAGGCTGAATGCAAAGAATGCAGAGGGAGAGAGATGAGAAGGAGAGAGTAAAGACAGTGTATGCTGCAAACAGCGGTGTTATTGAATTGTCACCCGTAGAAAGTATAAAGATTTTCTTTCTTGGGCACCTTTGCAAGGGAAAGACGGGGAGGATTGGACCATCTCTTAAGTTTTTTTAATGTTTCTAATGGAGGTAGCTGTCTGATTGGCCCTGAGTCGACATAAATGGATTACAGCAAAATGTAAACCAGCATTCCTGCCTTCATGATTGTGATAATTTCTATCTTCTGACACATTATTCTTCATGTTAGGCCAGGGCTGCCCAATAATGCCAAAAATGTAATTGCATTTTGCCTAATATTGCAGTCATGGTTGTTAATCAAGATTAAAATCAGTGACTTTGTTTCCAAATTCACTGGCTTTATGTCAAAATTCAGTCTTTTTGCAAAATATTCACTCTCTTGGGATGTTTTCATGTTCCATTGTTTTACTACATTGAATCAAAGTAGATTTAATGTGGCTTTTTTTTCACTGATCAAGCAAAACAAAGACCTTTACTGTCTTTACAGTGATAAAATATCTCAACGAAATGATTAATTAACAAATATTACAAGTGTTCACCTCGTAGAAATAGAATGAGAGTAGAATGGGCTTCTCCATTCATATCAGCATACTGTAGCAGGGAGGTCAGTGCGGCGGCCATTTTAATGTGTGCAGTAGTAGTGGCGTACTTCCATGTAAAAATTACTTGCAGTAAGTCGCAGACTCACTCATGACGGTGTGACATGTAACACAACAGTGTCGGCGTCTAATGTATGTGTGTGTAGTCCCACCATACCGGCCATTTGTTTTGAGCCCGGTCATACAAAAAGGCATATGAATGACACGATAATGTGCAAGGCAAAAGCGTCCAATAGCTCTTCTTGCTTTTGGCTTATCATTTGTACGCCATATGGGCTGTACTAACTGCAGTGTAAATGCATCCCTGCGAATGAGCTACGCTCAGAGCTAGTGAGGTGAGGTGGATGGGAGGACTTTCAACCAGGAGACCAGTGTTAGCCATGTTTGTTACATATTTTCCATACTTCTGTTACATTATTTATGTACTTCTGTTACTTAGTTTACGTAATTAACTACTAAGTAACTAAGTGGTTTTGTTGCCCCCTGCTGGTACTGCTTTTTCATAAACAGGTTTAATATTCACACCTCTGGTAGACAGGCAGGTCTACTTCGGCATGATACCGGGTAGCCCTTTTACACAGACATTCGGTTCTGTGACTACCTTTGCTGCTGGTTTAGCAGCGAAGCGACAATGTGTGACACACTTCATGGCCCCACTGATGGGTGTAGTCACCACAGCTAACAACAACCGGCACAGCAATCGCCATTTTCTTTTTGAGCTATAAATGAAAACAGTTCAATGTCCGTTCTACTCCCTTTTCTGGGATTCCCCTTTTAATAATAACTCTTCACTTCACAGTTGGTTTTACAAGTCATATAATTTGTTAAATGGGCATCTTCTGTGTTCAATGGCAGATTGTTTCCCTGCCTTTCACCCCGTGCATGCTGGGACAAGCCCCGGCCGCCCCAGCGACCCTGAATAAGAATAAGCAGGTATAGAAAATGGATGGATGGATGTTCAGCGTTCCTGTTATAGATGAACGAGGATGGTTAGCTGCAGCAACCTTGGCCTTCGTACACTCATCACGCTGGATTCTTCTGATGGGCCTTTAGGTGATCCCATTGATTGGTTGTGTTACTTTAAAGGGCAACAACAACTCCAAGGCTTGTTTGGTGTCATTTAGTCTACAGATTAAATACCTTTTAGACACTGACACATTCTGGCTAAAATGACCTTTTTATCACAAGTTTTTTTTGTTATTATATTATATCCAACATGCTGACTGATCTTACTATACCAATCAGGTTTAGACAGTTTTTTATTGAAGCTCATATTTTGCCTCATGATACCTTAATGTGCAGCTCAGCTGTTGTGCTACATCCATGCACGCTTGAGTCACAGGGAACGGTAGATGTAAATGCAGACCGATGGGATGAGTGATGTGGCTGTGACACCTGATGATTGCTTGCAGTGCTTTACGTGAAAAATGGAGGAATGCTTTGATTTAATGGTACAGTAGGTGCAGGGGGACAGTAGCTGAGAGGTTAGAGTGGAAAATTGCAAGTTTGGTGGTTCAATTCCCACCTCCTCCTAACAGCACGATGATGTGTGCTTGTGCAAGACACTGCATGAACGTTCATGTGGGAGTGATGCATAAATATGGATGTATAAATAAGTGAACACTATTTAACACGTTCTAAACACAGTTAAGTCAATAAAACTGTTTATACAATGTACGTCAGGCACTTTTAGGCAAAGGAGAACATTAGACTAAAAGCCTTTATTTTGTCAGCTATATTGTCTTAAAGATATCCTGCAGAGTTTTGGACCACTAGTGGGTACGTTTTTTACAGATGCGTCCCTGTTTTGTTCATATGCGTCCATCACGTTTGTTAGACCTCACAATGCATTTTGGTGAGTAACACTGAATGTAAAACATAACTTTTGTGTGCTTAGAGAACTCCACAGGGTACCTTAATGTAGATTGGTTTTGACCTCACATGGATCTGAATAGTATAAACAGACAGATTACATCTGGTTCTGTATTGACAATATACTGAAAATAGACAATATCACACTCGCATAATAAAATTAGAAACCATAGACTGTATATAAGAAGAGGATGTAGTCACTGTGACTTAACACATTGGTTAGTGGACTGCCTTTTTGAAACCTTGAGCTAGACTTTTTGGCTGTCGCCAACCAAAGGCTGACTAAAGCATTTCTAGGTAAACAAAAAGGTTATTATCAACTGTCACAAACTGAAAATACACTGAAAGGGTTAAAGTTGTAAGATGAAAATGCAAAAGCTCCCAGGCCAGACAACGCCATGGTAGTGACCCGTCTTTCACATAGTAGCCTCGCTCTAAAGCATACCCTGCTTTGTGGTCTACTTGACTCTAAATGGGACCAGAATTTACTAAAATTAACACCATTCTGTATTGAAGAAGACTTGAAACTAGCGATTGAGACCATTATGTTTACAATGTTTACCGAGGTAATAAATCAAGTGATTTTCGTGTTCTCATTGACTTCTATACAATCAGACTTCTTTTTGCCCCCTGCTGGACATTAGAAAGATTGCAGCTTTGAGGCACTTCAGCATTGGCTTCACTTCTCAGACCCAGAGGTTGCCCCCTGTTACCAACAACCACAAAGAAAATACCCATCACAGTGATTTGAAAATAGTAATATAATTAAAATAAAAATGAAGTTAAATCTTATCAGCTCTAACCCAGAAGTCTTTTAATTTTCTGAGTTCATTTAAGAGCATCTTAAATACATATTTTGACAATTTGGGAAATATGCTGGTTCCCATTCTTGCCGGGAGTTTGATGAGAGGATTGATGTCACTCTCATCAGATAGCCTGGCTTCGTCCAAAGGCAACAAAATCTGCCTACCAGCACTTAAAGCTCACTAATTAACTCTCTTTTTATAATCTGTACAGAAAACTAAGTGTAAAAACAACAAGTTGTGTTTCACAGCGGGTTATGTGCCAAGCTATTTCTTGGCCAGGATGAGGCAAGAAAGCAAATAAGCGTATTTCTCAAAGTGTCCAGCTATTGCTTTAAGGTTCCCTGGATGTACTACATGTGAATATATAAAGAAATAAATGTCACATCATGCAATTAGACATGGTTAATTTCACAGCTCTATTTAAGTCCGTGTTGGGGGTTGTTATGGCTGAAAGTCAGCGGCATGGAGAAAAAGCCAGATACTCCTTGCAGTTCTGTAGCCTGCCTGCTGAACTGCATCAACAAGCTGCAAACGCACATGATCAAAAAAAAAAAAAAAAAAAAAAAAATCTGACGTCGCGGTTACTTTCTTCATCTTTATCAGCTGCTGTGTGTGTGTTTGGGGTGCAAGTACGCTTCAGTGTCTGTGTGTATGTAGGTAAATGAAGTATACATGCGATTTTTTTTTCTTTTTTTTGTGTTATGTTCACGGGTTTAGCTGCTTTTATTAGGAGCTCACCCACTGATTCAATTAGAAATGTGTCTGTAACAGAAGTTCTCATGGACAAGGCTGTCTTTTGCTATCATACATGTATATAACCAACTGTCATTTCAAAGGAGTCAATACTTCTTTCAAAATTTCGATTTTTTTTTTTCCCTTTTTTCTCTCATCAATCCGGCTTCCTCCTAATAGCAAAGTTGAAACGGCTTCTTCTCGCCTTTCACAGCAGCATGGCTCCATAGACGCACACAGGAAGGCGAGGGCTGGGATGGAATTGAAGTAATAAAAACCCCTTTGTTTTAGTTTGTATTGGACCATTCATCATCACTTTATTTAATACGAGGCTGTAATTGTGCCATCCCCAACCATCACTAATGGCTGTGTTCGTCTGTGTTTGCTTTGTTGATGGAAATGAATGAAATTAGGATAAACAACCGCAGAGTCGCGTGTAATCAAGCCCTGATTAATGTACCGCCGTTTCAGCGCCGTTTCTCATTCCACAACACCTGATATCTTTCCCATAAACAAATTGTGTTTGTCTAAATGAAGAAATTAAATGACGCATTTGATGAGTTTATGATTGACCCGGTCCGGCTCGTGGCTCATTATTCTCTGTCTGTTGAGGCCAAGAGGTATGTGACTAATGCTCTGTCACTTCCCACACGAGGATTTATCACCACCACTGATTAATGGCAGCCAAACAGCATTTTAATAATTTTATGATTGTGGTTTCTGGCAGTCACAGAGAGAGATCGAGAGAGAGGGAGAGAGAGGGAGAAAGGAAGATAGAGGGTAGCGGGGGGAGGAAAGGGGGGCGTTTAGAGGGAGGGGGTCCAAAGAGAGAGAGAAGCGACAGAAAGTGTTCATCCCAGATTAAATGTTTTATGCCGTCGCAGGCTGAGCAGACGGAGGCATGATTATGCGCCGTATGAACATCCCAATGAATCTTCCTCTCACACTTGAAAAGTATTTCATACACATGTTTAATGAATTTCTCCCCCCTCATTATTACATTTACTTTTTCCACTGGAAAGCAACAAATTGGCAACAAATCTGTGTGAAACACCTCAACGGTGAGTGATTGCTTCCAACAGGGGGTGACATGTGGAGGTGGATCGGGGGAATGGGGCTGATTTACAAGTTAGGAAACGGTAGGGGTTAAAAACGTCGGCACGGGCAGATGAAGGTTATGATGAAGCTGGTAGATTTTATAGCACAGGCTGATTTCCTACGGCAGCTACTGATAAAATGATTTGAGATGATGAGAAATGAGAAGTTTGTCGTGGGCATTAATGTTTAAGTCCTGACTCAAGACCAGTTTAATCATTGCCAAGCTTCACGCCAACATTAGCCGCTCTGCTCTTTGTTTCCCTCCCGACAGACTGTCATCTCTCCTGTTAAATGCTCTGGCTTCAGACTACATATACGCTAAAATACAATTTGGTTGAACCCACTGATTTGTTGTTTGCCATATGAATATAACTGTTACTGTTGTAAATTTATTTCAGCATATTTTTTTCAGCTTTGTTTTCATTTAAAAGGAAAAGCTAAACGACTCATATGCATATTTCTTGACATAACAACGAATATGGCTCTGGTTTAGCTTCGGTTTTTAAATAAAATCAATCATGAACTGCTCTTTTTAAACACATGCCAATTCGCAAACACTAATGACCAGTCGATTTAGCAGCCAAACTGCATCACCTACTGAGATGATATATATATACTGTATAAAAAGAAAGTAAGAATCAAAAGCCGCAGGCCATGGTTGCTGTCTGTACTAGCATTTATTAATGTGGGCACAGACCTGAAGTGGCTGTGCTCTGCTAGTGATCTGCAGAGGCCTGTTTGGCTCATTGTGTTCAATGAGATTAGCGACGAGAGACTGCATGTGTAGGGAGAAATGACAAGATGTAAGCATGCGTTGGTTATGTGGAGGCGCTTTTTTGTAAGAGTACAAATAGCCTGTGATATGCATTTCAATGTTTGAGTTTTAGTGCAAAGACTGTTGTTAGTAGGTACGTATGTAAACTTTATTTAACACCTCTCAAAACCTACAATGTGCTGCACAGGTGCATGTAAAATACAACAAGAATGTCAATAAATAGTTGGAAAATAGCTCAGTAAAACTAAATATAAAACTGTTTTAGTAATAAGGTAGCCAAGTTGTCTCAGCACATCAGTACAAACAGGTGAGGGGACAAAGATTTCAGTCAGTTTTTAGCTTATTCTTACCTAATGTTTAATTTCTCAATCACCTTGTATTACCTCTGTTGATTTAACTAGTTTATATTTAATGAAAATGTCTCATGAATAAAAAGTGTTTTTTTAAACTTAGACTAGACAGTTGTTTATAAAACTAAAACAATCTTTCTTTAAAAACTGCAGAACTGATCAAGCATGGTGTACCCCGCACGGCAGCTGGATTCTAGCAATGTCACAAAATCACGCAAGAATCGTGGGATCTAAAGCATCCCCTGCTTTATGGTCTATTTGACTCTAAATGGGACCATAATGTACTAAATTAACACCATTCTGTATTGAAGAAGACTTGAAACTAGTGATTGAGACCATCATGTTTACAATGTTTGTTGAGGTAATAAATCAAGTGATTTTCATTTTCTCATAGACTTCTATACAATCAGACTTCTTTTTGCAACCAGAGGAGTCGCCCCCTGCTGGATATTAGAAAGAATGCAGCTTTGAGGCACTTCAGCAATGGCTTCACTTCTCAGACCCAGAGGTTGCCCCCTGTTACCAACAACCACAAAGAAAATACTCATCACAGTGATTTGAAAATAGTAATATAATTAAAATAAAAATGAAATTTTTATGAATCACATCTCACATGAAAATCCATCTTATCGGGCTTCAGGTAATGCGTTTGTGTACGACAAGCCAAAGCATGAACCAGTCAGCATCCTGTGAGGAGCCACTGCAGCTACAGGCCTGGCTTAGGTGACTGTTTGTTCAAAACTACAGTGGGGGGGGGGGGCCGCCTGGGGGGGGGTGGGGGCGGGGGGGGGGGCCGGCCCCGGCCCCCCCCCGGACCAAAAACTAAATTTGAACTGGTCTCTGGGGGGGGGCCCGTTCCCCTCTCTCGCCCCCCCCGGGGGTCCCCCCGCGAGACCCCCCACCCCCCCCCCCCCCGGGCCCCCTCCCGGGGCGCCCCCCCCACTCTGAAACCTCTCCATTACTCATGTGAGTGTGTGTTTGTGTGCTACCATGTATAAGTTAACAGAGTGTAAATTGAATTTCCCCACTGTGGGATACTAAAGAGTAGGCCTCTCTTCTTCTTCTAAGAGTAGGCCCACCGCCCCACTGCCCCCACCATTGTTTTGCCTTTTTTTTTTTTTTTTTTTTTTTTACAGAAATTAAACCCATTTAGTCAATTTTGGCGTATCTGCGCCATGTTATCAATACAAAGTCGTACGAGTTGACAGACAAGGCAATGAAAAATAAGAAAAAAGTGAATTGCCTATTTGTCAGTATTTCAGATTTAAACCCAGTGCTATAAGGGCCGTGTGGAGGACGAAGCGGTCACAGCCTGCGTGCGCTGCACATGGTGGAAACCTGCAGACCCACAGTGAAGGCTGGACCAGAGAGGCCAGACACGGCACCGCCTGACATTAAAGATCAGAGTCGGCACGCTACACATATTGAGCATCATCTTTTCTTGTTAAATGTCTGGTGTAATCAGTAAAACCGGTGTTGTCTGTGTATTAACCTGTGAGAAAAATTCATCACCGTAACATCCAGATTAGCATAGATACTGCAATAGCATCAGTCATAGCAGAACTGCAGGTTATTTCTTCATTGACACATGAGCAATGAACGACACCGAAGGCTTTTCTTGAAGGAAAAGATGTTTTCGCTCTTCTCCTGACTGGCTTCAGCAAGACTTTGATTGACAGATGATTCATCCAGTCACCTGCCAAGTTTTTTTTTTTTTTTTTTTACAGGTGGCTGCCCTTTTCCAAGTGGTTTCCAGTGATTTCTTTTCAGGTGGTTCTGTGTAACAAGCCATCCGGTAGGTCAGGTTAGAGCTTAGTTGCGCTCGGAGCCAAATTCATTTACTGAGTCTGTCAGACATCATCAGGCACCTGACATATAACGGTGTGCATATTGCATCTAATCTGTGCTTCGGAAACAAAAGATAGTTTCAATGAACATTGATTATGTAAGTCATCAATTTGGCAAACACTTGCAAACCACCTGCAAAGCTGCAATATTAAAGACATACTGACCCCCCAGATTTTAGAGCTGAAAAACCAGCTACACACTTCTGTCCTGCTTTTGGCTATAGATACACAATGTAATGTTCATAGAAACCAAACAGACCTGAGGACCCAGACTGAAATAACTTATTATACTTATCAATGATTGTTAATATATTACTTATTTCAGCTCTAGATTTAATTTGGTGTCAACATCCTTTTAACTCCCTGATTATTGAAGTGTTAGTTATATTATTATTACTATTATATTATGACCTTCATTAGCTTGTGTGCATGCATGAGCTGAAGAGTTAGATTCTACATGGCAACGCAGATGTTGTACTGACTCCAGTGGTTTTGAGCAGCATGTGTTTTATTCCTGTCACACCGGCAACCTTTCAAAGTGAATGTTAGTTTGAATTAGATTAGTGTGGGTCATTTTTCCTCCTAACTCGGAGACGCAGGAATAAACGCAGCGCGGCTGATAAACATTTAGACACCTGTCGTCTCCAATCTCTCGTTCCAGGCCTCAGGAACAGATGGAAGTCATGAGTTGTTTCAAACTTCTAATGGAGTCTTAATTTTGTACAGATTGTTACCCTGCCCCAACTAACACACACACTCTCAGCGTATTAGTTCTCTGTTCTCCCTCCTGTTACATGCTTCTGTCTCCCACTCTCAATCTCCTGCTTCCTCTCTCAGTCTTTCTCCACTTTGAGAGTCTTTAGACTTACAGTGTAGATGAATCCGGCTTGTAGGCGGAAGTAAACAAGCCACCATTACTGCGGGGGCATCTCCCTGGTAATAAAAAGCATTAACTCTGTGATGTCTATAAAAGATTTTACTTTTTAATGGCTTTTGAAAATATTCCAGGAGATCCCGTTGAACCAATAGGCTCTCCTCCCAGCTCGTCGCATATGGCCACTTTGTCACGCCCCTTGGCGTCACTTTAGGCTTCGACAGCAAAGTCACTATAGTTAAGTTTAGGAAAAAACTTCATGGTTTGGCTTAAAACTGCTACGTTTGTAACATGAAAGTGAGACCTAATGCATGGGATGCTAACAGCGGCCTCCACCTCCCTTCTTGCCTTCCCAGTGTGTCCGTGTCGCTTTTTAAACTCCGTCACCCGGCACACTTTCTCTGAGTATTTAATACTACCACAGATTGGTTTACATTGTAGTTAATGAAAAGCCTGATGCATCTCATACCATCAGTTAGAGATGCTTTGTGTGTTTGTAACACACGCCGAAGCCTGTGGCAAAGTGTTGGTACTTGAAGCACTGGGAACAGTAGAACATGTTATATGGTGGAAATGTAGTCGACAAAGGTCATTGAGATACAGGTTAGAATCTAAAATCCTCAGCTCCGGTGTCTTTCCAGCAGCTAATCATGCTTTTTATCAGCTACTCCAATAAAACACTTGAAGTTTGGGGAAATACATTAATTTCATATAAATCAGTTTCCCTAAAATCCTTAATTTTGCATTCTGACCAGCATGCTGATAACAGATCGTCCACAGACCGCTAAAGACCATAAAGCCTGCGGTGTGGTACTGGACTGTGGTGTGCTACTGAACGTCTTTGGATGTTTCCTGTGTGAAATGACACTTTTTCATGCAGACTTTTATTAAATGATGTGTTTTTATCTGATTACAATGCAAGAAATGAATCATGGATTGCAAGTTTGTTGATTTATAATCATAAGCTTTGTGATGCAGGCTAGCAGGCAGCTGCTCAGCAGGTTACACAACAGCTCCACATCCAGACTGTGGAGGCTGGACAAAAACTTGAATGTTTATTATTTTCCCAAAGTCTGTGTGTTAACCAATTTCACACAAGTGTTTTGAGAATAACTTTCACATTCACACAGACTACCTAGCCTTTCGTAGGGGGTGATTTCTGACTGTGATTAACCCTAACATTCACAGTGTCATTGTAAATTTGACAGTGGGATTGTGCTACCACCGTGTCCACAGAGCTGTGAACACTTGATCACTTCCTCCCGATACTGTATTAGTGCTGATGTCCCCATTTTCAAATGTCTCTGTCCCTTTACAGTGTCCCGTCATGTCTCATTCATTCAGTCTTGGCATTTCATGTGCTGTCTCCACTCAGACATAACATCTCAAACAGCCCTCCTCTGTGTGGCGCAGGGGGCCGATGACAGAGACATCCACCCACGCTCATTCAAAAGGGCGGCACTGCCACATTGTTTACAGTAGGCCACACGCACACGGCCATGCACACACACACATTAACACCCGTCTGATTTGTCCAAAATGCCGCACCCAACACTTTCTTCCTCCCTTTCTCTCCCTCTGCATCCCTCAGCCCAAACCTGGTATTTCCAATGGAGGAGTGAAGAGAAATAAACAGTTAATTAATCCTCCATTGGCTCAATCTCACATATTTCTGCCTAATTAGTAAACCAGGCAATAAGGGGTACCCGTCCCTCCCAACCAGGGCCTCGTCTCCCAGACCAGAACTCCAGCTGTGTGTTTAAGGAGAAATAAATATCAGAAAGTACATTGCTCCTCTTTCATCTCCTCGTGCTGAGAAGTGGGGAATTGCTGTGGGAGAATTAATGTTCATTTAATTTCCCTTCTTTCTGCTGCTCATATATTTGGATTCTTCAGGTATTTCTTGTCTCTCCACGTTTCCCTCACTCAGTCTTTCTCTCTTTCATATACACACAGAACAGGGCCTTTTTCAGAGCTACTACATCTGCAGGACACATGTTCAGTAAATGTACATTTGTGTGAGAGTCTGTGCAATATGAATTAGTGTGTGTCAGCTTAAAAGAAAGATGTCCGGGCCTGTGTCTGCCGACGGTGAAAGTATGTTTTTCTGATGTCTTGAACATTATTTCTTGTTATCAAAGGCTAATCTGTCTCTCTCGGTTTGATTCATTTCATTCACGTCTTTTTTTCGAGCCAGTGGACGAGGCCAAAGGCGCTCCAGGCTGTAGCAGACTGATGCGATCAGCTCTGCTCATACTCAGAATAAACCTGTCTTGATCTGAGGCTTTGTGGACACGTCAGAGGCCAGATCCAGGTCCACAAGTGGACCAACAGTAATAGTGACAGTCGCATACCTGAAAGGTCATGGGTTGTCTGTTGAACTGTTGAGCTGATCCCCTAGTTTCTAAGACGCCAAGAAGGGAGTTCATCTTTAATATAAGTGAAAACTTGTCTTGCATAATGCCGGATTATTAATTTCAATGTTTCAGTATATATGACCTTCATCTGGGTTTAATTCAATATTGTTGTATAATAAATGACTATTATTCCATCGCCAACAATTTTTCACTTGTGTTCAAGTTGTGCTGTTGTCTGGTGGATCTGTCAGACATTCAGGTGTGCAGCTGTATTTTTTTTATCACTAACGCCGACGCAAAGCAGACCCTGACGCTGAAGGGATTTATTTCACAACAATGACCTGCTAGCTGTACATTATTCAGCTTATTACATAGCTACTTACTTACCAAATCAATACTTTGACACAAAAATGGTCCGCCAGTCCAACATCAGCCCAGAGGGGTGCTGTTTAGAAAAAAAAAAATAGAATATAAATTTTTTAAATAAAAAATAAAATTTTAAAAAAACCCCTTTTTTAAAAATTTTTAAATTTTTTTTTAAAATTAAAAACATTTTTTTTTATTTTTTTAATTCTTTTTTTTTTAAATTTTATTTTCAAAAATTCTTTTTTCAATATTAAAAAATTGCCCTTTCAAACAAAAATCTCCATCTTTTTTTTTTTTGGGAGTTTTTTTTCATATCCCGGCGAGAAAATAAAATATTTTTCAGGACTTCCATTTTTATAAATATAGAATAATTCTTCTTTGGTTAGATTAGGTTGATGAGTATGAAATTTCAGCGTCTTGAAGTTTTTAAGATTAAGTGGCCTTCTGCCCTGAAGCATTCACATTGGGGACGTAGTAGAGTTTTCCCACAAAATGTACTCAGTTGCCAGTTTATTAGATACACCTAGTTGTGCTAATGCACTCCAACAGTCCTGCATTAACCCAACTTCACGAGGGCTATAATGCTCAGTTAGTGCTGAATCTGTTTTACAGAGGTGTTCATTCAACTGTATGATCATTCTGTAGTTTATGGTGCCCCCTAACGAGGGAAACACCTCTCTGTATGTATCTGTAAGTGATCTACGTGAAATCTATCTGAGATTAGTTGAGCTGCAGTAGTGAATTAGATGTGTAATCTCGTTTATAATCATGACAAACCTTTAAATCCCCGTTCTTTGTTAAATCCTGCCTGGGTGTTACAGAACCAGGTATGACCTCTGACCTTGAGTTGATAGAGTTTATGTACTTACAAAAAGGTCTTGATTACTCCTGCTGGGACCAGGTCACTAACAGCAAGAAACAGATGAGTCGTGACACAGGGTAACAAGGGGATCCTCAATTCTGAGAAAATGTACAGCATGTTTGACAAGTGGTAGAGTTGTGTGTGTGTGTGTGTGTGTGTGTGGGGGGTGTCTCCAGATCAGGACTAATCGGTGGGATCAGCCGCAGTGAATAGGCTAGTCGTTATTCTGAATTGGCCAGGATATGTGGTTATATGATAGAGAGCGAGGGTTTAAATCCCTCATCCGGCATTGTTGGGCTGTCTGTACAAGCTGGCTTTTCTCCTCACACACACACACACACACACACACACACACACACACACACACACACACACACACACACACACACACACACACACACACACACACACACTAGTATGTGAGCAAGGATGAGCATTGATGATAAATGTATAATCCCCACACACACACATATGCCATTAAACCCAGTGGATTACAGTTTGGGGAATTACAGCAGGGATTTCTGTTGTCTCTCTTTCCGTCTTGCTCTTTCCTCTCCTCCTCTGCTTTCACTGCCCTCGCTTGTCAACAGCTCCTCTTGGCCCGGGCTGCCAATCCAAAGCTTTGATGAGGCAGTGTCAGCTATTTGTTTGGCCAAACACAAATGGATCTCTGAATAGACGGAGTGTATGAGAGCGAGAAAGAGAAAAGCTGAAGGAGAGGGAGAATGGTCGTCCTCGCGTTTGATGATATTGAGAAATAATCTGCCACCTTCTTCCTCCTCTCCTCTCTTCCTCCTCGTTCTGTTGTCTCTCTCACAGGTCTCTCTCTCTCTCTCCATTCTTAACTCAGTCTCTCGGCCTTTATCTCCTAAACACAGACTGTGCCAGTATCGGCTTGCAGCTGATTACCGGTGTAATCACTCACATTTTAGATGATCTGATAGGAGAAAAGGCCTACAAATCATCTTAACAACCCCCCCGAATCCCCCCGAACTCCTTCTCCTGAAGACGGGGGCCAACAACTACTTTATTTTTGTCCTCAATATTTAGTAGGCCAGAAAATTCCTTCAGAAAACCCCAGTTAAAACAATGCCTGGGTAAGCCCATTCTGCCAATATCTGCTGCTTATTTCAGTGTAATGTAAGCCCTGGATTTGCCAGTGTAAGTAGATTGGGGCACAATATAAGTACAAGTGGAGTTGATGTAGCTAACTTTGTACTAAGTGGCAGCTTGCTGTGTCTTAGTGAGTGCTGCTCTCTGCCTTTGTAGAGAGTTTTTAGAGCTTTCAGTAACAAACTGGCAGCAACTGCAAGAATTATGTACCTGTAAGTTGTTTTGTTTACTGGCAATTGTGTTTGTTCATCCAACCATTGTGTTTTTCTGTTTTGTTAAGTCACACAGATGCTTTTGGAAATGAAAGCGAGACTAACATCCCCTTAAACTTTACTGCGAAAACTTCCATCATAACATTTAGGTTGTGATGGTAATTAAAGTATTTTCAAGATAGTGCAAGGATTATACAGTGTGTAACTGGTCTAATGAGGTGCAGCAGGCATTCACTTTGGTTGGTTGCATTGTCGTTTGGCAATGGCCAGAATCATTTTGCAGCTGATTGGATCCGTCTTTAGGCCAGAAAGCATAATTTTCAAATTTTCAAATTAATTTTCAAAGTATGGTGCTGCTCATAACATAGTCCCCATCGCCTCCTTGTTCAGGCTGTTCTCATACACCATTCGTAGCTACACCTACAAAAAGTAATACATTATATGTATCTGACAAATTTAATTTGTATGTAATTCTCGTAATAGTAGTAAGTATAAAGTATAAAAAGGTTCGGATGGATGGACCAAAAAACACCAGACTTTCAACCAGGAGACCAGTGTTTGTACACCATGTAAAACCAGAAATCAAGGTTGATATATGTGTCACATAACTTCCATACTTAAATTAGGCCACTTCCGGAGTTATTTTAACCCAAACCACAATCATTTTCTAAACCTAACTAAGTTTTCTTGCCTAAACCTCACAAAGTCAATTCCTGTGAAGAAGGTACTTTATTTTGAAAAGACTGAATGTATGTGACAAATGGGCATTCATAGGAATGAACATGAAATTAAGGTATACCTTTGCTTAAGATATCTGTTGTATGAGCATACGTTGCCTTGTTTGCAATCATGGACGAGGCATTTAACCCCTAACTGGAGCGGTTAAGTTGTTTAGTGGACGGTTGCTCTCAGGTGTGAGAGCTCATAAATAGACTCATGATTCTCGCTCCACGTTACATTCAAACATCACTGTTTCCCTCAAGTGTTTAAAGTCATGTTGTTACTGTAGTAGTTGGATTAAGTTGTGTACATGAATCTAATATCTTTTAATAATGTGACTAAAATTAGAGCATCAGTAATGATCAGAACAAGCTCCGTACTTGGCAAATTTACTTAATTGTCTTAATTGAGTTAATATCGGGGGAAAAATTGACGACCATGTAAACATAATCACTGCTCTGAAAAGCACAACAGTTTTGCTTTTGTATGTTTGTGTTTGTGGTGCAGCTTGGGAACTGTTAATTACACATGAAGGGGTCCCCTAGCAGCAGGCCGTGAGCCCTAAGGGGCCAGTGGTGGGGCTGGTGGGACGGGGGAAACAGATTACGGCAGTCTCGGGGCACCAATAGATGGCCAGATGAACCAGCAGGGGCCCCTTTCTTTTATTCATTCCCCCAGTGGACCCTTCCACAGGTCCTGGACATGAGGCCCGCTCACATTGGGCCAGGGCTGCATTATAAAACGGTTATTTTTGTGTAGAAAATGTTTGTTACAATAATTGTTATAATAGAGCATATGAAACAAGTTAAAGGTTTGAATGGTTTGGCATTGATGAATGAGGCTCAAGTTGGCCAGAGTTGGCAGAAATGCTTTTGTGCGAAACTGTGAACAACATCATTGTGTGTGTGTGTGTGTGTGTGTGTGTGTGTGTGTGTGTGTGTGTGTGTGTGTGTGTGTGTGTGTGTGTGTGTGTGTGTGTGTGTGTGTGTGTGTGTGTGTGTGTGTTCATATAAGTCCTGTAACATACTACTGTATCGTCTTAATGAGGTGTGTGTGTGTGTGTGTGTCCAGGGGTGATAATCCTGTCTCCCTTCTGCAGAGCCCCAGTGAAACCCCCGCTAAGCCACTTCATTCACTTTGATCCAGTTTTCGGGGGCAGTGTAATTTCCCATAATGCCGTTGATCAATGATTTCTTTTCAGCGCAGATGTAATTAGTGGGTTTTAAGCCAGTTTTGCTCCCCTATCTGACTGTGTTTTAGGGGGGTTTAAAGAAAGATCAATATCAGCCCCCACCGAGGGCTACATGAACATATGAACACAAACAGGGGAGTGTGTGTGTGTGTGTGTGTGTGTGTGTGTGTGTGTGTGTGTGTGTGTGTGTGTGTGTGTGTGTGTGTGTGTGTGTGTGTGTGTGTGTGTGTGGGGTGGGGGTTAGTTATATAGACTGGAAAACACAAATCTTATCCATTAACGTTCTCTTAAGCAACAGCACCAGTTGGTGCAATTTAGATAACTATGAAAATTAACAGTCACAATAATTAAAATCCTCCCCTAAACAATTCTAGCTCTAATGCATAATTCATGAAATTAATATATAGATCTGGTATTATCCTATTAAGAAAGGGTTGTTTTTATTAATTAACTTGATTAAGTGGTAAGCTTGAGCAGGCTGGCCCGATTGCAAATGGTCAAATGATTAATACAAGCCATCGCTGGTGTCCTCACTGATGTTGGAGTGCCATTAGCTCCACAGTATAGACGAGTTAAACCTTGATTTTATAACAACGTTATTGGCCAGTGTCAGAGGTTGAGTTAATTAACTTCTGTGGACTGTGCTGTGAACATGGCTCGAACGTCTGATCATAAATGTTAATGATACGTCTGAAGACACAGAGTATATTTAAATGTTTCCTTTGTGCTGCTGTTTGCTCGCTGTCAGACATGCGTGCACGCGACTTAACAGCGTCCTGGCGCACTTTAAAGCCATTGTGCATGTTTGTTCTTTAAAGTCTTGTCCAGTGTGAATTATAGAGCTGTCAACTTGAGACAACTCCCAGGGTCTCACACTTGTCATTTGTTGGGCAGGGTTGACCTCCTCTCCGCTCTGCAACAAAGACTGAAACCGCTGGCTAAATACAGGCCTGTGTGTGTGTCTGCTGCATGACATAACTCCATTAAGGCATTTAACTAGAAGCACAATGACCTAGCATTAGGCTGATTGCTTTAATTTGTGCTGAGTAAATGTGAAAAAAAGATATTCATCGTTTGAATGACCTGTGTGGTGTGTTGCAAAGTAAGACTTAAGTGTTTTTAATTAGATATTTGAGTTTTGTGTCATTTTCATAAAAACACCCCCAGCTGTCTGCAGTTTGTTAGAAAGAGATTAATCTATTGGCCTTCATTGTTAATGGATATGATTTGGAAGACCATTTACATTTTAAAATGGTACATAATACAATGTGGAACTCAACTGACGTCAGATGCCAGAAACGATTGTGCCAAAAAAGATCCAGTTAAATAGTTTGGCAGACTTTTGGGCTTGAACTAATGATTTTCATTATCGAATAATCTACTGAGTATGTTCTCTATTAATTAGTTGTTTCGGTCTGCAAAATGTCAGAAGACAGTGAAAAATGTAATAAAAGCCCAAGGTGACATCTTCAAATTGCTTGTTTTGTACAACCAACAGTCCAAAACCCAAAGTGATTACTTAATATGCCTTAAATATAATATAAGACAAAGAAAAGCAGCAAATCCTCACAGTGAGGAAGCTGGACCTTTGACATGTTTGGTGTCTTTGCTAAAAGAAAAAAAAGACTGAAATGATGAATCATTATAAAAATTGTTGCTGGCAAGGATGTCACAAGAACCGATACTCTGGTACCAAGTTGATGCCAAAATTTTAAAAACATGAGGGTTTGAGGGTTTTTTTCTACAGTACCGCAGGTACTGGAGACCAGGACTTGTGAATAACAGCGTACCGTTGTCCCAGGAGTGATGGAAAATGTCCCTGATATTTCCACATTGTCAACCACAAATCAGTGTTGAGCTAGTAACATTATCCGTTTGCAGCCAGTGGGACGCACGGCCCTGCTTGGCTTTAATAACGGGGCTCACAGCTAACATACGGAGGTTGCATTATGGTGTGTTCAATCTCTACTCAGTTTTGGATGAAGGATACGAAGGTAAATTATGACGTTGTCACAATGTGTTCAAATATAAGCTTGTAAAATATAGCTTTTGGCGAGAAACTTGACGCAGATCATAAGGGATTAATGATAAATTTGCTAAAACCGGTATGCATATGGCAATAAAGGAGTTTATGTTGAAGTACTTGGAACTGTTTTTTACTGTGGTATCAAATTGGTATCGCCTGCTAAATATCCGTAGTTGCTGGTTCGTTTTTTGTCAGTCAACTCATTGACTGACAGCAATAATCCACTTAAGTCTGAATTATAAAAGCATAAATTTTCTGTATTTTTGAGTGGTCAATCCAGTTCTGCATGCAGTAGTTGTTGCACAAACCTCAAGAGAGATGTCATTACTTTAGACTTGAGGGATAATTTTCTGAGATGTCTATTCCCTCTTGACACTTCCCTGACAGCGACCTTGTGGTCATTATTACTGACCAGTAGCCTTGTCTCTCATTTACCTGACTTTCTTTTGAACTAAGATCGTCCTGCAGGGCTCACACGCTCGTGTGGAAGGCCAGAGCCTGAAATTACCACCAGACCCTCTGCCAAAGCCCGGCCAGGTAGTCATTACCGGAGAAGCCTTCAAGTTTTTTACCCTTTTGAAGTGTGTCAGTACTTAAGAGAGATAACAATGCCAGTGCCCTTTAACCTTGTCGGGCTCTTCAGCTATGTGTGAGTGTGTGTGTGGACTTCCCTGTTTCCATTTGGCTGACCGATCTTTAAAGTTGCTCACTGGTCTGGTTACAGCCAGGGGATGAGGCATGGCATTGAGTAGTTTCAAATGGAGCCAAACTAAGCCTATATGCAAACAAAACCCAAGGAATTAGGGGAACTAAGCTGGCCTGTTCACAGCAACTCCTCGGCCAACACTGAACCACAGAAGAAGAGAGCGCGAGGGAGGGGAGGGGAGGGCGTGAATGAGCCGGGCTCTCTGAGTTCTCATGAAGGGCCTGTTCTTTTAATTGTGTTGAACGAAACAACAGGGGCTAAGTAATGGGGTTTTAAAGCGAAGCACATTTGGATAGATTGTGTAACGCCCTGTGTGGGTGTGAGGCGGAGAGGAGAGAGAGGGAGAGAGACACCGAGGGCGAGTGGGCGGCATTGTGTGGCAAGAACAAAAGGCGAAAGTTGGCAAACGGAGACACCCACTGAAAAGCCTGCAACCAAACTGGCCGCCTAATTACTGACATGCATTGTCAAGGAGGAGGAAACACAACAAAACCGGGATAAAGATTAATTTTATACCTCATCCTCCTCGCTGTCAGACACACAGAACCAAATCCTGTAAATTGAAAAAAAAAGAAAAAATGAGGCAAGCAGATAGAGGTAGAAGGGATCACAGGGATAAAGCTATGGGAGTGTATCAGTACAAAGCAGTGCTAGTAAAGCTGCCTTTATTCTTTCAATCCCTCCTCTCAAACACACGCTATAGACTCATCTTTACGTTCCTTAGCTGTCTTCTCTCCCTAAGAAAAGCAGAGTTTGAGAAGAGGACTGTTTATGAAATGAAAAGGGAACATAAATAGGCCGGGAGTGCACATGAAGTTGCTGCCAGTGTTCATATTTTTAGTTATAAAAGAAGTCTCGTATGGAGGCAAAGGTTGCAGAAATGTCCAGAATAATACACTGTATAGCGGAAACCCAGAGGTCAAGATCTTGAGTGGGATGTAATGCAACAATATGTTGTAGAATAATTTACAAAGAGAGGAAAAGGTGGGAATGAGTGCAAGGATTATTAATATTCTTGTCTTTTGGAGAAAGTGTTAACATCTCCTGACATGTTTGTTCTGCATCCAGCTCTTTCCGACTTTGGTCTGCCATTTTTTTCTCCCTCTTTTTTTTAATTTTTTATTTCTCTGTTCCATTTTGATAAGTGTTTGAGAAAAAAAAAAAACGCTTGTCATCCCCAAACTATGCCAGACTGGTTTTCTTTTCCGGCTTTTTAAAATTTATTTATTTTTTATTACCACGGAGGTTTCACAAGCGTACATCGGCGATTTGGAGATAAAAGGGAGGGAATCATCCCGATTTCTGCTCTGCCACTGAGCCGCTCAAACTCCCTGACAAAGCTGTCAGACTCCATTTTGGCTCCGACTGCCAGAGTAAACTTGCCCTGCCATTTACAATCAACAAGAGGCAGCGCAAAGTCCCGCTCCAGCCCATTGTCAGAACCCTCCAACTGCTCCCCTTTTCACAAGCATTAAAGTCTATTTTCTCCCCTTTTCTCTCTCTTCACAGTACGTCTGTCTGCTTATATTTTCTTTTTGTCTCCACTGTGTCCACACAAATACAGCATATCGTATACAGTATATACCATATATATAGTATATGGTTTTTAATTACTACAAGGAGTTTGATAGACACTCTTAGTACTAATTGTGAAATAGCATTTTTTCATAATTTTATACGGCGCCTTGCTGGTGACAGCCATGTCCGGAGGTATTATGTTTTTGGATTGTCCATCTGGCTGTCCGTCCGTATGTCTGGTCCATTCTCACGCGGGCGAAATTTATCTCAAATTTTGCACAAATGTCCACTTGGATTCAAAGATGAACTGATTAGATTTTGGTGGTCAAAGCTCACGCTGACCTCACAAAACACGTTTCAGGCCTAACTCAAGATTTAATATGCCAGTTATGACAATTTCACACAAATGTATAATGAGATAAAATAAAGACATGATGACATGTCGGACAGGTACGGATGTAAACTGCAACTTGACTGGTTGGTAGAGGCACACAACCGTGAGGTAGTAATTGTTTTTAATGTGAAAGATTTACCTGCCAATTAAGTCTTGGAAGGTAACCTTATCTTACACCACACCATTATGCAAGTCTTAGACAGCTACAAGTGTAGGAAAACCTTATAATAGTGTGCATCTACAGTATTTGATATTGTGAGGATGTGTATAGATTGTCTTTTTGGCGTAACTCTTGGAAAAATGTTGGCCCGCCGTGTGTGGAGCGGTACCTTTTGTAATCGAGAGGTGCATAAAACTCCTCAGTAAGAGGCATCATTTTAAATAGTTTGTCATTATGCAAAAGCTAGGAAAATAAGGGCCAGATTATTCATAATTTGAGTCATCCTTTAAATCTTTGCCTCTCATTCAAATACAGTGGGGACACTTTTTCAAACACAGCATAAAGTTGTTTTATTGTATTTTCAGTGTGAGTCAGACCACATGATTATTGCACTTGTGACTTTTCCTGTTGTATCAATTATTTGTCTGTGATGGTCGTCACAGTTCGCTGAGTGTCAGTGAGGACACGGGGAGGTTTGCGAGGGACAGTGCATCGACATGTGAGAGAAGAGGGGGGATGCTTGGCTCGTCTCCAGCAGCGACGGTGCTCCTGGTGTGAGAGAGGAAGAGTCTCCATTCTCTGGCTGGGCTTTCATGTAGAGACGCCCAGGAGAGAATGAAAGAGAGAGATGCACAGAGGTGAGAGGGTGCAATGAGATGTTTACGAGGAAGCCTTGTAGCTTTGCTCCAGGCTCACCGGCAGTATTTAAAATAAAACTGCAACGATTAATCGATCGTCGTGGAATTAATCGTGACTGATTTGATCGTTGAATATTTGTTAAGTCTGTTCCAAGCTTCTCAGATGTGAGGATTTGAAGCTTTTCTGTATCAAACATGACAATAAATTAAATATCTTTGGATTTTAGACTGTTGGTTGGACAAAATAAAATACTGAAAATGTCACCTCATCAGTCAATAGAGAGAATAATGGGTAGATTAATTCGATTAGAAAATGAGCATAAGTTGCAGCCCAACTGTGAAATTTTGAATCATATTTGATTATCATACAGACAAAGAAATGTTTTTGCCCTTCTCACATTAATCAGAGCAGTTTATGGCAGAGATTATGTGTATGAAACTGCACCTGAGATAATGATAATCACTGGAGTTGAAGACTTTTTGTATGTCCACCACTGACGCAACCCTATCACAGCTGGACTAGGAATATCTGATTTGAGTGTGTATTTGAAGGCGTGACTGTTTGTGTTTGTGCACCTGCGCCATGCTCACTTCCATTGCTTTGAAATAAAACACTTTCATTAACTTGATTATTTCCCCACTGAAACGGACACCACACCATTACAAAGAGCAAATTCTGCACCTGTCCCATCTATCCCGCCTCGCTCAGCCCATCCCGTTCCGGCAGCCCAGCCCGGGCTCAGCGTGGCCCAGCTCGGCTTGGAATGAAACGGAGCGTCCATAATCTCTGTGCCGGCATGTTAATTTTCAAGTCAAAGGGGCAGCTCCCTTTTCATCACGGCGGAGGCTGTGGAATATTCAGCGCGCTGCAGATGTTCATGAATAATGTCTGTGGCCAAACCCCTGGCTGAGGCCGGGGGAGGAGGGATGAGGGAGAGGAGGAGGAGGAGGAGGGAAGGCGGGTAGGGGGGAGGCAGCGAGGCCAGATGAATTACACGTAGGGGGGATCTGACAGGCGGCGTGGAGCTTTGTGATCATTCCAAAGTTCTAATAATCTCTCTCACCTTCTCCATCTCCCCAGTAATGAAAGAGAATAGGTGATTGCACCCCGGGCTATGTTCCCCGCGTAATGACTCCTCCAAAGGCACAGACCCGCCAAGGAAAAATGAACTTTGAATGAGCGGCGAATTGGCTCTGACAGAGTGATAGACCGTGACACAGATTCTGTAGCAAAACAGACGTAGTGCTAATTGATTATCAATATTTTAAGCAAAGTGATGAAAATAAGCATTAAGAGATGAGAAAGAGGGAAGAGAGAAGGGAGTGCTCAACACTACCTTCGAGGGGGGGCTGTCATTTGTACAATCCCCCCTGCATCTACTCCTCCAGCGGCCAGGCTGACTCCCCCATCTCCCCGGTGCCACTTCCAGCCTGCCCTCTCCCTCTCTCATGCATACCATCTTTTTTCATTCCTTCATCGTTTCTCCTGAGCTGACATTTTAGCGCTAATTGCCAAATATGTCCCTGAACTTGTATTAAATTTGTAACGCTTTGCTTTATTTATTTCTTCGCTCTCACCTGCATCTTTGTGAACCTTGTTATCAGGCCCTGCATTAGTCAGCTTGTCCCTCAGAGTATGTCATTTTGGAGTTCAATCACGTATTTCTTTAAGAAAGGATGGAAATCAAACACTTTATTCAAATACATTGTCGGCAATGTCGGGCTGTGTCTCTACAGAATTTGCAAAAAAGATATAAAAGAAAACGAATACAGTCTTTTGGAGAAGTATTACATGCACATGAACACAGTCCACACCAAAGAGCAGGCAGGGACCACCAAGTTTGTGTGTCTATTCTGCAGTGTGTGTGTGTGTGTGTGTGTGTGTGTGTGTGTGTGTGTGTGTGTGTGTGTGTGTGCGTGTGTGTGTGTGTGTTTGTTCCTGTAATGTGGTCAGTTGTGCTGAGCCCTATTGACGCTGCCAGGGGTCCCGGCTCTCCTGCCTTTCTTTTCTAAGTGGCCGCCCTCCTGAACCTCCTTGTGTCAGCACTGCGATTAGCGGCTCCAGTTTACCTTTCATGTGTGGGGGTCCTGATAGACTTAGCCCCATCTCCTCCCCCGCCACCACCACCACCACCACCACCACCACCAAAACTACATACACATGAGACACACACTCAGTGGTGTGCCATCACAATGGCATCCAGCAGGCTTTCATTGGGGGAACCAGAGCCTATTCTCCACCATTCAGCAACACGCTCAAGTGCATTCACTCTGGAATAGATGAGCAGACACACACACACACAAACACACATACACACACAATAGTCAAGCATATTTTTGCACTGAAATTGCAGCACATGTACACTTCATTCTAACCAGGATTGTACCGTTAGTTTGAGTTTTAAGCGACATTTCTGCTAAATGATGATGCAGTGTGCAACCTTCTTGTTTAATTACTCAGCATTAATTATTATATGTAATTATAGGAAACAGTTCAAACAAACACTGGACTTTCCCCTAAGTAGATCGCTGTTCTTACCGTGTGAAACTAAAAGTCACCGTTCGCTTGCGTAAACTATGATGTTTTGTCGCTTAGACCCAACTAAGTAGTTTTGTTGCAGTATTTGTTTTGTTTTGTTTCAGTTTACCATGTTAATTACCTGCTTAAAACTGTTTAAACTGTGAAAATATGTTTCCTTACAGTCATAATGCAGTTTAGTTGTATGGAAATGTAATTTTGTTGACAGGGTTTAAGTAAGCCTATCAGGGAGTGCTTATGTCTGATCTGCACATTATTATTCGAACTGTGCTCATAATCGTGTTTTTGACTTGGATTGTTTCCTTTGGGAAAGAGAAGTACTTTTTGGCTTTTTCATTATTTTTCCAATTTCACCAAAATTGTAAAAAAAAAAAAAAAAAAAAAAAAAAAGTTGCAAGTAAATACTGCAGGAGTTAAAGCTAAATCTGCCTTCGCCCTTGCGATCATAAAGACACTTGATCACATGAATGTGAGCATGAATACTAATGTAATGTGTGGCCTGATAATGTATAACTCATCCATGTGGTGTTGGGTGGAATGAACTTTAATCAGTTCCTGTACAGGACACATACAGTATATGGTGTTTGGGACCACTGGAGCACCTTGATGGAGAAAAGCCGGCTTAACTGTGAACTTTCACGTGCAGAGGCAAAGTACTTCCTCCATTTTCCAAGGAGCGCTGTGAGACATGAAGCAACAGAGAGCTCGGCATCAGAGAGAGCGGAGCGACAGCTGGCGGAGAGATCTCAGATTTGGTGGCAATGGATGTGGTGTAGCAAAGGCCATTTGAAGGGCGTGGGCCCTTATGTTCTTCTGTTGTAACATTTGTGGCTTTAGTCCCTGTCAGCCTGCGCCTCATAAAAGGCGAGAAAAGCTGCTCCCTTCTCCCCATGTGTCATCTCTTTATTTGGATTAACATGGGAAATAACATTCCAGATGAAAATAGGGCTGCACCGATACCGGATTGGATATCACTAGGTACCAATCTATTCTGTTCAGTTCTGTTTATTTACTATACGTTATAAACTGTAATTTTATTTCCTGTTTAAGTTTTGACCAATATGTTGCTGCATTAAAATGTTCACACCTGAATTGTAATTAATGTAAATAATTCCTGGTAATTTTCAAGATTTTTTTTTTACCAAGTTTCTGGTGCACAATTTATTATTTTAATAACAAATAACAATTCAGTTTCTATCTGTGTATTTATTTGTTACATTTTGTTTTACAAAGGAAAGCAAGTCAAGTCTGATGTTGCCTTACACATAACAGAATGAGTCATTTCCACTCATCAAGACATACAGCTCATTAATCAAACAATGGTATCGGATCAGTACGTGGTATCAGCTGATACCCAAAGCCCAGGTATTGCTATCGGTATCAGGACTGATTAAGTCAGATCGGTGCATCCCTAGATAAGAATAAATATAATCTAAATGAATGTCTCGAGACATTCGCCAACAAAACGTCCAACGCCAACAAGCGGGAGCAGACGCTCTGAGCACCAAAGACAGCTTCTTGCTGTTTGGGTGACACAATCAAAGTTGTTGCCAGTCTCAGCGCATGATAACAGATTTATGTTGAGCTTATTTTTTTTTACCCCATTCACACAAAAGCCATGCAATGTGTAACCTCCAGTGCAAATACAATACTGTACTGGGCACCTTTTTTGAAATATGCCAACACTGTTTAGCTGTAGCATCTTCTTCTTTAGTAGCATCTTTTTTTTTTTTACCTGTGACTTGTAGCCTGGCGTGAATGGCCAAAGGTGGGTTCAACCTATTTTTTAGTATCCGACAAGGGATTTGTCTGTAAACGGGGTATCTCTAGTACTTAGCACACAGGCTTGCTCAAAGGTTACAAGATAGGCATGCAACGAAGCAGGAGTGTTTAAAGAGAAAGGGGAAAAAAATGTAGAGACATGACAGGGTTGAAGTTGAGGGTGAGATGTCATTCAGAGGCCCCAAGATGCTTAATATTTTACCGTGTGATCCCTGCATTATGGATTTGCTCTGATTGCCCTCTCAAGACCTTCGTTATGCACTTACCCGCTCATCTCACTGAAGTTCTCATGACTGAACTTTTGTATTTATCTAAAAGGTACACCCACCTTCCACCAAACCAATACAATTACTGTAGTCTTACTGCGAACACACATTTTAATCTGATGTTTCAGTATCTACTGTAAAGGCAAGAGCATTTACAATTTACATATGATATTTCCACAGTGAGGTTTCAAGGTTGAACTTTGTGTGACCTGGTGGCTACAGTATAGAGGCTTTGTTGTTAGCTGTACCCCTCAGGCTTCTGTGTGTGATGTGCTCTTGTGCCTTATGTGAATCTGTGTGTGTTCCTCAGGTGTGTTTATGTGTGTGTGTGCAGCCCATGGCAGTCAGTTTGTGGTCCTCAGAGTAACCTCCATCTCTGATCTCCCTGACCGCTGGAGGCCTCTGCTCCTCCCCATATTTTCTGCAGTTTTCCTCTCAGGTCCGGGCCTCCATCTCTCTGAGCATGCAGAGTCGTGGGGATACATTTTTCGCCCTTGGGTCTAAAGGGTAGGCTGGGGTGCTGGGCCCGAGCCACCCACATGCATTGCATAGACCCCACTGCTCAACTGCTTATTGCCCCACATGAAACCCGCTCACAACCCCAGACCTCCTATGCAAGGTTTTGCCCAAAGGAAATAAGACCCAGACCCCAGTGTGTTGTCTGGAGCCGGACGTTGTGTGGTGCTGAGGGGTTTGGAAAGTGGAGGTGAGGATTATTGTACTGAACTCCCTTGTTCTTCAGTCCTGAAGCTGTCTAAGTGAGATGCTACACACAGGATAATGTGACGCTCAAAGACACTGGGCTGTCCTCTCTTGGTCAATAGACTAATTGGTCATTAGGGTCTTGGTCTACCAAGACATTTTTACCCATCTAGTTGTTTTGTGTCTTTATGAGGATGAGCTTTTGATTATTAGTCATTACTTTCACACATCTGCCCTCACAAAAATTTGTGGGAAATGCATAGCCTAAAGAGATTAGGGAAGCAACTAGGACTACAGCTAATGATTATTTTCATTAGTGATTAACCTGACAATTATTTTCTCAATTAGTCTGTTACTTATCTGGTACATAAAATGTCAGAAAATGAAATGAAAATCAGTTTCCCAAAGCCTAAGATGACGTCCTCAAATGTCTTATTTTGTCCACAACTCAAAGATATTCAGTTTAATTTAACAGAGAAATAAAGAAACCAGAAGATATTCACATTTAAGAAGCTGGAACCAGAGATATTTGATCTTTTTTTCCTTTAAAAAAAAAATTGCTTAATTTAACAGTTGACAACTAATTGATTAATCGATTAAAAGCTGCAGCTGTAGAAGCACCTAACTTATATAAGTATTACCAATAGTAGAATACTTTTTCCAATAATCATTGGTCTTGGACAATGTAAGAAAATAGTTAAAATTGATTATGAAAATTGTTACTGATGAATTACCGAGCGACTAATCGTTTCAGCTACATTGCGAGTTTACGAGTGGGAGAGACAGTTTGACTGAGGTTGTGTTGAGAACGCAGAAGCAGTGCTACTGTGGCAACTTTGACGACCGGTTGAATACAAGTATGAGTCAGGCGAAAATGATTGCATGTGCAGAAGTCTGTATATGTGTAGAAATGGATGGCATACACCGTAGGGAGGAAGATGTTTGCATCCAATCTAGCGTATGTTGGCCTTACTCAGATATGCTGTATATAAAATATGAATTTGAATTGTATGTCTGTAGTTTGCGGTATAAAATGAACTCTGCACTGAGTTACCTCCTGTTTTTCCTATAAATAAGATAAATGTCTTCTTAATCCCTCAGCTCTTTTAAATTTGACAGATGCAATCTCAGCATGATCACCAAGAAGGAAAATACAAACATGGAGCCCAGGTGTCGAGAGTTAAGGAGGCCGTTTTAAAAAATTAATAGAACAAATGTTGCATAAGCCAGAGTTGGATTCTGACATACTGCATGTAGGAATAAGTCTCATTTCTTCACACATTCAAATAAATGACTCAGATTGTCCATCTGACTTCACATGTAGCATAGTGCAGAGTATTTTCTATCAAGCTCATCTACCACAACACTGTGTCAGCATGCAGTGCTGGCATCTTGCATCTGGCTCCTTCATTTAGGCAATCACTCCTCTCTGAAGCATTCACAACACCACAGGAGTACAGGCCCTAATTGATGCACCCCCCCGCCCAGCATCAGAATATAGCCACGAAACAAAACAAAAGCTTTTTCAGACGATTGCCAATGAATAATTGATTGATTTTGTAAGATATCTCTCTCTAATTGTTTAGTTTGTAAATATTTCATGGGTTGTCGTTAAATCAGCCTGATGACAGATGCAGAGGGCACCAGTCTGCGATAAAGATCATTCAAGTTCAGGTCTCCTGTTTTCTGCCTGAAGGAATTCACTCTTGCAGCTGAGACACTGATTCATATACAGCACTTTAGTGAACACTTTCATGTTTTTATGTTGAATATTTTCATTTTTTTTTGTCATTGGGAGACTTTTTTCAGGCCCAGCACAAGTTGCACAATGTCAAACATCAGCTATTGCAATGCAGGTTTACCCTTGGATGATTTTTATGTATTTCTACAGCTAAATATTTAAATTTGTTCATGTTGTAGCTCTTCATGTCTACCCATCCAATCAGCATGTATGTACATTTGTGATGTGTCTCGTGTCAAGTTATACTTTACAGCTACAAGGTCTGGATGAGCTGGTTTTGATGGCACCTGCATTTAAACGCACATAAAAACAAGGCCTGGCTGAAGCCTCCCTCCTGTGCCGGCTGTGTGCTGTGCCACCTAGTGGTTGCTTCGGATGTTGCTTCTTCACATGATCCATTTAACCTCTACACCGTCAGATAATGTGGGTTTCTGTCTCATGGTTCAACCTTTTTCACCTGAAGAAGCTTAAACTTGACGTAGTACTAGATCAATCTTAAGATGCTCTGGTCAGGGTCAGAAGAGGAACATTTATCAGTGATAGCCGCTGGGTAGTTTAACTACATTCACATATAACATGTAGATAAAGTACCATCACAACGCATGCAAGGCCCGTTGTTCAGCTAGACTTTGTCTCTGTAGACTTTGTCCCCCTTCTGATTGTTACATTTACCTGGTCCGTCTCATACATGTACATGCTTTGTTTGTGGAACCCAGGAAGATTAGTAAGGCTCTGATTTACGTCCATATCTGTTTATCTCTCTGTCAGTATTATAAGTTCAGTAAAGCGCTAACTCTGACCGTCATACATCCTCCATTCCAACTTGACAAATGACAGATTTATCATCCAAGATCATTTTTGAACTCCCTGATAGCTGAAAAAAAAAAAGTTTTAAGTTCATCTTATTTGCAGAGCCTGACATCAGTTGGGTCACATTTTTAAACCCGGCTTGGGGCCCTTTTGTGGCATTTGCATGCTCTCTCCGTGTTAGTATGGTTTTCCTCCGGGTTCTCCGCTTCCTCCCACAGTCCAAAAACATGCAGGTTAATTGTTGACTCTAAATTGCCTGTGGATGTGAATGTGAGCGTGAATGGTTTGTCTCTCTGTGTGTCAGTCCTGTGATCGTCTGACGACCGGTCCAGGGTGTACCCTGTCTTCACCCAATGTCAGCAGGAATCAGCTCCCCCCCTTATACCCTGAATAAGAAAACGGTTACAGATGATGGATGGATGGATGGATGGAGCTTATTGGTGGAGCAGCTATGCAGTAAAACTGCATCTATCCCGTCTGTCTTGTCTACTAGGACAGTGGTTCTCAGCCTTTTTCGTGTCCAGGACTCCTAAATTGATGCACATTAGGTCACAGACTCCCATTTGATAAGATTTTGCACGAAAACCTCTGAAAAGATTTGGGTTGTTAGATATGATTAAGAAGAATTGTATAGTTGTCAGCTACAGCTGAGGAGACAACCAGATTGGTGTAAATGAAACCTATGATAAAAACAGTCACTCTTGTACAATAACTCTTACTCACAGTGAGCTCACTTCTATAGTGAATTAAATAATGAAAATAAATTCCCCCATTTTTCTCTGAACCCCTGGTTGATATTGGAAAGATTTCAGAAAAGAAATTGCATTAGGATATCTTTTATTAGGCTGGTTTTATAGAAACAGCTGCCGTTACCTGGTCAATGTATAATCGCACTTCAGTTCCTATCTATAAATCCATGTTTGCTTTACATTTAGTGTAAAGTTAGGTTTGCAAACTTTTTTTTAAAAAAAGCTGCGTGATAGTGTTGTACGCCTCTTGTTGGTGCAGGTTTGGGTTATTTTTTTGAATCCCTCTTTGGTAAAAACCTGAAGTGGTGCCAGGTCTTTCTTAAGGGGCTATTATTCCTTTGTGGTATTTGAAGCCTTCGTCATACCACGCGGGTCTAGCTAAAACATTGGAAGTATACATTTATGACACTGAATATCACTTGGTTATGACTTTGCATGCTTTATGACTGTGTGTTATTCTCACGGCTGCCATCTAGCAGATGTAGATGTTATGACCTCCTCACTTATTTTGAAGTTACATACCAAAAAAGCAACATATGATTTGTAGCTAATTAAATAATTTATCGCTTATTTATCTTTAACATCATGGCATTTCATAGTCATGAAAAACTCTGTATGGTGGTGGGCGTAATTGGCTTTTCATTCCTTCACAGATGGGCTGTGGCAGTGTTAACATTGCGATACTGTAGCTGCAGCTATACGAATATTTAGTTGTCTGTCTGCTCAGCAGTTTTCTGTCTGTCTGTCTTGTCTTCTTACCTTTTTGTCAGTTTGTGTGCCTCCCTGTCTGTCCTCTCTGCCCTACTGCGTTCTTATGTTTCTTTGTCTCATCTTTCTGCCGGTCAGGGCTTGTTATCCATCAGGTCTGTTTGTCTGTCCGCCTGTCCTCCAACCCGTCCGTGTCTTATTTATTTATTTATCGTCTTATCCGTCTCCATGTTATTCAGCGTTGGTCGGAGGCCCGGCTGTTGAGCCTCACTGTAAAGTGCTCGGCTGATTGGAAGGGACATTTTTCCAATGGCGCTGCGCTGCCTCTAATATTCTGTTTGTCGTTGGGTGTGAGACTGATTTATCACGCCTCCTCTCCTGCTGACATTCAGATTCACTTTGATTGGCGGCTGGACCGGAATGACACCCACCACTACCAGCACCGCTAACATCAGCGCGGCTCGCGCACGCATGCACAAACACAGTCAAATGTGATGTTCTGCACACTCGCAGTCAGGTGTGCTGTGGTAATGGATATGCCTATTACGCCAACACACTTACATTTAGACGTGCACTTGCATATATACTGTATGCTCACTCACAAACGCACACAGACTAAGTGGATAACTGTTGTGTTGACCTCTGTCTTCAGCATCGCTAGTTTGTAAGTGTTGTATTGAGTTTATTGAACAACGTGGGCAGACTGCTGCTCTTCTGTTGTTCTCTCACCTCGTGAACTCTATAATATGGTAGCCTTTCTCACTTTTATACTTACTGTACGCGGCCTAAGGCCCAAGCTACTGCACACTCCTGTGCTGAATAACATCTCCCTCCTTCTTTTTCTCACCCTCTGTCCCTCCCTCCTCCCCCTCCAATCCCTCCTTAATAACTCTATAACTCACCTCAGCCTTAGATTTAATTGCTTATCTGTGTGTAAACGTATTAACCCTCTGCTGTATCTGTTTTGCCGTCGTCCCGGGGGCCCCGACAAGCCTCTCCGACTGCCGCGCCTTACATCCAATGAATAGTCCTTCTCTGAGTGGTAATAGGGAATCAGCATCGTAGCAGCAAGCATTGGCGGCGTGTAAGAGATAAATCAGATTGGGGGTCTTGCTTTGCCAGTTTATTGAATCTAAATTGCGTGCGCGCGTGGCCCCCGCCGGCCCTACACGGCCCATCCATCTCCCGGCTGATAATGGAGCGGGCCCGATTCCACCTGGTGGGAGCATTATTACATTTCCCCTCTAACGAGACCCAGCTAATCCTGCCAAGGGAGGAGGACAGGAGAGAAGAGGAGAGAATAGGAGAGGGGAAGAGAGGAGTGAAGGAGGATGTTGGGGGAGGAGGAGAAGAAAGGAGGAGAAAAGAGATAGAAGAGGAGATTCTGTAAAGAAAAAACTGCTGGCAGCCTGCCTCTCTCCCCTCCCACTCTCTCTCTTTCTCTCTTTCTCACTTTCTTCCTCTCTGTTGCTGTGCATAAAACATCTTCCAGCGCCATCAGAGCTACATGGCCCCTGGGCCCCTGAGCTGCAATTACACTCATAATCACAATGCGATTTCACTGATGCTCACCGCCCCTTCCCGCCGCCATCTCTCCTCTCTCCCTCCGCCCCTGCAGCCAAGACGGAACGAAGTCTAAATGAAGTGAAAGGCCTCTCCTCTCCCCAACACCCGGCCGTTTATTACCCGCTTTAATAAAAGTCCATCACAGAATTATCCTACAATGAACTGGAGCCACTAAGTTGCCAAGAAATATACTTCCAATAAGCGGCCCCTGCACACAGACATGCCGATATTTCTAGATGGGCACAGCTGTGAGGCTTTTTTACATGCAACCGTACGGTCGTTTTAACGTGGTTTTCATGATAGTGCAGCAGTGTTTTGTTGTAATGTATTGTTTTGTAGTTGATCTTTTTTTTAAGAAAGCAGAGCTCTTTATTGATGTAATTAAATCGTATCCCTGGCTCAGTGCTCAGGCCTACTTTCATTGTTGTGAGGGGGCAGGAGCCCCGTGAGGCAGCGCACTGATGAGAGATGGATAAACAGTTTGATTTGCTGCTATCGCCCCCAGGCACAGTGTACTGGAGAGATGAGCAAGAGAAGGAAGAGAAAGCATGAAAAAAAACTGGGGAGGGGGTGGGAGAGGGCAAAACAGAAGGAGAGAAGAGAGAGCAAGAGAATGAGAGAACCTGTTGGGGGGGGGGGGGGGAGGGATAGAGGTGGAGGATAAACATGCAAACAAAAAGAGGCGACAAATCACTCCTGTTGTTTGTGTGCGCATGTTTGCGTGCACGGCTTTTTCTCTTATTTCTGCTTGTTTTGTCTGTTTCCCGCACTGTCAGTTCTTCCTTTTTCCTGCATGGCCTCATCTATCCCTTTTTTTCCCCTCCTCCCTCCCCGCTCTGTTTCACCACTGATACCGCTGCGTCTCCTACCTGCCTCTCGGTAGCCCCGAGCAAAGAGGGAACTGAGGAGCACAGAGAGGAGTTCACACACACACACACACACACACACACACACACACACACACACACACACACACACACAAAAAAAAACACACACACACAGGTCTATGCACACAAATACAGACAAGAAAAGTCATGAATGTAGTTGAGAAGAGATGCAGGATGGTGCAGCCCATCGTTTAGTTCTTACTAAAGCTGTGTTAACTAAGAGAAATAGATTGATTGCTGTTGATTTGGTTAGGCATGCTCACACACACACACACACACACACACACACACACACACACACACACACACACACACACACACACACGAGCTGAGGGAGGTGGAGGAAGGTTCAGTCATCCATGTAGAGTCATTGTTAGTAAAGATGCGGAACCTCCAGACTTAACCAGCCGTAACAGCAGTGTGACGGTTCTTTGTCTACGCCAATTACTGAACAAAAACAGCAGCGCAGTCACAGAGAGACGAGCACAACCCATGGCCTCCTGCATCCAAACGCACACACACATGCACAAACGATGCATGGGTTGTATTTTCATGTATTTGCTTGCAGTGTAACACACAATCGGACACAAAACGAGGAGCGTGCACAAAACACACATCTCAAGTGGTGCAATAAAGCACATCCGGACACCCACAGCTGTGCACTAACACAAACATTCTGTAAGCGCTCACAAACACTTACACCCACTCTTATATTGTATTAACTTCCCCAAAACAGTGCAGTGCTCTCATTCACTTCCTCCCCCTTCTCGCTCTTCTTCTGTTTCTCTCTTTTTTTTCTCTCTCAAAGTTTAAACTCATTAAGTGTAATGATATTGGAGACTCAATTTTACATAGCTCACTCATCAACCAAGTGAGATAGCAATAAAGGGGAATGGCTCCGCCGAGGCCTTAACGCTGCAAAATAAATGATGCGCCGCAACGGAAATGTAATTAATTTAGAGGCAGTATTGATAGTCCTGCCATACACGGCATTATATTTTTTAATGTGGCTTAACATCTTGATTATTCAGGGGGAAAGGCGGAGGAAAAAGGGAGCCGAGACAACACGGCTCACGATGAGAGATGCTTAAAATGCCCTGACGAGTGTTTACTCCTGCAGCCTCACTTTCTCTTAAGCTTTTCATTATGCCGAGACGATAAACACCTCTCAGGAAGACTCGCTGACTTTTACAGGGGTATGAAGGGAAAGCAGAGAAAGGTGCTGTCTGGTAGGGGGAGGAGAAGGCAGCATGATTCATGGTTTTGTTGATTTGTACACTTACTGTTGATCCAATGATGTGTTCTCTGGTGTTTTCAGCATTGTGATGAGTATCAAAAACCAGTGTCTCCCACAGAAATAGCTTTTGCTCCTTGTGCGCGGAAATATGTTTTTTTTAAATGGAATCATCAAATTTAAATTACTTTTTTAAATGTTATTTTCAGTACAAATATATAATCATGTATCATAATTAATTCCTTAATTTCTCAATTAATCTCTCTAAAAATGCTGTAAATGTTTCCCATAATAAAACCATTATGATGTTCCTGGAGTTCTGCTCTGCTCCTGACGCTGCCGTCTTCCTTTTCAGCTAAGACGGACGAGGTGCTGAAGGCCAAAGTAGCCAAGAGAGAGGAAGAGGCCCGGAAGAAACTAGAGGAAGGTGAGTTATTGTATATATGAGTGTGTCTGTCATAGATTCAACATGTGGACTTTGGCTCCAACACCAAACCAGTTGTAGCTGTTCTAAAAACAAAAAGCATGAAGCATAAGATGTTATAAAAATGCAATATTAAAGTTGCTGGCAAGATAACAATGAAATAATTCAAGTTAGCTTTTGTTTTCCATTAAAAAGCCATTAATATTATCTTTGAGGAGCAGGTGCACAAAATATAAAAACATTTTTTTTTTTTTTTAGATTATAAAACATCTGTTGCACAACTTGTGTTTTAAATATGCTGGAGCATGTTTATCTAAAAACAAACAAATTGTATAAAGCTTCCATGCCGTGAATGCGAGTGCAACAACAAAAATATATGTATTAGTTTTGGAAATCCCTGACTCTGGACCCGTTTCTCTTGTCAGGCATTGCGGTATTTTTTGTAGTCCATGCCCTCTCTGCAACGCTTCTAATACGTTTACATTAACAGATTAATGTAAGCGTCATCTTGTAAACGAGAATTCTTCCTTCGCAGTTCATCTATACTTTGCAAAACATGAGCTTAGAGATGCTGATTACACTCCTTAGTTTTTATTAAGACAGCTGTAATCTACATAAAGATGCATAGGCGGAAATGTGCTTAGTGTTGCAGGCAGTAAATTCATTCTGCCAACATAGTACATGCAGACACACACACATACACACAAAGATTATCTTGATGCACATTCAAATAAAGTCAAGAGTAATTTGCAGTGGATATGCTGGCAGTAATAAAAGTCCTTAGATAGAATAATGACCCTGGTCCCCGCTCTGACCAGAGCATGACAGAAAATGAGAATATCAAATGTGCTGTTATCAACTATACTGTGTGTGTATGTATGTGCACACACAGGCATGTGTAGTAGCATCATTTGCTCTAGTGTGGGTGTTTTTATACCGCTGGATTCACTGTGTGTAATTTTTTTTTTGTGCATCGAGCAGTGTGTGACCTTTAAAGTTAGCTGACCTTTCAGCCAAATGAAAGTCCAGCCATCAGAAACTAATTAGCCCTGCATTCTCACTTTGGTCCCCCAGTTCTGGGAAGAATTTATTCCCTCCGTCTCTCTATTTCACCGTGTTTTGTTTTCTTTCAGCCTCTCCACCATTCTCACATTAATATTACTCATTTTTCTTGGTCTTAGCGCTCTATCTGTCTGTTTTCTCCTCCTACTTTCTGTCTAATATGCTCTCTTTCTTCCCACCTCCATTTGTCCCCATCAACTATTTCCACCTCTCTCCTGCCCTCTTCTCTATGTGTTTCCCTTCTCCCGCTTCGCTCTTCTCAGGGTGGAAGCGTTGCCAAAGTGGTGACTAAGTGCCTCGCTTGGGGCAACAGAGCAAGTCTCCCAATCAAATAGCTTTCTTAAGCAAAGTTCACGCTGCACCGTTGCCTTTTTTTGGATTCAGTTGACGCTTGTTGCTCAAAGCTCCCTCGCTCCAACTGTTCGTTCTGTGTGAAATAAGGTGTTGTGCGTGATTGTGCAGTGGAGCGGCGCGGTAACGGCGTGCTGTGCAGGCGCTGCCTTCGAGGACTATCATTTTATTCCTTTTCGCTGCACGGGGCGACACACGAAGTGAGATCAGAGAGGCTCGACAAAGTGGCCCTGATGACTTGCCCTTGCCTCGGTAGCGAGAGAAGCCGGTGGCACGGTCACAAATGCGCATGAACATCCACACACACACATAGACGCAAGCAGCCAGCTCCATCCTCTTCCCTCTGCCCTTCATCCCAGCACAACTAAAATGGAGGAGGTGGGCCACTGCTGCAGCTAAACAGTAGATCACCAGGGGTCTCCTTATTCCCCGCAGGGCCTCTTAGAGGTCAACGCAACTAGAAAGTTTACACTTGAACCGTTAAGTCAACTGAAATGAGAAAAACCTTTTAAAGAGAATGGAGGGTAGAAGTGAAGAACACTACCACCTACACTCCTCGTTCATAAATAGATTCACGTCCTTGACTGGCAATGTGTTTGAGTTAGTTTAGCCCTAATCGAACCACCGAGATCTGATTCATGTGATATGCAAGCTATTATTGTAGCGAACTGTGGCTGCATACTGCGGAGCCCTGCGAGGATAGAGGGGTTTTTATCAGCAGGGTTTACTGAGAGAGAGAAGGGAGAGGATCAATAACTGACCCTGTGGTCATCAGTTAACAAAGTAGTTTCCACTTAAAAAGAGTGTTTGGCTCTCTGGTTAAGGGCAGCCAGATGATGCTGGTGGTTGAAAAAGGAAACAAGTGGTATGAAAGGGTGTGAGAATGAGAGGGGAGGATGGTTGCTTTGTTAGTTGCATGCCTTGTTTAGGCTATTAAAGCTGAGAGATGTTGTTTGTGTGCCCAGGAGGCTTTTAGCTAACATAGTGTGTCCAGCTATAATAAGATGGACTGACTGCCGGTACAACACAGTCTGTTTGTGTGGACTGTGCTGTCAGTTGGCACTTTACTGAAGGCAGTGCATAACCAGAGGTTGTGTGTGTGGTGGTACTGTAGTAATGTAGGGCTGGATGATGAGCTAAATATATGTGGGCACTATTATACCTCCTCGTGCATCAGGAGAACCTGCTTGGTGTGTCATTACAGTCAGATTTTTTTTGTAAATTTACTTGTGTTGTACTTTTCTTTCTTTTTTGTAATTCACAGGTAACAGAAAATAGAATAAATCTGGGCACATATAGTAGTTAACTTAAGTTCATGTTGTACTTTTCAATAAATATCTTAAATAAACTGAGGACAGTGACATCTAACCAGACATTAATCCAACCAATCGGTGCAGTAAAAAGTGCCTTAATTAAACTGGACAAAGGAGTAAGAAAATATATTGGGCTGTAACTTATTATTTCGATTATTGAGCTTATCTGCCAGTTATTTTGTCAATCAAGTGTTTTTTCTATAAATGTATAATAGTAATAGTGGAAAAATTACAATTTGTGTTTCCCAGTGCCCATTGTGATTTACGTATTCAAATCATTTATTATTATCCAGTGGGCTGGGGTCTGAGAATTGAAGCCAATGCAGAAGTGCTTTAAACGTTCATTCTTTCTAATATCCAGCAGGGGGCGACTCCTCTGGTTGCAAAAAGTAGTCTGATTGTATAGAAGTCTTTTTGTTGAAGAATTTTGTTGCTTTTGGATGAAGCCAGGCTATCTGATGAGAGCCAGATATACCAAAGTATATTTCCCAAAATATCAATATATGTATTTAAGATGCTCTTAAATGAACTCAGAAAAGTAAAAGACTTCTGGGTTTAATTTCATTTTTATTTTAATGATATTACTATTTTTATATCACTGTGATGGGTATTTTCTGTGGTTGTTGGTAACAGTGGGCAACCTCTGGGTCTGAGAAGTGAAGCCAATGCTGAAGTGCCTCAAACCTGCAATCTTTATAATATCCAGCAGGAGGCGACTTCTCTGGTTGCAAAAAGTGCTTCTCACTTGATTTATTACTTCAGTGAACACTTAAGGTCTCAATCACTAGTTTCAAGTCTTCTTCAATACAGCATGATGTTCATTTAGTAAATTATGGTCCCATTTAGAGTCAAATAGACCATAAAGCAGGGGATGATTTAGGGCACGGCTACCTTGTGATTGACAGGTTGCTACCACGGTTGTCTGCATTTTCGCTGTAGAGCTTTAACCTCTTCACAGTGTGTTTTCTCTTTATGAAAGTTTATTATAACCTTTTTGATCACCTAAAAAAATGTCTGATTCAGTATTCGCTTGTACTTAGCTCCACCCACTCGTGTCACCTCTGGTTGCAAAAAACCAAGATGGCGGCAGTCAAAATGCAGAACTTGAGGCTTCAAAATGGCAGTGCGCTAACCAATGGGTGATGTCACGGTGACTATGTCCACTTCTTTTATACAGTCTAATGTTTTAGACAGCCAAAATAGTTTGAAACCCAAAGATATTCAGTTTACTGTCATAAATAACAAGAATTTAAATCCTTACATTTAAAAAGAAGCTAGTGCCAGTGAATGTTTGACTTTGTTACATGAATTACCACATCAATTATAAATGAATTAAAATTACAATAACTGATTATCAAAATAGTTGCTGAATAATTTTCTGTTGATCCGCTAATCAATTAGTCATCTGACTGTTAAAAAAGGTGCATGTGTTCTTATTAAAGTAAATGTGATCATTTATTTTAATATAGATTTTAGATCATATATTAGTAGTTTCGTATTGTTTTTTTTAATTTCATCATACTGTAGCTCATTTCACAGAAGCACATCAGCTCAAAGACTATGAGATGTTGTTTTAGTCCAACTGGGAAAGATAAAGTTTGATGGTGAGAAATTAAGAGACAGAGTTTAACATATGAGAAAGAGAGATGTCTCCGTTACACCCTTCTCACTGATATTGTACCGATAAGTGAATCAGGTGTCAGGGGTGATTGTGTGTGTTTTAAGGCTTTATTAAGACCTTGTGTTAATTCCTTTTGCTTTTCTTTATATACTTAATGTCCAGCAAATTGGTGTCAAATGTTTGATAACCCCAGTTCATTCCCACGCGCTCGTCCGTGTGTCACCGACAGAAACATCTTCTCATTTGTGCAGCCACTCTCCAACACACAGAATTATGTAGATGTGGATTGGACACTAGCCTATAGCCTGCGGATGGTATTTTAGCCCTTATGCTGCTCTGTCCCCATTACCTCAAACCACCACCAGATTGGGAGATCATATATTTTAATGAGACGTATAATAGCTCTTTAACCCATATCATTAGGGGAATATATACCTACCGTTTGCTCTTTTGGCAGTTAAACGAAAGGACTGTTTCCCTAATTACGCGGTGTGTAGGACAGGTCACGGGTTGGGTGTGTACCTGACTGTGTGTGTCTGTGTTCAGGAATTATATGACCATTAAATATTCAGCCTCTGCCCCCCTCTGCCTCCCCCCCGACCTAGCATCCATTAATGCCTCATCACCGTTTAACTAGCTCTGTTGTCAATCACCACGGGGCCTCAGCTGAAACAGAAAGTCTCTGGATTTGGCTTCTTGCCTCCCTTGTTGAACATTTAGAAAAGAGAGAATGCACATCCCTACCGACTGTAGGAGTCGAATCAATGTAAGTGAAATATCGTTAAGGCTGCTTGTGCTCGCTGCGTCATTTGTTTGGAGTATTTCTCTTGTTAGGAGTGATTACATGCTCCACTCAACAATTTGTCAGTCAGCTAAAATTTCCACTCTGCATGCAAGCGTCTGCATACAATACCGGTGTGGGTGTGTGCGTCCATAATAAACGATGTGATCCCTTTTCTAATTGAAAATAATAACTAATCCACGGATAACAAGCTCTTGTATAATCCAAAGCCATATCCCTTCAGTTCTGGCCTATCTCGGCTGTAATAAAAGACAGGAAATGAGAGGCAAGTGAGAGTGGTGGCTTGGACATTGACGCTTAATGTAATCTGCCTTGAAATCAAATTATTTGACCTGGAAAGCCTAACAATACAAAACTCCTGCCGGGCTGCTGTTAAATATTTAGCACGTGCCTGTCATGAATACAAATGGTGCGCAAATTAGAATCTACAGGCGCGTGACCCCCATATCACACCCCGGGAGCACAGGGGGGGCTGGCTCTGCTTTAAATGTTTTAATTACTGGGGCCATGGTGTGGCGTGCCACGCTACCTCGCCGAGCGGCGTCGCTCGCTGCTCAGGCTGCCACTTGAAGGACAAGCGGTGAAATTCATCCGCTGGTAAACACGAGTGATCTGGTGTCCATGATCTCATCACATTAACTAAAACATGAGGATTCAATAAGGAGAGTGTCTGAATTGTACCAAGCTATAATTATAGTTCCCAGCATCCTCTCTCAGGGTAGAGCATTTTTCTAAACTGTATTCTTTCCACCAGCTATATGATCTACCTCGGGGCTCCAGGGAGGCACTGTATTGCTCTTGTGCACTCTGCGCTGAAGAAAGATCTGTCTCAGTGATTTTGATGTAAGAAAATCTGGTTTGTATCGACTGGGTATTGATTAGCGGAGTTAGCCTCATCTCCTGTCGTTACTTCAGATAAATGGCCTTATTTGTTGTGTTATTATGTTCAACACAATCATGCCAGGAACAGTCAGAGGAATATTGAACCGACACTTCATTGGCTTTATGGGTTCCATTTGTTCCAGGAACTAAAGGATGTTTTCCGCTCGTATAGCTCTGCGGAGAAAGTGTAAAAGAGACAATCAATTACACCTTCACTTTAAAGGTCTGTTTCAAACAGTCATTCAGAAGAATGCTCCACACTTATTTCTGATTTTTGTCCGGCCTAAATAATGATTGATTTTGAGATGAATAGTGCCACACTTTCAGTCTAGCCATCTCTCTTTTTTATTTTCCTGTCTCTCCTCCCAATTCATTCAGGTTTGTAGTTCCCCCCACGTTGAAATGATTAGTTATTCAAGGCTTGTAAGCACTGAATCAGAGTTATGGTCCCTGGGGAAATAAATTTGGCAGAAAATCAGTGTGAGAAGATTTAATTATCACGAGGAGACCTTTTTTCCTTGCCTTGGCCCACTGAAGCCCAAACTCCTCTCCTCCCTCTCTCTCTCTCCCTCCCTCTCTCTCTCTCTCTCTCTCTCTCTCTCTCTCTCTCTCTCTCTCTCTCTCTCTCTCTTGCTCTCTCTCTCTCTCTCTCGTGCTACGCTCAGCTCCACACGCTGCAGCCAAAAAAACCCTGGCGTGCAGCATGGACGCCAGCCCTCTCCTTGCCTTCCTTCTCCTCCCAATTTGTTTCATTGCACGGTGATAAGCCAAGCAATTACTGCTTTATTGATTTTTCATCACTGCAAATTTAAAGTTGATCCCCCCCCCACCCACCACTCCCCACCTCTCCCTTCTCCTCTCCTCCCTCAGAGATGGCTTGGCGAGGTGATTAGGTGACCTCGTGTCCTAAACGCTGTTGGTCCCGTGAACGAGTGGAGGCGCATGCCGAATTCCGCTAACCCCACGTGACCCTTTGTTGTCCCGGGGTAATGGGATGCTGATGCTGCCCGGTGTGGCTGTCACCGCTGCAGCTATGGAGCCTATATAGCTAAATCATTTCTATAAGGATATCTATAGAATGACATGTTTGACCCGATAGCAGCCTGGCTATCTCTGCCATGGGCTAGATTACACACAGATTGACCATGCAAGGGTCCAACCTGTGTTCATTCAGTTCAAGTGGACAGATGATTGACAGCACCCTTTTACCCTCCGTGATTGGTAATCGTTTCTTGGGTCACCCTTATCAATTAACCTGCTACCAGTAGACCGATGTGCGTTAAGCAACCTCTCTTGAGTCACCAGGCTGATTTATTTTCCAGATTTCCCATCCATCCTATGTCGGTTTAGGATAGTGTCATGCAAATTAGATATTGAATGTGAAAATTTGTCTTGATTCAGTTTATGTGTAGAAACTGAAAAAGTGCTACACATAGTGACAAGTAATTTTTGCAATTTTATGTTACAATTAATAGTTAAAATGTGTCAATCAATTAAAATATTTAATTGGAATAATCACATCATTATCCATGATTTATTGCAAATTTTGCACATCTGTTAAAAATGTACCTTAAGAGGAGATTTGTCAAGTAAATAATACTCTTATCAACATGAGAGTGGGCAAATTTACTTCTTTATGCAAATGTATGTATATATTTATTATTAGAAATCAATTAACAACACAAAATAATGACATATAGTGTCCAGAAACCCTCACAGGTACTGCATTTAACATAAAAAATATGGTCACCTATGGATACCCAGATAACCCATTTATCATATGGATATAATCACTCTAGCTTTAAAAGAATAAAAAATAACAAATTTAACGCATTATCACATTAACTTTGACAGCCCTAAATTTACAGACTTTTACTTACAAAAAGATCCTGAAAATTGAACACACATTGAAAGTAGTGGAATAATCAGTTTGACTATTTTAGTTGCAGTAGCACAGCTTTGCTATTAGAAGATTAAAGGTGGAGTATTAGTTTGCTGCGCTAACTGAAAACATTCCCAGCATGTGAAAGTGACCACACACACACACGCACACACACACACACACACACACACACACACAAGACTTGCGTATGTCTGGACATGATCATACGCAGCAGTAGTGAACGTGGTGCAGTCTAACCGGGTGGTCAGGCTGCTGTGATTAGACACACCCGCAGACTGTTGCAGGTCAAAGTGCTGGCATCATGGGTGGCGCTGGCCATGTGGTGGCCCTTGCAAGGTTTGTCATTAGACATCAGAGGTCACTAAAGTGTGTGTGTGTGTGTGTGTGTGTGTGTGTGTGTGTGTGTGTGTGTGTGTGTGTGTGTGTGTGTGTGTGTGTGTGTGTGTGTGTGTGTGTGTGTGTGATATGTGTGTATTGGGGGGGCAGTGATTTGTGTTTTTGTAAAATGTGGTGTGTGTGACAAGTGTGTTGTTAGAATGCTTGAAATGAGTTTGCAGTTTGAGTCCCCTATGTGTGTGTGTGTGTGTGTGTGTGTGTGTGTGTGTGTGTGTGTGTGTGTGTGTGTGTGTGTGTGTGTGTGTGTGTGTGTGTGTGTGTGTGTGTGTGTGTGTGTTTGGGGCTTTGGTGTCATGAAGGTATTGTACATTAGTAGGTACTCTTCCTGGGGTCCTCGTTCATATTTTTAACAATACTTCAATAAGAAAATACAAACATCAATAACATACTCACAATACGACTGAATACCTAACACAGCCTCTAAAACAACGAGCACCACTCAAAACTAAATCTAATACATATCATAGCTCTAAATCTCATCTCTTAAGTAATGAAAAAAAAAATCACTCAACTGATCCACTAGATGTAAAGTGAGATGATATCTCTTTACATCTATATCTGTCGTCTGTTCTAGTGCGGGGCGTTATACGGCCCCAGGAGGTCCCAGACAAATACACAATTTTACTTACAAAACTAAAAAAAACAGCAGAGAAAAAAGCCTTTGTTTTGAAATGCTAGTGTAGTGTTAGTGTACTGCTTCCTGTCACACTTGTCATTCATGTAAATTAACGTATGATGTTTGAAGTAGCGTCACCTGCTGTGACGACGCGTCTATAATGAGTCACAGACCAAATATTTTTTCGCTGAGGTTGGTGGTAAAGCTGTGTGCTTAGTTTGCAACAAACATGGCTTTTTACAAAGCTGCATGCAACAAAAGACGGAAATGTAACTTAAATGTAAGTGTTAATGTTAAGTTAAATGTTAAATTTAAGTGTTAAGGTAAGATAAATGTTAGCTTTTGTTAATGGAAACATTACTACCCAAAACAGTCAGTCCTGTACAGTTCAAAGACTCCTGTATATCATGTAATTTTATTAATAATATGCTGTTTGGAGTGATTTTCAGTATAATAAATGCTGAAAAATCAGGGCCCAGCATGTTTCCTATAGTGGTAAAATAGAGGTTACTTCTGACAGTATTTGTTTGCCCCCCAGGAAAGATAATTGCCCACCCCTGGTCGAGTAAGTGTGCGATATGGTGGCAGTCAGAGAAAGTAGAGGGTCACTGCATGGAGCAGTGTGCTGTGTTATACTTATGCCCACAAATAATCAGGGTGCTCTGAGAAGGACCTACACGACCCCCCCACCCTCTCTCTCACCAGCACAGCTGACAAAAATCAAACATATCAGGACTGACTGGACATTATAGTCACATAACTACTCATGCATTTCTTTCCTATAATTTAGGCCATGAAGGATGATTTTGATTTACATGCAAATGATGATGTCACTCTTGTTTTGTTATGTTAGCATGATTCCCTCCAATGAGGCAGAATGCGGCCGAAAAAAAAGGAGTTGTAATGTATTACACAGTGCCAAGGTTATTAGTCTACAACTGAGGTCAGAAGAGGAGGAGGTGGGGGCATTCGCCTAATTAATTACTACACAACACACACACACACACAGTCGGCCATGACCTTTACTAATATAGTTTGTAGCAGACCACACAAACAGGAGACTCTCTGTCCCTTTTCCTCTCTCACCAACATGCACACACTCTGTCAGGAGTCAGCAGAGTGAAAGGGAGAGTCAGTTACAGCCCAACTAAGGGGAAAAGAGTTGGTTGCTTGATGGCTGCACGTCAAGAAAGCTGTAGGTCACGAGGTGCGTATGTGTGCCTGTTTGTGTGTTGACGTCCATGTGAAAATCGAGCCCGTTTCCTGGATTCAGATTACATCATTTTCATTTTAAAGACCTCGATCCAATTAAGTAATTAGCTGCTTGGTGTTTCTCTAATTATAGAGTTGTTAATAAAAGAGCTGCTGACCAGCCCACGATCGAAAAAGTGGAGACCGCTGCACTTTTTCCCCCCCGCACGCACACACACATTTAAACACACGCCTAGTTTAACATCAAGTTGATGCAGTCAAATGTGTGTTATTTCTGGTAAAGGGCAGGGGAGGTCTCTATATTCTAATCACACTAAAACAGCACTGTGCTTAATAAAGAGCTCCTTGAGTCTCGCAGACAGACAGGCTGTTATTGTACTCCAGGTAACGGTTGAGAGAGATGAGTTTCAGGTACTTGCTCCATCTGTGTTCTGCTGTATTTTTACAACGCTCCTCCATTTTCTTTTAAAGCCTCTGTGGTTTTATAGCAAATGCAAGCTGTCCCTCAGTACTCTGTGTGTGGAAAGTGTTTAATAAACCAGCCCTAACCATTGAGTATCAGGACAAAAACTCCCTCTTTACCTTTAAAACAAAATGACCTTGAGATATGCGGCTCTTGCAGCATGCTGACACCATCTTAAATATGAGTCCTGAAATAACAAGATTAACAAAAGCAGAACTTTTTACTCTGCAAGAATTTGATCGAATATAAGGAAACCAAATTGAATACAAAACGTTAAAGAATGCCACCGGTCCCGTCGACAGAGAAAGTGGCTGTGATCTTGAAGATCTCACCACTCAGCCTGTGAAAGCTTCACTATTTAATGAGATTCTGTGATGCTGCCCAGGCGCAGGACATCGGCTAACACTCATACTGCTCTCTTCCCCCCCTCACACACACACACACACACACACACACACACACACACACACACACACAGCGAGGGAAACACACCCACCTGGTTTTGGTTAGCCCCTCTGTGTTTGCAGTTAGCACCGTGCAGTCAGGTCAGCAGGAGCAGTCAGGTCTTAGCTAGGATTTCAGATAAATAGCTGACGTATACGCAGTAAATATACAGTAGATGCTTTTAAGCTTTGTTTGTACTCGTTTCCCCGAAAGGTAGACCCTTGTTTTTGGCAATGATTGCATTATTTATACCCGTGATAGTGATAGGTACAATGTCAAAAACAATAAACATGTCATCTCTGATGAATGTTAAATGCTCCATCTGAGCCAAATATGAGTAAATACTGTTTTTTTTTTGTTTTGTTTTTTTTTTAGCTGTAATGAAAACAAGTGTATTTGAAAGGGGGAATGTAGCATGATTTGTCTCATCAAAGTCTCATAAGTTATGTCCAAGGTTTGCGTGACACTTATGAACAAGCAAAATACTTTATCAAGTCTTTAGATGATTCAGTGCAGTTTTGATGGCAGAATCAAGCAGTTATCATTTACATATTGTGAATGATGGATAGGGGTATGGATGGAAGGATAGACTGGAGCCAACGTATTGCTCCTCCCTGTGATTTCACAATGGGCCCAGCAGACAGAAGGAGTCTTAACACATGCATTTAGCTGCAATAACAGGACTTGTTGTTACAGATGGGGAGAATATAGTGTAGTGTAGTTGAACCAGGGTCAGTTGAGGAGAGGAAGTTGAGAGGATAGTTGGAGCAGTACGGGGTTGAATGACAGACGTGGTGAGAGGGGAGGGATGAGCGAAGATGTGGAAGGAGATAGCATGAGCATGGCGCGTGGCTGCCATGTCATCCTGTCATTAGCAGGTTGTTTGGGTCTTTAATTCATCATTCAGACCTTTATTGACTGGAGAGTGGGAGATCACTATCACTGGGAGACACTAGAAGAGAGTGTGTGTGTGTGTGTGAGACACCAGCTGCTCTTCATTTCCTGATGCCAAATAGATATCACATAAGATATAACATAAACATATCAGATGCCATTATCCGCTAAGGTCAAATAATGCTCTAGGCTACATTATCCAAAGAATGTGATCATATGTGGTATTTTCCATAACTTCTATAGACCTGACTGTTAATGTAAGAGGTTTAACTGAGCGTTAGTGATGTGTGACAGGCCCCTGATGGCGGTGGCAGGAGTCGTCAGGACGGCAAACTCCACAGAGACCAGTTGACACTACGATAACGAGGTGACCACCGCAGGGGATCACTCAGCCCGTGTATGTGTTTGTGGTTGAAGGTGCATTGTTGGAGACGTGGCTTTTTTGGAAGTGGGGGTGGAGGTAATGTATGAGTGACTGTGCGTATTATGTGTGCATGTGTGGTCTCGTGGGAACGCGCATTAGACTGGCTTAGCCACCTGCTCCATCATTGGACATCTCCGCGCTCGCACATGCACTTACAAACACATACATGCATATACGCACACTCCTCAGGGACGCACTCGTCGGGACATCTGGCTCAGCCTGTCAGAATTTCCCTTCATTTTTGTGTGAACTGTTGACCCCCGCAGCCACAGGCGTCAGACAGGCATCACATCTCGTCATTGTCGCAAAGCCACCATTGGCTGTTCGCAGACAACCTACAGATCTGTGCAGAAGAGAGGAAACGCATGCTTTAGCTATTCTTGACATTATTTTTTTCTTTTTGGTCGTTCAAGTGTTTCTCTTACTCCTACCTTTGGGTTGCTATCTGCTCCACATCTCTTTCTCTCTTTCTTTTCTGTCTCTCTTACTCATTGAAGTCTTATTTTTCAATGCCTAAAGCTGCAGGGTATTAGTTATGCAAATATTGACGTGCAGCTTTGGCCTGCTAGCTATCAATTGAAATCAGCAAATCGATGGGCCTAATAGCTGCTCATTAGCCACTTGATGCATTTCCAGGGCTAACATCAGAACCTGTCAGCGGCCCCTAATCAATACAGTCTAAAAGTATTACCTAACCAAGGCCCACACCAGATACCTTTTTAATAACGTTGGCTGTCTGTGTGGACTCAGTGGCTCTGGGCCTACGTAGGACAAGCTTAAACTTCTCTGTCATATCAACAAAATATCTCATTAGCGGCAACATTCCCAGACACCAAGCAGACACATTAGGTTTCTTAATTTATTTGTTTTAGTGACGGCGTAATGGAAACCCTCATCCGCAGAACAGAATGCCTCACAGAGAGTCATTTGGTGGTGATAATGAAATCTCATCAGTCGGATTTTAATAAGTAACCTATTGTTTCATTTTTTTTTTCTGTTGTTGTTCAGTCCAATTCCCAGGCATGCTTTGGAGCAGCCTGTTGTTTGGGCCTGGAGAATCGTACGGTAAAGACTTTGATGCAGCCAGGATGCTGCTGCTGCTGAGAACAGGGCCAGGCCGGAGCCTCTCTATCGCCCCCAGCACGCAGCCCTGCTAAGCTTAACTCAGCTGTTTGATGCCAAGCTCTGCGAGTGTGTGCCTGTGTGTGCGTGCATGCGTGTTATGTGTGTGTGTTTATCCAGCTCAGGGGTTACATAAACAAGAGCAGCTAGCCTACAGGTAAGACCCACAGGAGACCAGCCAGGAGAGAGAGAGTGAGATGGAGCGCCAGTCTCTTACCTTGGCATTCCCCCGGTGTTGTCGCCATTGCTGGAGCTGGATATTCGCTAATGAAGGGCTAGCTGGAAAATGACTAAAGGAGATAGTAAACAAAGTTACTGCACACAAACACACACACACATTGAATGAGTGTGTTAATATAGTTAACTTGGTGGAGGCAAACATCCTTGCATGTGTTTTGTGTTCATCCCTGATGTATCTGGGGCTGCTGTAAAGAGATGGGGAGAATGTGGGCGGATGGGGGATTGGAGGCGGAGGCTGGCAGCAGGGCAGTTGGCCGCTGGTGCAGAGAAAGAAAAGAGTGGGGAAGGGGATTGGGGGGGGGGGGGGGTACAGCGGAGATAAATCATTAGAGAGCAGGTTATTGGAAATGCAGGGAGATAAAAGAGTGAAGAAGCCAGTAATTGCCTTAAAGATCAGACTACAAAGCATTACTTTGGATTTTACAAGGCCAGCCAGCAACAAAAGAGCAGTAATTTATGAGCTCAGTGTAAAAGAATAGCATAATTACATTAAAAATTAATGCTAATGAGGGCTAAAATGGGGAAGGTGGTTATTATGAAAGTTTGTATTCATCTTCCCCGGGTTGAATGATGGCTAGTGGCTTGATTAATGGCTTAATTTCTATCAATTAGCAGGCAAAAAAATCTCCACTGAGACGGGCCTAAATTGAGCATTGAATTACACATCTTTACCGCGGTGCAGGGAGAGAGGTGGGGGGGTAGAGGAGGGGAGAGCACGTTATTGAAACCTGGGAAACCAAGAGATGTTGCTGTGTGTGTGCGCACATGTGGAAGCCGATCATGGTTTACAAAAGTTAGATAAATATTCATCCTCGTGTGTCCTACGAACTGGGGTTTGTATCATTCAGAGAAAAACGTAGAGGGGGCCATTAATATATATATAAAAAAACAACTTTAAAACAGAAACTTTGTGAATTTAAATCTCATTCTCTGACAAATTAAAATAATGTTTTCTTTGATTAAACTGGCCAAATTAAAATGGCATGACCTGCCACAAATATATTTCTTGTACTAACTGTGTTGAAGTCACATCAACACAGCAGCACTGTTTGCCTATTTTTCATTTCTAATACATTCATTAAATACCTTTAAGCTCCCTGTTTGCCATATAATTTCAAAACACTGTCAAAGATTTGCCACAATTTGTGAGACCTCAATAAAACAAGCAGTTCGTTTTCCTTCTTATTTATTTTTCCCCACACAACAAGAAGTGCTGCGGTAATTTAGCCGGCACGCTAGTGCACTCAATTACTGGAATTAATCAGCAGCGGCAATATATTCAGCTCGGCTGCTCTTGATTGACAAACTGTAGACCAAAGTCAAGTTTACAAAGACAACGCTGCCTTAGCCCGTCGGCTCCTATGTGGACATGTGTTGTTGAACAGCTCCCTCTTCTGGCGGGGACATGTAACTGCTGCATAACGCCCTCATCTTCAAGGCTGAAGGAGATGGGCTGAAATCTGTTTTCATTGGCTGGTTTGATTTTCTCTCCTCGTCCTCTGGTATTAATCAATGAAGTGGACAAACAGCTATTTAGAGAGAACAATAGCCTATTGATTCTGAGCCACTCATCAGCACCACTGTCTGTCCAACTAATTCCAGTAATGAGACGGCAAGTGAGTTTTCTGACTGCGTCTTTTATACATGAGTGCACACACAGAGGTGTAAACATGCAAAACACGTTAACACACATTGCTCAGTCACTATCCATTATTGGAATCTGCACATACAAAACAAAAGTTTATTGATTGAGTTTGACCACGTTTCCTGGTTTGGAAGTAATAGTTGCAGTGTATCTCAGCATGCAGACACAAGGGAGCTAACAATAACCTGATTTACTTTTTTATTTATCAGTATTTTTATTTATACTGTACATTTAATTATGTCTAGTTTGTCTCTTTCTCTCTGTCTGTTTTCTCTCTGTTTTCACTTCATCCTCCACTCCTCGCTGACAGAGAAGCGTTCCTAATGCAGTGACAATTGAGTTGGCCTGTTAAATTAATTTGCCAGATAATGTGTCAATATTAAATATCAACTTTGACCTCTCCGAGCTGCAGAGTGCGCTCGCCCGGCTCGAGTATTGATTTCTGTCTGTCTCTAAGCTCGCTAGGCCCACACTCAAAGTCCATTATTTTAGATTTTCTCATGAAATACATATCTTTTCCCTCTGACATCTGACAAACAGCATATGGAAGTCATTTTATCTACCAATAATGTGTTTGTCAAAAAGGCTGAGGTCTTAATGGATTCCTGCAGTGCACACGGACATCCAAGCAACAGACGGGCCTGCCAAGGAGATGTTCGCAGATATGGTGTATGTGTGTGTGGATACATGTCAGTGTGGCAGTTTGTGTGGCACTTCCTCATGTAGGGCATTCACGCTCAAAGGACAGCAGAGAAGGGGTAATTGAAAAAGTGAATTAAATTGTGCTGAATTAATTGTCGGCCAGTCACAGGCGTTAGTTTTCATCCCAACGCGTGCACGCTCGTGCAGCTGTGCAGTGAGCGGCGGTGGTGGTGATAGTGGTGTGAAGGACAGGCCACAGTCTCCAGGAGGATATTGGGCCAGTGTTCAGACTTCATCTAGCAGCCCAGTCAAGGTAATGACTATTTTTGGAGCCGCCGTGCAATGCGTCTCCGCTCGCATCTTCCCCAGCGCGGCATGACAAGCTGATAATCTGTCACATAGGAAGGCTTAATTCCACTTGTCACTCAGTCGTCCAAATCTGCAGTGCATTTAAATCAAAACCGAGTTTGTTTGAGTGCTATTATGAACTATAATAGGGTGTGTGTGCCTTTTGGTGTGTGTGTGCGAGATAGCATGTGATGCTTTGCCGTGAAATCCAGAACAAATATTCATTTATTCATTAAACACCAGGCCCATGAAGATCTGTTGTGACACCCTTTCTGTAGCTACTAATGTATTGAATTAATTCCTGCTATTAGCTCCAATTGCATACAGTGTGTGTGTGCGCGCGCGTGCTCTAGAGTTTGCCACATGTATGGCAGCCATGAGTGTGAGTGCAAAGTATGTAAGTTTGCAAACACACATGTACATGTGGGAGTAGTCAGTGTTCTTTGTGTGTGTGAGTGAGTGTGTTCCCGTTTGTGTAGTTGTTTTCATGACACAGCCTACATCAGTGGAGCAGAGGAACATGGATGTGTGCTGGATTGACAGACAGAGAGATGGGAGAGTGCAGGAGAGGACGGATGGATGGGGGAGAGAGGGATGAATATTGACTGATCAGTGGAGAGATTGACAGCCAGAGAATAATGGGAGCATTCAGACTCCGGTTGCTAACTTTCCTGGCACACCTATTTTTGCCCTCCCACGCTAAAGAAGACGACTGCTCTTGAATTCTTGAAATGATTTGCTATCTGATATGCAGAATCCTGATGTGTTTATATCCGAGAGTAATTTACTGGAAACCCTTTTCTGTCTTTTTGTTTGATTGGACAAGCCAGAGCAAAATGCTTTCTGATACATGAAAAGTGTATGAAACCTAATCACATTTAGTCTCCATAATGAAATTCCATTGCAGTGAGTTTGTGTTCATATTTTGATTATTTTAGAATGCATTATCCAAGTGTAATTCACTGTCTGGCTATTATCTTGTTAGTATTTTTTTCTCCACTTTCCTTTTGTAGTGACTCTATGTCCTTGGCTAAGCAAGAGTCCTTTTTTTAAAAAAGGCCAAGATTGAAATAGGGGAATATCAGATGTTTTATATTGTATGTGTCAAGGAGCATTATACGGAGAGATAACATACAATCAACTAAGCCCAGTCCAAATGAAATCTGGTGCCTTTCAGAAGATGACAAGGGATGTCTGACGCTCTGTGTGTGTCTGTGTACATGTGTGTGTTTCAGGACACGTGTGCACGCTTTTGTTCATCGCCTCTCTTCTGTGTAACGTGTGTTTCAGAGGGAACTTCTCTGGAGGAGCAAGTGCGAAGGATAAAGGACATTGAGGCCATCGAGAGTGATTCCTTTGTTCCTCAGGCTTTCAAATCATCCAGGGATGACATAAAGGTGCGTTCTGTCCCTCTTTCTCTCCCGACCCCTCACTCTCTCCATCTTTTCACTCCGTCTCTTATTGAATTTCCCCTCTCTGCAACGCTGTGCCGTCTGTCCAGAGACAGCCCAGACCAAATCAAACATTCATTCCAGCGCCGTTTGTTCCGACCTGAGATAGTTTCATCAGGCGCTCCACTGTTCGCCGCCTCCAAAGCGGCAGCACCCACACAAAAGCCACAGCAGGCAGCAGCCATCCTCTCAGTCTTCCTCTCTCTGTCTCTCTCTCTCTCTCTCTCTCCCTCCCTCTCCCTCCTCTGGTTGTGCAGATGCAGACAAAACGCAGAAGTCATTATTGAAATGTCCCTGTCTCTGAAGGAGCAGGAATTTGATTTGTCGGGGGTTCATGGCTGTTTTGAAAAGGATAGGCGACAACATGTGACAGCAAACTTGCACAGACTACTGGGACATACGAACGCCAGTTAGTCCGACAAAGGTCAGGACCGATGTGGCTGCAGTTTGGACTGCACAGATTGCACATGTAGAGTATAGTCTGCCTTCCCTTTCAAAGACTGTAAATGCCCCTTTCACAAACTGGAACTTAAAGGGATAGTTTGGGTGGTTTGGAGTGGGGTTGTATGAGGTACTTCCAGTATCTGTTGTAGGTGTATAACTTACTGTAGACGATGGTCGTCGTACCCCAAGCTTGTCGAAACAGACAGGAGCACCGACACCGGAGCAAAGTGCCGTGGACAGGGACGGCAGAGAAACGTAGAACGCAGAAACATTTACTTTCTTCTTATATAATCTGAAATGCAAATAAAAGGATGCAATATTTTAATCAGTTGCTGTTTGAGAACAGAAGTGCTTTAATGAAATACAAATCCAAGTTTACACATTCTTTGTATAACAGCTCTTCATTGGTTTTCATATTAATCTCCTGGGTCCTCATCATTAGTCAAATAATACTTAAGATATCCAGACGACTGATCCTTAGTTGGGAAGATTTCATAGTCTTTCAGAGTCTTTTTACTACATCACATCTTTGGCTGCAATGAAGAGAATAATGGCTGAATATACTCTACATTTAAACATTATTTGGCAACCTTCTAGTATATAGAAATGTTATTTAATGAAACTGATAATTAATTAAACTTTTTAACCAAAGTAACAGAGTATAATTAGCCTATAACTAACATATATTTGAACATTGTTGTGTGAGAATACATGCCTATAAATCTGTATTTTAGATATAAGTTTATATGGTTTTAGTGTTGATTACTATTTAACCATGAGTTGTATCCATTAATGATTTTTTAAGCCACTGTTAATGAGGAAGAACTCAGTGAAACCTTTGATATCTGCTGCAGTGCATCTATTTCAAGCAAGCTGCATTCATTAGAAATGCACTGTATATTCAGCATATTATTACCAAGAATTGTGTATTTGGCACATCAACATACTTATTAGCCGGTGTGTTTTCTGTCTCGCTTACTTTTTGTATCCTGCCAAATGAATTTTAAATAGATCTTTCCAACTGGGTAAACATTTGCTCTGGGGCTGGTTGTAGGAGTGTTTGAAACATGAATGGACTTGGCAAAGTGTTCATTTTGATTTTTCTTCTTTATTAAGAACAACAAGGAGAACAGGCCATCCTTCCAAATGTGGGGCTTATTATATTTTTAAGTAGTACCTCGAGGGATGGAGGAAGAATCACTTCTAAATATCACATTTTCTTCTATCAGCTTGGACTCTACAGATGGAAACACGAGGGGGGGGAAAGGGCCATCATCTTTAAATCCTTTTCAGTCATATAGAAAGGAGAAGATTCATTGTCACTGGATTCAGCTGTAACAAAAAGTGGCACAAGTGACCCAGCAAGCTGTTTGAATAAGTACACAAGCACTCACACTGCAGCTGCTGCTTTAGCACAATTAAGACTTGCTTACAGAAAATATAAGCTGGAGCATATGATGGTAAATATACAGATAGATGCATGTGAGACAATAAAATTACATTCAAGATACAAGCTGATTGTTATCAGTAAATGACTGTCAAGAAGCTTATCGAATGAGTCAGACTTTCACTGCCATCTGCTGGACCAATGTTGTGTTGTATTTTACATTTCTTTACTGTGTCCCAATCCAGTACTATATGTAGGTAAGTAATACTGTATATACCAGTCTTTATAGTGTTTAATGTTTTGATACCCATCAGGAAATTATGTCATGCATGTACTAAAAGACATGCATTAAATTGCAATTTGGGAGCACAAAATTATTTCCAGCTATTTTAGATTTTTTTATTTTTATTTTATTTTTTTTTTTGTCATTGTCTTGTCTTTCTGGAACAATTTATTTGCCTCATACAGCCATGAGTAGTGCCACCATTTCCTTTTGCATTGTGGCACAATTGTATGTATTAGGGCTGCATTTAGTTTATTGATTATTAGACTAGTTGTTCAGTTTGTAAAATGTCAGAAAATGGTGAAAAATGTCAATCAGTGTTTCCCAAACCCCAAGATAATGTCCTCAAATGTCTTGTCTACAACTCAAAGACACTCAAATAGATGGAAATTACAGTGGATGTACAGCTATGTTTGTGTTACTGTTTTTGTTTGAGCTATATTTATTTCTTTTTCAAAATGAGTAGCATGTACCATTTATATACTTCTATTTAATCATGTTTCTGTATCTGTATTTCTGTTTTGGCTCTCTTAAAGCTTATTTAAATGCTAAAATGTGCTCCTTTTAATTTGAGTGTGACACATTTTTGTGTTTTTTTTTTGTGTGTGTATATCTGAGTGCAGACTGAGCCAGCTGAGGTGAAGCTGGAGTCAGACAGCGCAGATCCTCAGGACGTCGCTCTTCCCTTGTCCATAGTCTACAATGACAGTGACACGCTCGCCCATGCCAATGTAAGTTCACCCTTTCCTTCCTTGCTTGTTTAACACCCTCCAGTAAACAATGTCCAGTCCTCTGACACAGCTTAAGTTGATCTTGCATCTTGTTATTTTATCTTTTGGTATCATCTTGTTTTTATGAGTATAGTGTTTGCTTTTGATGGGCAAACTTTGTAAACTTTTTCTTTTAAAAAGACACTTTTTACCTCTATATTCTGATACTGTGTCTCGTATAGTATAGGACACTGCAGTGTAGTATATTATAGCCTCCTAACATCACTTCCTCCCCTGCCTGCAGATGAATGATGAAAAACGAGAAGGAAAACTTTAAACTCCAATAACGCTCCCTGGGGCTTCCCAGTCATCTATCTCCACTGGGGTAAACTAAGTTATGCCCTGACGTATGCAGATAACCCCCTCAAATACACTAGCTCAAATGCACACACACCCTCAGACAGGCTGATGTATGGCAGCAATATGCCCCAGGCGGGCCCCGGCCTCAGCTTCAGCTCCAGCTCCGCTTCCAATTAGAACAGATGAGTCCCATTAGCCCAGCCCAGATACTGTCATCCCACACACACAGCCTCATTAGCACCGTGACACCAGCGCAGGGCCGACAGACAAGAACTCACTGGTGTTGAATCTAACACACAGATAACATGCAGCGCCGCTGTAAGCAGCGTAGGTTAGGAATGAAGGATTGACGTGTGGTCGCGGCCGCGCCACAATCTGCATAATAATGGACACATATCATCACATAGATGTATAGTACAGTATGTACACATAGCCAGCATCATGTCTACATCATCTCTCACCCACACAAGCACGCACACACAGAGAAAACAGAAATGTGCCTCGCTCCTCAGCCGCATATTGCCATTGTGTTACTTCCTAATAAACAGATGCCGTCATTCATCAGACACTAACAGCAGCAGTTTTATAGCCCTCTTACAATCAATATCATTACTGCTGCTGATGTACTGCGATGAATACGAGTCACGTGTCAGCACACTGCTAGACCCATAGATGAGTTTAAAATAAAAGTTTTTCTCATGTGCATTTTGAAGTGAGCAGACAAGGAAACACTTAACACACATAAGATACCTTCACTCTAGTATCAGAGCGTCATCGCTGTGACTCCACACTGAGGTCACATGGGTGTCAGTGGGCCGTACTGACGACTCTATGCCAGGCTCATGAACTTGCTAGGAAGCATAGCTCATTCATTTCTGTCACATTGTTAATGAGAGATGTTTTCTAAGGTAACTCTACAGTTACAGTGGATAGAAAAAGTGTACACACCCCTGTTAAAATGCCAGGTTTTTGTGATGTAAAAAAAAAATGAGACCATGATAAATAATTTCAGAACTTTTTAAACCTGTAATGTGTAATAACCTGTACAATTCAATTGAAAAACAAACTGAAAAAACAAACTTTTGGGGAAAAAAAATAAATAAAAAACTTACAATAACCTGGTTGCATAAATATGCACACCCTCTCTTTGTTGAAGCATCTTTTGATTCTATTACAGTCTTTTTGGGTAGGAGTCTATCAGCATGGTGCATCTTGACTTGGCAATATTTGCCCATTCTTCCTTGTAAAAGTGCTCCAAATCTGTCAGATTGTGAGGGCATCTCCTGTGTACAGCCCTCTTCAGGTCACCCCACAGATTTTCAGTAGGATTCGGGTCTGGGCTCTGACTAGGCCGTTCCTAAACTTTAATCTTCTTCTAGTGAAGCCATTCTCTGTTGGTTTGTATGCTTTGGGTCGTTGTTGTGTTGAAAGGTGAAATTCCTCTTCATCTTCGGCTAGACGCCTGAAGGTTTCGTGCCAAAATTGACTAGTATTTAGCAGTGTTCATAATTCCCTCCACCTTGGCTAAAGCTCCAGTTCCAGCTGAAGAAAAACAGCCCCAAAGCATGATGCTGCCACCACCATGCTTCACCGTGGGTATGCTGTTCTTTTGGTGATGAGCCGTATTGTTTTTGCACCAAACATACCTTTTGAAATTATGGCCAGTTCAACACATTTTCCCACATGCTTTTGGGAGACTTGATGTATGTTTTTGCAAAATTTAGCCAAGCTTGGATGTTTTTCTTGGTAAGAAAAGGCTTCCGTCTTGCCACCCTACACCACATCCAGACATATGAAGAATATGGGAGATTGTTATCACATGTAGTACATAACCAGTACTTGCCACAAATTCCTGCAGCTCCTTTAATGTTGGTACTTTGTCACTGTTGTGCTATCTTTTCTCCACTTGTTGATGACTGTCTTCACTGTGATCCACCGGTGTTGGTCATGTCACTTTTTTATAGAGCGCTATACTGTTTGACCAGTTTGCCTCAAAGTACTTTTTGATCTGCACAACAAATGAAAGTGTCTATTTTTAGATATGTAGATAAACTGGGGAAAAACAAGCATGCTCATGGTACTGAGCTCATTCGGGTGCTGTGCTCAGTGGATTGAGTGGTCGTCCTTTAACCACAACCACCAATCCCCGGTTCCTACTGTCTGCATGTCAAAGTGTCATTAAACAAGACTCTAAACCCCAAGGTGCTCCCTGGGTGCTTTACAGCAGCTCGTTGCTCCTAAATGCTTAGGATGGGTTAAATGCATAGGTCAAATTTCATGTTTGTACATGTATATACAATATGTGATGACGTTTAAATATGTGAAAGTACATTAGATCTAGGCATGGTGGTATATTGTGTTTACCTTTATTTAGTTTCTGTGTACCTTTATATAGACAGTCAGTGGAATTTAAAAACACACATTTGCTTACACATGCCAGCTAGTTAAAACCATTGTAAGAATGAAGTGGAAACTATTTCAATAATTGATAGGTCATTTGAGTCACTTAGCAAGCAAAAATGCCAAACTTTTTATGGTTTCAGGTTCTCAAATATGAGAATTGGCTGCTTTTCTTTGTCTTGCATCACAGTAAATTGAATAGCTGTGGGTCCATTTTTCACAGTTTTCTGATGTTTTTAAGACCAAACGATTAGTTCACTCATGTCTAAGATTTAGATTTTATACCTTCACACACCAGAAATGCAGTTTTTATTTTGTGCTCAGTGGACTATTTTCTCCCACTTTCATGTCCTGCCTTATCATTTAGAATGAAATAATTATGATATTCTTGGTCCATAGCTGATTTTGTGGTTTGTCTAAATGCACTGTTTACACAATAGAGTGACACTGGTTCTGTCCCTATCTGTACCTTTGTCTGTCTGCTTCCTAACATGTCTGCTCTATGCTGCCCTGCAGTTGTTCATGGACAAGGAGAGGGCCGAGGAGCTGTGGCACAACAGACTGATCTCGCTACGGCAGGAGAGGCTCATGGGAAGTCCTGTGACCTGATGGACGCCAGAAGATCTCTCCTGTTCCCCAGGACAGTTTTAGCTTGTTTCTGACTTTAACCTTCCATTAATTTCTCTTTCTTATTGTAAAAATTTGTGAAAACTTGGGCAAATTAACAGGTATTGTTCCTGATATGCTTATTATTCATTAATGTTGATTAATTCAATTAAGCAATCTGTTGTTCTTAATTTGACTTCATGTATTTTTGATGAAGGAAGGATCTTACAGTCAGATAAGGTAATGGGTTTTACCATTTAGATGTAGCTTTTGATATATTTTGTCTTTGTAATCAACTGGGTAATTAAAGATAGATGTTTTTTTTTGAGTGAAAACTGTCTTGTGCTTTTGTGGATGAATTTTGGAGATAAACCCAGCATCTCTCTCTTCACCAAAAAGGTGTAACACTTTGAGTTTTAAAAGTAAGATAGCAGCCGTATCTACAGATTACATACTACAGCCTTGTGTCACCCTTCGGTCACCTTATCTTTTTGGTCCACATCAAGATTGATAGTCTGTAGTAAACATCTCGTCACCTACCCTAAAATTTTACTCTCCTCTTAAATAAATAATTAATTAAATTATTACCCGAATTTCCCTCCGGGGATTAATAAAGGTTCATCTTATGTTATCTTATCTTATCTTAAATATATAGATTATTCAAAAATGTATGTATATTCAATGTTGTGTCCCTGTTCATGCGGGGATTCAAGGCAGTGTAGTGTCCACACTGAGGCCTATTTGTGGAACAGCCAGATGGTAAATCTATACTGAGTCTGGGACACGGTGTGGCAATCCTGTACCCTCAAAATAGTCAGTGTTGTAATGAAAAAAAAAGAAATGAGAATGTATAAAATGGTTTGCTAAGGCAAGCACACAAATTAAGGTTTGCTGAGTGAGTGAAATGTGTGTACAAGAATCACTTTAGAAACAAAAAAGTCCAGTAATTTTAGAGCACTGCTTTGTGTGATTTCTCCGTCACCTTAAAAAACACTGATATTTGTGTAATATGATATTGGTATAACTGGCTGCATAGAGCTTACACAGCACACGTGTAATGCTGTGGTGACATCTATGCAGCAAGATATGAAAATGTGTTTTTTCTATGTAAGAAATGTCTGGAGTGCCGTTGCCATGGCAGCCACCCACAACAGACAGCGCGCGGATAGAACCTGTTCAAAAGCTCCGAATAACCAGCCAATCAGAGGGCCCGGTTCGCGTCACGTGGCCGGTGTCACAGTGAGTTTGGTGTAAATCATATTTCATGCCGCCTCCTCCTCATAGTAACGTTACCGAGGCTGAGCGCTGCTGCCGGGGCACCTGTGGCGGAGCGGATTAATTTTTTGGTTGGGGGGAAAAAACAAATCTTCATCCCAGTTGTTTGTTTATAGCCTCAAAATCCTTGGAAATGTTCAACAGTAATCGCGGGGAGTTTGATGAGGACCCGTTCTTCTCGTGAGTAGCTAAACTGTCTGTCATAACTGTTATTGTTGAAATGTTCTGTGGGTTATTGTCACAATGCTCCAATTAAACTAAACTCAGAAGCAGTTTATTACGAGGAGTAATAGCATTAAAGTGTTCTAGCCCAGCCAAGATAGAGTTAAACTGTGTAGACTGTGCATACACAGACAAACTCACAAGGTAACAGTAGTTTCTATATGCTGAAAGGTAGCTGTTTTTAAGCTAACGTCAAATAAAAGAGTGACTTACTGCCGAAGATATACAGTAACATGTCTCTAATTACACTTTTAATTATTTTTATTTGCTTGAAATGTTGACAGATTGGGCCTAGCTAGCGTAACTCTAACGTTAAATGCCTCTTTCTATCACTTGCTAAATTAACGTTGTCTCCCTGGATTTGTAACATAAAAAACAATAAAACATGGCGTCCTGCGCAGGTGAACCGCTTGCTGCTTGCGAATAGTTTTCTTTTACTGCCACTACTCTGAGCTAATATGAACGTAGGTGAGTTACAACACATCCATAACTTGTTAACGTCAGCTTGCATTGCATTATTTACAATTATTTAATTTATTTATTAATAACTTAATTAGCTAGCAACAGCTGCTGGACTGACAGACATTGGTTCTGATGGAAGTTCATATGTTTAAAATTGAGCTTAAAAGGTAAATATAGATGCCTTTATAAAGTGGTAGAGCATCATTTTTTATTCATAACCTAGTTACGGAATTTATATATATATAGTTATCATGGCCATTGCTGACTAGTGTCAGGGTGGCTGAAAATATATAATATAATTATAATATAAAAGTTAGATAGAGGGCATGCAGTGTCTGGTGTAGAGACAATGTCTTTTCCTCTCCAGTAACATTTATCATGGTTTGTAGTCCTTGGATGGATGTTGAGATTCACTTTGTCTTTACTTCCTCTGCCACAGGGATCCGTTCCGGGCTCACAGGGAACATATGCGGCAGATGATGCGCAGCTTCTCTGAGCCATACGGCGGGCCCATAATGCCCAGTATAATGGATGGGAGAAACCGTGGTCGTGACATGGCAGAACATCCAAGCTCATCCCTGGCACTGAGGGGTGACCACAGGGTGAGAACATTTCAGCATTTCAAGAAGCACTCCTCTTACAATTTGGGGTGGTTTGTCTACCTGTGGACTTGAGTGATAGGGAATAGTAGTGTATTCCAGTATCCACATGTGTGTACAGGCACATGACTGACTAACCTACATACATATCATTTTGGTCGATGTGGAACCAAGAATGAAGTCTCTGCTTCAGCAGTTCGCTCATACAATTAGGCCTTATGACCCTCCCTGTCCACTGCTCATAGCAGAAGATAAGTGTCTGGAGGAAACGCTAAGTTTACTGAGGTTATAGTGGAAGCTGGCCACTGGCAGTGTAACTGGAGCACCACTCACTGAGGTATGGGGCCATGTGAATCTCTGGTTTAGTAGAAGGGCAACCCCCTTGGCCTCTCTGGACAGTTATATCTAGCCCTGAGGAGCCCTATTTATAGTGCATTGTTCCACTGACACACTGCTTTCTTGCAAATACGCTTACAGACTTCTTTAACACTCAAACCAATAGGTCCCAGGAGAAGTGTGCTTTACTCTGCTGACATGAGCTGCTGCTGGAAATAACAGTTTATTTTGATATTGTTCTAGTTGGCCCGGTGTAGTTTAACTTCAAATATTACTGCTTAGCCATAAATCTTTGATTTCATACACTTCTATTAGAGCTGAAACAATTAATCGATTCATCGATAAGTTGTCAGCTATTAAATTAATCTGCAACTATTTTGATTCAGTATCTGTAATAATAAACATTTTCAAAAACTGTTTGCGGTTTGTAATAAAAGGGCAGGCAGGGGATAGTTCTGGTCTGTCATATTTTGCACCCGTTCACCTTTCTCAAATCAGCCACTGTACTACTTATATATCCCTGCTAGTCCCTGTCACCTGCTTTAATCCCACTATGTCATGAGAGCCTGTATATTTATCCTTCATAATGACTTTCATCAGAAGCCTGCATGGCCTCAATAGCCAGCAGCCTGTTTTTTCTTTATTAGCATCATGGCATTAACTAGCTAATGCCAGCTGAGGAGGAGCTCTGAGTACTTGACTAATGTCATCAGTGACAGTGGGTGAAATGGAGCTACACTGCAAAGTGTCAGTCCAAACAAATGATTTAATCTAATATTAGGAATGGTATACTGTTTTTATGTCTCAAATGTTGTTTGACTTGTCCGTCAGTGGTTTACAAGCTATTGTTTACTTATGAGTATGAAAATACAGTATCACAGTCTATTGGCAGAGTTTGTTGAGGAAGAATGGGCTATTATGAGGTGTTCGGGTCCTGCTGAGCTGGATCACAAGTTCCAGCAACTGCAATTAGCAAAATAATCATTCGTGAGGTCTCTGTGATATTTATTAGGGCCATGTGAAAGGATCTTTTTTTTTTTTTTTTTAATTGATTCATACACAGACATTTGGATAGGAGATGCAGATGTGAGATCTATGAATATTTCCATAGCCTCCCAATCCCTAGGCTGCTTTGTTTGTCACGAACAATAAACTGTCTGGTAAAATTCATGGAATTAAGTTAACTGAATTACCATAAGGATCCACAGTTTACGTCACACAACTCTGCTCTCTCAACTCCCACACACGCACTCATTAATGTGAAGATGAGGAGCAGTCTTGTGGTGCCCAGCACTGGTCAGAGGGCTGAAGCTCTGCTGCTCTGTTGTTGGCTTTGGAAAGGCATCATGTGTGCGGATGTCATGGACACTCTGTTTTCTCATTGTTGCTCTTTTGGTCCATCTGTTTGGCAGAACGTGCCTTGGCAGTGCTGGTGCATTAGCAGCTAGATGACAGACAGCTCGCGCTCATTCTGCTCTCCGATATCACAGGCACAAATGTGCACACAAAAATACATACATAAACACACACATGCAGTATTAAAACACAAGCACAATTACACACAGTCACAGCATGTAAACCAGCACAGACACGCTGGCATGCAAATACACATACACACATTGGTCGCATACTGCTGGAAGGCTTGAACTTCTTGTATTAACTCACTAAGCATCAGATTCCCAATGGAGAATTAATTCCCGTTTTACCTTCCAAGGCTGCTATGAGTTCTCATATTTCCCTGTTTCTTGCCAAGATCCACTACCTGTTTCATATCACCTTTCAAAGCACTCATTCATCAGGGCACTTGTTACCTCCACCATGGAGGTTATGTTTTCAATTTGTTTGTTTGTCAGCAGGATTATGGAAAACCACTGGCTCAATTTTCATGAAACTTGGTGGAAGGGTGTAGTATGGGCCAAGGAATAACCCGGTAAATGTTTGGAGTGCATCCGAATCATGGGGCATATACACAAATTATTTTGCACTTTCATTAACATTGCAAGACAGAGTGTGGCCTAGGTGGAGGTCTGCACTCTATGAGTGCTCTTCTAGTTTATAAATGCGCTGCAGAATGACAATCAATTATCATAAGTCAGATGTACTTTCTTTGATTCTATATCAGTGAGTAAGCCAGCGGGGGGCGACTCCTCTGGCTGCAAAAAGATGTATGATTGTACAGAAGTCTATGAGAAAATGAGCCTACTTCTCACTTGATTTATTACCTCAGTAAACACTGTAAACACGAGTTTATGGTCTCAATCACTAGTTTAAAGTCTTCTTCAATACAGCATGATGTTCATTTAGTAAAGTTTGGTTCATATAGAGTCAAACAGACCATAAAGCAGGGAAAGTTAATTATAACCTTTTTGGTCACCTAAAAATGTCTCATTCATCGTTATACTATACTCAGTCTCTTGTGTCACTTCTAGTTGCAAAAGACCAAGATGGCGACAGCCAAAAAACAGCCTCAAAATGGCAGTCCACAAACCAATGAGTGACGTCACGGTGACTACGTCCACTTCTTATACACAGTCTATGGTTAATGCTGAGTGTGACTCACGGTGATAGAGCTGGGGTAAGACTTGGTAGATCTGATATTGTATTTATTGTAGATTTATTCCATGTAAGTCAGATTTTCTTCCTGCTCTGGCACAAAAATTAAATCTGTGGCAATGTGAAATTAAGCTGTTCCTACACCCCTTATTCATCCAAAGCAGCTTTAAAATCATCACAGTCCCACAATCAGATTCAATGCCTCCTTATCTTCTCTGTGGTCTTCTTAATTTAACTTCATAAATTTAACAAAATACCTCTTAACTCCCCTGGTGATGCACCACTCCCTTGAAGCTATGCATTTGCAGCACAACCCTCACTTTTCCTTTTAAGTATGAATCATATCTACAGCACGTCCCTGGTGGTGTAACTCATAGCTCCCCCAGGAGCAGCCTGCCTCACAGTGGCACTTCAATATCAGATTGAGAGAGAGATGGAAAAGAGAATGTCAATCTGCAGTAGTCCAGACAGCCTAAAATAATGTGTTAAAGACCACCGGGTCTACGTTCCTTATCTCGCACCCTCTGCTCAACCCCTGTCTAAATATAATGCTGGCAGATATGTAACTGGCATTTATTAGTTCATAGATGCCACTCTGGGATAAAATTGGCTGTGAGGCTTCATAGATACTGGTCAGGAGCGTTTTACATCAGCTTGACATTTGAAAAGAGCTGAGAGAGCAGCCTTGGACTCTTTGACCCCCGTTAGATCCCTGTCCTGACTGGTCCATCCAGCCTTCCTAGAATGAAGCTCACTTTCAGTGTTAAACCCACGCTAATCTCTGGCAATGCGACCCAATTACACATGGAACACAAGTCATTCAACACCCCACTGATTATGCACAATACCCCTGTGTATCACACTCCCAGAAAATACACACACACGCATAGCGGCGGCTGTTGAGATGCTTATCCAGGGCCTTGGGGTCATAAACACCTGCGGTTTTGGCCCAGAGAACACAGGCCAGGGTCTGACTGAAGGTTGCAGGCTGCTCCCTCCTCAATCCCAGAAGGTTCATGGCCTTGGAGGGTTATGCTTTAGGCCGTGGAGAGAGCTCTGTGCAGCCGTGTCAAGGGCTTAGTGAACGATGTAAAACAACCTAACAGCTTACTGGCAACAACCTCACCAAACATACAAAAAGTCTAGATTTGAGTGTGTGTGTATGTGTGTGTAACATGCTATACAAACACAACCTGTGTTGCTAAGCTGGTATTGTTTGACTCCTCAGGACATGAGCCGGTCATTGTTTCCCTTTGGCAGTATGGACAGCACGGTCAGTAAATCCATCTGATGTTCAACTACACTTTCATAAGAGTTTTTAAATACTTTAAAGTGCATGCTCCAACTTTATAACTGACTCTGCCCATTACTTATTGACTACAAGTGGTCACAGTGTTTTCCACTACATTCACTCCAAATATACACCATCACACCAATCCATGTACACGAGATTGCATTATTCTTCATCATCAATTAACATTAACTCAGTTACAGTGTGGTTTAAAGGGCCAATGTGTAGCGTTTCAGAGGATACATTAGCAGAAGTGTATGTTTTCATTAGTGTATAATCACCTGAAACTAAGAAAGTGTTTTCATTAACTTAGAATGAGCCCTTCATAACTATAGAGGGAGCGGGTCCTCTTCCAGAGTCCAGTGTTGCTCTGCCAGGTTTTCAACCCAGGATGGACAAACCAAACACTGGCTCTAGAAACACACGTTCACATTTTTACGTTACCTGAAGGCCACCGTAGTTCTCCGACATACTTGTGGAACTGCAGTAATGTGCGCCACAGAGTGCAAAACAGTGGTACCGCCTGCTGCCGTCTGACTTCTGTTGCTCTTAAAGTAGTGTTATCATGGTAAGGATAGCCCTTGAGCGAGGCAAGCGGCGTTATCGTGGTTTTACACTCGTTGGCTCACGTTACGGCAGTCTTGAAAAGGGAGACGTGAACGGAGAGGTACTCAGCTGGTTGCAATCTGCAACCACAGCACTAGATGCCGCTGAATCCTACACACTGACCATTTAATGTAAACCTGTTGCTCACTTCTTGAGCCGCCCATGTATGTTCAGATTGCTCTTATTAAAAATTTTCTTCTCTTCTTCTTCTTCTTGCGCTTGCTATGCCATTGTTTACCTATGGTGCCGCGATGCCGCCTGACTAGGCAGAAGTGCATCCCTTGGCGAGAGGCAACACTTAAAACTGTGCTGTGCTAAACGAGTGCTGCATTCAAATTATTTCAACTCTGACCTCTTTGACCTCCTTTCAAAGTGCAACCAATGACATAAAAGCTGCAACTGTTGTTGTTGCCTAGAAACAGTGAGTGGCGTTCCTTGCACATTTATTGAAGATTTGATAATATATAATAATAAGGGAACAAGAAATAATTTGCAGAATTTAGGGAATATTTTGAATGCAGCCCACAGCTAACTAGCCGGTCATTACACACCTCTCAAAAAAAGCACACAAACTACTGGCACAGTTAAAAAATAATTCTTGTGGAAACACTGTGACCATTATGTGAAATGACTAGTTAGTCGCTCTCTGAGGTTTGCACAATCTAATATGGCTGCTGTTAACTGCAACATCTTCACCCTTGTTCCTTGGACAAGATAATGATTATCTCTTTAGCTGCTTTTACATTACAAAGATGAAACCATAGCGATCTGCAGTGTCTGCCTGTCACCCTAGCAGAATATCTAATGAGCACACATTTTGGATGTCATGCTGATTGATGGCATCTTACTACATCATGCATGACTGACTTGAGTCAAAGACTTGAGGCAAAGGTGGTACCTCGACTGAGACCTACGCTATTCATTTATTTAACAAGAAAATAAATGTGAACATGCACTGGGTCCTAAGATCTAAGAAGAATTTGTGAGTTACTATCCAGTTATATGAAGTGCTTTGCATTTTCATAATAAAGACAGCGATTAAAATGTTTTAAATTTAGATAATACAGTTTACATGGCTGTCAACAGTTATTACAAGCAAAATTTTTTTCCAGATCATCTTATCTGTTATATGTCCTGTAATAAATCCAACCTTTATAAAATATAGACATACTTATTTCCAGTCTGGACTTTGTAGTTTTGTAACGAATGTTATTAGGTTACATATGCTGAGGTGATCAAATGTGAATGTCCAAGCTACAGTGTCCCAGATGTCACACATGTAAGACACATTTAGCTCTCTGTGCTGTGTGCGATTTTGTTTGTACACATGATGGAGTTGTTTATGAGCTGATGATGCCGAGCTACCGCGTGGCACGCACGCAGCCGGCCATTCAACTCTACTGGACTTTTATGACTGTTCTTTTCTTTTTGTGTTGGTGCAGGACACAACTAGGAACCCTTTCGGCATGTTCGACAGCATGATGTCGAACATGAGAAACAGGATGCAGGAGATGCACAGGAACTTTGTGAGTCTAATGATTTTGTGTTGTCTCCTTTTTTCGTTTTGCTGCCTTTTCTCAGACAATTTTTGTGCATAATCTGTAGCTGCTTGACAGTGTGTTTGTGTATTTTAGGAGAACATGTCCACAGATTCAAACACCCACTCGTTCAGCTCCTCATCAGTCATGACATATTCAAAGGTTGGAAATGAGCCTCCCAAGGTCTTCCAGGCGAGCTCATCGACACGCCGTGCCCCTGGAGGGGTAAGCACCCCATCAGATGTGTTACTACATCATATCACAGTACATTAGACTGCAGTAACAAGTAAATCTGTCTGTAGAAGAGTGATCACGTTGATAACTTCCCTCTGGCCTTTCCTTGTGCGAGTATTATCGCAAGGAAACTTTTCTCATAGCGGCATGTGATGGAAATCATTTTGATGATCCTGCATACACAAAGTGGTGCATAGATGATGTAATTTTGTAATTTTTTGCCAACCAGGAAGTTAGCATCGCACTGGGTTCCCTCAACAAAAAAACAATGGGAATTTTCCACTGGAATTTTGGATTTTTGCAGAAAATGAGCTCTGTGGCAAACAAACGTTTATGATCTTTACATGTTTTGTTCAGGAAGATAATCTCCATGTCCATTTCTGACATGGGAATGCTGTTGTGAGACGTAAAAAGTTAATGTAGGGCTATAATGTACTACACCATGGTCCCAATATACACGAGGCTGTAAAGGCAACTAGTCGGCATGATGATGTTTTGTTTCTCATTTAGCCACTAGTTAGCAACCACCTTTAAAAGGGAGGCAAATGTTAAAATCTCTTCAGCTTGTGTTAACCACAGACATTATTTCAGGCATCCAACTAAAATCCATTCAAAAAAAGCATTGACTTTGAGATGCAGTAACTGGCAGAGCTACATGCTAACTCATCCTGTAGCACTCTACGGCCCTGGTACAGGCACTCCTAACAGGAATGGCAGCCATTACTACTATTATTAGCTACACTTGTGATTGACTAGTAGTCAAACTGTCCAACTGTGTACTTTGTGAGTGGACTTTTTAATGTTAGAAGTAAAGAAAATAAACAAGTTGATGGCTCGAATGAATGCACTTTCTCATGAACCAAATGATGAGTTTTAATAATGTTTTATCACCAGATCAAGGAGACCCGGCAAGCAGTTAAAGACTCTGAGAGTGGTCTGGAGAAAATGTCCATTGGCCACCACATCCAGGACAGGGGACATGTTGTTGAGAAGAAATACAACAAGAAAACAGGAAGGAAGGAGTTCAACCAGGACTTTCAGAACATGGATGAATGTATGTTAGTGATTTTTTTTTTTTTTGCTTGCTTTGAGACAGTTTCCATTCCCCGATGTCTGCTCTCAACTAGATTTTGCTTCTATATTGAGTTTTTGCAGCATGCATGGTTGTTCCATAAATGTAGAGGGTCCAGCTGTTATTGTGGCACTACTTTAAAATGTGACTGGAGCTATTCCAGAGATCATTTTAATTATTGAATTATGTACCATAATTAGGCACCATTACAGTAATAGATAAACAGTAAATATGTGTTTTAATAAGTTTGGTGAACTTGTCAAGTAGACCAGCCGGTTGAATGCAACATCTCTAGGCCATCAGTTCACAGACAGAATAATCCCTAACATGATCCTGATCCTCCACCCCCAGCTGAAGCACAATCGTTTGACGATGAGTGGCAGCAGGAAGTGTCCAAGTTTCACCCGTCTGGCCCAATGTCTGGTCTGGAGGAGCCCGGACTTCGTGGCGTTCACAGAGCAGCCCTCACTGGTCTTGAGCCGGAGCATGGGTCAGTATTAACACACTCAGACCCCATGTGGTGTTGAAGACATGCCAGAATGTGCAGTTCAGGATCAAATGACTAGCACACTGATAGCAGACACATACTGTATGCTTTGTTAAGTATATTATGTTTATGATACTGCAGTTAATTTAGCGTTCAAACTGTGATTATTTTACTGTGGTTTGTATTTTCCACAGTCACCAATCAAAGGGCAAGGCTGAGGGTAAAGCAACATGAAAGGTCCAGGCTCGACAAAGCAGTGAAAACATCTGTTTGTGTGCTTATTAAAGTCTTTCAAGCATTCAAGCATCATGAAGTACACTGTGGTGCTCTGTACCCTCTACCCCACATACACATAGACACACACACCCTGGTTTCACCATATAAACATAATCAGGAGGCACCGACCCATATTTAGAAATGTTTAGAGACTATACGTTTTACATTTCTGCTGCGCATTTTCTAAAGCATACTGCACAATATAAATTTGATTTTTCATGGGTCAGATTACTCCAGCCATCTCACTGTTAGTATGTTGAATTTTAGCACAGCTCGCACTTGAATTTGCAAACAGAAAACTGGCAAGACATAAAACAAATTTAGAAATGCGCAGTGTGGTGACTGTAGAGCAAGTAAAACCATGACCATCACAACCAGGAAACTAAAAGGGTCATTAGTATTTCTACGGATGTAGCTGTGTTGAAACAGATATAAATAATCTCATACAATGTAAGAAATACATTAATGAAGGATGGTATGCACTACTTATATCACACAATCACAAAGAGCAATTAATTTATGTAATTTGGCATTTGATTAATAGAATATGCTCTGTGTGATATTTATGTTGATGCCATCTGTTTTTCATATTATGTCATTGTCATAATGCAACACAATGTTGTGACTTTGACTGTTTGAAATCCACTAATTCTCTTAGACAATGTCTAAAATGTCTTTTTGTAATTACACTGTCTAGTACCTGATGCTCTAGATACAATATATGTATTTTATCTGCTGTAAAATAATACTCTTCCCTTTTTATATGGTACTTTGGTTTCTCGTTTTTCATCTGATGAACTGTGTGCTGCGTAGCACGATATCTTGACAGCGTCTGGATTATTCTCGGTAATTCTCGCTTTGTTCTTGTATATTTTTTCCAAGCTTTAAAAGTAAGTTATGTGTCAGACTATTGTCTGAAAATAAAAACATGAAGAATCATGTTGTGTTTTTTGTTTTTTATCCGTACCAAACCAGTTTCACGTTGATATTCACTAACAAGTAAGAACTTATTTTCAATTTACAAATGCTGACCAGCAGTTAATGACCGTTACGGGTCTGTGAGAGCGGGTATTGTGATGTGCCTCTCGTGCCTGTTTGGTAATGACCCCTGGTAGTATTTTTGGAGCCAAACGCTTGTCAGTAGCTCAGATTGGTCTGAGATGTTACACAGCTGCAGGTTTCCTTCTCACATGCTTGTGTGTCAGACTTCATTAATCCCTTAGCGTCGACATACAGATAGGAAGGGGGAACTGTTTTATTTTGGCTATATATATACCAATATATATATATATATATATATATATATATACAGTTCCATATAACTATTTATATATATATGTACATATACACACACATATATATATATATAAAAAAAAAAACAAACCCACAAAAAAAATAAACAAACACAACATATATATATATATATATATATATATATATATATATATATATATATATATATATATATATATATATATATATATATATATATATATATATACATATACATATATATCATATACATGTATATATATACATATATATATATATACATATATATATATATATATATAACATATATATATAATACATATAATATAATAACATAATAAAAATACAAAAAAAAACAAAAAAAAAAAAAAAAAAAAACAAAAAAAACAAAAAAAAAACGAAAAAAAAATAAAAAAATTAAAAAATAAAAAACAAAAAACAAAAAAAAAATAAATATATATATATATACATATATATATATATATACATATATATATATATATATATATATATACATAATATATACATATATATATACATATAGGTATATATACATATATGTACACACACATATGTATCTACATATGTGGTATATGGGACAGTAAATATACAGATATATATACAACATCTATATACCATATATATACAGGATATATATATAAATATATATATATATATATTTATTTTTATATATACACACATATATATACAAAGAGATATATACATATATATACTATACATCTCAATATACATATATACACATATATAACAATAAAAATATATATATATATTTTTTTTTCTATTCTTCTTTTCTCCCCCAACAAAACTTCTATTCATCATGTGACCGCTTTTATTGGAAAGATGCTTCTACTGCATCTGCTCTGACATTTTTTCTCTTGCTACTTCCAGCGTTAAATCTTTTAAAACTTTACTGCAGACACAAAAGATAAAATGGTAAAATGAAACAATGTGTGGTTATTCACCTACATGCTTTCAACAAATAATGCATTACTCTTTTCTCCAACATAAGTACAAAGGTTTAATATTAAATACAAATAAGCTACAAAAGTCTTGTGAATATTGAGTTGGCAGTTACAACTCTGCCACCACCTGCTGGTCGTCGTAGAACATGTCTTTTTATCTGGAATATTTACACAGCCTTTACAAGAAACATAGCTTAAAAAAAAATAATCATAACCAAATATACAGGATTTTGAGAAAACTGCCAAAACTGAGATCTGAATATGAGACAGCCCTGTATGTGAAATCCATCATCCTTCACATAAATGTCACCAGCTGTAGAAAGAGTTAGGATAGTTCATCCAGGTTTACATAATTCCTTGAGGCTGCCCTTTCCCTGCGATCTTCTTGGAGCACTCCAGCAAAGCGTTATGGATATCTTTGGCACAGGAGATCTGAGACTTGATCATGCCGAGGTACTGGGCGTAAGACATGGACTCTGTCTGCACTGTGTCCGGCTTGGTGGCTGTTGGGACCAGGTTGGGTGAGTGTTTGGCACTGTCAATGCTCTGGGAGAGGCACTCGTAGGCCAGCCGCTGCACAGAGGAGACAAAAGATGAGATTGCATGGTGTATTTTAAGTGCAGATAAAGTATACATGGCATGTGTTACACATAAACAGCCACTTGGGCTACTGTACTGTATATCCCAGCTGACATTGGACGAAGGTGAGGTACACTCTGGACAGGTCGCCGAACTATCACAGGGCTGACACAGAGACAGACAACCATTCATGCTCACATTCACACCTACGGGCAATTTAGAGTCAACAAGTAACCTAACCAGCGTGTCTTTGGACTGTGGGAGGAAGCCGGAGTACCTGGAGAAAACCCAATCTCATTCAAACCACTGCTCATGAAATTCTTCAAAGGACTATCTCACTTAATTCCAATGCAGTAGGCACAGTGTGTTGTGGCTGCAGTGTACAATACTAAAAAGGAATAGTCTATTCCACTACATTTATTCAAATGCTTTTCCAGTACTCCTTGTGAGGTGGGTTGTTAGTGTCTTATGGGATAGTAACTCACTCCTCCCAGAAATTTAATGTTAAAGTGATATATGGCTTTAACAGGGTTTTCTGTTTATTAACAGAAACAATATATTTTATGTAAAAAAAAAATAAATAAATAAAACCCTCTTCTCTGACATGATTTTGACATCAGATGATTTGTTACCGGTCAGTGCTGCCAATCACGCACCTGATGTCAGAGTAGAGATCAGGAGTTTTGTTTTGAAATAAAATTTTGAGCTGAGCCAGGTTGGTTTTGAAAAAGCTGACTTTTCAGACTAAAACAGATCACTTTGTGATCCTGTGGTCTTGTCTTGTGGTGCCTGATTGGCAGCACGTGGAGGTCAAAACAAGAGTCAATACCAACATGAGAATACACTGTTTAGCAAGGTCAGAAAATTTTGTCAAATGTCACTTGGGCGCTACCCACATAATCAGCTGTGTTGCTCATCCCACAAATGCATGATCCTTACAAGTTGGACATCATTATGAAGGTAAATATATAGGCTTTCCAATGATGTAAAATACAATGACAATTAGCATTGTAACAACAGAGAAATAATCCAAACACAAATTTCCAAACTTTTTTTTCCTGAGCTTATTAGCTGTGATAACCAAAGAATGCCTGAAAAAAATCACCTAGTGCTTCAACAGAGTGTTTTTCATTGATTAGGATATTACTCGCTTTTAACAATCGCAGTTTTTTTGGCAGATGCAATTCACATAATTTAATTAATATCTTGGCAAAATATTGCATCCATGAAACGGTATGGCTTGAAAGACTACCCTCCTTATTTTACACTTTTAAAAATACTGATTTTAAAACATACTTTACTATTATTGAAAATTCTAAATTGGCAAAAACTATTAGATTATTTAGACATTTCAAGTCTATTCCATTTGTTTAACAGACCCCAGTTGTTTTTCTTTTTTTTTTATGTTTGTACTGTACAACATATCTACTCATTTTTGTAATGAAAAATCCCAACATGTAGCCTACTTTATGTAACTACTGTATTAATCTTTCTAAACACAGTATTGAAAACGTGTGTGTATTGTGGTGAAGACTTACCAAACACAGCTCCAGTTGATCGCAAAGGGCATAAAACTCCTCTAGGCTCTTGTCAAAGCGCTGAACAGAGGTGTCGCTGCTTTTGCTGAACCAGAAAAAAACAAAAGACTCAAAACTCACAACCATCTTTCTTCAGCACCGTGAGAGCTGTAACGTTAACGTTAACTTACATGCCGTTGTCAATTGTCGTGTTGTGGGCCAAATTCAGGGAAGCAATCTTCATTACATTCTGAAAGTGAAAAAATAAAGTTAAATATGTTAAAACACTTCGCTGAAGATGTTTAATTGATTTAGTATTTGGCGTGTGAGCTCGTTAAACCAACTTCAGCTATTGTGATCGGATGTTTTGGGCATTTTCGATTTCAGTTTTTAGCAAAATTACCTGCAGACTCTCCTTCAGTTGTGGAATGAGCACCTTGAATCTGTGAACTGGATCAAAGTCTTGCTGTTGACTCAGTTGCTGCTGTTGTTGTAATGAAGTAGGCTGTAAACCGGGCTGTGACATCGACCCACCGGGCTGCTGCTGCTGCTGAGACGCCATCTTGACCGGATACGGTGTACAAACCGGAAGAAGAGCAAAATATCCGGTTCGGTGTTTTTCAAAATAAAGGCGTTTCTTGAACTACACGACTTTTCAAAAATCTGAATCAAACTCTGGTTACTAAGTTCTCGTTGTGCATACACCTAAATAGAACACCACTAAAACAGTCTGCTTCTGTTAATGTAAACAATAATTTCAGCAATGCAAAATGGCAGAGTGCAAATATGCTGGAAAAAATACTGAATGATTTATGTAACACGTTTCTCATAATTTGTGTATATACTATATACTGTATAGATACTTAAAATTGACGCAAGTGTCAGCTCAGTACAAACGCCACCCTCTTCTGTGTTGCTAAAGTAGCACCACCTGCCCTATCCCCACTATGACTTATAAATACCTTGTTTCTTTGCACTACTACTTTGCATTTATATTGTGACACACATTAATGTGTCATTTATTCCAGTCTATTTATTTTGTCTTATTTATACATTTTCTATATGTCTTGCATGTAGGGACTACTCCGACTTCTGATTGTATAATCATGTATTGTGATTAGCTACAATAAAGCTGAGACAGTTGCGTCCCGATTATATCCACTGTATATAATAATATATTTGAATCTAATGGATTACAGATATTATAGTTTAGGCACATCACTGAGACATGTTATGTTTCTGTATATTTATATGTAACAAATGGGGTTAGATTTTGTATCTGACTTTAGGTTATGTATGTTGAATCTTCATCAGGTCCTTCCTTACATGTGGGCCTACTTATGAATAGACTATCATTTAAAATTCTGCACTCACTCTGCCTGTAAATAGATAATTTAATACATTTACCTCTGTAACCATTAGATTTTTTATATATCACGTAATTCACATTGGGCATTTTGTTTGCTGAAGTAATTTTATTTTCGTGAAGTATTTCATTTAATTTTGTGTGATTTTTAATTGTGTGGCATAGAGTTTTGTCTTGGCGGATTTCGCGGTGGTGTCGTGAAGGCAGCAGCAGAAGCGCAGCAGCGGAGGTGGGAGGGCCCTGCTGCCGCTCTTCTCGGACAGAAACCCCGTAGTGCAGCACAGCAGCGCCATTCGGTAACTGCAACAGTATCCAAAATGGCAGGAGCTGATGGAGACGACTCTCTCTACCCTATCGCCGTTCTCATCGATGAACTGCGAAATGAGGATGTTCAGGTAGTTACATTGGTTTCGACTTTAACTGTCATATACATTGTTCAGTAAAATGAGGCCATTTGGCGTATTTCAGTCGCTGCTCGCCTGATTACTAGCTAACGTATGCTAACTAGCACATAGCCAAGCTAACGCTCCCGACCAAGGCCTATCAGGAATTTTCTACCGGGCGCACCCTGCTTTGCCAATTAAGGTGGTTTGCTGCCAAGATTTACGACGTTAACTATTTATCTAAAGGAATGGTGATTGTAAGTAGCGGTCCTTAACGTTATATCAGCTGGATTGTTAAGGTAATACAGTGAGTTGGGTTAGACAAGCTAACCAGGTCATTGGTTTAACGTTAGCCGCTAACGTTAATTTACCAAAGTTAGCAATCACAACAGCAAGGCCGCAGTGGGTAGAGCTCACTGTTGTTAGCCTGTTTATTCCCTGTCAATGAATATAAACCCATCATTTCGATTCAGCTAAAATTTGCTATCTCAGTCCCCCGCTTTTGAAATGTAGGTTAATGCTAGCTAGCTACGATACTTACAGCGAAGACGCGGACCGTAGCCAAGACTGTAACTGAAGTAGTATTAAATACAGCCCGGACTAACGTTAACTGGGTACAGCGGGGTTTAACGCCAATCATTGACAGTGTTTCTTAATTGTGCTCACGCTTTATTGTGTACGCTTATGAATGTCAATTTTGTGTACAGTTGCGACTGAACAGCATCAAGAAGCTGTCCACCATTGCTCTGGCCCTTGGTGTTGAGAGGACTCGCACTGAACTTCTTCCTTTCCTCACAGGTAATAAAACTGAATCATATAACTCACCTGATGTTTGCCTCAGCAGTTATGACATCAGTGTTATTTTCAAAAGGTTGTCACGTTGACAAATGAGTTTAAACCACTCCAAGCTGTCCAATAACTGTAAATGTGTTACAATCTGTTAATCTGTATATACTGTATGTGCTCACAAGTTTTTAACAAGTCATTGTAATCCTCTAGACACCATCTACGATGAAGATGAGGTGCTCTTGGCCTTGGCTGAGCAGCTTGGCAATTTCACTATGTTGGTGGGAGGGCCAGAGTACGTCCACTGTCTTTTGGTAAGTCACTGGAGAGTTTATAAACCAGGCTGTGGCTCACACATAATGCTAATTGTTTTTAAGTTAGAATTAAAATGCAAAAAAAAAAAAAAATGGTATTTTGGACAGCCCCAGAATTACTAAGGTTGTAAGGGTTTTCCCCCCCATATAGACCACAATGCTTACCTTTAGATTGTCTAAACCCATTATCTATGAAGTGTGAACTATTAGTGTATTTGGTATTGCCATCTACCTTTTTGTACATATTAGAAGTCAGGAATCCTACATACACATCTTCAAATGTCTTGTATTTGTGACTAGTTGAAGAACAGTAACCCTGTCTAACCATATTCCTTCTTGATACACAGCCTCCTCTGGAGAGCCTAGCTACAGTGGAGGAGACAGTAGTCAGAGATAAAGCCGTGGAGTCCCTGCGGAAGATCTCTCAGGAGCACTCTCCAGTTGACCTGGAAGTCCATTTTGAGCCTTTAGTCAAGCGGCTGGCCAGTGGTGACTGGTTCACTTCTCGCACATCTGCCTGCGGTCTCTTTAGCGTCTGTTATCCCCGTGTCTCCAGCACTGTCAAGGCTGAGATCCGTCAGTAAGTGCACTAAATCCTTATTTGCAGTTGTGTACATTATGCATGACATGACATTAGGCATGTCATATTTAATGTATACTCGAAGTGTTTGTTTTAGACTTCTAACCAGGTTTGGTTCGTCACTCTTCTCTGATAAAATGCGTATTTATGGTTATCTCTAGGCATTTTCGCACCTTGTGCTCAGATGACACTCCTATGGTGCGTCGTGCTGCAGCATCTAAACTGGGGGAGTTTGCCAAAGTCCTGGAGCTGGATTATGTAAAAAGTGACATCATTTCCCTCTTCACTGCTTTGGCCTCCGATGAGCAGGTATGATCACTCATCTTACTTCTTGTCAACCTAAACTGCTGTTGTAATCTGTGTTCTGCAGTCCCCTTAGACTGTTAAACCCAGTGATGGCCAAACTCATCCTATTATCTTTCTTCATCAGGACTCAGTGCGACTGCTTGCTGTGGAGGCTTGTGTCAGTATCGCCACTCTGCTGCCTCAGGAGGACCTTGAGACCCTGGTGATGCCAACCCTGCGCCAGGCTGCAGAAGACAAATCCTGGAGGGTCCGCTACATGGTGGCTGACAAGTTCTCTGAGGTAAGCATCCATTTTGTGCTCCTTATTTTATTTTCTTGACTCTGGGTCTAGAGTAGAGACTGGAGATGACAGGCATTCACTGGAGCACATCATACACCAGTCTTTTGTATGCAAAGGTTTTCTTCATATTGAAACAATATGTTGAAAGATGTAGCTAATTTTTCACCTTCAACAGAGTTTGGCAAACTGGTGTCCATTCCTTCATAATCATGTCCTATGCTTGGAAAATCCAAAAAGATGATATTGATTAATTAAATTGTCATCTCACTGTGGGTTTTACCAAAGAGCATTTCTCAGAAAGTCGTTTAGATTTTAGGAAACTAAGATAAAGCAATAAAACCAGTGTTATCTTCCTCCTAAAAAGGTTTGATAATGATCAGGGTCTGGAATTAGATTTTTCACTGCCTGCCATTGTGGCAGGCAAGTATTTATTTTATGTTTTTGTCTGATCCAGATGAAACTGAAAAACTGACACTTTTTAAATCTGTGTGCTAAATGGGAAAAAATAACATTTTAGATCACATACTATAGACTGGCAGATCTGACCTCTCTTTCTACGTGCTTCAGACTTCCCTTCATTCATAGCAAATACTCCACCTTGTGCTGACATTTCTACTCCTGCTGCTGTGGGTGTTCCTTATCATAGCAAGCAGATGCAACCAAAGCACTTGAGCTGAAAAAAGCTGCACCTCATTGCTCTTCTGTGTTCTTCATTTAACAATAAACCTTAAACAAGTATTTAGTTTTAAAACTGTCATGACATTACCTCCACCAAGGGCCTTGAAGGAGGTTATGTTTTCACCGCTGTTGGTCTGTTTAGCAGGATTACTCCAAAAGTTCTCAATGGATTTGAATGAAATTCTTTAGAGCGGTGGGGTGTGGCACAATGAACAATCCGTTATATTTTGGTGCCGATCTGGATCATGACCCGGATTCAGGAATTTTTTTAACGGATTCCAATCAGCCATAACATTAAGATCCCTGGGTATAACACATATGATGTTTTCACATCATACTCAGTGAAATTATAGTTGAATTTGACCAAAGCACACTTTGTGATTGTCATAGTCATAATAACTGTTTAGGTGAGTTTTATTTTGTTTCTGTCCAGTGTGAATGAATTGTTTTACGATGCTCCGCTACGTAGAGCTGATCTCAACACAAACAAAAACACACATGGATGATGGCGCATGCTCGACACCTTGGTGGAGGTCTGTGCTCTCCACATGCTCAGGGTTAAAGAGCAACAATATACCTAATCATAGCCTTAAAATAAAGTTAATTTATATGGCACTTAAATCAGGATAAAATAAGTAATTTGCCAAAAAAAAAAAAGGACATCACATATCAGGCTAAGACACTATCACCACAGGGAAATCCCTTCACTGCGACAGCCCTAGTTTGAACACACCATAATCTCATTCAGTGGAACCTCTGTTGATGTTAGTAACACCATTATTTAGCAAAGCAAGACGGTGCTGCCCACTGGCTGCTAACAGGTAACGTTATTAACTCTCCTCCCGCCCATTTCAACATGGATGTGTCGTTTAAAATGTAGCATTGTCAGCGAAAAAAATAGGTTTGCGTCTCCTCAGGCTTATTGTGTGTTTGTTTTTTTTCCCCTCTACCATGGCTTTGATCCCAAACAAACTGAAACATGACACAGCATGCTTATGATGGTACCTCATTGTTCATGTGAAACTGTCTGAAAGCATCGTGAAAGGAACTGAGTCAGAGGCATAACAACTAGGAACCTTCTCAACAGGAGCAGATTCTCGATTTTCATCCTGAGCATTTTCTCTGTCCGCCAAAGTGGTAGATGGCTTGATGATTTTACCTGCCACTGACAACAATTTACCTGCATTTGGCGGGTGCTTATCTCAGACCCTGATGCCGATTACATAGATGGGGATTGGTAATCTGTTGAGGTGTTTAAAAGTCCTCTTAAATAGCCATCCCTCTGCCTGGATAGCACTTTGATGAAACCCAGTGAATCAAAGTGCTGTTCAGCTCATTCAGAAAACCTTTGCCAAACAATTTTTTAGCTTTATTTTGAAGTTATCATTTTGTCTAAATGTGTTTAATTTTGTTAAATCAACTTTTAAGTACATGAATGTGTAAGGCACACTTGTTGGTAGCTTTCATGTCCGATGCATGTTCCTGTAAAATCTGAGCTTTGTGCGTGTTCACAATCTGTTTAAATGTCCCACAGTTAGTCAGAATATTTGAAATGCAGATAAAAGGAAAATAAGTATCGTCTGTACATCGATTATGGTATGATGATGGTACTTCACCATCATTAAGTACAGGTGTTTAAATAAATTTTGTAGTATTGAGCTTAATGTATTTTCAGGTGTAGGAATTAAAATTAACCAGACTGTTGCAGTGCATTCAGGCCTTTGGCATGTGATGCTATAACTGGGTTAATGGAAGGGTTATCTGTTTCTAAGCATGCTTATCGTTGGAGCCAATTTTGCAGTTCACTTAAATAACAGCCTAAACTTTGAAAATCGAAAATGTCTGGGTAAAGATATTACTTTGGTCATCGCAGTTATGTCACTTGTTAATTTTTTTAAACCCCCTTTTTATTCCTGATTCTCCACTAAAATCCAACCATGTCTTTTGTATTTATATTTTCCATGTGCTTATTTGGATATTGAGACATGTTGATTTCTCTCTGAATGTAGCTCCAGAAAGCAGTGGGACCAGAGATCACCAAGAACGATCTGGTCCCAGCCTTCCAGAATCTTCTGAAGGACTGTGAAGCTGAGGTCCGTGCTGCTGCAGCCAACAAAGTCAAAGGTCAGTACATAAATACACAGTAATTAAAAAAAAAAAAAAACAGAACAGCTTGTTTTAGCATCTTGTCCAGTCTGTTTCATATATTTTGACGGTGTACTTCTCTTTGTTAGAGTTCTGTGAGAACCTCCCAGAGGACAATCGTGAGCAAATCATCATGACTCACATTCTGCCCTGTGTCAAGGTAAAAAATAAACTTTTCTGTCGGCCACACAATGACATTTCTCTGCTGCTTCGCTTCTCAGTTAAACAGAAAACGCTTTGAGTTGCAATGTGTTATTAAGCACGGAAAAGGAATAGAGGCTTATCTTTTTATAGTCTTCCCTAAAGTGTTTATGCAGACATGGTGTCTGGCTAAATGAAAACGGTTGTTTTTACAACATGGGTCTGATTTTTATAATGGTGGCCATTATTCCTTTTGATACTGATATTTTATGTACCTACTGAATTGCTGATATCTCAAATGTGGTGAGCCTACAGGGTAAGCAACAGAAGTTGACAACAAAGGGTTTTTCACAAGCCCAGAGTTTAACAGCATTATACAAACCAGTCATACACATATGAAACTGAAAGTGTGTACAGTAAAAACAGTGTTCACAAGTACAGTACGATCAGCCATAGTGATCTGTAAAACTGAATTCACATTTACAACACACAGTAATGTTTGTCTTGATTTCCCCAGATCTCAGCAGTTGAACAAAATACTAGACAAGACCTTATAACAAGATTATGGATGACAGCATCTCGGTGTAGGTCAGGAATAGAAATATTTCCACTGCTCTACATTGATGACTGCTGTTTGCTTTGATGCTATTGATCGGAGTAATCTATAAGTTCAGTTCAAGTAGACTGTGTTGATTACACCATAGATGGTCTGACTACAACCTGTAGAGATGGCAGACATTTAGATATCCAAAAATGCCCACTAACACTACCCCGGCTATTAAGGGGACATGTTATACATTATACAAGACATTATGTGCCTGTGTGCCACTGTTGGTCTTATTTTGAACAGCAGGTGGCACTGTTGTTTTTTTTTTGTTCAACAGTAAGTTGTGCTTTAGTGCTGCTTATCAAAAAATCTTATTACCAGTTTCTTTTGATTATTATTATTCACTGATGGTAGTGGAAGCATAAGAAGACTTGTGGTTAAATTTCTGAATTTATTATTGTTTGTAAAAGGTACAGATCAGGGTCACAAAAGATCACTCTGTCACTGATGTACAACCTTGCAAAGCTCTGACAAGTCATACAATTTTTTGTACTTTCTTTTGACTAAAAGCTTCTGTGTGATATTTGGTTTGAATATAGTCAGTGAGCATAACGGGTTATAGGCAATTTCTGTGTTCCTCAATTATATTATGTTGTCTATGTCAACAACGTATTTGAACTTATCTCACCTACAGTAGTTAACTGCAATGACTTTTTGTCTGCACTAGTGTTACATCCACTTTTCCGCATACATGATTGTGGCCTGGATATAGCCCCCCTTTCTGCAGTGTGTTGTGAATATGACCCATAGCAGTAGGCTTGATGTTTATTTACGCACTTTCTGTCTCAGCTATTTGTTTGTGCTGATCTCTCTGTCTCCTGTGTGTCCCGTCTCTGACCAGGAACTTGTTTCAGACACCAACCAGCATGTGAAGTCAGCCCTGGCCTCAGTCATTATGGGCCTGTCAACCATCCTGGGCAAGGACAACACAATAGAGCACTTACTGCCTCTCTTCCTGGCTCAGCTCAAGGACGAGGTAAAGGAAATGCAGCCTTGTAATCGTGAGCGTCATTTTCTTTTTTTATATTTTACACAGCTAGTTTTGGAAATCCTCAAGGCAGTGCTTAGTTTGGTGACATTTGCAACAAGCTTCCTGAGAAGTGCGTGAGTTTGACCAATTTCTTTGGCTTTTGGGGATCAGCACGTCTGAGACAGGGTAAAGCCATGTAACCACAGCCACCACATGTACCTGACTGCTACCTGGCTGCCACCTGGCTGGGTAGGAGGATGACTCATACAGTTGGTAGCCAGACTGACGCTTAGAACAGTCCGTACAATTAAAATATCGCATTGCTGTGTCTAGAGGGAAGCATAATGAAAAGCTGCACACAGTACAACTAGTTATTGTTATTGCTAAATGCATTTTGATTAGGGATGTGCAATCCAAGCAAAAATACTATTAGAACATCACTGTGTATTGGTCTATTGTTTGAAAATAACAGGTTAATCTAGAACAACAATAGCCCAGCCACATCTTGGCATTAATTTGCATATTAAGATTAGACACAAGTTTGACAGGTTAGCCACAAATGTATATAAATGTTTTGGAAGGCTTGAGGCTGTCAGCACTTCCACTGCTTCTTTCTTTAGTCCTATTTAAAGATGGCCCCATTTCCTCACAGCACAAACGCAAGACCAAGAGTGTCTAATTAGATTTATGTCCAAACTGACAGCATTGACTTGCAAATTTCAATAATTCAAGGTGCTGAGGACAGTTTAAAGGGAGCAGGATGGAGAATGTTCTGCAGACGTGCCATCTATTTAAAAGCTGAATTATTTCAAATTGTGACTTATTTGGCTGCTCCTCTATTCCCACGTACTCGACAAGCCTGACTGAGAGTGTCAAATCATTGTGCAGTTTAGGGCTCCTGTTATTTGGAATATGAATATAAAATTAGCTGCTGTAGTTGTTCATATAGTGTCCAAATTTGAACTAAAACGGTTCTCCATTTAAGGTTCTTGGATATAAACTTTGGTTACATTATTCCAGACAAATCTACTTGGAAGTCTATTTTGTTTATAGTGTCTGAAGTGGCTTGGCTGGATACAAGAAATTAACACTGTGGAGAGAGTAAAAATGGTGCTAGAGTTGTTCAATATGAAGCTAAAAACTTTTAAATTTAGATTGTATCAGGTTTATGAGATAGGATTTATCTAATCCGTTCATAAGTACAAAAAAGGTTGCCTGCTATCAAAACAAACAATGCCTGTAGAGATTCACATTTTATTGAAATATCAGTGTCACAGGAGTCTGAATTTATCACCGAGGGACAGTTAAGCTGCTTTGTTGCGCTTTGTCATACTTGCTCTATTAACCTACTTTGTGGATGCTAGATATTCAGATAGTTAGAACCTGTTTTTTTATTTTTTTTTTTTTTTTTATTTATTTTTTTTTTTTTAGGATTTGTCTTATTGGTTCACAAAAGTACAAAAAAGGTTGCCTGCTGTCAAAGCAAACGATGCCTGTAGAGCTTCACATTTTATTGAAATATCAGTGCCAACAGTGAATCGGATACACAATAACATACAAGACAATCAACACAGGTGTACAGCAGACCGCACCCATAAGGGGTGTAAACACCCAGATAACCACAAGAGGCAAGTATCCCTCCAAATAATCTGAGTCCTATAGTTACCACCTTTGATGGAAAAACAACTGGAGGTGTTAAGAAAGGACAGGGGCCCATCCTATTAGATTTGACTTTGAATCACAGGCAGGCATTGCAAGCCCTTCAAAACAACAAAGATATGCCTGCTAAAACAGGAGGTGCTACTGTCATCTTAGGTTATTCCTACAAGTCTACAATGAACACTAGCAACAAAACTCAGCAACAACCCCTTCTATAGAGTGTAAATTGAATTTCCCCATTGTGGGACTAATAAAGGTAGATCTTCTATAGTCTTGATTGACACAAGTCAGAGATTGATAACATGCATTGGACTGTAATTGGATAACAAAAATAGATTTTATACATTTAGACTTTATCCAGGTTCCATATCCTGTAACTCTTGTAATATAAGGGCTCCCTAAGTTACATTAACATCCTAATTACCCAACTTTTAGACCCACTGTCTCTGGTAATTCCAATGGCACTTGTTATGCAGATTTTCAAACTTTTAATGATTTGTGTATTGAAGTATTTAGTTGTGGTGAAAGCATGCTGCCATAAGCTTTACACGCTCATCTTAATTTTTCTGTCACAGTGCCCCGAGGTGCGTCTCAACATCATCTCCAACCTTGACTGTGTGAACGAGGTGATTGGCATCCGTCAGCTCTCCCAGTCACTGCTGCCAGCCATTGTGGAGCTGGCGGAGGACGCAAAGTGGAGGGTCCGTCTCGCCATCATAGAGTACATGCCCTTGTTGGCGGGACAGCTGGTGAGTCATGGAGTCTGGGAACACAGCTGAAACCCATATAGAATACATTTTCAAGATCTTTTTAATTGGTACTATGTGTACAACCAGAAATATTAGCAATGTGTAGATAAACACTTTATCAGGCCTAATTTGACTGTAGACATCCAGGAAAATGCTCTAATTTCACTGTCCATGATTTCTCAGGGTGTGGAATTCTTTGATGAGAAGCTCAACACCCTTTGCATGGCCTGGCTCATTGACCACGGTAAGGCACTTTATGGGTTTTGTAAGGTATTAACTAGGGCTGTCAATCAATTAAAATATAATTGCGATTAAACGCATGATTGTCCATAGTTAATCATGATTATTCGCAAAATAATTCCTTTTTTTTATCTCTTCAAAATACATACTCTTATCAACATTGGGGTGGGCAAATATCCTTACTTTATGCAAATATATGTATATATTTATTACTGTAAATCATTTGACAAAACACTAACAAATATTGTCCAGAAACACTCACAGGTACGACACTTAACTGCTACACGTGGCATAAAAAAAAATCATTACATGGCAAACAGGCAACAACAACTGTCAGTGTGCTGACTTGACTATGATTTGCCCCAAACTGCATGTGATTATCATGAAGTGGGCATGTCTGTAAAGTGGAGTCATGGGTACCCATAGAACCCATTTTCAGGTGAAAGGATCCCTTTGAGAATGGCCATGCCAGTTTTCCTCTCCAAAATTTAGCGCAAGTTTGGAACGCTATTTAACCTCCTTCACGACAAGATAGTATGTCATGGTTGGTACCACTTGATTTGTTTTTTTAGTTTCATATGGTAACATTATCTTCACTCTAGCTGTAAAACTGAGCCCGCTATAATTTAAAAATCATGAGTTGCGTCAGTGCTTTAAAGAAATTAGTAGCATTAAAACAAGTTTGCATTAAAGTGTTACTGTGTTAATGTTGGCCCTAGTAAATACACATTAATTTAATTCTAAAGTTAGTGTAGTTTTCCTCGCCCTGGTCATGTTTCTGACACTGTAAACATGCTATGCTTTTCTTAGGTTTTCTAGTTTCATATTATGCCAGTATTTTCACTCTAGCTTTACAACTGAGCCAAAGTTGCATTGAAGAAATTAGTGTGTTAAAACAAACTAGCATTAACACATTATTGCATTAGCTTAGACAGCGGTAGTCTTAACAAATTGAACTTGTGACTAAAAACGCAGTTTTGTTGCATGACGTAGTGCATGCCTTTTACAAGTGGTTGCTTAAATGGCTTTAATGGCAATACTGTTCAGATTTAATACAAATTTGTGTATTTTTATGACTAAATAACTTCCCAAAAATCTCTAAACTTCAAGGGGAAGGAACCCCAAAGCTCTCATTTGCACAGTTTCCTCTTGTGATAATGTTATTTGTTTTGCCCTTGGTGGTCTGCAGCAGCAGCTTGTACGTTTCTAATGCACCAGCCCTTTTTTGAATGCTTTATCTCTGCTCTTGCACACCTGAGCCTGGCCAGTTGACAAACAGGTCTTCTGTTTTTGCTCTGATACTGTACTATTAGTGAGAATGAGAAAATTTGGGAGGTTTGAGATGTGGCAGCTCTCTGCTATCATGCTAATAGAAGGCTGTGAATAAGAGGTCCTGTTCTTTCAAACGTCTTTATCTGTGAGCATGGAAAGGGAAATGTGAAAGACAATTATAACCTGTAGTACGAGTCTGTGACAAGTTGTCATCAGAATTTGTGTCACTGGAGTCTGGATTTGTCACCAAGGGACAGTTAAGCTGCGCTGTTGCACTTTGTCATACTTGCTCTATTAACCTACTTTGTGGGTGTCAGATATTCAGATAGTTAGAACCCATGTGTGTTTTTTATCGAAGGAATATTCAAACATCAGATTTGGCCAGTTTTGAAAGCCCTGTGTGTCTCTAGTTTAAACTATTTTGTGAGACCATCACCCAGGTTCACTTCCTGGAAGAGCTGTGTACAAGTAGAGCTACACAACACAGCCTGCTCCATTTTATAACCCAAAACACGGACTTACTTTTGCACAATTTTTTCACTCAGAGTATATAATGTTCTCTTCATATCAAGGTTTCCAATTACAGAGACACACACATGCTCGCTGTTGAGGACAAAGGGCCAACTGGGTTACATCATTGGAATGCTGCTGGTGTGAGTTTCCGTGTGTGAGTGTGTTTGGCTGTGGCTGGGTTAGGGCTGTGCCACCCTTATGTAAGCCCTTCAAAGCAAGACAGGACTACAGAATCAGCCCTGAATCTTTGCCTCACTGACTCCATTACAAGGCTGTCTTTTTCAATCATGTTATTTTTTTCACATGACATAAAAATGCCATGATTTCTGGTGTTGTCATCTTGCTGATACTTCCTCAGTGCATTTACCCAGAATACTAAGTGAAGTTTATATAGACTTTGTAAAACATTTCTATCGTAGAATATAGTCTGTGAATTAAATCAAATCAGTATTAATTGTTGTTACCATTCTCCAAATCCATATTTCAATTTGACTTTCAATTTTAATATCAATTTAAACTTGCCATTGTTAGACTGGAGTCTTGATTTGTAAAACACCACCACTGTCATTAACACTTTAAAATTCTTCTTTAAAAAGAGAAGTGAGCTCCCTTTTTTTTTTTTTTTTTTTTAAAAAAGTGTTTCATAAATTAGACTACAACAGTCTACAATATAAAAAGCTGCATCTTTTCAATTCTAGTATCCGTCAGAACATAATTATTACAAAAACTAAACATAAGTCCTTCAGCAGTGCATTATAAATGTGCTGTTATCTACAAAAATATAGCTTTGTCATTTACCTGGTCGCTGGTTTAGGGGTGGAGACAGTGTGTGTATGCTGAGAGACAGCATTCAGCAGCCTGTTAACTTGTTGCCCTCGCTACCATTATCAGTATTGAGCTGAAGAAAAATGTGCTTGCAGGCTGAAATTCAACTGTGGCGTTGCTCTGTCGAGAGTTGCAGTGACTTAATGTTAAACCAAGTAAGAATAGCGCTATGAGAGCTAAGGAAAAGTAACTAAAGCCTGCTAGCTGCTAGGCTAATTCATGCAGTGTATTCATGCAATGCATACAGATGGCCTACATTTCCCATCATGCCTGACTTGTGCTGAGAGCTGGACTGAGTAGTTTAAATTTGCTGTTTCATGTTTAAAATGGAAACGTTAGTGTTTGTAATGTGTCTGTTCAGAACATGGTAGGTGGGGCCAAAGGGGCTAAAAAACTATCCTGCTTCTGATTTAGATGGTTGAGATTGGAAAGTAATGTCAATCAATATTTTTATACAGCCTATTGCCACAAATTTGCCTCAAGGGGTTTATCATCTGTTAAGCATATTTAGTGTGAGTATATGAAGAGTGATCTGGAAGGACATTGAGCAACACCCAGGTGTTGTCAAACAGGACCTGAGTCACATGATTTCCTCTCCATTATACTAAATAGACGAAACTTGAGAATACCATTCATACAAAACGCTGTCACTGTAATTTTCCAGTGTATGCCATCCGCGAGGCAGCCACCTGTAACCTAATGAAGCTGGTGGAGAAGTTTGGATCGGACTGGGCTCAGAACACCATCGTGCCCAAAGTGCTGGGCATGGCCAACGACCCCAATTACCTCCACAGGATGACTACTCTATTCTGCATCAACGTGAGTCTGACTCTCCATTAATGCAACACAATTTTCAGTCTGTCTGAAACTGTTTTAGTTTCTTTTTTTTTTTTCTTTTTTTTATTTGTTCATTGTCTGTAAATGTTTACTGTTGGTGACCATCTGTATTGTTTGTCTCAGGCTTTGTCAGATGTCTGTGGCAAGGACATCACCACGAAGCAGATGCTACCAGTGGTCCTCAAGATGTCCAATGACCAGGTGGCAAACGTTCGTTTCAACGTGGCCAAATCCCTTCAGAAGATCGGCCCTGTCCTCGACAAAAAGTATGTCGGCATCATGTTTTCTCTCCACACTGACAGAAATGTGCCATCTCATTGAAATCAAGAACCGGCACTGACAATTTGTTTAATAATTCTCATCTTTTTTTTCCTAAAGTACCCTTCAAACAGAAGTGAAGCCAGTGCTGGAGAAGCTGGCCACGGACGCAGACATGGACGTCAAATACTTTGCCCAGGAGGCTATCAGTGGTAAGCATGTCTCTCTTCTCTGTTATCGCTGTAAACAAACCATAAATGACATGAGTCAAATCTGACCTGATTTTTAAAATTAAGGTAGTAAGAAATCTTATTCTTGTTTTCTCATTTACACAGTTCTGGAACAACCATAACTAACCCAACCAGACAACCACCCAAGACAACAACACAAACACTTTTACAAGATATTTATTGATGTTCAGGAACAACTGGTAAATGTATAGAGAAAGCTGTTAACAATTGTTTTTATCATTTTTTCTCTTTTGTTTAATGTCCAATAGTAGACCATATCCAGGCATAGCACAGGCTTCTTCGTTAACCTCTTTGCTGTAAATGGGCGCATTAATGCAGGCAAAGTGATGAAACTGCATTAAGCAGTGCATGCTCACTAATGTGCTACTGTACTAGCTAGGCATCGCTAACCAAAACCCTTCTCACATTCCTCCCTTTTACATCCTCGGCCACTGTTGTACTGTTGTAGCCACAATCGTTGCAGCTTACCACATGTCTATGTTCGCTACCTAGCACTAGGGCTGTGCTTGCGCTCTGTATTGCAGCGCTTTCCTCTTCCAATGCTAGACACAAACTTTGAGCAGCAGATGGTGCAGCAAGCTGTTTATTTTGCTGAGCTTCCTCCCAAACCAGCCCTTTGATAGCTCTCTTTTCCCTGAGACACTGCTGTGGCTCTTGAGAGAAGTCATTGAAAAGTCTGTGCGGGTCTACAAGGCTCTTTTTTCCCCCACCAGACCAAACCTGTTGTCTCCTAAATGCTTCACAGGATTGGTGTCCATTACTGCATGTAATCTGATGAGCTCTCTCAATGATTGCATGTACTAATATATCTCAAATAATGTCCTTTCCCAACGCTCTCAACCAGCCTGCCATGCCCTTGTGCACTGTTTGTTGTCTGCAGCAACACAGATTGAATTGGTCAACCCAAATGAATTACAGGGGCCCACTGTAATAGGGACCAGCTCAGTCGTAAAGTATTGCTCATAATTATCCCTCCTCCAAATCCTCAGTGATTTTGTTGATGTGCAAGGGTGGGAAGTAGTTGTCAGTTGTGATTTTCTGCAATATGTTCTCGGCATTGCTCTTAATCTTCGTGCCAATGACTTTGATAAGCAGTAGTGTTTTCTTTTTAGTATGCCTGGGTAAACCGTTTTCACCTGCCCTGTAAAGAGACAATGTTCTTTTTCTATCAGGGACATGTTATTCCTCGGATGTTAATGGGAGGGCAAAACTAAATTGACTACAGCTATGGGGGGGGGGGCTGTGAGCTTAACAAAACCATGGCACTCCTTGTGTCCTAGAGCCACCCAGATTTCCTTGAAATCCATGCAAAGTCCTCCACTGTACATGAGATTTAAAAGCATATGATCAGCAAATGTAAACGAGCCACCCAATGATTCTTGCTCACAAATCTCTACACGATGGAGAACAAGTGCATGCTTTCAAAGAAAGTGGGATGGGGGACATGGCGCATGTGTGTACGTAAGGCTGCATAATGTTTTATTATGGGGTGGGAGCCGGGGTGGTTATGGGCGGGTTGAATAAACGTATCGTCTGTGTTCATAAAAGAAACTTTTGTCTTTCCCTGAAATACTCGCGCAGTTTCCCCCCTCCCCTCTCATTTTGTTCTTGAATAAACCTTGATTGTTGATTGTCCTCTATCCTGAAGACTGTGCTTTTATTTTTATTTTGAATTCTCTCCAAAATTGGGATGCTGTACTACTGTATCTTGATCTGAATAAAGTAACACAAAGGAACCGATGTAGCCTGCTTCCATAACTAGTTAATGCTCAAGTACACAAAGGCATCTTGTCACTGTAATTACTAATTTGCTACAAGATGGACAATCAACAGGAAATGATCATCACAACAACCTCCTTATTAGAATTCTTAAATTTACTACTGACTTGCCAGTGAAATATGCAATACCTATAAAAAGTCTTCACATTAGATGATCTCTCCAGCATGCTCAGTACATGGGAGATACTTGAGTTGGTTGTAAGCACCGCGAGCTCCTGACCTTTGTCATTGTTAATGTAGAACTATACTATGGAGACAGATGAGTCTAAATTGGGCCTGTCAATTGATAAACTGATTTTTTTTTTTTATTTGTTGACATAATATACTATGAATTGTTTTTAATTTTTTCTACATACTATACTGTCACTTTTTAAATTTTTTTCAACATACTATAACTTATTTTCAACATACTATACAATGAATTTTTATTTCTTCTACATACTGTATTATGACTTATTTTTTGACAATATACTATGACCTTTTCAATGTTTTTTTAAACAAACTACACTACTTCTTGACATACTATGGAATTTAAATTTTTTGGCATACTATACTATTACTGTTTTTGAAATTTTTGGAGATAGTATACTGTGGCTGTTTTCAAAATACAATATTATGACTATCGACATACTATACTATTACTTGAAAAAAAAAATTCCACATGCAATACTATGACCATGTTAACTTTCTGACACACAATAGTTTAACTTTTATTTTTCGATATACCGACTTTTTAAATTTTTTTCAACATATTAAACTAGGACTTGTTCTTTTGACATACTATACTATAACTTGTTTAATTTCTTTGACATACTACAGGTTGATTTTTTTTATTTTTCGACACGTACTGACTAAAAAAATTTTTTCGACATACTAAACTATGACTTTTTTAATTTTTCAACTTTCCATATTGTAAGTTTTTTTATATTTTGACATACTGTACTATGACTTATTTTTAAACATACTATACTATGACATTAAATTTTTGGACTTTCTATATTATTACTTTTTATATTTCGACATACTATGAATTTCTAAAAAAATTTTGACATACTATGCTATGACTTTATTCAACATACTATACAAGTAGTACTATGCTATGGTTTAACTTTTTATTTTTCGATATAATATACTAGAACTTTTTCATTCTACATACTATACCCTCTTTTTTTCAGTTTTCAACATACTATACTATGACTTTTTAAAATTTGTTGCACATACTGTACTATGACTTTTTTAATTTACATTTTTTCGACATACTACAGTATGACTTTTTTTTTTACATTTTTTAGACACTATACTTTGGCTTATTTTTTGACATACTATACTATTGGTTTCATGAAATTTTTCAACATAACATAATTTTACTTTTTATATCATAATACTGTTTAACATATAGTATGATTGTTAACATGAAATTTTTCAAGATTCGATACTATGACCTGTTTATCATGACAATTTTCAAAGTACTATAAAATGACTTTTTAATCATAATTTATTCTTAAATTTTTTTTAAATTCAAAAAATTACCTTTTTTTAAAAAATTGTTTGACATACTGTACTATTTTTTCAATTTTATGAAAAACTTTATCACAATTTTGTTAAATACTAAAATCAGACGTTAACATTAAAATTTTCAAGATTCAATAAAATGACCTGTTTTTCAAAAAAAATTTCGACATACTATACTATGATTTTTTTTCCCATGAAATTTTTCAGCATACTATAATATGACTTTTTAAAATCATAATATTGTTTAACATACTATAATAAGACTGTTCTGTAAGACTGAAAATTTTCATGATTCAATATAATGACCCATTTTTCAATTTTTTTTTTGGCATACTATACCACATGTATCAAACTCAAGGCCCGCGGGCCATATCCGGCCCGCCACCTCAATTTATGTGGCCCGCAAGGGCTTGCAAAGAATATGGAATGCATATCATTCAATTCTATGCCGCTTCACAGAAGTAGTGTCCTTAAACTGCATATCCCACAACGCATCTCGATTTTTTGACATGCGCACTGTAGCGTCTCAGTCTCAGCAGTTTCCAGCAGCAGCGCAGTGTTGCCAATTTAGCGACTTAGTCCCTCTTTCAAATAAGAAATTAGCGACAAATCTAACGAGTTTTGCTGGTGTTACTGGAGACTTTTGGAGACTCTCATGAAAGCAGGTATCGTTCTTCCTCTTCTCAACGAGCAGCGGGTGCTGCCGTGGACCCTCCCCAGTCCCAAAGCAGTCACAAGCGGCACAGTCCTCGTCAGCAGTCCCTCCTAGCTCCAGTCTCTGTTCACCCCTCCGCATCCAGACTGAATGAATCACGCATGCACAAAGCTGCCGCTGGCTGATGGAAATGTAAAATTTTGGGACTCAAACCCTGAATTTAAAAATATAGGGAAAAAAAAGAAGTTTCTCTACCAGAGTGTCCCCTTTATGTCACTTTTGCTGGTCCCAAGCCTCGATAAAGGAGGAGGGTTGAATTGTGGTATTAAAAAAAGAAAAACAGAACTAATACAAGAAAGTTCACTTGTAGTTCTAAACATATTTAGGGAATTGTTTTACTCACTTTTTGTCTTCAGAGCTAGTTACTAAATAAATTATTACTAACAAATGCAGAGGCAATTTTGTAAAATGATCAAGAGTAAATATATTTATATACCAGTAGTCTTATAATTACAACTGGCCCTTTGAGGGCAGCCATAATTCTGATGTGGCCCGGGATGAAATTGAGTTTGATGCCCCTGGTATAGTATGTCGAAATTTTTCGATGAAAACGTTTAATTTTTTTAATGTTGAAAAAAAAACATGAAAATTGTCGTATTATAGCATGTAGAATGATTCTATGGTGAGCAAAAGTCATTTCCTGAAATGTTGGAAAATTTTTACAAAAAAAAACGCCGTAGTATAGTATGTCGAAATTTTCCAATGAAAACGTCAAATTTTTTTGAAGTTGAAAAGAAACATGAAACCGGTTGTATTATAGCATGTGGAATGATTCTATGGTGAGCAAAAGTAATTTCCGTGAAATGTTGGAAAATTTTACGAAAAAAAAAACCGCCATAGTATACTATGTCGAAATTTTTCGATGAAAACATCACGTTTTTTTGATGTTGAAAAAAACATGAAAACGGTCGTATTATAGCATGTAGAATGATTCAATGGTGAGGAAGTCATTTTGTGAAAAGTTGGAAAATTTTACAAAAAAAAACGCCATAGTATAATATGTCGAAATTTTTCGATGAAAACGGTCGTATTATGGCATGTAGAATGATTCTATGGTGAGTAAAAGTCATTTTGTGAAATGTTGGAAAAATTTATAAAAAAAAAAAACGCCATAGTATAGTATTTTGAAATTTTTCGATGAAAACGTCAAATTTTTTTAATGTCGAAAAAAAACATGAAACCGGTCGTATTATAGCATGTGGAATGATTCTATGGTGAGCAAAAGTAATTTTGTGAAATGTTGGAAAATTTTACGAAAAAAAAAAAAACGCCAAAGTATAGTATGTCGAAATTTTCTGATGAAAACGTTAAATTTTTTTGATGTTGAAAAAAAAACATGAAAATTGTCATATTATAGCATGTAGAATGATTCTATGGTGAGCAAAAGTCATTTTGTGAAATGGAAATTTTTACAAAGAAAACGCCATAATATAGTATGTCGAAATTTTTCGATGAAAACGTCAAAATTTTTTGGTGTTGAAAAAAAACATGAAAATGGTAATATTATAGCATGTAGAATGATTCTATGGTCAACAAAAGACATTTAGTGAAATGTTTTAAAATTAAAATATTTTACAAAAAAAAAACGCCATAGTATAGTAAGTCGAAATTTTCTGATGAAAACGTCAAAGTTTTTTGAAGTTAAAAAAAAAACATGAAAACGGTCGTATTATAGCATGTGGAATGATTCTATGGTGAGCAAAAGTAATTTCGTGAAATGTTGGAAAATTTTACGAAAAAAAAAACGCCATAGTATACTATGTCGAAATTTTTCGATGAAAACAGCAAATTTTTTTGATGTTGAAAAAAACATGAAAACGGTCGTATTATAGCATGTAGAATGATTCTATGGTGAGCAAAAGTCATTTTGTGAAATGTTGGAAAATTTTACAAAGAAAAAACCGCCATAGTATAGTATGTCGAAATTTTCCAATGAAAACGTCAAATTTTTTTGAAGTTGAAAAAAAAACATGAAACCGGTCGTATTATAGCATGTGGAATGATTCTATGGTGAGCAAAAGACATTTCGTGAAATGTTTTAAAATTAATAAATTTTACAAAAAAAAAAAAAAAACGCCATAGTATAGTATGTCGAAAATTTTCCAATGAAAACGTCAAATTTTTTTGAAGTTGAAAAAAAACATGAAACCGGTCGTATTATAGCATGTGGAATGATTCTACGGTGAGCAAGAGTAATTTCGTGAAATGTTGGAAAATTTTACGAAAAAAAAAAACGCCATAGTATAGTATGTCGAAATTTTTCGATGAAAAAAACATGAAAACGGTCGTATTATGGCATGTAGAATGATTCTATGGTGAGTAAAAGTCATTTTGTGAAATTTTGGAAAAATTTATAAAAAAAAAGCCATAGTATAGTATGTCGAAATTTTTTGATGAAAACGTTAAATTTTTTTGAAATTAAAAAAAAAACATGAAAACGGTCTTATTATGGCATGTAGAATGATTCTATGGTGAGCAAAAGTCATTTTGTGAAATGTTGGAAAATTTCACACAAAAAAACGCCATAGTATAGTATGTCGAAATTTTCTAATGAAAACGTCAAATTTTTTTGAAGTTGAAAAGAAACATGAAACCGGTCGTATTATAGCATGTGGAATGATTCTATGGTGAGCAAAAGTAATTTCGTGAAATGTTGGAAAATTTTACAAAAAAAACGCCATAGTATAGTATGTCGAAATTTTTCGATGAAAACGTCAAATTTTTTTAATGTTGAAAAAAAACATGAAAATGGTAATATTATAGCATGCAGAATGATTCTATAGTCAACAAAAGACATTTAGTGAAATGTTTTAAAATTAAAATATTTTACAAAAATAAAAACACCATAGTATAGTATGTCGAAATTTTCCAATGAAAACGTCAAATTTTTTTGAAGTTGAAAAAAAACATGAAACCGGTCGTATTATAGCATGTGGAATGATTCTATGGTGAGCAAAAGTAATTTCGTGAAATGTTGGAAAATTTTACGAAAAAAAAAAAACGCCATAGTATAGTATGTCGAAATTTTTCGATGAAAACAAACAAATTGTATTGATGTTGAAAAAAACATGAAAACGGTCGTATTATGGTATGTAGAATGATTCTATGGTGAGTAAAAGTCATTTTGTGAAATTTTGGAAAAATTTATAAAAAAAAACGCCATAGTATAGTAAATCGAAATTTTTCTGATGAAAACGTTAAATTTTTTTGAAATTTAAAAAAAAACATGAAAACGGTCGTATTATAGCATGTAGAATGATTCTATGGTGAGCAAAAGTCATTTCGTAAAATGTTGGAAAATTTTACAAAAAAAAAACGCCATAGTATTGTATGTCGAAATTTTTCGATGAAAACGTCAAATTTTTTTGAATGTCGAAAAAAAACATGAAAATTGTCGTATTATAGCATGTAGAATGATTCTATGGTGAGCAAAAGTCATTTCCTGAAATGTTGGAAAATTTTTACAAAAAAAAACGCCATACTATAGTATGTCGAAATTTTTCGATGAAAACGTCAATTTTTTTTTAAATTAAAAAAAAAACATGAAAACGGTCGTATTATAGCATGTGGAATGATTCTATGGTGAGCAAAAATAATTTCGTGAAATGTTGGACAATTTTACGAAAAAAAAACGCCATAGTATACTATGTCAAAAGTTTTGATGAAAACGTTAAATTTTTTTGAAGTTGAAAAAACCATGAAAACGGTCGTATTATAGCATGTAGAATGATTCAATGGTGAGGAAGTCATTTTGTGAAATGTTGGAAAATTTTACAAAAAAAACGCCATAGTATAGTATGTCGAAATTTTTCGAAGAAAACGTCAAAATTTTTTGGTGTTGAAAAAAACCATGAAAATGGTCATATTATAGCATGTAGAATGATTCTATGGTCAACAAAAGTCATTTCGTGAAATGTTGGAAAATTTCACAAAAAAAAAAAACGCCATAGTATAGTATGTCGAAATTTTCCAATGAAAACGTCAAATTTTTTTAATGTTGAAAAAAAACATGAAAATGGTAATATTATAGCATGCAGAATGATTCTATAGTCAACAAAAGACATTTAGTGAAATGTTTTAAAATTAAAATATTTTACAAAAATAAAAACACCATAGTATAGTATGTCGAAATTTTCCAATGAAAACGTCAAATTTTTTTGAAGTTGAAAAAAAACATGAAACCGGTCGTATTATAGCATGTGGAATGATTCTATGGTGAGCAAAAGTAATTTCGTGAAATGTTGGAAAATTTTACGAAAAAAAAAAAACGCCATAGTATACTATGTCGAAATTTTTCGATGGAAACAAGAAATTGTATTGATGTTGAAAAAAACATGAAAACGGTCGTATTATAGCATGTAGAATGATTCTATGGTGAGTAAAAGTAATTTTGTGAAATTTTGGAAAATTTTATAAAAAAAAAACGCCATAGTATAGTAAGTCGAAATTTTCTGATGAAAACGTTAAATTTTTTTGAAATTTAAAAAAAAACATGAAAATTGTCGTATTATAGCATGTAGAATGATTCTATGGTGAGCAAAAGTCATTTCCTGAAATGTTGGAAAATTTTTACAAAAAAAAACGCCATACTATAGTATGTCGAAATTTTTCGAAGAAAACGTCAAAATTTTTTGGTGTTGAAAAAAACCATGAAAATGGTCATATTATAGCATGTAGAATGATTCTATGGTCAACAAAAGACATTTCGTGAAATGTTTTAAAATTATAAAAATTTTACAGAAAAAAAAAAAACCATAGTATAGTATGTCGAAATTTTCCAATGAAAACGTCAAATTTTTTTGAAGTTGAAAAAAAAACATGAAACCGGTCGTATTATAGCATGTGGAATGATTCTATGGTGAGCAAAAGTAATTTCGTGAAATGTTGGAAAATTTTACGAAAAAAAAAACGCCATAGTATAGTATGTCGAAATTTTTCGATGAAAACAAATTTTTTTGATGTTGAAAAAAACATGAAAACGGTCGTATTATAGCATGTAGAATGATTCTATGGTGAGTAAAAGTCATTTTGTGAAATTTTGGAAAAATTTATAAAAAAAAAACGCCATAGTATAGTATGTCGAAATTTTCTGATGAAAACGTTAAATTTTTTTGAAATTAAAAAAAAAAACATGAAAAGGGTCGTATTATAGCATGTAGAATGATTCTATGGTGGGCAAAAGTCATTTTGTGAAATTTTGGAAAATTTTATAAAAAAAAAACGCCATAGTATAGTATGTCGAAATTTTTCGATGAAAACGTCAAATTTTTTTAATGTCGAAAAAAAACATGAAAATTGTTGTATTATAGCATGTAGAATGATTCTATGGTGAGCAAAAGTCATTTCGTGAAATGGAAAATTTTTGCAAAAAAAACGCCATAGTATAGTATGTCGAAATTTTTCGATGAAAACGTCAAATTTTTTTAATGTTGAAAAAAACCATGAAAATTGTCATATTATAGCATGTAGAATGATTCTATGGTGAGCAAAAGTCATTTTGTGAAATGTGAAATTTTTACAAAGAAAACGCCATAATATAGTATGTCGAAATTTTTCGATGAAAACGTCAAAATTTTTTGGTGTTGAAAAAAAAACATGAAAATGGTAATATTATAGCATGTAGAATGATTCTATGGTCAACAAAAGACATTTAGTGAAATGTTTTAAAATTAAAATATTTTACAAAAAAAAAAAACGCCATAGTATAGTAAATCGAAATTTTCTGATGAAAACGTCAAAGTTTTTTTGAAATGTTGAAAAAAAACATGAAAACGGTCGTATTATAGCATGTGGAATGATTCTATGGTGAGCAAAAGTAATTTCGTGAAATGTTGGAAAATTTTACGAAAAAAAAAACGCCATAGTATACTATGTCGAAATTTTTCGATGAAAACAGCAAATTTTTTTGATGTTGAAAAAAACATGAAAACGGTCGTATTATAGCATGTAGAATGATTCTATGGTGAGCAAAAGTCATTTTGTGAAATGTTGGAAAATTTTACAAAAAAAAAACCGCCATAGTATAGTATGTCGAAATTTTTTGATGAAAACGTTAAATTTTTTTGAAATTAAAAAAAAAACATGAAAACGGTCTTATTATGGCATGTAGAATGATTCTATGGTGAGCAAAAGTCATTTCCTGAAATGTTGGAAAATTTTTGCAAAAAAAAAACGCCATAGTATTGTATGTCGAAATTTTTCGATGAAAACGTCAAATTTTTTTGACGTTGAAAAAAAACATGAAACCGGTCGTATTATAGCATGTAGAATGATTCTATGTTGAGCAAAAATCATTTCGTAAAATGTTGGAAAATTTTACAAAAAAAAAACGCCATAGTATAGTATGTCGAAATTTTTCGATGAAAACGTCAAATTTTTTTAATGTCGAAAAAAACCATGAAAATTGTCGTATTATAGCATGTAGAATGATTCTATGGTGAGCAAAAGTCATTTTGTGAAATGTTGGAAAAATTTATAAAAAAAAGCCATAGTATAGTATGTCGAAATTTTTTGATGAAAACGTTAAATTTTTTTGAAATTAAAAAAAAAAACATGAAAACGGTCTTATTATAGCATGTAGAATGATTCTATGGTGAGCAAAAGTCATTTCGTGAAATGTTGGAAAATTTCACAAAAAAAAAAAAAACGCCATAGTATAGTATGTCGAAATTTTTCGATGAAAACGTCAAATTTTGTTAATGTTGAAAAAAAACATGAAAATTGTCGTATTATAGCATGTAGAATGATTCTATGGTGAGCAAAAGTCATTTCGTGAAATGTTGGAAAATTTCACACAAAAAAAACGCCATAGTATAGTATGTCGAAATTTTCCAATGAAAACGTCAAATTTTTTTAATGTTGAAAAAAAACATGAAAATGGTAATATTATAGCATGCAGAATGATTCTATAGTCAACAAAAGACATTTAGTGAAATGTTTTAAAATTAAAATATTTTACAAAAATAAAAACACCATAGTATAGTATGTCGAAATTTTCCAATGAAAACGTCAAATTTTTTTGAAGTTGAAAAAAAAACATGAAACCGGTCGTATTATAGCATGTGGAATGATTCTATGGTGAGCAAAAGTAATTTCGTGAAATGTTGGAAAATTTTACGAAAAAAAAAAAAAGCCATAGTATACTATGTCGAAATTTTTCGATGGAAACAAGAAATTTTATTGATGTTGAAAAAAACATGAAAACGGTCATATTATAGCATGTAGAATGATTCTATGGTCAGCAAAAGTCATTTCGTGAAATGTTTTAAAATTAAAAAATTTTACAAAAAAAAAAAAAAAAACGCCATAGTATAGTATGTCGAAATTTTCCAATGAAAACGTCAAATTTTTTTGAAGTTGAAAAAAAACATGAAACCGGTCGTATTATAGCATGTGGAATGATTCTATGGTGAGCAAAAGTAATTTCGTGAAATGTTGGAAAATTTTACGAAAAAAAAAACGCCATAGTATAGTATGTCGAAATTTTCCAATGAAAACGTCAAATTTTTTTGAAGTTGAAAAAAAACATGAAACCGGTCGTATTATAGCATGTGGAATGATTCTATGGTGAGCAAAAGACATTTCGTGAAATGTTTTAAAATTAATAAATTTTACAAAAAAAAAAAAAAAAAAAACGCCATAGTATAGTATGTCGAAATTTTCCAATGAAAACGTCAAATTTTTTTGAAGTTGAAAAAAAAACATGAAAACCCGTTGTATTATAGCATGTAGAATGATTCTATGGTGAGCAAAAGTCATTTTGTGAAATGGAAAATTTTTGCAAAAAAAACGCCATAGTATAGTATGTCGAAATTTTTCGATGAAAACGTCAAAATTTTTTGGTGTTGAAAAAAACCATGAAAATGGTCATATTATAGCATGTAGAATGATTCTATGGTCAACAAAAGACATTTCGTGAAATGTTTTAAAATTAAAAAATTTTACAAAAAAAAAAAAAAAAAACGCCATAGTATAGTATGTCGAAATTTTCCAATGAAAACGTCAAATTTTTTTGAAGTTGAAAAAAAACATGAAACCGGTCGTATTATAGCATGTGGAATGATTCTACGGTGAGCAAAAGTAATTTCGTGAAATGTTGGAAAATTTTACGAAAAAAAAAACGCCATAGTATAGTATGTCGAAATTTTTCGATGAAAAAAACAAATTTGTTGATGTTGAAAAAAACATGAAAACGGTCGTATTATGGCATGTAGAATGATTCTATGGTGAGTAAAAGTCATTTTGTGAAATTTTGGAAAAATTTATAAAAAAAAAAGCCATAGTATAGTATGTCGAAATTTTTTGATGAAAACGTTAAATTTTTTTGAAATTAAAAAAAAAACATGAAAACGGTCTTATTATGGCATGTAGAATGATTCTATGGTGAGCAAAAGTCATTTCCTGAAATGTTGGAAAATTTTTGCAAAAAAAAAACGCCATAGTATTGTATGTCGAAATTTTTCGAAGAAAACGTCAAAATTTTTTGGTGTTGAAAAAAACCATGAAAATGGTCATATTATAGCATGTAGAATGATTCTATGGTCAGCAAAAGTCATTTCGTGAAATGTTGGAAAATTTCACAAAAAAAAAAAAAACGCCATAGTATAGTATGTCGAAATTTTCTAATGAAAACGTCAAATTTTTTTGAAGTTGAAAAGAAACATGAAACCGGTCGTATTATAGCATGTGGAATGATTCTATGGTGAGCAAAAGTAATTTCGTGAAATGTTGGAAAATTTTACAAAAAAAAAACGCCATAGTATAGTATGTCGAAATTTTTCGATGAAAAAAACAAATTTGTTGATGTTGAAAAAAACATGAAAACGGTCGTATTATGGCATGTAGAATGATTCTATGGTGAGTAAAAGTCATTTTGTGAAATTTTGGAAAAATTTATAAAAAAAAAGCCATAGTATAGTATGTCGAAATTTTTTGATGAAAACGTTAAATTTTTTTGAAATTAAAAAAAAAACATGAAAACGGTCTTATTATGGCATGTAGAATGATTCTATGGTGAGCAAAAGTCATTTCGTGAAATGTTGGAAAATTTCACACAAAAAAAACGCCATAGTATAGTATGTCGAAATTTTCTAATGAAAACGTCAAATTTTTTTGAAGTTGAAAAGAAACATGAAACCGGTCGTATTATAGCATGTGGAATGATTCTATGGTGAGCAAAAGTAATTTCGTGAAATGTTGGAAAATTTTACAAAAAAAACGCCATAGTATAGTATGTCGAAATTTTTCGATGAAAACGTCAAATTTTGTTAATGTTGAAAAAAAAACATGAAAATTGTCGTATTATAGCATGTAGAATGATTCTATGGTGAGCAAAAGTCATTTCGTGAAATGTTGGAAAATTTCACACAAAAAAAACGCCACAGTATAGTATGTCGAAATTTTCCAATGAAAACGTCAAATTTTTTTAATGTTGAAAAAAAACATGAAAATGGTAATATTACAGCATGCAGAATGATTCTATAGTCAACAAAAGACATTTAGTGAAATGTTTTAAAATTAAAATATTTTACAAAAATAAAAACACCATAGTATAGTATGTCGAAATTTTCCAATGAAAACGTCAAATTTTTTTGAAGTTGAAAAAAAACATGAAACCGGTCGTATTATAGCATGTGGAATGATTCTATGGTGAGCAAAAGTGATTTCGTGAAATGTTGGAAAATTTTACAAAAAAAAAACGCCATAGTATAGTATGTCGAAATTTTTCGATGAAAACAAGAAATTGTATTGATGTTGAAAAAAAACATGAAAACGGTCGTATTATAGCATGTAGAATGATTCTATGGTGAGCAAAAGTCATTTTGTGAAATTTTGGAAAAATTTATAAAAAAAAAACGCCATAGTATAGTAAGTCGAAATTTTCTGATGAAAACGTCAAATTTTTTTGAAATTTAAAAAAAAACATGAAAATTGTCGTATTATAGCATGTAGAATGATTCTATGGTGAGCAAAAGTCATTTCCTGAAATGTTGGAAAATTTTTACAAAAAAAAACGCCATACTATAGTATGTCGAAATTTTTCGATGAAAACGTCAATTTTTTTTTAAATTAAAAAAAAAACATGAAAACGGTCGTATTATAGCATGTGGAATGATTCTATGGTGAGCAAAAATAATTTCGTGAAATGTTGGACAATTTTACGAAAAAAAAAACGCCATAGTATACTATGTCAAAAGTTTTGATGAAAACGTTAAATTTTTTTGAAGTTGAAAAAACCATGAAAACGGTCGTATTATAGCATGTAGAATGATTCAATGGTGAGGAAGTCATTTTGTGAAATGTTGGAAAATTTTACAAAAAAAACGCCATAGTATAGTATGTCGAAATTTTTTGAAGAAAACGTCAAAATTTTTTGGTGTTGAAAAAAACCATGAAAATGGTCATATTATAGCATGTAGAATGATTCTATGGTCAACAAAAGTCATTTCGTGAAATGTTTTAAAATTAAAAAATTTTACAAAAAAAAAAAAAAAAACGCCATAGTATAGTATGTCGAAATTTTCCAATGAAAACGTCAAATTTTTTTGAAGTTGAAAAAAAACATGAAACCGGTCGTATTATAGCATGTGGAATGATTCTATGGTGAGCAAAAGTAATTTCGTGAAATGTTGGAAAATTTTACGAAAAAAAAAAACGCCATAGTATAGTATGTCGAAATTTTCCAATGAAAACGTCAAATTTTTTTGAAGTTGAAAAAAAACATGAAACCGGTCGTATTATAGCATGTGGAATGATTCTATGGTGAGCAAAAGACATTTCGTGAAATGTTTTAAAATTAATAAATTTTACAAAAAAAAAAAAAAAAACGCCATATTATAGTATGTCGAAATTTTCCAATGAAAACGTCAAATTTTTTTGAAGTTGAAAAGAAACATGAAACCCGTTGTATTATAGCATGTAGAATGATTCTATGGTGAGCAAAAGTCATTTTGTGAAATGGAAAATTTTTGCAAAAAAAACGCCATAGTATTGTATGTCAAAATTTTTCGAAGAAAACGTCAAAATTTTTTGGTGTTGAAAAAAACCATGAAAATGGTCATATTATAGCATGTAGAATGATTCTATGGTCAACAAAAGACATTTCGTGAAATGTTTTAAAATTAAAAAATTTTAGAAAAAAAAAAAAAAAACGCCATAGTATAGTATGTCGAAAATTTCCAATGAAAACGTCAAATTTTTTTGAAGTTGAAAAAAAACATGAAACCGGTCGTATTATAGCATGTGGAATGATTCTACGGTGAGCAAAAGTAATTTCGTGAAATGTTGGAAAATTTTACGAAAAAAAAAACGCCATAGTATAGTATGTCGAAATTTTTCGATGAAAAAAACAAATTTGTTGATGTTGAAAAAAACATGAAAACGGTCGTATTATGGCATGTAGAATGATTCTATGGTGAGTAAAAGTCATTTTGTGAAATTTTGGAAAAATTTATAAAAAAAAAGCCATAGTATAGTATGTCGAAATTTTTTGATGAAAACGTTAAATTTTTTTGAAATTAAAAAAAAAACATGAAAACGGTCTTATTATGGCATGTAGAATGATTCTATGGTGAGCAAAAGTCATTTCCTGAAATGTTGGAAAATTTTTGCAAAAAAAAAACGCCATAGTATTGTATGTCGAAATTTTTCGATGAAAACGTCAAATTTTTTTGACGTTGAAAAAAAACATGAAAACGGTCGTATTATAGCATGTAGAATGATTCTATGTTGAGCAAAAATCATTTCGTAAAATGTTGGAAAATTTTACAAAAAAAAACGCCATAGTATAGTATGTCGAAATTTTTCGATGAAAACGTCAAATTTTTTTAATGTCGAAAAAAAACATGAAAATTGTCGTATTATAGCATGTAGAATGATTCTATGGTGAGCAAAAGTCATTTTGTGAAATGTTGGAAAATTTTACAAAAAAAAAAAACGCCATAGTATAGTATGTCGAAATTTTCCAATGAAAACGTCAAATTTTTTTTGAAGTTGAAAAAAAAACATGAAACCGGTCGTATTATAGCATGTGGAATGATTCTATGGTGAGCAAAAGACATTTCGTGAAATGTTTGAAAATTAATAAATTTTACAAAAAAAAAAAAAAACGCCATAGTATAGTATGTCGAAATTTTCCAATGAAAACGTCAAATTTTTTTGAAGTTGAAAAAAACATGAAACCCGTTGTATTATAGCATGTAGAATGATTCTATGGTGAGCAAAAGTCATTTTGTGAAATGTTGAAAAATTTTGCAAAAAAAACGCCATAGTATAGTATGTCGAAATTTTTCGAAGAAAACGTCAAAATTTTTTGGTGTTGAAAAAAACCATGAAAATGGTCATATTATAGCATGTAGAATGATTCTATGGTCAACAAAAGACATTTCGTGAAATGTTTTAAAATTAAAAAATTTTACAAAAAAAAAAAAAAACGCCATAGTATAGTATGTCGAAAATTTCCAATGAAAACGTCAAATTTTTTTGAAGTTGAAAAAAAACATGAAACCGGTCGTATTATAGCATGTGGAATGATTCTACGGTGAGCAAAAGTAATTTCGTGAAATGTTGGAAAATTTTACGAAAAAAAAAAACGCCATAGTATAGTATGTCGAAATTTTTCGATGAAAAAAACAAATTTGTTGATGTTGAAAAAAACATGAAAACGGTCGTATTATGGCATGTAGAATGATTCTATGGTGAGTAAAAGTCATTTTGTGAAATTTTGGAAAAATTTATAAAAAAAAAACGCCATAGTATAGTATGTCGAAATTTTTTGATGAAAACGTTAAATTTTTTTGAAATTAAAAAAAAAACATGAAAACGGTCTTATTATGGCATGTAGAATGATTCTATGGTGAGCAAAAGTCATTTCCTGAAATGTTGGAAAATTTTTGCAAAAAAAAAACGCCATAGTATACTATGTCAAAAGTTTTGATGAAAACGTCAAATTTTTTTGAAGTTGAAAAAATCATGAAACCGGTTGTATTATAGCATGTAGAATGATTCTATGGTGAGCAAAAGTCATTTTGTGAAATGGAAAATTTTTCAAAAAAAACGCCATTGTATTGTATGTCTAAATTTTTCGAAGAAAACGTCAAAATTTTTTGGTGTTGAAAAAAACCATGAAAATGGTCATATTATAGCATGTAGAATGATTCTATGGTCAACAAAAGACATTTCCTTAAATGTTTTAAAATTAAAAAATTTTACAAAAAAAAAAAAATGCCATAGTATAGTATGTCGAAATTTTCCGATGAAAATGTGAATTTTTTTTGAAGTTGAAAAAAAAACATGAAACCGGTCGTATTATAGCATGTGGAATGATTCTATGGTGAGCAAAAGACATTTCGTGAAATGTTTTAAAATTAAAAAATTTTACAAAAAAAAAAAAAAAACGCCATAGTATAGTATGTCGAAAATTTCCAATGAAAACGTCAAATTTTTTTGAAGTTGAAAAAAAACATGAAACTGGTCGTATTATAGCATGTGGAATGATTCTATGGTGAGCAAAAGTAATTTCGTGAAATGTTGGAAAATTTTACGAAAAAAAAAAACGCCATAGTATAGTATGTCGAAATTTTTCGATGAAAAAAACAAATTTGTTGATGTTGAAAAAAACATGAAAACGGTCGTATTATGGCATGTAGAATGATTCTATGGTGAGTAAAAGTCATTTTGTGAAATTTTGGAAAAATTTATAAAAAAAAAGCCATAGTATAGTATGTCGAAATTTTTTGATGAAAACGTTAAATTTTTTTTAAATTAAAAAAAAAAAAAAAAAACGGTCTTATTATGGCATGTAGAATGATTCTATGGTGAGCAAAAGTCATTTCCTGAAATGTTGGAAAATTTTTGCAAAAAAAAAAAACGCCATAGTATTGTATGTCGAAATTTTTCGATGAAAACGGTCGTATTATAGCATGTAGAATGGTTCTATGTTGAGCAAAAATCATTTCGTAAAATGTTGGAAAATTTTACAAAAAAAAACGCCATAGTATAGTATGTCGAAATTTTTCGATGAAAACGTCAAATTTTTTTAATGTCGAAAAAAACCATGAAAATTGTCGTATTATAGCATGTAGAATGATTCTATGGTGAGCAAAAGTCATTTCCTGAAATGTTGGAAAATTTTTACAAAAAAAAACGCCATACTATAGTATGTCGAAAATTTCCGATGAAAACGTCAATTTTTTTTGAAATTTAAAAAAAAAACATGAAAACGGTCGTATTATAGCATGTGGAATGATTCTATGGTGAGCAAAAATAATTTCGTGAAATGTTGGAAAATTTTACGAAAAAAAAAACGCCATAGTATAGTATGTCGAAATTTTCTTATGAAAACGTTAAATTTTTTTGAAGTTGAAAAAAAAAACATGAAAACGGTCTTATTATGGCATGTAGAATGATTCTATGGTGAGCAAAAGTCATTTCCTGAAATGTTGGAAAATTTTACAAAAAAAAAACGCCATAGTATAGTATGTCGAAATTTTTCGATGAAAACGTCAAATTTTTTTAATGTTGAAAAAAAACATGAAAATTGTCGTATTATAGCATGTAGAATGATTCTATGGTGAGCAAAAGTCATTTCCTGAAATGTTGGAAAATTATATACAAAAAAAAAAAACGCCATAGTATAGTATGTCGAAATTTTTCGATGAAAACGTCAATTTTTTTTTAAATTTAAAAAAAAAACATGAAAACGGTCGTATTATAGCATGTGGAATGATTCTATGGTGAGCAAAAATAATTTCGTGAAATGTTGGACAATTTTACGAAAAAAAAACGCCATAGTATACTATGTCAAAAGTTTTGATGAAAACGTTAAATTTTTTTGAAGTTGAAAAAACCATGAAAACGGTCGTATTATAGCATGTAGAATGATTCAATGGTGAGAAAGTCATTTTGTGAAATGTTGGAAAATTTTACAAAAAAAAACGCCATAGTATAGTATGTCGAAATTTTTCTAATGAAAACGTCAAATTTTTTTGAAGTTGAAAAAAAACATGAAAATTGTAATATTATAGCATGTAGAATGATTCTATGGTGAGCAAAAGTCATTTTGTGAAATGGAAATTTTTACAAAGAAAACGCCATAGTATACTATGTCGAAATTTTTCGATGAAAACGTAAAAATTTTATTGATGTTGAAAAAAAACATGAAAACGGTCGTATTATAGTATGTAGAATGATTCTATGGTGAGAAAAGTCATTTTGTGAAATTTTGTGGAAAAATTTATAAAAAAAACGCCATAGTATAGTATGTCGAAATTTTTCGAAGAAAACGTCAAAATTTTTTGGTGTTGAAAAAAACCATGAAAATGGTCATATTATAGCATGTAGAATGATTCTATGGTCAACAAAAGTCATTTCGTGAAATGTTTTAAAATTAAAAAATTTTACAAAAAAAAAAAAAAAAACGCCATAGTATAGTATGTCGAAATTTTCCAATGAAAACGTCAAATTTTTTTGAAGTTGAAAAAAAACATGAAACCGGTCGTATTATAGCATGTGGAATGATTCTATGGTGAGCAAAAGTAATTTCGTGAAATGTTGGAAAATTTTACGAAAAAAAAAAAAACGCCATAGTATACTATGTCGAAATTTTCCAATGAAAACGTCAAATTTTTTTGAAGTTGAAAAAAAACATGAAACCGGTCGTATTATAGCATGTGGAATGATTCTATGGTGAGCAAAAGACATTTCGTGAAATGTTTTAAAATTAATAAATTTTACAAAAAAAAAAAAAAAACATATTATAGTATTCGAAATTTTCCAATGAAAACGTAAATTTTTTTGAATTAAAAAAAACATGAAACCCGTTGTATTATAGCATGTAGAATGATTCTATGGTGAGCAAAAGTCATTTTGTGAAATGGAAAATTTTTGCAAAGAAAACGCCATAGTATTGTATGTCGAAATTTTTCGAAGAAAACGTCAAAATTTTTTGGTGTTGAAAAAAACCATGAAAATGGTCATATTATAGCATGTAGAATGATTCTATGGTCAACAAAAGACATTTCGTGAAATGTTTTAAAATTAAAAAATTTTACAAAAAAAAAAAAAAAAACGCCATAGTATAGTATGTCGAAAATTTCCAATGAAAACGTCAAATTTTTTTGAAGTTGAAAAAAAACATGAAACCGGTCGTATTATAGCATGTGGAATGATTCTACGGTGAGCAAAAGTAATTTCGTGAAATGTTGGAAAATTTTACGAAAAAAAAAACGCCATAGTATAGTATGTCGAAATTTTTCGATGAAAAAAACAAATTTGTTGATGTTGAAAAAAACATGAAAACGGTCGTATTATGGCATGTAGAATGATTCTATGGTGAGTAAAAGTCATTTTGTGAAATTTTGGAAAAATTTATAAAAAAAACCCATAGTATAGTATGTCGAAATTTTTTGATGAAAACGTTAAATTTTTTTGAAATTAAAAAAAAAAACATGAAAACGGTCTTATTATGGCATGTAGAATGATTCTATGGTGAGCAAAAGTCATTTCCTGAAATGTTGGAAAATTTTTGCAAAAAAAAAAAACGCCATAGTATTGTATGTCGAAATTTTTCGATGAAAACGTCAAATTTTTTTAATGTCGAAAAAAAACATGAAAATTGTCGTATTATAGCATGTAGAATGATTCTATGGTGAGCAAAAGTCATTTCGTGAAATGTTGGAAAATTTTACAAAAAAAAAAACGCCATAGTATAGTATGTCGAAATTTTTCGATGAAAACGTCAAATTTTTTTTTAAGTTGAAAAAAAAAACATGAAACCGGTCGTATTATAGCATGTGGAATGATTCTATGGTGAGCAAAAGTAATTTCGTGAAATGTTGGAAAATTTTAGATTTTAAAAAAAAAAAAAAAACGCCATAGTATAGTATGTCGAAATTTTTGATGAAAACGTCAAATTTTTTTGAAGTTGAAAAAAAACATGAAAACCCGGTCGTATTATAGCATGTAGAATGATTCTATGGTGAGCAAAAGTCATTTTGTGAAATGTTGGAAAATTTTTACAAAAAAAAACGCCATAGTATAGTATGTCGAAATTTTTCGAAGAAAACGTCAAAATTTTTTGGTGTTGAAAAAAACCATGAAAATGGTCATATTATAGCATGTAGAATGATTCTATGGTCAACAAAAGACATTTCGTGAAATGTTTTAAAATTAAAAAATTTTACAAAAAAAAAAAAAACGCCATAGTATAGTATGTCGAAAATTTCCAATGAAAACGTCAAATTTTTTTGAAGTTGAAAAAAAACATGAAACCGGTCGTATTATAGCATGTGGAATGATTCTACGGTGAGCAAAAGTAATTTCGTGAAATGTTGGAAAATTTTACGAAAAAAAAAAACACCATAGTATAGTATGTCGAAATTTTTCGATGAAAAAAACAAATTTGTTGATGTTGAAAAAAACATGAAAACGGTCGTATTATGGCATGTAGAATGATTCTATGGTGAGTAAAAGTCATTTTGTGAAATTTTGGAAAAATTTATAAAAAAAAAGCCATAGTATAGTATGTCGAAATTTTTTGATGAAAACGTTAAATTTTTTTGAAATTAAAAAAAAAACATGAAAACGGTCTTATTATGGCATGTAGAATGATTCTATGGTGAGCAAAAGTCATTTCGTGAAATGTTGGAAAATTTTTGCAAAAAAAAAAAACGCCATAGTATAGTATGTCGAAATTTTCTGATGAAAACGTCAAATTTTTTTGAAGTTGAAAAAAAACATGAAACCGGTCGTATTATAGCATGTGGAATGATTCTATGGTGAGCAAAAGTCATTTTGTGAAATGTGGAAAATTTTTGCAAAAAAAACGCCATAGTATAGTATGTCGAAATTTTTCGATGAAAACGTCAAATTTTTTTAATGTTGAAAAAAAAACATGAAAATGGTCGTATTATAGCATGTAGAATGATTCTATGGTGAGCAAAAGTCATTTCGTGAAATGTTGGAAAATTAAAAATTTTACAAAAAAAAAAAACGCCATAGTATAGTATGTCGAAATTTTCCAATGAAAACGTCAAATTTTTTTGAAGTTGAAAAAAAACATGAAACCGGTCGTATTATAGCATGTGGAATGATTCTATGGTGAGCAAAAGTAATTTCGTGAAATGTTGGAAAATTTTACAAAAAAAAAAAAAAAACGCCATAGTATAGTATGTCGAAATTTTTCGATGAAAAAAACAAATTTGTTGATGTTGAAAAAAAAAACATGAAAACGGTCGTATTATGGCATGTAGAATGATTCTATGGTGAGTAAAAGTCATTTTGTGAAATTTTGGAAAAATTTATAAAAAAAAACGCCATAGTATAGTATGTCGAAATTTTTTGATGAAAACGTTAAATTTTTTTGAAATTAAAAAAAAAAAGAAAACGGTCTTATTATGGCATGTAGAATGATTCTATGGTGAGCAAAAGTCATTTCCTGAAATGTTGGAAAATTAAATTTGCAAAAAAAAAAAACGCCATAGTATTGTATGTCGAAATTTTCCGATGAAAACGTCAAATTTTTTTGAAGTTGAAAAAAAACATGAAACCGGTCGTATTATAGCATGTGGAATGATTCTATGTTGAGCAAAAATCATTTCGTGAAATGTTGGAAAATTTTACAAAAAAAAAACGCCATAGTATAGTATGTCGAAATTTTTCGATGAAAACGTCAAATTTTTTTAATGTCGAAAAAAACCATGAAAATTGTCGTATTATAGCATGTAGAATGATTCTATGGTGAGCAAAAGTCATTTCCTGAAATGTTGGAAAATTTTTACAAAAAAAAACGCCATACTATAGTATGTCGAAATTTTCCGATGAAAACGTCAATTTTTTTTTAAATTTAAAAAAAAACATGAAAACGGTCGTATTATAGCATGTGGAATGATTCTATGGTGAGCAAAAATAATTTCGTGAAATGTTGGACAATTTTACGAAAAAAAAAACGCCATAGTATAGTATGTCGAAATTTTTCTTATGAAAACGTTTAATTTTTTTGAAGTTGAAAAAAAAAACATGAAAACGGTCTTATTATAGCATGTAGAATGATTCTATGGTGAGCAAAAGTCATTTCGTGAAATGTTGGAAAATTTTTGAAAAAAAACGCCATAGTATTGTATGTCGAAATTTTTCGATGAAAACGTTTTTTTTGTTGAAAAAAAACATGAAAAGTCGTATTATAGCATGTAGAATGATTCTATGGTCAACAAAAGACATTTCTTAAATGTTTTAAAATTAAAAAATATTACAGAAAAAAAAAAAAACGCCATAGTATAGTATGTCGAAATTTTCCAATGAAAACGTCAAATTTTTTTTGAAGTTGAAAAAAAACATGAAACCGGTCGTATTATAGCATGTGGAATGATTCTATGGTGAGCAAAAGTAATTTCGTGAAATGTTGGAAAATTTTACGAAAAAAAAAACGCCATAGTATAGTATGTCGAAATTTTTCGATGAAAACGTCAAATTTTTTTAATGTTGAAAAAAAACATGAAAATTGTCGTATTATAGCATGTAGAATGATTCTATGGTGAGCAAAAGTCATTTCCTGTGAAATGTTGGAAAATTTTTACCAAAAAAACGCCATAGTATAGTATGTCGAAATTTTTCGATGAAAACGTCAAATTTTTTTAATGTTGAAAAAAAAACATGAAAATTGTCGTATTATAGCATGTAGAATGATTCTATGGTGAGCAAAAGTCATTTTGTGAAATGGAAAATTTTTGCAAAGAAAACGCCATAGTATAGTATGTCGAAATTTTTCGAAGAAAATGTCAAAATTTTTTAATGTTGAAAAAAACCATGAAAATTGTCATATTATAGCATGTAGAATGATTCTATGGTCAGCAAAAGTCATTTCCTGAAATGTTTTGGAAAATTTTTACAAAAAAAAAAAAAAACGCCATAGTATAGTATGTCGAAATTTTTCGATGAAAACGTCAAATTTTTTTAATGTTGAAAAAAAAACATGAAAACTGTCGTATTATAGCATGTGGAATGATTCTATGGTGAGCAAAAGTAATTTCGTGAAATGTTGGACAATTTTACGAAAAAAAAAACGCCATAGTATACTATGTCAAAAGTTTTGATGAAAACGTCAAATTTTTTTGAAGTTGAAAAAACCATGAAACCGGTTGAATTATAGCATGTAGAATGATTCTATGGTGAGCAAAAGTCATTTTGTGAAATGGAAAATTTTTGCAAAGAAAGCCCCATAGTATTGTATGTCGAAATTTTTCGATGAAAACGTCAAAAATTTTTTGGTGTTGAAAAAAACATGAAAATGGTCATATTATAGCATGTAGAATGATTCTATGGTCAACAAAAGACATTTCGTGAAATGTTTTAAAATTAAAAAATTTTACAAAAAAAAAAAAAAAACGCCATAGTATAGTATGTCGAAAATTTCCAATGAAAACGTCAAATTTTTTTGAAGTTGAAAAAAAACATGAAACCGGTCGTATTATAGCATGTGGAATGATTCTATGGTGAGCAAAAGTAATTTCGTGAAATGTTGGAAAATTTTTACAAAAAAAAAAACGCCATACTATAGTATGTCGAAATTTTTCGATGAAAACGTCAATTTTTTTTGAAATTTAAAAAAAACCATGAAAACGGTCGTATTATAGCATGTGGAATGATTCTATGGTGAGCAAAAATAATTTCGTGAAATGTTGGACCATTTTACGAAAAAAAAAAAACGCCATAGTATACTATGTCAAAAGTTTTGATGAAAACGTTAAATTTTTTTGAAGTTGAAAAAAAACATGAAAACGGTCGTATTTTCGCATGTAGAATGATTCTATGGTGAGGAAAAGTCATTTTGTGAAATGTTGGAAAATTTCACACAAAAAAACGCCATAGTATAGTATGTCGAAATTTTCTAATGAAAACGTCAAATTTTTTTGAAGTTGAAAAGAAAACATGAAAATGGTCATATTATAGCATGTAGAATGATTCTATGGTGAGCAAAAGTCATTTTGTGAAATGTTGGAAAATTTTACAAAAAAAAAAAACACCATAGTATAGTATGTCGAAATTTTTCGATGAAAATGAGAAATTTTTTTGATGTTGAAAAAAACATGAAAACGGTCGTATTATAGCATGTAGAATGATTCTATGGTGAGCAAAAGTCATTTTGTGAAATTTTGGAAAAATTTATAAAAAAAAAAAAACGCCATAGTATAGTATGTCGAAATTTTCTGATGAAAACGTTAAATTTTTTTGAAATTTAAAAAGAAACATGAAAACGGTCGTATTATAGCATGTAGAATGATTCTATGGTGAGCAAAAGTCATTTCGTGAAATGTTGGAAAATTTTACAAAAAAAACCGCCATAGTATAGTATGTCGAAATTTTTCGATGAAAACGTCAAATTTTTTTAATGTTGAAAAAAAAACATGAAAATTGTCGTATTATAGCATGTGGAATGATTCTATGGTGAGCAAAAGTAATTTCGTGAAATGTTGGAAAATTTTTGCAAAAAAAACGCCATAGTATTGTATGTCGAAATTTTTCGATGAAAACGTCAAATTTTTTTGAAGTTGAAAAAAAACATGAAAACGGTCATATTATAGCATGTAGAATGATTCTATGGTGAGCAAAAGTCATTTCGTGAAATGTTGGAAAATTTTACGAAAAAAAAAACGCCATAGTATAGTATGTCGAAATTTTCTGATGAAAACGTTTAAATTTTTTTGAAGTTGAAAAAAAAACATGAAAACGGTCTTATTATAGCATGTAGAATGATTCTATGGTGAGCAAAAGTCATTTTGTGAAATGTTGGAAAATTTTTGCAAAAAAAAAACGCCATAGTATTGTATGTCGAAATTTTTCGATGAAAACGTCAAATTTTTTTGACGTTGAAAAAAAACATGAAAAGGGTCGTATTATAGCATGTAGAATGATTCTATGGTGAACAAAAGACATTTCGTGAAATGTTTTAAAATTAAAAAATATTACAAAAAAAAAAAAAAACGCCATAGTATAGTATGTCGAAATTTTCCAATGAAAACGTCAAATTTTTTTGAAGTTGAAAAAAAACATGAAACCGGTCGTATTATAGCATGTGGAATGATTCTATGGTGAGCAAAAGTAATTTCGTGAAATGTTGGAAAATTTTACGAAAAAAAAAACCCGCCATAGTATAGTATGTCGAAATTTTTCGATGAAAACGTCAAATTTTTTTAATGTTGAAAAAAAACATGAAAATTGTCGTATTATAGCATGTAGAATGATTCTATGGTGAGCAAAAGTCATTTCGTGAAATGTTGGAAAATTTTTACCAAAAAAAAGCCATAGTATAGTATGTCGAAATTTTTTGATGAAAACGTCAAATTTTTTTGAATGTTGAAAAAAAAACATGAAAACTGTCGTATTATAGCATGTAGAATGATTCTATGGTGAGCAAAAGTCATTTTGTGAAATGTGAAAATTTTTGCAAAAAAAAAACGCCATAGTATTGTATGTCGAAATTTTTCGATGAAAACGTCAAAATTTTTTGATGTTGAAAAAAACCATGAAAATGGTCATATTATAGCATGTAGAATGATTCTATGGTCAGCAAAAGACATTTCGTTAAATGTTTTAAAATTAAAAAATTTTAAAAAAAAAAAAAAAACGCCATAGTATAGTATGTCGAAATTTTCCAATGAAAACGTCAAATTTTTTTGAAGTTGAAAAGAAACATGAAACCCGTTGTATTATAGCATGTGGAATGATTCTATGGTGAGCAAAAGTAATTTCGTGAAATGTTGGAAAATTTTACGAAAAAAAAAACCGCCATAGTATACTATGTCAAAAGTTTTGATGAAAATGTCAAATTTTTTTGAAGTTGAAAAAACCATGAAACCGGTTGTATTATAGCATGTAGAATGATTCTATGGTGAGCAAAAGTCATTTTGTGAAATGGAAAATTTTTGCAAAGAAAGCCCCATAGTATTGTATGTCGAAATTTTTCGATGAAAACGTCAAAAATTTTTGGTGTTGAAAAAAACCATGAAAATGGTCATATTATAGCATGTAGAATGATTCTATGGTGAACAAAAGACATTTCGTGAAATGTTTTAAAATTAAAAAAATTTTACAAAAAAAAAAAAAAAACGCCATAGTATAGTATGTCGAAAATTTCCAATGAAAACGTCAAATTTTTTTGAAGTTGAAAAAAAACATGAAAACGGTCGTATTATAGCATGTGGAATGATTCTATGGTGAGCAAAAGTAGTTTCGTGAAATGTTGGAAAATTTTACGAAAAAAAAAACGCCATAGTATAGTATGTCGAAATTTTCCAATGAAAACGTCAAATTTTTTTAATGTTGAAAAAAAAACATGAAAAATGTCGTATTATAGCATGTGGAATGATTCTACGGTGAGCAAAAGTAATTTCGTGAAATGTTGGAAAATTTTACGAAAAAAAAAACCGCAATAGTATAGTATGTCGAAATTTTTCGATGAAAAAAACAAATTTGTTGATGTTGAAAAAAACATGAAAACGGTCGTATTATGGCATGTAGAATGATTCTATGGTGAGTAAAAGTCATTTTGTGAAATTTTGGAAAAATTTATAAAAAAAAACGCCATAGTATAGTATGTCGAAATTTTCTGATGAAAACGTTAAATTTTTTTGAAATTAAAAAAAAAACATGAAAACGGTCTTATTATAGCATGTAGAATGATTCTATGGTGAGCAAAAGTCATTTTGTGAAATGTTGGAAAATTTTACGAAAAAAAAAAAAAACTGCCACAGTATAGTATGTCGAAAGTTTTCGATGAAAACGTCAAATTTTTTTAATGTTGAAAAAAAACATGAAAATTGTCGTATTATAGCATGTAGAATGATTCTATGGTGAGCAAAAGTCATTTCGTGAAATGTTGGAAAATTTTACAAAAAAAAACGCCATAGTATAGTATGTCGAAATTTTCCAATGAAAACGTCAAACTTTTTTGAAGTTGAAAACAAACATGAAACCGGTTGTATTATAGCATGTGGAATGATTCTATGGTGAGCAAAATTAATTTCGTGAAATGTTGGAAAATTATACGAAAAAAAAAACGCCATAGTATACTATGTCGAAATTTTTCGATGAAAAAAACAAATTTGTTGATGTTGAAAAAAACATATAAACGGTCTTATTATAGCATGTAGAATGATTCTATGGTGAGCAAAAGTCATTTTGTGAAATGGAAAATTTTTGCAAAGAAAGCCCCATAGTATTGTATGTCGAAATTTTTCGATGAAAACGTCAAAAATTTTTGGTGTTGAAAAAAACCATGAAAATGGTCATATTATAGCATGTAGAATGATTCTATGGTGAACAAAAGACATTTCGTGAAATGTTTTAAAATTAAAAAATTTTACAAAAAAAAAAAAAAACGCCATAGTATACTATGTCGAAAATTTCCAATGAAAACGTCAAATTTTTTTGAAGTTGAAAAAACCATGAAACCGGTCGAATTATAGCATGTAGAATGATTCTATGGTGAGCAAAAGTCATTTTGTGAAATGTGGAAAATTTTTGCAAAGAAAAAAAAGCCCCATAGTATTGTATGTCGAAATTTTTCGATGAAAACGTCAAAAATTTTTGGTGTTGAAAAAAAAAAAACATGAAAATGGTCATATTATAGCATGTAGAATGATTCTATGGTGAACAAAAGACATTTCGTGAAATGTTTTAAAATTAAAAAATTTTACAAAAAAAAAAAAACGCCATAGTATAGTCTGTCGAAAATTTCCAATGAAAACGTCAAATTTTTTGAAGTTGAAAAAAAAACATGAAACCGGTCGTATTATAGCATGTGGAATGATTCTACGGTGAGCAAAAGTAATTTCGTGAAATGTTGGAAAATTTTACGAAAAAAAAAACGCAATAGTATAGTATGTCGAAATTTTTCGATGAAAAAAACAAATTTGTTGATGTTGAAAAGAACATGAAAACGGTCGTATTATAGCATGTAGAATGATTCTATGGTGAGTAAAAGTCATTTTGTGAAATTTTGGAAAAATTTATAAAAAAAAACCCATAGTATAGTATGTCGAAATTTTCTGATGAAAACGTTAAATTTTTTTGAAATTAAAAAAAAAAAACATGAAAACGGTCTTATTATAGCATGTAGAATGATTCTATGGTGAGCAAAAGTCATTTCGTGAAATGTTGGAAAATTTTACAAAAAAAAAAACCGCCATAGTATAGTATGTCGAAATTTTCCAATGAAAACGTCAAATTTTTTTGAAGTTGAAAAAAAACATGAAACCGGTCGTATTATAGCATGTGGAATGATTCTATGGTGAGCAAAAGTAATTTCGTGAAATGTTGGAAAATTTTACGAAAAAAAAAACCACCACAGTATAGTATGTCGAAATTTTCCAATGAAAACGTAAATTTTTTTTGAAGTTGAAAAAAAAAAATGAAACCGGTCGTATTATAGCATGTGGAATGATTCTATGGTGAGCAAAAGTCATTTCGTGAAATGTTGGAAAAATTTACGAAAAAAAAAAAAACGCCATAGTATAGTATGTCGGAATTTTCCAATGAAAACGTCAAATTTTTTTTAATGTTGAAAAAAAAAAAAACATGAAAATTGTCTTATTATAGCATGTGGAATGATTCTATGGTGAGCAAAAGTCATTTTCTGAAATGTTGGAAAATCTTATAAAAAAAAACGCCATAGTATAGTATGTCGAAATTTTTCTGATGAAAACGTCAAATTTTTTTGAAGTTGAAAAAAAAACATGAAAACGGTCGTATTATAGCATGTAGAATGATTCTATGTTGAGCAAAAGTCATTTCGTGAAATGTTGGAAAATTTTACAAAAAAAAACGCCATAGTATAGTATGTCGAAATTTTTCGATGAAAACGTCAAATTTTTTTAATGTCGAAAAAAACCATGAAAATTGTCGTATTATAGCATGTAGAATGATTCTATGGTGAGCAAAAGTCATTTCCTGAAATGTTGGACAATTTTACGAAAAAAAAAAACGCCATAGTATACTATGTCAAAAGTTTTGATGAAAACGTTAAATTTTTTTGAAGTTGAATAAACCATGAAACCGCTTGTATTATAGCATGTAGAATGATTCTATGGTGAGCAAAAGACATTTTGTGAAATGGAAAATTTTTGCAAAGAAAACGCCATAGTATTGTATGTCGAAATTTTTCGATGAAAACGTCAAATTTTTTTGAAGTTGAAAAAACCATGAAAACGGTCGTATTATAGCATGTAGAATGATTCAATGGTGAGGAAGTCATTTTGTGAAATGTTGGAAAATTTTACAAAAAAACGCCATAGTATAGTATGTCGAAATTTTTCGATGAAAACGTCAAAATTTTTTGACGTTGAAAAAAAACATGAAAACGGTCGTATTATAGCATGTAGAATGATTCTATGGTGAGCAAAAGTCATTTCGTAAAATGTTGGAAAATTTTACAAAAAAACCCGCCATAGTATAGTATGTCGAAATTTTTCGATGAAAACGTCAAATTTTTTTAATGTTGAAAAAAACCATGAAAATTGTCGTATTATATCATGTAGAATGATTCTATGGTGAGCAAAAGTAATTTCGTGAAATGTTGGAAAATTTTACGAAAAAAAAAACGCCATAGTATACTATGTTGAAATTTTTCGATGAAAACAACAAATTTTTTTGATGTTGAAAAAAACATGAAAACGGTCGTATTATAGCATGTAGAATGATTCTATGGTGAGCAAAAGTCATTTCGTGAAATGTTGGAAAATTTTACAAAAAAAAACGCCATAGTATAGTATGTCGAAATTTTCCAATGAAAACGTCAAATTTTTTTGAAGTTGGAAAAAAACATGAAAACTGTCATATTATAGCATGTGGAATGATTCTATGGTGAGCAAAAGTAATTTCGTGAAATGTTGGAAAATTTTACGAAAAAAAACCCCACCACAGTATAGTATGTCGAAATTTTCCAATGAAAACGTGAATTTTTTTTTGAAGTTGAAAAAAAAATGAAACCGGTCGTATTATAGCATGTGGAATGATACTATGGTGAGCAAAAGTCATTTCGTGAAATGTTGGAAAATTTTACAAAAAAAAAAAAACGCCATAGTATAGTATGTCGGAATTTTCCAATGAAAACGTCAAATTTTTTTTAATGTTGAAAAAAAAACCATGAAAATTGTCGTATTATAGCATGTGGAATGATTCTATGGTGAGCAAAAGTAATTTCGTGAAATGTTGGAAAATTTTACGAAAAAAAAACTGCCATAGTATACTATGTCGAAAGTTTTCGATGAAAACGTCAAATTCTTTTAATGTTGAAAAAAAACATGAAAATTGTCGTATTATAGCATGTAGAATGATTCTATGGTGAGCAAAAGTCATTTCGTGAAATGTTGGAAAATTTTACAAAAAAAAAAAAAAACGCCATAGTATAGTATGTCGAAATTTTCCAATGAAAACGTCAAACTTTTTTGAAGTTGAAAACAAACATGAAACCGGTTGTATTATAGCATGTGGAATGATTCTATGGTGAGCAAAATTAATTTCGTGAAATGTTGGAAAATTTTACAAAAAAAACTCTATAGTATAGTACACTTGTGTCAAAACTCAAGGCCCGCGGGCCAAATCCGGCCCGCCACCTCAATTTATGTGGCCCGCGAGGGCTCGCAAAGAATATGGAATGCATATCATTCAATTCTATGCCGCTTCACAGAAGTAGTGTCTAAACTGCATGTCCCACAATGCATCTCGATTTTTTGACATGCGCACTGTAGCGTCTCAGTCTCAGCGGTTTCCAGCAGCAGCGCAGTGTTGCCAATTTCGCGACTTAGTCCCTCTTTCAAATAAGAAATTAGCGACAAATCTAACGAGTTTTGCTGGTGTTACTGGAGACTTTTGGAGACTCTCATGAAAGCAGGTATCGTTCTTCCTCTTCTCAACGAGCAGCGGGTGCTGCCGTGGACCCTCCCCAGTCCCAAAGCAGTCACAAGCGGCACAGTCCTCGTCAGCAGTCCCTCCTAGCTCCAGTCTCTGTTCACCCCTCCGCATCCAGACTGAATGAATCACGCATGCACAAAGCCACCGCTGGCTGATGTAAATGTAAAATTTTGGGAATCAAACCCTGAATTTAAAAATATAGGGAAAAAAAAGAAGTTACTCCACCAGAGTGTCCCCTTTGGGTCACTTTTGCTGGTCCCAAGCCTGGATAAAGGAGGAGGGTTGAATTGTGGTATTAAAAAAAAAAAAAAAAACGGAACTGACAGAAGAAAGTTCATTTGTAGTTCTAAACATATTTAGGGAATTGTTTTACTCACTTTTGTCTTCAGAGCTAGTTACTAAATAAATTATTACTAAAACTTATAATCAAATGCAGAGGCAATTTTTTAAAATGATCAAGAGTAGATATATCTATATACCGGTAGTCTTATAATTACAACTGGCCCTTTGAGGGCAGCCATAATTCTGATGTGGCCTGGGATGAAATTGAGTTTGACGCCCCTGTACTATACAATGACTTTTCATGAAATTTTTCATCATACTATAATGACTTTTTTAAATCATAATTTTTTTAACATACTATAATATGACTTTTTTCATGAAATTTTTCAAAATTATATAATTTGACTTTTTTTTATCATAATTTTGTTTAACATACAATAATATGACTGTTAACATGAATTTTTTCAAGATTCCATAAAATGACCTGCTTTTCAAAAAAAATTTGGATATGTTAGACTATGACTTTTTTCATGAAATTTTTCAAAATGATATATGACTTTTTTTAATCATAATTTTGTTTAACATACTATAATATGAGGGGCTGCACGGGGGTGCAGTCGTTAGCGCTGTCGCCTCACAGCAAGAGGGTCGCACGGGTCTCCCCGTGTCAGCGTGGGTTTTCTCCGGGTACTCCGGCTTCCTCCCACCGTCCAAAAACATGCTGTTTAGGTGAATTGATTACTCTAAATTGCCCGTATGTGTGAATGTGAGCGTGAATGGTTGTCTGTCTCTATGTTGTCTGTCTCTATGTGCCCTGCGATGGACTGGCGACCTGTCCAGGGTGAACCCCGCCTTCGCCCAATGCCAGCTGGGATCGGCTCCAGCCCCCCCGCGACCCCTAACGCGATAAGCGGTTGACGATGGATGGATGGATGGACTATAATATGACTGTTAAGTTGAATTTTTCAAGATTCAATAAAATGACCTGCTTTTCAAAAATTTTTCGACATACTATACTATGACTTTTTTCATGAAATTTTTCAAAATAATATAATTTGACTTTTTTTAATCATGATATTGTTTAACATACTATAATATGATTGTTAACATGATTTTTTTCAAGATTCAATAAAATCACCGTACTATAAAGACTTTTTTCATGAAATTTTTCAAAATAATATAATTTGACTTTTTTTAATCATGATATTGTTTAACATGCTATAATATGACTGTTAACATGAAATTTTTCAAGATTCAATAAAATGACCCGTTTTTCAAAAAAGACTTCCACATACTATACTATGACTTTTTTCATGAAATTTATCAAAATATAATTTGACTTTTTTTAGTCATAAAATTGTTTAACATACTATAATATGACTGTTAACATGAAATTTCTCAAGAATCAATAAAATGACCTGTTTTTCAAAAAAATTTCGACGCAATATACTATGACTTTTTTGATGAAATTTTTCAAAATAATGTAATTTGACTTTTTTAAATCCTTATATTGTTTAACATACTATAATCAGACTGTTAACATGAAAATTTTCAAGATTCAATAAAATGCCTTGTTTTGTTGAACATACTTTTATGACTGTTGACATGAATTTTTTCAAGATTCAATAAAATGACCCGTTTTTCAAAAAAATTTCGACATACTATACATTGACTTTTTTCATTAAATTTTTCAACGTACTATAATGACCTTTTTAAATCAATATTATTTGACATGCTATAATATGATTGTTAAAATGAAATTTTTCAAGATTCAATAAAATGACCTGTTTTGCAAAAAAAATTTTCAACATACTATACTATGACTTTTTTCATGAAATTTATCAAAATAATATAATTTCACTTTTTTTAGTCATAATATTGTTTAACATGCTATAACATGACTGTTAAGATTAATTTTTTCAAGATTCGATAAAATGACCTGCTTTTCAAAAAATTTTCGACATACTATACTATGACTTTTTTTCCATGAAATTTTTCAATGTACTATCATGACTTTTTAATCATAATATTGTTTGACATGCTATAATATGATTGTTAACATGAAATTTTTCAAGATTCCATAAAATGACCTGTTTTGCAAAATTTTTTTCGACATACTATACTATGACTTTTTTTATGAAATTTTTCAAAATAATGTAATTTGACTTTTTTAAATCCTTATATTGTTTAACATACTATAATCAGACTGTTAACATGAAAATGTTCAAGATTCAATAAAATGACCCGTTTTTCAAAAAAATTTTGACATACTACACTATGACTTTTTTCATGAAATTTACCAAAATATAATTTGACTTTTCAGTCATAATATTGTTTAACATACTATGATATCACTGTCAACATAAAATTTTTCAAGATTCAATAAAAAGAAATTTTTTTTTCGACATACTATACTATGAGTTTTTTCATGAAATTTTTCATTGTACTATAATATGACTTTTTTTAATCATAATATTGTTTAACAGACTGTAATATGACGGTTAACATGAAATTTTTCAAGATTCAATAAAATTAGCTGTTTTGCAAAAACTTTTTCGACATACTATACTATGACTTTTTCATGAAATTTTTGAAAATAATATAATTTGACTTTTTTAATCATGATATTGTTGAACATACTATAATATGACTATTGACATGAATTTTTTCAAGATTCAATAAAATGACCTGCTTTTCAAAAAATTTTTCGACATACTATAGTGACTTTTCATGAAATTTTTCATCGTACTATAATGACTTTTTTTAATCATAATATATTTTAACATACTATAATATCACTGTCAACATGAAATTTTTCAAGATTCAATAAAGTGACCCGTTTTTCAAAAACCTTTCGACATACTATACTATGACTTTTTTTATGAAATTTTTCAAAATAATATAATTTGACTTTTTTAATCATGATATTGTTTAACATACTATAATATGACTGTTAACATGAAAATTTTCAAGATTCAATAAAATGACCTTTTCAAAAAAAATTTCGACATACTATGACTTTTTTTTCCATGAAAGTTTTCAACGTACTATAATATGACGTTTTTTAATCATAATATTGTTTAACATACTATAATAAGACTGTTAACATGAGACTTTTCAAGATTCTATAAAATGACCTATTATTCAAAAAAATTTTCGACATACTATACTATGACTTTTTTCATGAAATTTATCAAGATATAATTTGACTTTTTTTATTCATAATATTGTTTAACATACTATAATATCACTGTTAACATGAAATTTTTCAAGATTCAATAAAATGACCGGTTTTGCAAAACTTTTTTTCGATATACTATACGAAGACTTTTTTTCCCATGAAATTTTTCAACATGATATAATTTGACTTTTTTTTATCATAATACCATTTCACATTCTATAATATGATGGTTAACATGAAATTTTTCAAGATTTAATACAATGACCTGTCTTTCACGAAATTTTTCGACATACTATACTATGACTTTTTTTCATGAAATTTTTCAAACTACTACAAACAACTTTTTTCAATCATAATACTGTTTAACATACAATAGTATGATTGTTTTCACGAATTTTTTCAACATTCAATAGTTTGACCTGTTAATCATGAAATTTTTCGACATACTATACTATGACTTTTTGATGAAAATTTTCAACATGGTATAATTTGAACTTTTTATCATAATACCATTTAACATACTATAATATGATTGTTAACATAAAATTTTTCAAGAATCGATATGATGACCTGCTTTCATGAATTTTTTTGACATACTATAGTATGAATTTCTTTTCATGAAATTTTTCAAAGTACTATAAAATGACTTTTTTATCATAATACCATTTAACATACTATAATATGATTGTTAACATGGAATTTTTCGACATACTATATACTATGACTTTTTTTCAAGAAATTTTTCAACATGATATAATTTGACAATTTTATCATAATACTGTTTAAGATACTATAGTATGATTGTTAATATGAAATTTTTCAAGCGTCGATACTATGACCTGTTTATCATGAAATTTTTCGACATACTATAGTTGACTTTTTTTCATGAAATTTTTCAAAGTACTACAAAATTACTTTTTTTATCATAATACCGTTTAACATAGTATAATATGATTAACATGAAATTTTTCAAATTTTAATACAATGACCTGTTTATCATGAAATTTTTCGACATACTATACTATGATTTCTTTTCATGAATTTTTTCAACATACTATACTATGACTTTGTAAAATTTGTTGGATATACAGTGAACCCTCGCTATAACGCGGTTCACCTTTCGCAGCTTCGCGGATTTTTTTTACAGTGCATTTATTGTGCTCTGAATCCTGATTGAAAAAGAAAGAGTGCCAACAACTACCCACAACGATGTTGTTCTCTCGGAGAAAGACTCCTGCGCAGCCTGCAGTTGAAACAGACGCTACAGCGCAGCGGAGTGAGGACGGAGAGGCTCAGCTGGAGGGACGGTGAAATACCCGAGTGACAATGTTTCCAACCTTGTATTCATTACTATACTGTCCTGTATTCAAATTATTGTTTTACAATACCGTTCTTTAAACTATCATAGTTATTTGTAAGATAAAATGTAAATATTTTTATTTCTTAAACAAATTTTGGGCCTGAAAACAGGTTTTGATTTTTGGTTTCATTCTATAGTACAGTATTGCATTGTAAAATAATAGTTAAAAATAAAGCTGACTACTTCACGGATTTCACCTATCACGAGTTATTTTTGGAACGCAACTCCCGCGATAAACGAGGGTTCACTGTACTGTATTATGACTTTTTTATTTATATTTTTCGACATACTACAGTATGACTTTTTAAAATTTTTTCGACATATTATACAATGACTTATTTTTTGACATACTACAAAATGACTTATTGTTTTACATACTATGCTATAACTTATTTTTTGACATACTATACTATGTCCTATTTTTTGACATACTATACTATGACTTATTGTTTGACATACTATACGATGACTTACTTTTTGACATACTATACTATATTTTTGACATATATTATATATATGTCATATATTATATATGATATATATTATATATTATATATATATATATATATTTCGACATACTACACTATGACATATTTTTGACAAACTATACTATGACTTTTTTTTTTACATTTTTTCAACATACTATACTATGACTTATTTTTTGACATACTATACTATGACTTTTTTAATTACAATTTTTCGACCTACGATACAATGACTTATTTTTTGCCATACTATACTATAACTTATTTTTTGACATACTATACTATGACTCATTTTTTTGACATACTATACTATGACTTTTTTTTATATTTTTTCGACATACTATACTATGACTTTATAGTTTGACATACTATACTATGACTTATCTTTTGACATACCATACTATGACTTTTTTTTAACATTTTTTTCAACATACAATATTATGACTTTTTTATTTACAATTTTTCGACATACTATATAATGACTTATTTTTTGCCATACTATACTATAACTTATTTTTTGATATACTATACTATAACTTATTTTTTTGACATACTATACTATGACTTATCTTTTGACATACCATACTACTTTTTTTTTTTTTTTTTTTTTTTTTACATTTTTTAACATACTATACTATGACTTTGTAAAATTCTTTGGACATACTGTACTATGACTTTTTTATTTACATTTCTTCAACATACTTTTTTTACTTGTATGACTTTATACATTTATTTCGACATACTATACAATGACTTATTTTTTGCCATACTATACTATAACTTATTTTTTTGACATACTATACTATGACTTTTGAAAATTTTTTGGACATACTGTACTATGACTTTTTTACTTACATTTTTTCGCGATACTACAGTCGAAAATTTTCGACATACTATACAATGACTTATTTATTTTTTGACATACTATATAATGACTTTATCGACATACAATATTATGACTATTATTTTTTGACATACTATACTATGACTTTGTGAAAATGTTTTCGACATATTATACTTAATTTTTTTTTTTTTACTTTTTAATCTAGCGATATACTATACGATTACGTTTTTCAATTTTTTGACATACAATATTATGACATTTTTATTTATTTACATACTAAACTATGACTTTTTTAAAGAGTTTTTTCGACATAATACAATACGACTTTTTTCTGACTTTAATTTTTTTGGCATACTATACTATGACTCTATTTTGTTCATATACTATATATTATTTTTCGACATACTCTGACGATTTTTCGACATAATATAATATGGCTTTTTTATTTTTTTAAACACTATACAATGATTTCTTTTTATTTATCGACATACTAAACTGGCTTTTTTTTCCGACATACTATACTTTGACTTTTTTAATTTTTGGACTTTCGATATTATTACTTTTTTTCACATGCTATGGCTTATTTTTTGACATACTATACTATGACATTTTTATTTATTTACATACTAAACTATGACTTTTTTAAAGAGTTTTTCGACATAATACAATAGGACTTTCTTCGACATACTCTGACTTTAATTTTTTTGACATACTATACTATGACTTTATTTTGTTCATATACTATACCATGACTTTTTTGACATATAATATTATAACCTTTTATTTTTTGATGTACTATAGTTTAACTTTTTTTACTGTTCGACATACTATATGACTTTTTAAATTTTTTGATACACTATCGTTTAACTTTTTTATTTTTCAACATACTATGACTTTGTTCGACATACTATGACTTTTATTTGTTGACATACTATAGTTTGATGTTTTTCAATTTTAGACATACTATAAGATGACTTTTTAAAATGGCCTACTTAATTTATACTTAAATTATACTTATACTTAATTTTTAATAATTAATTAATAATTATATTAATACTACTATTACTACTACTACTAATACTAATAATAATCATACTATACTATGTTCTGTAAATTTTTTCGACATACTATACTATGACTTTGTAAAATTTGTTGGACATACTGTACTATGACTTTTTTATTTATATTTTTTCGACATACTACAGTATGACTTTTTAAAAAATTTTCGACATACTATAAAATTACTTATTTTTTGACATACTATGCTATAACTTATTTTTTGACATACTATACTATGACTTATTTTTTGACATACTATACTATGACTATTTTTTTTTTACATACTATATACCATGACTTATTTTTTGACATACTATACTATGACTTACTTTTTGACATACTATACTATATTTTTTGACATGCTATACTATGATTTATTTTTTCACATACTATACTATGACTTTTTTTTTTTTTTTTACATTTTTTTGACATACTTTACTATGACTATTGTTGACATACTATGACTTTTTTGACACACTATACTAGGACTTTTTTTACTTACAGATATACTATACTTTGACTTTTTTATTTTTTAACATATATTACTATGACTTTCTATTTTTTTCTCAACATATAATACTATGAATTTTTTATTTCATCTACATAATCGACTTTTATCAACATACTATACTACGACGTTTTTATATTTCAACAAACTATACTATTGCTTTTCTAAAAAAATTTTTTTTGACATACTATACTATGACTTTTTTTTTTTTTTTTGACACTACAATATGACCTTTTTTCAACATAGTATGCCATGACTTTTTTATTTTTTCAACATACTATACTATTATTTTTTTAATTTTTGTTTCGACATACCATATTTTAACTTTTATTTTTTTGACTACTATACTATAAGATTATTTTATTTTTTTAAATTGCAACATACAATTCTATGATTTTTTGTTTTATAGACATACTATATTATGACTTTATCGACATACTATACTATGATTTTTTATTTTATCAACATCCTACAATATGACTTTTAGCGACATCCTATATGATGACTTTTTTTTATATTTTTGACATACTATACTATGACTTATTTTTTGTCATACTATGCTATGAATTTTTTATTTTTTGATATACTATACTGTGACTTATTAATTTTTTGACATAGTACATTATGACTTAAGTTTTACAACTTTTTTGACATTTTATACTATAACATTTCAACATATTATACTATGACTTTTTCCGACATACTATACTAGCTTTTATTTTTCAACATACTATAATGTGACTGTTTTTATTTTATTGACATACTACACTATTACGTTTTTTTATTTTTTTGACATACTATACTATGACTTTTAAAAAAAACATTTTCAACACACTATACTATCAATTTTTTATTTTATCGACATACTATATGAATTTTTTTACATACTATACTATGATTTTTTTATTTTATCGACACAAAAGTATAACTTTTTTCGACACAGTATACTATGACTTTTTTAGTTTTTCGACATACTATATTATGACTTCAAAAATTTTTTGAACATACTATACTATAAATTTTTTATTTTATTGACATACTATATTATGACTTTTTCGACATACTATACTATGACTTCTTTATTTTTTCGACATAGTATACTATTACTTTTTTATTTTATTAACATACTACACTGACTTTTCTTGACACACTATACTATGACTTATTTTTCGACATACTATACTATGACTTTTATTTTTTTGACATACTATACTATGACTTTTATTTTTTTAAATACTGTACTATGACGTTTTTTTTATTTTCGATCTACTATACTGTGACTTATTTTTCGACAAACTGTAGTAAGACTCATTTTTTCGACATACTATACTATGAGTTGTTTTTTATTTTTGTGACATATATACTATGACTTATTTTACATTTTATTGACACTACAATATGACTTTTTTACAACGTACGATACTATGACTTCATTTATTTCTTTTACAGTTTTTACGAGGCACTATGCTGTACAATGACTATTTGAAGACATGCATACACTGTCAGCAGTGGTTATACACTAGCTCTGTACTGGCCTCTACTCATTTTCAGTACCCTCACCACCTCACTTATAAATCATGGCTCCACTCACCTCTCCACCGTGTGTCCACCTCGCCGGCAAGACAACAGAGCTTGAGCAGAGGATCTCCACACTATCAGATCCAAGCAACAGAGAATATGGACACTGTCATCGGTTTTGTCCCAGCACAAACTGACCCATGATGTGCCAAAGAGTCTGATGCCACCGCCGCTCCCCATCCTGCTGCCCCTTTATCTCCAGGGTCCAGCTCCAGCTCATCCACTGCATCCTGGTACTCAGTGCCATCAGTGCCCTAGCCGGAGAGGGAGGCACTCCTTTCGTACCACTCCTGACCATGGCATCGAGCTGGAGGTCAGATACGACATCCTCGATCGGCATGGCATCCCCCTTATGGCTGGGGACCACCTGCCTTCTCCATCTCCCTCGCCATCACATGCGTCCTGCAGCCCTGATCTCTCCACCAGGTGCTCCCCTTTCCACAGCGCACTTTACGCCAGTGCCAATAGTTCACAGCAGATTCACAGCTTTCCAGCCAAGCACAACACCACATTCCCAGCCAGAGCAGTGACATACTAAAACAGGACTTTAGCAATCTCCCAGACACCTTCATTTTCTACTAAAAACGTATATTTATATATGTATTTCCGGTATCATACCTCCATTGATCCGCGGCTTGGCTCGTTTTAGCGCAGTGGCTGCAGTCAACATGTGCACTCCGCATCGTAGCTTTATTGATAACTTTAATCACTTTCGCCGGTCGTTCTTGTGGTGGTCTTCACTCAGACGGCCTGAGCGCTCATATTTTGACAGATAACACATTTAACTCCGGTTTTAATTTGACTAAGGAGTGACTGCGCAACAAGGCCACATGTCCGACCGGACGGCAACACCGGACACGGATTACAGCTTCTTTTCTCCGCCACAACCCAGAAACTCATCAGTCTGTTGGGCTCACCGGCTCCCCCGTGTGGACCGGCTGTATCAGACACTCCCCTCCGGAGATCCCCACTGCGACCAGGTCAAGGCCTTTCAGATCAACTGGTTTACACAAGTTCTAAGCTCTTAAAAAGGATCTTTGTGTTTGGTGGATTATTTCTCTATTTTAGCTACTTTCTCCGCCAAAGCTAAACAGTGTATTCTCCTGTTGGTATTGACTCTTGTTTTGAGCTCCAAATCATGTCAGAGAAGAGATGAGGAGTTTTGTTTTGAAACAAAATGTTGAACTGAGCCATGATGGTCAGTACCAACAGATTTCACTCAGGCGCTACCCACATAATCAGCTGTGCTGCTCATCCCACAAATTCATGATTGTTGGAGTTGGACATTATTGTGAAGGTAAATAAACAGGCTTTCCAACGACGTCAAATACAATGCCAATTAGCATTCTGACACCAGAGAAATAATCCATCCATTGTCAACCGCTTATCCTGTTAGGGGTCGCGGGGGGCTGGAGTCGATCCCAGCTGGCATTGGGCGAAGGCGGGGTTCACCCTGGACAGGTCGCCTGTGCATCGCAGGGCACATAGAGACAGACAACCATTCATGCTTACGTTCACACCTACAGGCAAATTAGAGTCATCAATTAGCCCAACCTGTATGTCTTTGGACTGTGGGAGGAAGCCACAAGAGTCTCAGCTTTAGAGTTATACTCAATTTGTGTAATTCCAATACTGGTACCCCAGTATGGGGCTACTATATACTAAGTATAATGTGTCACAAAAAGTCATAAAACTGTCATATGTTAGAAAAAAACAAAACAGGCATTTGACACTGTTGCTCATTCCTTGCTTTTACATTTAAGTAATATTGGTTTTAAGTTCAAATACTGTAAAAATATTCACCCACTTCTTGTCAAAACTTGTAGACAAAGGGCTGCCTTAGTATGTAGTTATGTTTGTCAGTACATCTGGACATCTTGTCCCATTTTTCGTTGCAAAACTGCTCAAGTTTTATCAAGCGACATGGTGACCACAACAAAGTCCTGCCAACGGTTCTCGACTGGCTTGAGGTCTGGATTTGGACTCTAGGACTTAACATTGTTATACTGAAGCCATTTCCATGTGGCTTTGGCTTCACATTGGGGCAGGTGAAATTTATTCCCCAGCCACAGTTCTCTTACAGACTGCAGGCTGGTTTCCTCAATTTCTCCGTCTTTTACTGCATTCACTTTCTCCTCAATCTTCACAAGCCTCCCAGAGACTGCTGCCGAGAAGCTTCCCCAAAGCAGGATGATGCCGCCCCCAGGCTTCACGATGAAGATGATGGGTTTCTGGTGATGTGCTTTCAGCAAACATGTTTGTGCAATGCAAGAATAACTTGATTTAGGTCTGACTGGACCATCAAGTGGCACCGTTATCAAAAAAGGCCTGATTATATCCTCTGTGACTTTGCAATGTAAATCTGAAGTCCAAGAATGGTAAATAATCTGTCTGCTTAGTAACCATATCGTTTTAACCGTGTTTCTCGACCTGTAAACGACTCAAGAAAATGTGGGATTAATTTCACATGTTCCTGTTTGGTTAGCTAACCTGGTAGGCAGCTGCTGTGGAGATGAAAGCGCAGGTCCTTTGGGCTGTTTTGGCCACAGGGAACCATGCAGAGCAGAGCATGATCTGCAGCTGACACCTGCCCTCACCCCGACGCCTGCTGGGGAGAGGAACTCTGCAAAATAAGGGCTGGGCTGAGAGAGAACTGTTGTCTCTCTCAAGTAGTTTGAACATATGAAAAACATGCACATCCTTCTTTTTTTTTTTAACCAAAAGTTTTCAGGCTGTTAAAGCAAACACAACAAACTGAGCTGCACTTTTTTTGCCACATGCAGCAGACATCGTTCTGTTAATTCCAAATGAGCAATCAACAGAGAGGATTAGGGCAATAAATCACATGGCAGAGATCTTTATGAGAATCTCAAACTTGCTTTTTTAATCTCCTCAAATCTCCCATCAGCCCTCCTCGGAGCCATGTGCCCTCCCAATTCTCCACCCAGCCCTTTGACTGTACATACCTCATTGCCAGAGCACATTATGCACATATACTGTAATGCACAGGTTAGGACAGCTGCTGTGTGTCAGCACATTCTGCTACAGCGAGACCACCTTGAGAGCTATTGGTATATGCGAAGTCGGAGGAGGACTGATGGTAGATGGAGCCTTTGAGACTGATAACCAAACCATGCCTTTGACTTTTCCTCACGTATACAAAGAGTTATTTTTTAAGCTGGTGATTTAGACGCAGGAGGAACATGCCAAAGCTTTGAACTCCAATTTTTCCTACATCCGAAAATCTTCATTAAAACACGATTACTTGAGGGCGAAGGGCTAATCCCCCCCCCCCAAATCCACTTGAGTTCACGAGGCAGTAATGAAACAGCAGCAACCTATTTCTTTCTATTTAGATCCTGTTATTTGGGGGGATTTTCAGCAGCCGGAGCCCTTGACAGCGCTGAGAGCCCTGACGTCAATGCAGCTGCCTCCCAGGACTGTGTCATTTATAATGAAAGGAGTCAAGCAAAGCCCCCACACAGCACGGCACGCACACACACACACACACACACACACACACACACACACACACACACACTGAGGTCAGATGCTCTCAGGGTGACAAATGACAAACATCAGTCCAGGAGAGGAGCGTTGGACCAGTCACCTTATCACTTCAGCTACCCCCCCTTATTCTGTCATCTTTTAGCGATGCAACACAGGTTTCTACAAATTTTCTACTCCAGATATCATATAATATCAGAGCAAACATGGCGATCACTCAAGCAGTGTGTGACTCTTGGCTTTGGCCATAACATCCAGCCCAGAGCCTGCAGGAACTGATTTTTCCAGGCACTACTGGGTCATCTGTACTGGGATTTCAGACTCTGTCCATCTGCTGGCCAGCATGTGTTCAGCATGTATTCAGAGACACGGGACAGAGGCTGAATAATGGGGCACACATGCATATAAGTGCAATGTGACCTTCAATGAAGAGCTGGTTTCACATAAGGAAACATACGCCACGCAGAGCTACATTTACGTCAGCCTGTATATTGCAGGATTTGCTGTGTTTAAATGTTGTTGTTTTTTGTGTGTATTGCACGATGAGCATCACAAAAAAGGTGCAGCTTGTTACAAAAGTTCATTTTCCCCTCTGCATTGATAGCTCCAGCAATTGTCTCCAAGTCTTTTTTTCCTTAAATTTATTTATTTATTGTGTGCAGCTCTAATCCTGAGCAACGCTGTGATCTCCTGCTCTAAAAAAGACGCAGTAGGATGTTGTCATCCACCCTCCCCCTGTTGTCATGGCAACCATTGATGTCATTACAGTGTACTTTGGCCTGATGAGTGAATAGGCCTCTGATATTGTGATATTTTATTGAAAAAAGAGAAGATTACCGCTTTCTGTTCTGATATCAGCTTTCTTTTCTCCATGTCTTCCCCCAAGAGTGTCTGTGACAGACAGCCCACCGAAGGTCTCAATGGCAGACAATGGCACTGAATACATACTATAAATAACTATATTTAAATGGTAAATGCTGCAATCTTTCAGAGAAATGTGTTACGGCGCTGCACTTTTCAAACATTGAATGCATGTCGACATATCCCTTTATGTTTGATCAGTTTTTTTCCTGTACCAGAGCAGGAGGTGCCGAGCAGGAAGGAGAGGGAGATTTTTTGTGCAGAGCTCATGGGTGGATCCCATGTAAAGATGCTGTCTTGCAGCTCTTTACACAGACTCAAAGCCACTTTGCATTAAAGGCAACAGATGCAAAATGTGCGGCTACGTCGACTGAAATGCTATCAGTATGAGTGTGCCCCATCCCATGTTTCTGACTTATCAGTTTGGATCAGTAGTGCCAAAGAGTGTGTTGTGCTCATGATCTGATCCCTGGAAAAGAAGTGAGACCCTGGTTTCCATGAACAGACTGACCCCCCCTCCCCTTACCTACTTCTGGTGGTGTATTAGTGGGATTAGCTGTTCTCTGTCTGAGTGGGCTGATTGGATTGACGTGTTTTCTCTACATGATCCTTTCCACACGACAGGGACAAACCTGCGCTCTCAGACAGCTTTCAGAAGTCCAAGTTCAGAGGTATCTTCTACTATTTTGCTCTGAATGTATTTACATTCTGCGGTCTTCTTTACAGAGATGAAGCTGAGGTCAACCAATCAGAGCACGGCTCAGGACACGCCCCCCTTCAGCAACACTTTACTATCAGAAATAGGTGTTTGAGTTTCATATAGTTTTATAAATATTGACCAGCAGTCACCATGGGGATGGACTAAAGGTGATGTCAGATCAGTGATCTCAGCCACCAGTCAGGGCTTCAGTGCTTATCAGTGGTGATGAATTATTCAGTCCCTCCTCCTGCTTGTAAACACTGAGTATAAAGGAGTTCTGCAAAATGCTGCAGAGGCTCACATCTGGTTGTGCAAAATAAAGTGTAATTTTGTGGTCTGGTTGATGGTGAAGCGTGATTCTTTTTATTTTATCACAGAAAGGTGCTTTTCAGTCTACATGCAAAATTTAAAGGGGTCAGTTCACCCAAATTATTAAAAAACAAACAGAAAAACACTTTTTTTATGGCATACTATAGAAATATTTTTGATGAATCTTTTATGACATACTAAAACTATATTTTTATGAAATTTTTTCATGCATACTATATTATGACATTTTTATAGCATATCATACTATGATATTTTTAAAAATAAGATTTTTTTGACATACTATACTATGATATTTTCATGGCAAACTATACTATTATATGTTTTGTCTCACCTGTTGGATAGATTACTGCCTCGGGGTAATTCTGTCCAGGTACAGTCATTAACTGAGGGGTAAACACATTTTAAACACCTCTTGACATCTTATTTTTTGTTGTACATGGAGAAATACACATCTATGGAAGCAAATAAGAGACAAGTATTTGAATTTCAACAGTCACTGAATACTTATGGTTGAAATTTAACCACCAGTGAATTCATAGCATTGAAACATCAAACTGTATCTGAATTAATTGTTCTGAATTCAACTCTGAAATTATAATATGAAATATGTTGATTTGCAATTTTAAAAGCTACCCAACAGCGTCTAACGGTCCCTCCGCCTCACGCCCTGCCGCTGGCAGACTATTCAGCTGGGAAAAAGAGTGTGGGTGAAGCATTAAGCTGTCTTTGCTTCCCAAAACATCTCCTCTATAGTTGTGACTGGTGACCCGTTAGTGACTAGGACTGTGACAGCATTACCCCTGTCAACAAAAGTTTTAGTTGGTAGATAAAGCCTCGCTTTAGAGAATATAAATATTTAAATATTGCAACAGAACCAGTCCTGCAGCTCCTGCTGGATCGACCGCCTGGTTGAAATGACCTCAGGTTCAGCTATGACTCAACAGTTTATACGAAGTACTTGGTGTGATTAATTTTTCCAGATCATTAAACAACGCCTACATAATGCAACCTTTGGGTGCTATCAGATGGCTGCAGTTTGTAGTTGCAGGACAATTGGATTATGTGGAAAAGGTAGCTGAGTGTGTGCGATAGCAAATACTAACGTATCACCTCTGTAACCATGTTTCAATAACCAGGATGAAAACAGCAATGCTAAAATACTGTCAAAACACACTGACAAAAGAAAACGCCCACAATATTTTTATGTTCAATAAACCTTTTTAATCTCAACAGCAAGTTAGCTTATGTGTGGTCAACATCAATGAAGGTAAATATAAAACTGGATTTCTATTGATAGATTGATGTTTTTGTTTTATCAGCAGGAGGTGAAATTATGATACTCGGAAACACGTCCACTAGAATCTTCATGACTTTAGTCTTCAACTAGAGAAATATTGCTATAATACTTTTAAATGGTATACACTGATTGACCAACAAGAAAAAGCACGGTAGAGAAGCTGACCAAGAAGCTCCAAAACTCCACACGGTGGGTCGTACAGGGAAACTTCTGAGGGACTTTGGTTTTGTACCTTTGTAAAACCTGGCTCTACTTATTTAATAAAAAAAAAAAAAAAAAAAGTAATTATAAGAAAGTAAATGATAAAAGGGCCCAACCAGAAATAATGGTGCTATTCAAACTCTTAATTTAGATTGAAAATACGAAAAAGTAAAAGGCACACTGAACACTTTTTCACGTTCAACACACAATTCACCTCGGTGCACCGAAGATTCACTACACCACTAATTTGTACAAACAACACTCGTCGTAAACGGACAAGTGTTTCTCTTTCTTGGATTAAAATCAACAATCAGATAAAGTGTTACTGTGTCTGGTCTTTCTTTGAAAGAAATTGGTTTTATGTCCATTATTGGTGGGGAAGAGGGGAGGAAGGTGTTCCCTAAAGACTGCGGTTCGTCTCATCTGCCAGGAAACAGCAGAGCGACACAAACCTTTCCCCACCTCCTCCTCTCTCGCTACAACTCTTCTTCCCCTCGTTGTCAAAGTGCTCCAGTAATCAACTTCCACAGATCGTCCTGTAGCTCTTCTAGCCTGACCAGTGACAAAATGAAAGCAAACAATCATCAAAATATTCACTTAAAGGTGAAATCCACCCTTTGGCATTGTTAAACTTGCCATGTATCTGCAACTACGTTCCGTAAACTGCAGACTTATTATTTCATGTTGAACCTGCCTCGCAGTCGTACTTGAGTTCCTTCTCTTTTGACATTTTCCACACGACCCACATACTGGGTGTGATCTTATTAGTCAATAACATGTGGGTGTATGATCATGTAAACATATCAAGCATTTGTAAATTTTAGGGTGGAATGCAACCACAGGACCTGTTTTGTGGCTGCAGTGCATTCTGGTCTATCAAGGCCATTGTTGTTGAGTTATTAGTTTCTGCGCCCTTTTGACTGGAGAATGTGAGAGACAGTGACTTACTAAGCATTAACGCTCAGATCAAAACTAGGTGTGTTCTTGATAGATATGTTCATATATGCAAGTAATATCTCAATGTGATGTCATATTGATGAATTACAATCAGGATTAAAAATACACCCCATTGAAGACTGAAAAACCTGTGCATTACCAACAGTGTTAGTCTGTTGTAGACAGGTAGACAAAATTATTCAGCAAACATTTTAATAATCAACATATTGTTTAAAGGTACAGTGTGTAGCATTTAGGGGGCATTTATTGGCAGAAATGTAATATAATATTTAAAAGTATGTATAATAACCTTAGTTGTTAATATCTGCATATGGAGCAGGTCCTCGGTCCTCTTCACCAAACAAACACTGGCTCTAGATGGGGCCATTCACGTTTTTGCGTTGGCCACCCTAGGGAGAAGTTTCAGTTGGTTGCAATCTGCAACCTTACCGCTAAATGTCACCAAATCTTACACACTGCACCCTTAAGTCTTTTTAAAGTTTTCTTAGACTGGACAGAAAACTAAATATGTTAACTAAAAATGATTTTGGACTATCAGGCAGACACTGTGATGGCTGTTTTTCACTATCTCCCAACATTCTACAGACCAGAAACTATCATATATAATCAGCAGATAATTTGATTATTATTATTATTGTTGTGAGACAGTGTTAAAAGCATTTTAGGGTGGATTTTTCCATTAAGTCTTGCACAGGACTGCAACCACAGTTGGTCCACATTTTCTAGCCATCATTTAGACTGTTAACTGCAACTATAAAGACTCCAAGTCGAACCACATCTGTCTAATGGTGAACTCTAAGATATCTGCTCAGTCCAGTCTACAGACTGATAGTGGCTGTCTTGTTTTGAAGGCTGATCTGACAAACAAACACTCAGTTTAACTCACGACCACTGACGTTCACGCAGTCTGGCAGATGGTCACAGTCAAATAATCTCATCTCACCTTTCAGATGTTCACTGTCCTGTTATTCCAATGATTTTTTTTTTTTTTAAATCATCACCTGTCAGAGAGGATACATCTGTGCACTTCAAGTAGATTGAACACAGTCTAAGTGCTGTTAAAAAAAAAAAAAAAAAAAAAAAAAGATCTCTCATCTTGTTCGCTGTCAGTCAAAGAGCGGTGGTGAGCCTGTAGTCAAAATCCAGTGTCAGGTGACTGATGATCTGTTGGTCTTTGTCTCACAGCGGTCAGAGAGGAAAACATTCTTTCATGAAATCTAACGCAGGGAATTTATGAGGACCCATTATCATAAACATGATTCATCATTAAAACAACACAGAGGCATGACTGGAGCATCGAGGATGTAAACCAGAAGTAATCTAAAAGCTACGACTGTGCACTGAGGGGGAAAGCACAGTTTGTGTTATTCTGAATGGAGACGTCAATACAGTGTTTGTCTCTTTCAGACAAAGGATGTAATGGATGCTGAAAATTTTAATTGTGCAAACAAACAATCACAATCACTCTCTCTCTCTCACACACACACATATACATACAACGATGTCCTGGCTTGTCCCTGCACTTCCAGGACAAGCGAGGGGGAGATTATCTCCTGGTTACATCATCAGCTCAAGTGATGTCACTGCTGACGACTCAGAGGTCCCCGGGAACCAATCAGAGTTGCCTGTACAGGTGAGGCTTCCATTCATAATCCCTTAACATTAAGGATTAATATTGCTTCAGTATTGCCACAAAAATAGGATAATATTGTCTAAAACACCACTACTTCTCAACCAAACACATGTTAATTACATCAGCCCTCATTTATCAGGCAAATGCAAGACCCACAATTCAACTGTTAAATAAACGTGTGGTCATTTTGCCTGCAAAAACTGATAATTATCCTCATCTTATTGAGTATAACAAGACCCGGCAAGTGTGTGCAATCAGATGGAAAGGTGGAGAAAAAAAAAGCAGTTCAGTAGTGTAAGAAATAAATCAGGATCAGTAGTTACAATTTATAAAAACACAAAGAAAACACTATTATTTATGTCACATGGCCTAAACAAAAGCCTGCAGCTACAGAATTGTGTTGCATGTATTATTTTCATTCATTAATTAACAAAAAAAAAAAAAAAAATAGCTTGGAGAAAGTTGCACTGTTGAGCACAAGCTCAACAAATGGTGCATAACTCCCCAACTGGTGCTTTTATCTGCATGTTTAGGGTATTTGTTTAAGCAAATGACAACCAAAAGTTACCTGTTGTACTGTATATGTTAGTTTTGAACCCTGTGCACTCGTGAATACGGCCATCATGTCAGCCTTAGCGCACACACTGGTGTGTAAATTTGGTTCTATAAAACACTTAACAATTGAATTTGCGGTGATATCCATGGTACCGTGATAAATGAGGGCAATTTTCTCTTGTTCAGTTGTTTTTTATCTACCGAAAGAAAAAAAAAATCCACAGAAGTGTTTTGAGAGTCTATTGTTGTCAATGGTGTCCTATTTTAAATACAAAAACACTGCCAGCCATTGTCCTTATGGTTGCCTGACAGTCAGTCCTAAATTAGTTCACTTCCAAACCATTTCGAGGTGAAGTGCAGCACGCTGGCAGCTTCCAGGATGTGCAGCACCCCCCTCCTCGGGCTGCACGGTGCAGTCCTCTCAGGTGTCACAATGTCCGTGACAACAGCAGCCTTGCCAAGTCAGTACGGCGAAGCTCACATTGTGCCACATATCGGACCTGTCCCTGCCTCACGGAGCTGATGAGAACGGGAACAGAGGCAGAGAGGGAGAAAGGGAGGTGGGCTAAGGGAGGTTTGTGGTACAGAGGTTGTCTGAGTATCATCATACCTAATAAAATGAAGTTTGTATTAGTCATACAAAAAATAACACTTTTCCTTCCCTGTTGCTACGTATGTGGCCTCCACTTATATCTCCATTCTCTCTGCTCTTAATGCTATGTAGGTTCTCATTGCTTAATACTGCTTTCTATTAACCCCCTCAGCTGGCTTTAGTTGACCAGTACGAAGCCATGCTGGGAGTCCACGGTCTCCATCATCTCGCTGTCCAGGAGGGAGCCCTGCAGCTCAGGTAGACCCAGGCTGTCTGACTGGCCTGGACCAGCCAAAATCCCAGCTCTGGCCTCAGCCTCTCCTGGAGCAGGCGGGGGCAACAAGGCGGGGTCTAGTGGAAACTCATACTGCTCTGGGTGAAGACCCTCAGTGGAAGGCCCAAGGGTCTGCTGCTCACAGCCTGCAGAGTAGCTGAAGCCTATGCTGCTGGCAGAGGCTTCAAGAGGCAGGGGATGGTGGAGCTGGTGGTGGAGGTAAGATCCAGGGGGTAGGTGCTGGGTATAGTGGTGGTGGCTCATGTAGGGATCATAAACCAGGCCCTCGCCTGGTTCCATCAAGGGGCTCAGGCTATGGGGATGGCTGAAGGGAGGCGAGGCCTGAGGATTGCCCTGCTGCTGGGGCTGAGGCTGGTGGGCGGCTGACATGTGGGGGCCCTGAGGGGAACTTTGAGATGCCGCTGGGTCCAGAGCAGGGCCGCCTGTTGGGTAGGATCCTTCAGCTATCTGCATCTGGTTGAAGTAGGCCTGCAGCCCCATGCCCTGTGACTGCTGCAGGTACATCCTCTTCTGGTTCAGTCTGTGGGGAGCGCAGCAGATCTCACTTAGATCAAGACAACACTGTGAATCAACACAAGGACTAATAGCTTGCAACATTCAAAATGGTATTTCCTGCATCCCAGACCAGCGAATCGCTGCCCACATCACCGATTTGTTCAGTGATTCAAATAGACGCTTAGTAGATGAACAATGAAAAGTGGTGAAAAGCAGGGATGAAACTGATGCAGCCATGAAGAAATGACAACTCTTAAATCTACATATTTCTTTGATCATTGTGAAAAATGTTAACTGCAAAACAAAATCAAAATAACTGCATCTCCTAAAAAGAAATCAGCAAACAAATGCAACGTCAGCCTGAATGAGTGAAACAAAATGGCATTTCAGTCTGAGGCTAGGTAATTGTACCTTACGCTACGACACATACAGTAGTTTCAGCTGCGTTCTGTCAGTGGAGTACAATTTCTAAATAACAGCAAATGTTTTTTTTTTTGTTTCTCTAAATACAACCTTTCAGCAGTGAAATGTCACCACAGTTAAATGAACACGAGAAAACACACTGAAATATTATAAACATCAAAAAATTGTGTGGAGTGGACAGTTATAGTGTGATTTACCTGTGTTCCTGCAGCTGTTGCTCTAAACTTCGAGTGTCCTTACAGAAAACTTGGCAGCTAGCAGGACTGTTAGCCAAGACGTTGGCCTTTGGAGCAGAAGAGAGATCGGGACTGATGACTGGGTTCAGGATAATTATCATAAAACAATGGCTACAAACTGTTTCATTAGTGTTGCTTTACGGCAGAGCTGTTAATCCTTAAATTTCCAAATTAAATCACTGAATGTTACGCAAAGCAGTGGTTTGACTTGAGAGAGGAAGACAGGTATAACTTACATATATACAACATATATACATGTGTATGAGTGAATGTAGTTGGTGTTAACACTGTACCTGTAGTCTATGAGTGAGGTATTGTGTCTCTAAACTCTGTCTGCGGGACAGGAGAGGCGGCTGCGGCCCACCTTGGTATAAAGCTAGGCCCTCCTGCTGCTTGGATGCCTCGCCCTTCAATCAAAACATAAAGCATTAGCAGGGATGTTCATGCTCATGTACACACATGCACATGGACGCCTGTATCCCAGATCCCCTCTCCTGTCGGCTAATAAAGCTGTGTCAGGGTCTGGGTGCCTCATCGTGTGGTCTAACTGGATTATCCATGCTGTCTCCTGCCCAAATGCCTGTGTGGTGACTGATCAGCCAGATGCCTTTCTCTAAATGGCATGTACCACAGGGATTACACAGTAGTTAAATGAAATGAGAGCAAATTAAAAGGATGATGGGGCCAGATCATCATAACCAACAAAGAGCTGTGCTATTGCATTATGAGAGATGGACAAAAGGAAAACAACTAGCTCTTGTCTGCTTCTACGATTGATTTTAAGCCTACAGATTTTTCCTCAAATGATTCTTCTTTGCAGTGTGTCAGTGTGTGTCATTTTGTGTATATGTGTGCCCGTCTTTGTGTGTGATTGCAGCTTGGGCCTATTGAGTGCCAGTCACTACTATGGGTAAGTCTGACTGACTTCAACAATGGCTGAATTCACTTTGGCCTAGGCTCCAGGCTCCAGGCCCCAGGGGGACAGGAGACAGTAAACAAGCCACAGTTGGCTGCCTCTCCTGGGGTTACACAACAGCCTGGGTGCCGTTTTTTTTTTTTTTTCTGGGAAACATGGGGTGAGGATAGCAGAGGGACTGTGAACAGGTTTGGGAAGGAAAAGATTTTGAATGGGTTTGAGTGAAGTGTGTGCGATTATGCAGTAGGACTGACCTCCAGGAGGTTGTGCAAGTGGTGCTGTGGTCCCAGGGGGCCCATGGCGGTCCCTTCCCCAGATCCCATCTGCTCCACAAGCATCTGGACTTTGTTCAGCTCCAGGATGCCTTTGGTCCTCGCCAAGTTCTGGAGGTGCTGCCGAAATGCAACCAGACCTACAAGCATAAACAAATCCGCACAACACAAAATCAGTTTGGATTCTTGCAGCTGATCAGTAGAAAGGCTGTGTATTTGCAGGAATCTGGCGATATGATATGTATCACAATACAGGGGTTACAATTCAATATACATTTGCAATATATTGAGATACTGTAAGCAAGGAGATAGATTACAATTTTTAAAAATCTAATTTTAAATCTAACACATCACCATATGTAAAAAAAAGTTGACTTTTTTTATGCAATCAGACCAGCGGGATCTGCATTTGCATTTATCACAGTCCCTGTAACATCCAGCATGATAGGGGACATACACTGAGACGGCACATATATTTGCAAATAAAGTGAAATAAATTATTGACTGAGTTAATATTTGAAAGTAAACTATTAAAAATCAATACTGTTTTTGAGAATCGATACAGTAAAACTTCTCACACCCATAATCAATAGTCTCTCTTCACAGCAGGATGTCAGTGGCTTCATCCTCTCAGAGTCAGGCTTAATCTTCACTGACGTTAGAAAACTGGCTGACTGGTTAGCACTTTTTATCGCCCATACGGACAATGTGGCTGAATGTACGTCATGAGCTGCTGTGGGTGTGTGTGCACATTTGACAGGTCAATGTGTGTGTGTGTGTGTGTGTGTGTGTGTGTGTGTGTGTGTGTGTGTGTGTGTGTGTGTGCTACAGCAAGTAGCTCTGATAAGAACCATCCAGTGGTGACGAGCTGTGGCTGTGAACGATAGGACCTGACTCACCGTGATGGTGGGAGTTATTTAAAACCAGGAGTCAGCAGTCTGACGCAAAAAGAATCCACTGCATCAACACTCACCAAAGAGGATTACGGAAAAAAAAAAAAAATAAATAACCGCAAATACCAACCGGGAGCGCACAGCGCAGCCTGTCAATGTAGTGCTGGGGAAGTAACATTGTTCAGCTATAATTATAGTATCTACTTGGCTAAGGCACAGGTGATTTACAACCAGCAGCAAGCACAGAATAATGTAGCTGTAAAGGACCAAAGAAAAAAAAAAAATGGTAGATCGAGGTTGTTTAACATTCCCTCTTGTATTTTGTCTCCTCTTGCTCTCTGATGTGTCACTGAGACAAATCCTGCCCGCAACAGACTGAAACTTTGAAAAGAAAGACAGAATGAGTTTGTACAGAGGAAGAGTGAGTGAAATAGAGAAGAATACACACAGAGAGAGAGAGAGAGAGAGAGAGAGAGAGAGAGAGAGAGGGGGAAGAGAGTGAGGTATGTGGGCTGAAACCTTCAAAAATATCTGTCTGTGATTCATAACGTGAATCATCACCGTCGTAGTCGTCAGAGAAACTGGAGAGGATGAGAGAAGGGAAGAGAAGAGGAGGACGAGACGGGGAAATGGGAGAGCAAATGAGAGAGAGAGAGAGAGAGAGAGATGAGGCACAGAGGGAATGAGGCAGTTTTATCCGGAAGGCAGTATATATATATATATATATATGTGTGTGTGTGTGTGTGTAGATGGGTGTGAGGAAGCAGCTATAGCAGGGGTGTTGTGTCTGTGTCATAGGAATGAATGCTCTTCCTCTTTACTCTTCTTTCCACTTCATACATACTCGTAGTGGCTGGGCTTTAAGGAGACGTGTCGGATCTGGCGTCTAATTGACACTTACTGTCTATACGACTGATCTGTGATTTTAAAGCCTTTCTTTCAACCTGTGTTGTTCACTTCCACTTCAGTGATTTTCTGTGTCTGAGAATGTCTTTCAGAAATCTCTCAAGAGCATGAGTGAACTTGCGGCATTCAGCCGTGGAGATAGAGCATTAGGGAAGAGAGTAATAATGATAAGAGATGTCAAATGGATGGACTATTGAGCAGTACATTTATTAGTAGTACACTTCTATAAAACTGAAGTCAGTTACAAGTCAGACAGTAATCAAAACCTGCCACTTACATTACCCACAACACTATGACATTTTTAAAAACAATTTTCTCATGGCATACTATGCTATGACATTTCAAATGAATGTTTAATGACATACTATACTATGACACTTGTTTGTGATTTTTTTGACAAATTACACTGACATTTTTAATTCTTTTTTTACAGTGTACTATACTAAAAAAATATGATTTGTTTATGAAATACTACACTGATATTTTTAATGTTTTTTAACGGCATACTATACAAAATTCTTTTATGACATTTTTTATGACTTTTTTATGACATACTATACTATGACATTTTTAATGACTGCTACACTGATAATCTTTTATGTTTTTTTTATGACACACTAAACTACATTTTAACATTTTTATGGCATACTATACCATGACACTTTTTAAATAATTTTTTATTAACATACTATATGATCACATTTTTTATGATTTTTTATGACATACTATATTATGATATTTTTACGGCATACTACACCATTCCATATTTTTAATAAATTTTTATTGACATACAATACTATGACATTTTTTATGATTTTTTGATATTTTGTTTTTTATGATGTACAATATTCCATCCATCCATCTTCAACCGTTTATCCCGTTAGGGGTCGCGGGGGGGGGGGGGCTGGAGCCGAGCCGAGTCGAGCGTGTAATGCTACTGGAGGCTAATGTAACCTTTAGTCACTATCAAGCAAAGATGAGGCTAGGCAGGCTAAAGAAGTCTGATGAGCTCATTTCTTTAATTTTTTCATATTCAAACTTGTAGTCTTCAGACCCAGCTGATGACTCAAGTCACATCACTTGAGGCAATTTTCATAGTTCACACAGGAGTCACAAAAGGCTTTAATACAACTTTTTCACATATACAGTTGTACTTTGCAGCCTCTTGTCATCTAATATATTTAACTGCACTGAAATTATAGTGTCACATAACACAAGTAGTAAAAGCTTCCTATTAAAGTGACAAAATGGCCTTGTGCAGATTGAGATTGACCCTAAAATGGAGTGCCTGGGTTTATCAAGGAAGACACATCACCCATTATGAAGTCAATGTAGTCTGAGTGCATACAGAGAAGTGGGTGATTTGAGAGAGGGTCCAAAGACAAGAATTAATGAATATGGAGGAAAGAAAAGACAAATTAACACTGATGGTTCTGACCTTGAGTGAGGGAGGTGTCGGAGGCACGGCGTCCTTCTCTGAAGCTGATGGGGGAACGGTTGTGCGTCTCCCTGTGCTGGGAAGTCAGGACGGCCATCGCTGGGTTGGCGGGCCGAGCGCTCAAGAATGTTGAAGGTGTGACGCCGGGGGCAGAGGTGTTGGCTGGTAAAACTTCACTGAGAGAGGGGGGATCCTCAAGCAGGCCGAGATCGCTGTGCACTGATCCCATGTCGTAGCCCATGTCCGAGTCCATGCTGCCCATAGAGGGGTTGTGGCCTAGACCGAATAATTTACCTGGGAGACAAAAATCTTTATATTAAAACAGCTTTGTTTACGCATTAGATGCATGCAACAGACTCTAAAGGTGTGTGTTTGACCAGATGACATCATACCTTGGTTCGAAGGACCTGGCTGATTGGTCACCTCAGAGAGGGTGTGTCGCCGCTGGCCGAACCGAGCTGATTGATAGGCCGACAGCAGGTGGGGTGGATCTTCCTCTGTGTCGGGCTCCTCAGTCTCGATGCCCTCATCGATTGACGTCTCCATCATGTTGCTAGGTGACGAGGTGGAGGACTTGCGGAGGACAGTGGTGGGAGGCAGGGGGTCCAGCAGGCAGCCATTTACCTAGAGGAGGGGGGAAGATAAAAAGTGGCAGAAAAAGAGAACAATAACTATACATTCAAAACTGACTGTGCCAAGAAGAAAACAGCATCTTAAACACAAACAGGAGGCATACACACACAAAGGCAACCACCATGCTGAGAATGAGGGCTCCATTAGTTACTCTCCCTCTGTTTTCCCTCCACTCACCACAGTTGGTCTCATACTGGGAGTGTGTGTGTGTGTGTGTGTGTGTGTGTGTGTGTGTGTGTGTGTGTGTGTGTGTGTGTGTGTTTTCGTTACAGCATGCAGGCCTGTGTGTGTTGGCGCAGAGGTGGAGGGAGGGTGGGGATAAAGGAATGCAGGGCCAGGAAGTGAGCTTTGACTGAAAATGCTGTGTGGCTGACACACAAACAAACATAAATTCACACACACACAGACACAGACAAAGATCATCTGCATGAGTGGCCGCTGTAACCGGAAAGCCTGGTGTTGGTCTAGAAAGAGCAACTTTGCCCAGTTCCCCATCTGTTTTCTGTAGTGTGCTGGGATAGGAATGCTGTTACTCAACCGACACACACACACACACATGCACACGCACACGCACGCACGCACACACACACACACACACACAGGACAAGAGGGGAAAACGACATTGAGAAGGGGCGGGGGTCATAAGGGGAGAGGGAAGTTAAAGGTTGAAGAAGAGGAGAGAGAAGAAGCTGAATGCGGAAGAAAAATAATGTGAGGGAAGGAAAAAGAAAGCCGAAACCTAAAAAAGAAAAGAGGAGCTGTTGGCTGATGGGTAGGAGGTCACAGCGGCGTGATCGCTGGAGCAGCTCAGCAGCTTCCTGTCCATGTGTGTTCACTCAGCTTCGCATTAGGTCACATCATCATCACAGGACCGCTTACATAACCAGGCTTCATTCACGCAGATAACGCGCACTCTGTCTCTGTGCTGCTTACCACACACACACACACACACACACACACACACACACACACACACACACACACACACACACACACACACACACACACACACACAGAGCATACACAGAGCATACACACACACTCAAAACAACGTACACATCACTCTTTACAAGAGCCAGGAGAGGGAGTGGGATGGAAAAGAAATCTTGAAGAATAATACTGCATCTATCTATGTATGTATGTGTGTGTGCGTGTGTTTGCATGTGCATGTAGCGCTGCAGGTGTGGGAGGGCCAACTCAGACCACTGGTGTCTGTGTTCTGTAATAGTCGGTTAGCTCAACAACAGGCCTGGAGGAAAAGGTCACTGGTTGGCACAAATAAAAAGAGGAAGAGTGAGAGCAGTGTGTGTGTGTGTGTGTGTGTGTGTGTGTGTGTGTGTGTGTGTGTGTGTGTGTGTGTGTGTGTGTGTGAGAAGCCATGCAGGACAGGCAGCTGTCCTGTCTGATGTTGAGTGCTGGCTGAGTTCTTACATAACAGAACAAGTCAGCTGCACTCTGGCAGGTTGACGGAGCAAGCCAACGCACGAAACCTCAAAGGAGTCTGGAGTACACACCTATACATGTGCGCACACACACACACACACACACTCACACACATACACACATACACATATTTCTGATTCACAGTGAGTGGGTATGCTTAGCAAAGCGTATCACAGGCAAGCTGGACATATTAGCAAGTTGATAATGACTGTTATAACTACCATAACCAAAAAGCTGGATGGGAGCGAGCTGTCTTATGCAGACAGACAGACAGAGCTCAAACACATAAACAAAACAACACCCATTTTATTGGTTCTGAACCTACTTTGGGTGTGTTGACATCCTCCACCATGAAATTCTGCTCCAGGGGACATGCAGTCTGGGGGAAGGTGAAAGCATCGGAGGAGGCTTGGGGCACAGCAGGGGAGCGCAACAGACGAACGCCCTGCGGGAGCAAACCCACCTGGGCTGAACCACTGGTCGACTGCAGAGAGGGAGAAAACAGAGGTTTTGACATTACATGAAAAAAAAAAAAAAACTTCTCCAATTCATAGCCAACACCCAACAATATCCTTGATAATAACACTATTACGACTAAATCTAGCTGCTGTGAATTTGACTAATCCAAATGAGACAAAAAGGCCAGATCTTAGATGGTGCGGGAAATAAAAGAGAAACTGCAAAGTGTTGCTGAGAAAAGACGGTGGGTAAAGAAAAGAAAATAATGAATAATATAACTGAGGCATTAAGATCAAGGGTGGACAGAAAAGACTGGGAGAAAGCCAGAAGACAGAACCATGCCGGTCGCGTCTGTGTGTTTGTTTGTTCATGGGCGCTGGTGTGAATAGCGGAGCTTTGATCAGAAAGGCATTGATGGTAATCTCTGTACACAATATTCAAAACCCCCTCGTCGCTGTGACTACCTTGACGACGGTCTGTTCGGCGATGGTGCTAGGCCGCCGCTGGCGGGCGTCAAGCCGCTGTTCGACGGGGAAGCTGCAGCGATGGGCCTTGAGCCGCTCCACCAGCAGGTAGTAGATAGCAGCAAAGTGGTTGTAGCTTTTGTTCTGCAGAGACTGGAGGAAGACAGACAACTTAAACGGCGGTGACTGTAATTGAAGTAATTACTGAGGCATACTTTCCATTTTGGATGACTTCACTGTGACAGCTCTTAAGATACATTGAGATAATAATTTCTTTTCCCTGTATGAAATTGCAACAGCTAAAAAGCCGACTATAGATATGATAAGACAGCTAAGAAATACAATAGACAGCACATAGAATATACTGCATCTGAATGACAGCCTCTTCATTACACTAATACAGAAATACTGTTTAAAGAAGGAGTGGATGTATTTTCCTTTTATTTTACAATCAGGGCTAACAAACATTCACATATTGATCACTGTGATATTTTTGCAAAATATTGCAAAAAATTATTTTAGCAATAAATTAACCATTATGCTACCAGCAAGCCCCATTTACAGAGTTTTTTTTACATTGGAATCCATTATTACCAGTTAGCATAGTTCAATATTCCCGTTGTTTGTAACATTCATGGCATTTAACTGTTGTAATGCTGAAAGTTCCTATTGGGACTAAGGAAATACATATCCATTATCAGAAAACAAGAAAAAACAAATAAATAAATAAAATAAATAAATAGATTGAAAATCACTGAACATAATGATCAAATCATGTAGAAATATTATTGACAAAATAAAAACAACACTGCACATACAGCACTAACACGGACACTAAGGTGAAAGATGCCCCAAAAAAATCTAATATGGAGAACTTCACTTGTGAACTGCATTTCCCATGTGTACTTGCATGACAATGCACAAGTACACTATTTGATGTCTATTTGAGTTCCGCTGAGTGCAGGGCCTCTTTTCTTCAGTGTAGAAATGTATATGTTTTATTTTAGTATCTGTGCAGCCCCATGTCTTACTGAGCAATAGATAGACATGAAGTCAGGTCTGCAATATAGTCCCATTCTTGCTAGCGCACAGTAAAACCGTTACCTCTGTCACAGCCAGAGGCTCAGACCTTTAATCCTCACCTACTCTTGTTGAATAAATAAAGCCAGCTAAGTCCTCACCTCTATAGTCTTGTGCTGGTCGATGCCGAGGCTGTGCATCAGGCGCAGGACCTGTTCGCTGTACTCTCCCACACCCGCCTCGCCCTCAGCAGACAGAGGCTGTTGGTAGAGAACAGGCCTCTGTACAGGAGCGTACAGAGCCATCCACTTGTGCTCCTTGATCTGGGCCACCGACAGACGTTTCGATGGGTCAAGGACCAGCATCCTGCGGATCAGGTGCTCACAGTCTGCGAGGGGGAGAGGAGAACAAATCATAGAAGCTGTGACAAGGTTTTTATAGCAGTTCATGTTTTAGGATGACCGCTTTTGAAAGAGGAAGAGGTTGTTTATGTTTGATAATGGTGAGCCCTACTTGTATAAGCTATGATGAAGCCACAAAGTATCATGTCCTTGTCAAAGTAGCCCACATGAAGTGAGGCAGAAATAACACTTAGGAGGTTAAAATCTGCTGGATTCCTTTCCTGATTTCCTCTACCATCACTTCGGAGTCTGCGCTCTTCTCTGCTTTCCTTCCCTCCTAATGAGAGCTCCTCACCTCTAGTTAGTGGCTAGATGAGATTGACGTCAGACACAGCTGGGTTCTTAACAGGATTACAGTTCCCCTGGCTGTGCCGCTTTGGCCTGCCTGCACCCCTACCACCTGCACTGCATTCCTGCCCGTCACGCAGCATCTTTACCCATATACCCTGCTGCAGTCTTCAGCAACAACACTTGTGTTCTTAACAAACAGGCCCTGCAGTCAGTGATTATTTTCTTCATCTTTAATACTTTATTTATTTATGTGTTTTTGAAATCAATGATCTCTGCCTTGAGTTTTCATTCTGATGAAAAATGAAACACAGGCGGGTCAGTCATTTATGGTAAATGTTTTTAAACTTTTAGCAATTTTTGAGTTCACAAAGAAATTAATTTAATGTCTACACACATCAGCAACCTTCTGCAGGTCATAAGCCCATGAACATGGCTGCCAACAGCAACTCCCTGCTTCACATTCTTCCCAGTTGCCCTGCTGATCTACATCACATTTTCTCTACCTCGTGCTGGTTCAGCCAACTCAATTTTTCCCCCATTATGTACAAAACCAAATGTGCCCTTCACTGCACTTTTGCCCCATGCTGTGACATCTTAGCAGCAGCTAAGTTACAGCATACTTCAAATACAATACTGTACAATTTGTTTGACCCAGTTGTGGACCCAGAAGTTACTCAGGCTCTGCTCGTTGCTACGGCCGTGTTTATAGCAACGGCTAAAGCTGAGCACATTTTTCAAAGCTACTAACCACCGGGGAAGGTCGTACTATGTAAAAGGGCCGGCACTGACTGCATAAATGCCTAGCCAGCTGATTGACTGACACATTGACTGTCCTTAGCCAGTACATTACACCACCATGACATAACCACAAAACCATCCCAGTTAACACTTGCAATGTCCCAGTGGTGTACAGTTGCACCAAGTCCCCCAATGAAGAAGAACTGCACTCTGTTGCAAGAAGTCGGAGGGCAGAGAGTAGATGATGTGGCCGACTATCTATTTCACTGACTTTATCAGACACATGAGCTTAAAAATAACAGACTATGACATATACATATGTAGTGTAACCATAATGCATGACTGTGAACATGAGCATCTCCCTACATCAAGGTTATTATAGTAAATTAAAACAAAAATAAGCAGCGAAAAATATTTTTAGTAAACTGAAACTAAATAAAACTATATCATTTAACAAAAACTAAAAGTAAACTGAAACTACATTGCCTGGGTAAAAAACAAATAAACATAAAAAAATAACGTAAACGTAGTTGTTTTAGCTATAATATATCACAACCGAAAAAAGGAAACGAAACTCTTGTGACACTGAACGATAGAAATTGAACAGAATTGACATTCCAGGAGATGGCGCTATCTATGCCGCAATCGTTTCACTAAAGCAGTAAGGATAATACATGTACATTAAACATTGCGGCCATTCCTCTACACTATTCAACCATGTATTTGTATGTAGTTACACATTTCTGAGACATTATACCTGGCTCTAACAAAAGCAAACTAAAACTAAATATATAAACACTAAAATCAAACCTTTCTGGAAAAATTGACCTTAACTAAAAAAATAGCAAATGCCCTCTGAAAACTAAAAATTCAAAACTATTATAACCTTGCTCTACATACAGACATTTATGAATGAAATACAACAAAAAACGCAATTCAAAGCTTTCAAATCAGACCAAGTCACCAGACTTAAATTTCAAAAACACACACTGTGCTTCTGCAATGCAGGAGAAAAGAAACTAAATGTGCAGCTGGGCTTCACAGGGCAAAGTAGGCATTTTTATTTTCAAGTGAGAGTCAATTACATTAATTGAATGAGTGAATTTTTTTGATTAATTAATTAGCAGATAAATCCAGTTGCTAATAACAGATAGCTATTTTGCAAATCAATGAACAATTTAGTCCTTTTTTAAAGACACCATCCCAATCATGTACCGCTTCTCTCATTTTATATAATGTTTAATTGAATATTTTGGGATGGTCGGACAAAAGCATTTGAGGTAATCACCTTGGACTTTGGGAACTTGTGATGGATGTTTTTTACTTTTGTATTCTGACATTTTGTAGACCAAATGATTCTGGATGACATGACTCATGGCTATTCTGTAGGACTATCTACAAGGTCTATGCAATATGCAACAGCAGGGGGGATACAAGACAGTATCTAAGTAGTAAGTTGGGAGTAGACAACAAGTTCACAGATGTGGTGCTAGGCAGTGCTGTGTACCACAGCGCTGGCCGGTGAGAGGAACAAGAGGAGATGAGATGGACTGTTTCTGGATGAAGAAATCAGCACACTCTGTTCTTCTTGTTCAGGGAACAGGGGCCAGACTGGGGGTGGGGAGGCGGGTTTTGAGTGTCAGTCTGGCCACGGAGCTGACATTACACTCCTACATTCCCCTTACGTCTTAATTGTTTCAAGGTCCCGAACAAATCTGGTGGACTCTCTCACCACACCCCCTGTGGTGAAAGTGCTGCAGACATGCAGATGGGATGCAGAGAAACAAGACAAGAGAAACAGACAGGGCCACAGACGGACAGGAAGATGTCTCACAGATCGCGAGCGTGAGTCAGACAGACGTACAAACAGACAGACTCCTCAGAGACAGACAGGCGAGCTGCTGGAAGGCTTCACTGGCTCTTCCCCAGGTTACATAAACAGCTCCAGCTCTGGAATTAATCTGCCCCAGCTAGCTAGCATAGTCGCTAACAGCAGGGCTGCTCTGAGACAAACCTGACTCACTCTCACTCATGAACGCACATATACACTGACTCACGTATGCATATTACAGAGGACACTGACAGAGTATCTTCTGCTGTATCCCCTTAAAACGATCCTGATGCTCTCTCGCTAATGAAATGACCCCCTAACCGATTGTAGCGAACATGCAACAGTATGGCGACTCAAATATGAAAGCGTGATCCATTCATCTGAGCAGCAGTGTCTTTCACCGGCAATTTTCATGCCACTTTAACCTCCGTTAGACTATATGCAGTGCTGTGAAAAAGTATTTGCCCCCTTCCTGATTTCTTATATTTTGCATATTTGTCACACAAATGTTTCAGATCATCAAACAAATTTTAACATTAGATGAAGATAACCCTAGTAAATAGAAAATACAGTTTTTAAATGATGATTTCATTTATGAAGGGAAAAAAAAAACCTATCCAAACCTACCTGGTCCTATGTGAAAAAGTAACTGCCCCCTAAACCAAATAACCACCCTTGGTAGCAACAACTGAAATCAAGCGTTTGCGATAACTGGTAATGAGCCTTTTACATCACTGTGGAGGAATTTTGGCCCACTCTTCTTTGCACAATTGTTTTAATTCAGCCACTCTGGAGGGTTTTCAAGCATGAACGGCCTGTTTAAGGTTATGCCACAGCATCTCAATCGGATTGAAGTCTGGACTTTGACTAGGCCACTCCAAAAACTTCACATTGTTTCTTTTAAGCCATTCAGAGGTGGACTTGCTGGTGTATTTAAAAACATTGTCCTGCTGCAGAACCCAAGTGTGTTTGCGCTTGAGGTCACAAACTGATGGCTGGATGTTCTCCTTCAGGATTTTCTGGTAGAAAGCAGAATTCATGGTTCTATCATTTACAGCAAGTCGTCCAAGTCCTCGGGCAGCAAAGCAGACCCAGACCATCACACTACCACCACCATGTTTGCTGTTGCTATGATATTGTTTTTATGAAATGCTGTGTTGATTTTAAGCCAGATGTAACGGGACGCAGACCTTCCATAAAGTTCAACCTTTGTCTCGTCAGTCCACAGAATATTTTCCCAAAAGTCTTCAGATCATCAAGATGTTTTTTGACAAATATGAGTTGAGACTTTGTGTTGCTTTTGGTCAGCAGCGGTTTCCTCCTTGGATCTCTCCCATGGATGCCATTTTTGCCCGGACTCTGTCTTATTGATGAATCATGGACACTGACCTTAACTGAGTTGTTCTTGAATTTCTTTAGATTGCGGCATGATGTGTGTGTGTGTGTGTGTTTTTTTTTTAATATCTTTTAGCCTCCTTCACTTTGTCAGACAAGTTCTATTCAAGTGATTTGTTGATTCAACAGGTCTGGCAGTAATCAGGCCTGGGTGTGACTAGTGAAATTGAACTCAGCTTTCCAAAAAAAAAAAAAAAAAGTGGTTAATTACAGTTAATTCATGATTTAACAAGGGGGACAATTACTTTTTCACATAGCTTTTTTCCTGTTAATAAATAAAATCATCATTTAAAAACTGTAATTTCTATTTACTAGGGTTATCTTTGTCTAACATTAAAAATTGTTTGATGATCTGAAACATTTAAGTATGACAAATATGCAAAAATATAAGAAATCAGGAAGGGGGCAAACACTTTTTCACAGCACTATATGTGATAAGAAAAACTATGTGTCTCAACAACACAATGCAAGCATGTAAACTTAGAGGAATGTGACGTACTGATGAGTGGGAGTTGGTAGGATTAGTCTCCCATCTTATTTTGTGTTCAATATTGTGTCTATTCTTACCTTCAGTCATGAAGTAAGGGATGCGAAACCTTCCTTCTAAGACTCTCTGTCGAAGTACAGGCAGAGTGGGCCCATCGAAGGGCAACGCACCACACACCAGCACATACAGCACCACCCCCATACTCTGTGAACATAAAGAGATGCACACACAGAGAGCAAGGTCAGGGCAGTAGATAAATCAATCAGAGGTGGCTGGATGTAAATAAGGTTAGAAGATTATTATTGTACACACAGAAATGAATAGTCTTTCAAACACACACACACACACACACACACACACACACACACACACACACACACACACACACCACCCCCACACACACACACACACACACACACACACACACACACACACACACAAAAATATGGTAAATGATTGCGATATACGGCAGGCTACAAACTGTGGTTGGGCAGCATCATATGACTAAAACAAAAGCTACTGACTTAATCATCAAGACTTTGTTTCCATTGTTACAGTACAGAAAATACACTGTATATTAAATACTATATAATAAATTGATTGCATCATCTGATTTCATGCAGCTTAGTAAAGTAAATGTGCACTCAAGGAAAGAGATCAACAGAAAAAGAAATAAAGGAGGATCTACTGTCTACTTCATGCAATCACTCATCTTACCCAGATGTCTAGCTGTGGACCCTCATACTGTTGGCCCTCAAACACCTCTGGAGCAGCATAAGGTGGGCTGCCGCACCACGTGGCCAGAGGCTCCCCGGGCTGGAAGAAGTTCCCGAATCCGAAATCTATAAAATGGGAAGGGCGTAACAAAAAGTAAAGTTTGTTAAAAGTGGGAAGTCCTTACACAGGCCCTGTGCAGTACACAAAGTCAACCTGTAACTGTACATATTACTTGTGACTGTAAAAAGGGAAGAGATTAGGCACATGGTGAACATGTTATAGCTGTTCAGAAATATCCACAACAAAAGTGGGTCATGCCTTGTGACTGAGAGTTTACAAGTGTCTCCGTGGGGTCTGCAGGTTTAGCATAACGCAATATGTGATCCACATATTTGTACCTTGAGTAAACTGGTCTTTGTATGAGGTAACCTCCCCAGGAGACTGACATGAGGTCATCGTTGCTACTCTCTGATTGGTTGTCTGTAGAGTGACTAAAACTCAAAGATTTGATTTCTTCAGAAGAACACGACTTGGACAAATACACACAAAATTCAGAGAAGTACCTTTCATTAAAATCCTACGAAGAGCTGCAGTGATATCTCCAAAATCACACCGAGCCAACTTGCGTGCCTGCAATTACTCAGCCAACCCCCTTTTTTGTATTAGTTCCTATCATTCCCCCTCCCTCTCATCCCACCTTCCGCTTTCTCAAAACCTCTCCAGTAAATTATCATTCGTCTCTGCTCCTAATTTACAAGACTTGCTACTGGTGCTTACTTCTGGTGCTGAGATGATTAATCCATTAGTGCATCGACAGAAAATGAATAACTATTTTGATAATTGATGCATGATTCTTAGTAATTTATCATGAAGAAAATCCTTAACATTTGCTGGTTGTAACTTCTCGGATATGAGGATTTCTCCACTGACTGAAGTGGACTGTACTCACTGCTAAGCAGTACTGGCCCTTCCGTACTTTACCCTTGGGCATACCGTGACTTTGTCTTGCACACCAGCACTTCTCACAAACTACTGGTACTCGTTTCTGCCCTCTGCATATCAGGTTCTCTGGGCAATTCATAATGAATTTACAAGATTTAATAATGCGGTGCAGCACCAGCACTTTTGAACCTCGTCTCATAAACTGTATAAACATAAAAGCAATCTGAGAGCACCTGGACAAGTGAGGGAGTGAGAACGAGGGCACTGTAATTTATCGATACAATATTCACATTTTTTTTTTGTAAAAAATTACTGTCATAATTTCTTTTTATTTGTGAACATATACAATTAATGAAACATTATTTAAAAGTTTTCTGAATCTGCTCTTGTGATTTACAGAATATGATTTTAGGGAGCAAACATTTCCTGTAAATTAAATAATAATAATAATAATAATAAAATAATTATTTAACAATGGAAATTTTTCACTTTAAACTTTTTGGGCTTTATCTATAGTAATAATAATGCTGTAAAACGATGTGAAGTTACATAGTTTCACGTCAAAAACCTTCAAATTTTCTTGGTGGAGAACCCAATATCTCATAGTTTCTTTTATTAATTGTAGAAATTCAGAATATAATAATGATTGCTGACACCGGCTGACACACAAGCCAACATGTGAAGAAGGGAAGTACTGGCACTTTTTTTTTTTCCACTTCAGTCACTGGTTTTCTCTCCCTTCCGATTATGAATGAAACTTTTCAACTTGAGGCATTTTATTTCCTAAACGATTAACCAACGAATCAAATGAAGTGAACTGATAGATAACAGATTCAGAAAAATACTTCCACGCTTGGTTTGTTCCTTATCACTGGGACACTGTCATGCTGTCATGGGACCTGACAGCTACAGGAACAGACAATCAGCCTCACTTAACCCTCCGCCTCATCCTTTTTCCATGATTGGAAACAGTTACATAAACAGAAAAAAATTTATTGCAAAACAAATAAATAACGCTGATATAAAAAAGGGCTCTTACATGTTGAAATCTTACATAATGGGGCTGGAGGGGATGTGGGCTTCACACACACACACACACACACACACACACACACACACACACACACACACACACACACACACACACACACACACACACACACACACACTAGGCAGTGTGTGAGAGTAAGCGGATGAATGTGTGACCAATTCCTTTTCCTTTGCTCTGTTCTGCATCAAGATGCAACAATCAACGACCTCGTCACACAGCTCACATTGCTGCATTTATCAGCTCTCAAACACCAATTAATCTGTAGATAATTTTATAATCAGCCGTAAGAAACTAACAAAGACACATTGTGTCTTTTTTTAAGCAGAAACAGGAAATACATCCTCTGAGTGCGTTTGGTTGGAAGGTTTCATGAGGCTGTGATTACTGATTACACCATTCTTGAAGAAGAACCCATTTTCATCCACGTCTTGAGGACAGAGGTCAAGGGATCCCTTTGAAAACCACAATGCCCTCACTAAAATTTAGCCTAACTTTTTAGCCTCCTTCCAGACAAGCTACCATGACATACTGTAGTTGATTCCTTAGATTTTCTAGTTTCAACGGCTTAGGGTGCTTTCACAGGCCAACATTTAGTCTGCTTTAATCAAACTCTGTATTGATTAATTGTACTCTACTGCAGACCAAAACAACCAGAGCAACAACACTTGCGAGAGACCATTTCCAGGCAAACCAAAATACAAGCTGCCTGTGTGGGCATTTGTTGAAACTGACACAGGTAAATGACAGGTTAACCTGAGCAGAAGAACATGGACCTTGCTTGACATCTGGGCTGAAGAGAACATACAGAATATGCTAAATAAAGTCCACAAAAACAGTGACGTTTATAAAGTAATATGTGATTAACTGGAGGAGGAGGGATTTGAGTGCTTTGTGTGCATGAATCTCTCTTTTGGACTAGCCAAATGGACTGACTTGTGAAAGCACCCTTAGAGAGTTGGTCAAGATTACTGGATATCTTGCAGGTCTCAGAGGGTTAATTGTGTTAAAATTAAGAAGAGTCAGTTTCTTAGAGCACACTTCAAATGTCTTGTTTTCTCTGACGACTATAGCTAATCCATATCAAAACCCAAAGATATTCATCTCACAAATATACACTCAGTGGCCACTTTATGGGGACACCTCACTAATGCTAAATGATAATGCAGTCTAATGCAACGGCCATACAATAAATCCGCCCTTTGTGAAGGTCATAAGGTTATGATTTTGTTGAAACTCTTTTAGAGAGCTGCTGAATCAACTTTAAGGTCATTTAAAGGTAATTTGGAGTCTGCCGTGTAATTGCACTGTGCCATACAGAGACATGTTATTTAGTCTACCCTCACTGACATAAATGGGATGGACAAAACAATGGAAACAACTGTCAGTTAATGCAATACAGAAAAAGGAGCTAATTCTAGTTCACTGGAAAATCATGTAGGAGTGACGTTTGAGAGATTGGTGCAAACTCCAGCTGAAAAAGAAATGTGTATACTGTGTATGCAAGTGCATGTATTCAATCCATTTAATTACTGCAGTGCAGTTGGCAGCAGGTGTGGCTGACATAAAGTGGAGGGTAAAGCGAAGCGCCACAGTGGGGTTTATTACAAGTATGTTTACTGTCTGATGCTGCTGTGAAGGTGAGATGTGAGATGCAGGCAGAGCAGAGCGGAGCAGTGCAGTTGGTTTATCGTCAGAAGCTGTGACCCATTTCATGGAGCTGAATACTGAGCAGACCGGTTGACGTCAAACGCTCCGGCACACTGCAGGCGACTAACAGCACTCCTAGCTCAACAGGAAGGGTGGGGGAGAGTGTGTGTATGTCGCACACAAATGTATTAGCATAATATTAGCCTAAACATGTCACACTGCAGCTAACGGCTTATTGAGCTGTGTGTGGCTATGATGAGTGTATGAGTGATATTATCACACCGCAGTAAGTAAGGACAGTATCCAGCAGTCACAAAAATGTTACCGTGTCATTTCTAATAAGGTATCAGCACTGACGTAGTTACGGCTACGACTCAGGAAGCTCTGCCCTCGATTCAGTCTTGTCGCTTCTCTCACACTTGTTATCATCTAAAAACTTTTTCTCTCTCCTTGTATGCTTCAGGTTCCTAAAACCTCTTTCGCTCTTATGATAAAGATTAATTGATTGAGATTTTCACTGAAAGGAGAATTAGCAATTCATAAGAACTAGAAATACCACCTTGTGGTTGTATGCTTCTGTCAATCAGTGAAGTTGCAGTTTACATCCATGTCTTTTCCAAAATATCACCACTCCATCATTCTGTCCTATCAGACATTTATGTGAAATTGTCATAATTAGCAAATTAATTATTGAGTTATGGTCAAAAATGTGTTTCGTGAGGTCACAGTGGCCTTTGACCATCAAAGTGTAATCAGTTCATCTTTGGGTCCAAATTTGAAGATATTCGCTCAAGGCTTTCCTGAGGAAATGGATCGGTCTGACGTACGGCCCTATGGATGTACAAATGTACTTACAGACATACGGACCGACAACCCGAAAACCTACTGTGTCTGGCCACTGCTGACGCCGGCGCTGAGGTGTAATAAAACACAAACTTTCTCAGTCAAATAACACAGAGGTTTTGCCGATACAACCTTACCTGAAGTCTGGTATGACCAGTAAATAATGGTGGCTGATGTCAGCAAACTTTAGATCTATATTCCCATACAGACGTTATGTTATTTTAATGACTTGAGGACTCCTCTGTTTTTGCTTCTCTTGCGTGCTCACTACCGTGACCTGTTTTTTTCTTCTTCTTCTCTGCAGTCTTAAAATTTGTAGATTTTTGTTTAAAATGTTTGCTAGGAGAGGGCAACATCCAATATGTTATCTATGATTGTACATTACCACCTTGTGATACATTTATTAGACAACCCGTTTCAAGACAGGCATGGATAATTGTTTAGAGATTTAAAGGAAAGCCTATTTTCTCAATCCGCTTTTTGCCACAAGCAAAGGAGTCCAGGTTGTGCTAACACTTTTCAGCAAAAGTGCGGTTTTTGTAGTTTCACAGTTGGTGGACTATTTTGTCAGTAAAAAGAGATAGCTGAGTTTTTCAGTGTTAAAATCAAATATCTAAGCATTTTTTTTAAATTACTCAAATATTTAACGCTACAAAGATATATTTAAGATTTGAAACCAAGTTTGAGGAGCCTTTAAAGATCATGTAATATGATCAAAAGCTCCAGAAGAGCAACTAAATGGACCTGGAGGTGAGACCGTTCTATCAACTGCTGTTTCCAATGAATAGACTTTGAAGCTCAATGGGGATGTTTATTAAAAAACTAACTCAATAAACTGAATACCTGATAAATCCAATGTATACACAAAAACTAATCAGAAACAGTTTTACCAAAAGGTGTTCTTCATCTGGAGATTGTTTGTACTTTTTACATCATTTAACTGAGCATGGTGCACATTTGTTGACATCACTCTGTGGATAATAATTATAATTAATGAACCTATAAATGCTAGTCAACAGTTTTGTGTGGTATGACATAATAGGTTTTGTCCTTTCAAGTGGTCATCCTCCTTTTTTTTTTTAACCATAGAAACTCCACACAACCCAAAACATATTTTCCTGTTGAGCCACAAAGGCTGCCTCCTCTCCTCTGATCCAGCAACTCGCTTTTGTTTTTGTCATTTCTCCTCCTCTCTTTCCATCCCCTTCAAGCTGTCAACTCAAACGTAATGGGGCTGTCTGAAGTGAAAACATGAAGGGCACCCCCCGCTGCCACTTTCCCTCTCCCTTGCAGCCACCATGAACATGACCTTTCTTTGACTGACCACTGCCTGGTTAAGCTTCATACAGACTGACCATAGGTGGCCTTTAGAAAGCAGGGCGACAACACTGCACAAGAAAAACCCCAAAGGACCAGGTACTCTATCTGGACACGCATATGCAGACTAGTGCTGAAACGATTAGCTGACAAGTGAAAAAACAGATAACTAATAGAAAGGAGTTCACAAATGGAAGGATTTGCTGCTTTTACCTGTTTAATTCATTTGCCCTTATTACACACAAGATGCATACACAAAGCACAGAGCATGGGAAAAAAGGCGATACGGGTCACAGCACAGTGAACCTTTATTCCACCCTGTAGGTTTGGACTAGCAACCAACAAACAAGTCGTCTGACGATGTCACCTCTGGCTCTGGAAAACTGTGATGGACATATTACACTATTTTTTCTGACATTTTATAGATTGAAAGACTATAACCAATGAGTTTAATCAGTCATTTCCCAATAGGCATTTAAAAAGGTAACCTGTGTTTTTTTTTTTTTTTTTTACCATTTATTTTATCACCAGTAGTGCTTTTTTTTGTTATTGTACGCACATGCACGTGGGTGTTGTGAACAATGGTCCTGCCAGCTGTGTTACGCCAACAACGCACCAAGCTATGCAGCAATGCACCAGCAAAGGCAGGAAAGAAGACTTTTTGCTATCATTATTATTATTAATGTAAACAAGTCAAACTTTTAAGAAAAATTCGTTTGTTTTTTTTAAATGGAGAGGAAACATTTATCACATTTATTAGATCTGAAGTAGAGCTGCAATGATTGATCGATCAGTTGTCAGCTATTAAATTAACCACCAACTTAATTAGTTTAAGTCATTTTTTAGAAAAAAAAAATCTGAATATTTTCTGGTTTCTTTACTCCTCAATGACAGTAAAATGAACATGCGTGAGTTGTGAATAAAATAAGACATTTGAAGAAGTCATCTTGGGCTCTGGAAAACACTGATCGACATTTTTCACTATTTTCTGACATTTTATAGACCAAACAACTAATTGATTGATCAACATGATAATCAACAAATTAATAGACTATGAAAATAATTATGTTTTGGACACATACAGTGTTTTGGTGAACTTTAAACACTAACTTTTGTTAGCTAACAAAAAAAATCCACAGAGCACCTTTAAGGTTTAAAATAAATACTCATCAACAGATTCATTGATAATGTAAATAATCATTAGAGCTCTAGATTTTCTATCTCATGTACCGTTCAAATCTAAACTTCATGCTCCCTTTGCCCCACCTGTCAGAGTGCGTTGTGGGTAAGAGAAGTACAAAATGTACCTCGCTGCTGATGTCCTCCCCAGAGATGTTTTCTCTAATCACAAGCCAGGTAATGTTCTGTTCATTGTTTTCCTGCTTCAAATCTAATCTGCCGTGCGGACAATCGGCTGTGAGTCAGACATGTTTATGAAAATTACTGCTGAGGTAATAACATCCCCAGGTTATCATGTAGGACCCTTCTGAGAAACAGTGGACAGGATGAGGCGAGTAATGATGCCGCTGAAACACTCAGTTCTCTACCAGTTATTTTATAGTTCTGTCTAATTTGTCCTTATTTGAGTTAACCTTTCAAAACAAAGAAAAGACACTTGTACACTTCACTTGTATGAAGGTTAACTGGGGTGCCCCTCTGTCATTCCCCCCATAAATTAAGATTTTATTCTACTATTTGGAGTCCATGACATAAAGTCCTTCAAAGATAAGAGGCCATTTTCCCTGTAGCGCATGTTCACACTCACTGTGTCTGGTATATCTTTTCACACCTGTATTTTTAGCCGTCCTGGTGTGATCAGCTCACCTTGGCTGGATTTCAGTATCGGCTCGGACTAAAGCCTAAAGATAAACCTCGGTCTCTTACAGAGCATTGTCATAGCTGCAGCCCTGCCACCCTGCTATGCACCGCTCCTCATCATTCTCTCTTCATCCTCTAACGCGCTACTCTGTCTCCAAAGTAGCCAATTGAATTTATCGCCTCTTCTCCTCCTCTAATTAAACCCAAACTCTTCCCTCCCACTCACCCTCCTCCACTCTGGGAAACAGCAGTAGGGTGACATTCTCACTAGCTACCTCTAAATGCCAGTTGCTTTATAATCACACTTTGAAGCTTGTACTACAGACCTCCAGCTTAGTCTCCAATCTCTACCTCTGGGTCGCTTCCTCTTTTCGTCCACCGTCACTAGGGGTCACTGGGGAGAGATGTTTGATCGCCTCTGATCGTAAGTTTAGAAAAGGTGGCACAAGCCCTTTGATTCTTACTGGGATTTTATTAAGATGTCTGTCCTGGCATCTTTCGGCTAACAGCTATCTCGCGAGCAGCCTCCGACCACTTCTCAACACTGTGCAAATGGCCTGGGCAGGTAGTTAAGACATTTCTGAGCTATGCCGGCAATGAGATCATGGCAGGCAATGGATCAAAACTAAACAATTCCATGCCGACATCTGCGTTTCTCATCCAACAATGAATTTATGGGTTCTCCTGCACTACGTCGTTATTATGGTACCTGCTATCTTGATGTTCATGTGGCCATCCAGCAGCAGATTCTCCGCCTTCAGGTCCCTGTGGACGATGTTGCGGTTGTGACAATACTCCACCGCCGACAGGATCTGCCAGAACTTCCTCCTGGCCTCTAGCTCACTGAGACGGCCGTGCTTCGCCAGGTAGTCTGCAGCCAGACAGAGAGAGAAACAGAGACAAAGGAGGGAGGTGATGTGTCATGTTAGAAGTATATGCTGATAGTATTATATCTTTACTTATATAACATGATGCTGCTCCAGGCCTTTCAAATACAAGGTGTCACTTAGTGGAATGAAAAACTCCTGCATTCTTTTCAACTGTACAAAGTGTTGGTGGTTGTGTTGAAAGGATAATTTACTTTTGATGAGGTGTAGGCCTGGTGCCAATAGCAGTTTACAGCTGCTCTACATTACAGCATGCTTTAAAGGTGATTCAGTGCAAGTTGTACAATGTAATTTTTCTCCGCAAACCCTGTGCTAACCCTGTGTGTGTGCATGTGTGAGTAGGCAGCGGCTGACAGTGGAGGAACTGTGTTGTCATAGCCGGAGGAGGGGAGGACGAGATTTCTGAGAACTGCTCTTCTGCTACATTATGTCCACATTAGTTGAACAGGGTGTTGAGTTGACAATTAGTGGGAAAAATCAAGACACCAGTGTAAATACGAACCTGGGTTCTTACCAAATGAGAAACAAAAATATTTGATTTATCTGTTTGCTTATCTGTTTGTTTTTATCTGTCTACCAAGCACAAACTGCACACAGAGCATTAAGGGTAACTTTGGTAGGGTCTGACATTATGGAAAGTGTCTTGCTCAAGGAGGAGTCTCGTTCTGAAATCTCGTGAGGTGCCGTGTTACCAGAAGAAAACGGAGGAAACGTGAGTGCAAGCCAGGCAGAGCATTAAAGGGTACTTTGGTATTTCAGCTTGGACTAAACTTTCTCATGTGTTTGTGTCTGACTGACAGATAAGGACAGTTTCTGACATTGGTCAAGTACTGAGGGAGAGCACTCTAGATGGCAGCTGTTCACGGGCTGCAAATATGGTGCTATTGGGGCAAGCTGACACCGTCATTTACATCCACTAAAAGTGCTTGTTTTTGCCAGAACAGGTTCTAAATGAATTGAATTTTTCATTGGGGATCAAGTATTTCTTCTTCTGCTCATTATTAAAAGTGTGTGAAATTATAAAAAGAGTCTCGCTGAAGGAGGAGTCTCGTTCTGAAATCTCGCAAGATGACGTACAGCCAGAAGAAAATGGGAAAAACGTGAGTGCCAGCCAGCCAGAGTTTGTTGTGTTGGAGTACAGAAAGCAGATTTTCAATGTCATTAGAAGATTTTGACATTGATTGTAGATGAGGTCTTTGAATTCAATGGCCGCCTGTATTTATTTGAGTATAGGGATATTTAGATTTCACAATGAGACTTCTCTTTGAGCAGGACTTGGACAATAACAAACAGACTGGATGAATCAAAAGGTAAGAAAAACATTTCATTTCTCTGAAAGGTCCTTTCCATAATGTTGTAAGGCAACAATCAGAGCCTGTCAGTGGCAAAAACAAGCACTTTTAGTGAACACAATGTTACACCGACGCTGCTCACTTGCCCTCGCAACTCGTCTCTCGGCTGCAGTCTGTAGTGTTACCCTTCAATACAGGACCAGCTTCAAATAATTTCGTCCACATTTGTCACTTTGACACAAAAACATGGGAAAACAGGGTCCAGGTTGAAGTTACCCTTTAAGACAGACTGAGTTTGTGGATGTTTAGAAAGAGACATGAAACCAAAGACTATGCAGTCTGTGTGGGTTTAAGTCATAAATTTTAGTGTCTTCTTTCTCCAAGCGTCCAGATCTCTGACCTTTGTCTCATTGTCTGCTCTCACTGTTTTTTTCTAACCTTTCACACTCACTAATTTTCGCAATGTTGGCTGACAGACTGTTCTACAGGATGTATGATTTTTTGCAGCCCTGTGAACTTTGGGAAGTATGGTGTTTGTTGCTGTCAGCAGGGTTCCTCTTCACACCTCTCCATCCAGATAGCTTGCTAACTCTTCAATTCACACTCTTTGGCAAACAAGACAGCGCACTCTGTGTTGGCTTTGCTTCCAGCTGGCATGGAGACAGACCACCAACCAAACCTGACGACAATGCACAACAACCACAACAAACCCAGCCAACAAAACTTCCTATACGAACAAACGGGGTGTGCAAAATATAAAGGATCGCAATTATCTGAAGACTCACAAGGTCAATCTCACAAAGGAGCATTTTTGCAATGACAAAGCTGAAGGGAACTTGCAGTTTAAATTGCTTAAGATATTTATCACAACTTTTTGCTTTGTCTTTGCATTTATTAGAAATACCTTATATCTTTTGCTATTGCTTTGATTTGCCTGGTGGACACCAAGTTTGCAAAGATAAGATCACTGACAGGAATTTTAAAACTGTCAACATGCACAGAGAAGACACATTAAGCCAATTTCACAGCCCGCTAACATCAAAAACATTGTGCCATCAACTTAACATGAAATAGGCTATTTAAAGTGAGGCCAATGACATGCATCATGTTGTAAACACCTCATCTTAACAACTCTGTATTGTTTCAACTCAGGGTTGGCCAAAGTGTCACCTGTGTGTTGGGACAAAGACTGTACCATAAAAATGACTAAAGGCCATAAGCTGCACTATTAAGCTTCAGGGAGATGATGCTGCTCTGTCGTCAGCAGCGTGGTTGATAAATAGCTAACATCTGACGGAGTGAGAAAACCTGATTAGATAGTGGCTGGCAAATTCCACAGAGGAGGCCATTCAGTGACCAGCTTTCATGCAACGCTGCTAATAAAAAAAAAAACACTGGGGAGGGGAATGTGTCGAGAAGGTCCAAGTATGCACCTGTGGGGAGAACAAGACCATTCTAGGATCAAACCTCTTCCTTTCTTGGTCTCAATATGCTTCAACCAATGCACTTGTTGGACAGTCAAACGGTAACAATTTGCACAAATTAGTTTGATTCGAGCATAGCCTGATTATGTTATCGAACTGCATCTGACTAAAACATTAACACACTTACATGCATTTATTGTCTTATAGGGAAGAATCATGGAGTTCATCCAGGGCTGCAACTAGATTTCATTATCAGTGTAACTTCCAAGCATTATCTTGATTAATCATTTGGTAGCTCAAGTGAAGAAAATGGACATCCCAATTTCCGAACGTTCAGTTTAACTAATTCATACTGTCTGTTTGGTCCACTTGAACAGTTCATAACTCAAATATATTCAGTTTACTACTATAGAAGACCACAAAAACCTGCAAATCTCAAGAGCAAGGACCAGTACATTTGTGGCATTTTAGCTTAAAAACAGATTAATCAATTATTAGGGCTGGGTTTTGGTGGTTGATACTTTTAAGGGACTGACCAAAATGACGTAGTACTAAGTGGCATCAAAACTTCTCTAGTCAAAGTATAACTGCAATCAAGCATTTTGGTATGGATGTTGTGCACTCCAAGCAAAAAATACTATTTGAAAATCACTGCGAATTATTCGATTATTATTCAAAAATTGACGCATGACCCCTCCCTAAATAATCATATTGTTAGAACAGTGGAAGAGGCAGATGAAAAGACAAACCGTGACGGTTTTGCTGAGTTTCATTTTGTTTCTGTCGGGTTTGATTGACGATATGTTTCGGTATGTTCAGCTGATCTACCTGCTGAAACTCGGGAAGCGGTGTGGCACTGCACACAAACACAGACCCCTGAGCTGACAGAAAAGAGACGAACTGAACGTGCCACATGTTTTACTGGTGGCAACGTTATTACTTGGCAGCACCTGCAACAGTTAATACAAAGGAAATAGACAGTATATGTTTTTAGACAGGACAAATAGTCACATAAACTATTTTATTTTTATAACATAACGACTATTTGAATAATCAAAAATCATGGCTCATCCCTACCTTTTGGAGCCCATATGCATAAAAAAACAACTATTTATGAGAGCATGCGGGTGGAGTGGAGCACAAGCTAGCAGCAAACATGAGCGGAAGGATTTTGGATGGAGTGCAGAGTAGACTTTGTAAAAAAGTTGCAGTGTCACCTTATCTCCTGCTCCAATTTCGCTCCAGTACTGTTCACACTATGAGTTCGAAGCATGCCCGACCCAGAATGTGTCTGTGCATTACATACGGCGGCTGCGATGGATTGTTTCAGCTTTTGTGATCCAAACACACAAGTCCAAAAGTCAACATTCACATGTAATCATTTTCAGTTTGTTGTTTTTATTTGTTTTCACAACTGGGGGCGGCAGTAGCTCAGTCCGTAAGGACTTGGGTTAGGATGTGGAGGACCCGGGTTCAAATCCCCCATGGACCAAGACCAACTGGTTGCTGGAGAGGTGTCAGTTTACCTCTTGGGCACTGCCGAGGTGCCCCTGAGCAAGGCACCAAACCCCCAACTGCTCTGGGCGCTTGTCAGGAGCAGCCCCCTCACTCTGACATCTCTCCATTGACATGTATATGTACTATGTACTGTGTACTGTGAACAACAGAGTGTAAAACTGAATTTCCCCACTGTGGGACTAATAAAGGAATATCTTTCTTTCTTTCTTTCTTTCTTTCTTATCTAGTGAAATATTCTGCTTTAATCCATAATCTTTGGCTTTTAGCCTTTCAAAAACATTTCACTGCGGTCAAAATAGTATTTGCTTTCCCATTCGCCGCACACAAAGGATGCCCCTGTATTAACGGAGCAGTCTTGCAACATTCAGTGGAAAAGGACAAGTTATTTGTTAAGATAGTTGATTTAAGTTTAAATGAATGGTTCAATTAATCTGATGAATTAATTTGTTCAAATTGACAATTTTTTTGAGGATTTTTTTAGGGTGATGTCATCATAAAATATGACAGACATTCAAAGCTTCATTCAAAAGCCTCCATTATTTATTTATATCCTTTATTTAACCAGGTGAGAAAACTCACTGAGATTAAAATCTCCTTTCCAAGAGTAACCTGGCCAAGAGGGCAGCAGAGAAAGTTATTTCAACAATAAAGGCAAACAATACAAACAGACCAATACAGCAATCACACACCACAGACAAATAAACAAATAGCATGTGCAGTTATATGTACAACACAAAAGCAGCTGTGCTGCACAAACAGGTCAATATTACAATGACTCAAGGACAAAAAAATGTAGGAGCAGTTACAGCGACCAATAGTGCCATTGAAGCTTCAAGTGTTAAAAAATGACATTTGGTTGTCCACAACCCTAATTAAAATACAACGCAGCTTCTTTTTCTTTTCTGAAGTGATTTGAGTGGAGCGGCCTGGAGCGGCTTTGAGCTGGGTAGCGGAGGGAAGAAACACCTCTGTGAGCTAGTCAGTGGGACACACACAGCTTACATTGACATGAATGGGCATTAAAAGAAGTACTATTGGTATTAGTACTATTGTATCGTAACGGTTTAAACGACACCCAGCCCTATATATTCTTGCCGATTTGTTTTCTACTCAATTAATGGCTGTCTGGTTTCAGCTCTAAAAAGATTCCTGCTTGATCGACTTAAAACTTTAAACACTGAAATGCTCAACAAACCAAATGCTTAACAAGACAACTAATCTTAACTCTGTGTGAACAGCAGCACTGTGTTGCTACGGCTTATATTCTACAGTAGCACTTGAAAAACAAGCCATTACTGTTGAGCAATCAACACTGCACAGCCACACACATACACACAAATGCACACAATGCGGTATGTTGCCCCAGTGGAGGGATGAGTAATCCACTGATACAATGTTGGCGAGGGCAAGGACCTCAGCACAGTGAGGCATGCAGAGAGGCATTCTGGGAAAGCGAGCAGAACAAGTATGAATCATGGGGGTATTAGGGAACAGCTCAACAACCACTGTGTTCCACTTCTGCTGAGAGCTGGGTGATGACCGAAGTCTCTTAACAGCTGCTCAGGTTTGGAGGGGACAAATATCATGGGTACAAACTGGCTTGTTGGCCAGACCTCTGGCTGGACTTCAGATAACAGCAAGGGGCAGGCATGGAGGAGTGTGTGTGTGTGTGTGTGTGTGTGTGTGTGTAGAGGACAAGGGGCAAACACACACTCTGTTTCCAAATCAGTAACTGATACCCAAACCACTGAAATACAGCAGCCACATTAAAGTCACGTCTATGAGTGCACTGATAGATGTTGGTGCTGATTTAATAGCAACACCCTTGGGGTTAAATTGGACTAGAGCCAGCTGGAGCTGAACACTGCTCTTTCATCCTAGTTATATCCTGCCAAAGATCTTCCATGGGATAAGTATTCATTCAAGAGGTATTCAAATAAAAAAACAATTTGTTTTTCCTAGAACTCATGGGTTATGCCGCCCCAAACTCTCGCTTTCTTCCTTGTGAAGATCATTTGAGGTTCTCAGCTGTCCTGACTTCTGTATTTTCCACTTAACTGTTTAATGACGCAGCTGAAACATGGATTATCCGGTGCTGGGACATAAATTATTTTCCTAGTGGTGGACTTAAACCTGGTTCATACTGCTTTAACTGACAAGCTAACATGTCATGGTGAACTTGTGTGTTTGTAGCCACTGCTAGGTTCGTAGCTACTGCTAGGTTCGTAGCTACTGCTAGGTTCTTCATTAACTACAATGACGACCACTGTATCCTCTAAGGGGAATGCTGGTGATAATGTTAAGGATGTTGTGTCACGCCCTTGCCAGCCACTTGCTGGCCATCACCTCTGCATCGCACGTATGGTAGTAAAGCATGCCCTGTCATTGTCGCTTAAGAGTGTTTCATCCTCAAAAACCCAGGGAAAAGCACTCCAGCTCCATCAGCTGGGAGGCTCAGCCTGTGCCATGTGAGGTTGATCTGGATGAGGTGTGCAAGCGGGCAGCAGTCAGGTTAGCCATCAACTGGTCTGCATCGCAAGGTGACAAGTGTTTGAGAGATGCTGTGAGGCATGAGATTGCATTCTGCAGCATTTGATCAACACAACCTAATAATGAGGTTTATGTAGGGAGCCCGCTGGCTGCAGCCTGCATGTACACTTTAAGTTACTTTTTGGGGCGGCCATTGTTTTGGAGGCACTCTAAGGTTTCTTTCGAGGCCTTGGAGTGTGCAAATTTAAAGGTGCTTTCTCTTTAAACTATCCTGTTGCTGGCATTGACATCAGCCAAGTATATAAGGGAATTACGTGCTTTGTATGTGCATGCACACCTGACTATGGGAGGGTGAAGTTTACACCCTAACTGGCAGGTCAGTGAGTCTTCTTATAGCAGTCCCATACTGGAGCTGCTAGCGTTTTACCCCTGCCTTTAACCAAAGAGAGCATCAGGTGGCTTAATTCAGTCTGTCTCATTTATTCCCAGGTATTTGGAAAAGACTAAGGGGTTTGATTGCAGTTTCTGGGGGGGCCTATGGGCAGATTCCACCAGGGGTATGGCTACTACCTGGGCTCAGTTCAGGGGCAGTTTTATGAGTGACATCTGTCCCGGCATCCCCGGTTCTCTGAGTGCAACTTCAAGAAGTCAAGGCTAGATTACAATAACTCAGAAATAAATACTGGGGATAAGTGTGCATTTAGGGGTTAATAATTTGCATTTGGCTTGATATTTAGGCTATTTGAAGAAGCCGACATATAAATGACCTATAAAATAAATTTAAATCATAGTATTAATCAAACATTTTGCAATTTTGTTGGAGGGACACTGAAACTGTGGTTGCTAAGCCTGGAGCATATCTTTCTAGGTGAAAATAAGACTCCAAAGTATGTTATAATCTCATCATGTCCACTTTGGGTGTGATAGTGCATCAGTGAGTAAAGCGATGGCAGCAACATACACTCCCATCCTCCAATTAGTATTACTTTAGTATTAAGATGCACCACTTAATAAACACACCTAAGTTCTGACACCTTGCTAGCTTTCCTATACTGGATGATTACTGCCAACATCCGCTGATTCATTTTCTTTTTTTTTTCAGCTTCCTACAATATGGGGTGATGCAGCAGACAATCAGGAGCTAGTAAAGTAATGAGGGAGGTGGTTAAGAAATATTAACAAAGAATGACATGGCATGTTGAGACATAATTTTCAGATGACTATAGTTCTGTTTACCTATTCAGTTCAGTTTACCTATTATACTGCAGGATTGATGCTATGTGCAGGCGCAGACCTTAAAAAAACACCACATTGTTAAAAACATTTGGTAACTGGCACAACATTTTCCTTCAGCTGGTGGATCCTTGAAAGCTGCCATGTAAGATGCCACCATATCACTCAACTGAAAACACATTATGTAAATGTTAACCAGGGAGGAAATCTGCTCCCTTCAGGCCCCACAAAGACAGGTAGATATTAAGTTTATCTGTAAGAATTTGGTTAGTCATACATTACATTTCTACTGGTCATCAAAGTAAAAACAGCCACACCCTGGAAGCTGACAGATGTGCCGAAAACTCACCCAGTAAATATGAAGGATGGTTTATGGTGAAATAGAAATTGACAGCCTAAGTAAATAAGAAAGTATCTCAAAAATACAGCCTGAGTATTTCTTTGAAGTCTCCCTGTCTCATTCCCTCTCCATCAGTCAGACAAGAGATCTGCATGAGTGATTCTACTCACTGCCAGCTATAATACTCCCCTCTTTCCAGCAGTGCTTTCTTAAATATGCATGCCCTACATTTTCCCATCACCTTCCAAATTCAAATGGATGTCCCCTGCTCTTGCCTCTATTCTCTTCTGCCTCCTCTCCCTCCTGCCTCTGCTCTCCTCTCTGCAACTCCGATTTATTTGTGGTTGACCCAATTTCCAGGTTTGATCCATACTGCGGTGTTGAGACAAGCTGTGGCGCGGCAGGCTGACTGACAGACAGAGAGACACAAAGGCACATCAACAAGCTGGCATGGATGCCTCTGCTGTGCCCATGACTGTGCCCACCCACCCCTTTTGCGAGAATGAACCCATCACTCTCCGCCTCCTTGTGCCAAACCCGGCTCCGCTTCTTTGTCTGCACGGCTCCAGATGCACACACAAACACTACCCCTCCTGCTCTTCCACAACCCCATTTACGGTTCAGTCTGAAGGGAAAATCGGAGGCTCATCCATTGTCTCACTGATTCGCTATAACGGGGTGGGCTGCTGAGCATCCACAACAACTTCACACATCTTCTGCTCTTTGTAACCTATGGCCAGGAGCAGACCTGAGAAATTCATCATGTCAGAAAAGCGAAGACAACTCTCTGGAGGGCGACAGTGGAGGAAGAGAATGGAGATCTATCTTGGCAGCTTATCCATTTCTCTGAGTGCATCATGACCGAAGGATATCTCGAGATTTTGGAAATCAGAAATGATTGTTCAATTTTGAGAGATTGGATACTGTAATACTCATCTAGTGCAGCAGCTACCAGCTGTTGTCTGCCTGGCTTAGTCAACGCTGCTACTGCTGCAGCTGATGATGACATATAAACGTCTTACATAACTACATTACATTGTGCAATCAGGGCAGAGGGGTCTGAGGAATCAGGACACAATGGTTTTATAATACCGTGAGATCATCCATGACAAAATCTATGGAGTATGGAAAATGAGGTTGACCAACGATGACAGGTTATTTAAAGGAATAGTCTGACATTTTGTTAGAGTTAAATGAGAAGATCAACAAAGCTCTCACAAATGTCTGTTAAAGGTGCTAGAGTGGGAGTATTTTTAGTTGTGTCTAGAAGGGAACCTGCAAATTGCAAAATCGGTTCTGAGATCTGTAAAAACTTAAAAACTTTCATGAGACTCGCTGCCCGATGACCTATCCCAAATTTAACTATTCAAGATCAATACCTAAACTTAACCATTCCAGACCATCCGTGACGGCGTCATCAAGTGTAACCAAGGGGGCACATGCACTAAAAGGCAGGCACAGCTGGCCTGGCTATGGTATACAGAGAACCTTCGCGGCAGTTAGCTTAGCTAAACATAGAGACTGGAAACAGCAAGCGTAGATATGTTCAAAAGTTTTAAAAAATCTGCCTACCAGCAACTTTAAGCTCACTAAAGAACATGTTTGGTTTAGTACAGATTTGATAAACAAGATCTGCTGCAGAGATAGACCGATCAGCAACTGTTTATCCTGTTAGGGGTCGCAGGGACAAAGTACAGACACAACAGATAATTTAGCTTTTTCTGAATGCAACTTCATATTTATCAGACAAATATGAGAGTGGCATCGATCTATTCTCTGCATGAAAGCAAATAAGCATTTTCCCCACAATGTTGAAGACTGTGGTTCCCAAACTTTTTCATGTCAAGGACCCCTAAACTGACACAAATTAGGCCAAGGAACCGCATTTGATAAGATTTTGTCCCACCTGTGTCCCTCATCTGATTGAATTTTTGTTTTTAGATGCTTTATTACAGTATGAAACCCATGACCAAAACAGTCATATGTTCTGTCATTGTGTTACTTATGGCATAATAGTAAAAATAAATGATTCCCCTTATTTCTGTGAACCCCTTGGAACCCCTTGGAACCCCTTCAAGAACCTCTGGGGGTCTTCGGGCACCACTTTGCAAACCACTGCTTTAAGATGTATTGAAAAGAGGCAGCAAGCACAGCTAAAAATCTTGAACGGTATTGGGTGGACGATAGTAGCAGGGCACTTGCACTCTCAGATAAAAGGTATTTTTTTGTTTATTGTGGGCAAAAAAAGAACACGTTTCAGCTGGAACACTGATTATGGCTTCTAGCTGAAACATGTTCGTTTTTTGGCCACAATAAACAAACAAGACACTTTGTCTGTGAACGCCGGTGCTTTGTTTCTTCTGAGTCTACTGCATAGTGAGAGGCAAACAGGAGCTGCTGCTTGGTCTAACCACAATTAGCTGTAGTGGATGTAACATGTACAGATCCAGAGGAGTCTTTCCATTTTATCTCTGTGCACTTCTGCACTTCCTTCTCATTTTTAAACACACTCTTTTCTCATTCATTTTTTTTTTCTTGTGTCTGCTTCACAGCTCTCTGTAGGTCACAGGAGCAGGAGTTGCTGCTGAGTCAACATCACAAGTGGAACACTGGCCTCAGAGTTACAAAGACACTCACAGACAGACATGAACCAAATGCACACACACACACACACACACACACACACACACACACACACACACACACACACACACACACACACACACACACACACACACACACACACACACACACACACACACACACACACCGACTACTAAGTTTACTGTCGACTATTGCCAGAGTAATCCACTCGGCTACTGTGTCTGGACGATGGCTAAGTGCAAACATTCTCAGACGGTCTAATAGGTGAGGCCAATAATCTATGTGGATCAGGATCCACTTGCAGGTTGTCCACGTCAGACAGGTCTATACTTGTTATAAATACAAGTACTATACTTAGTACTATACTTGAAATATTTGCATGTGTGGTTTAGTTCATGTCTGTATGTTTATAACTAGCTTTAGACAAACATAATCCTGAGATATTTAATAAATATCAATAACTTTTAAATGTACAAAAAAAGCACCCTTGCTTTTGAAAAATAAAATCCTGTGATATTTAATAAATATTATTTTTTTAAAAGCGCAATAAATGTGCCCTTGCTTTTGAAAAATGAAATCCTGAGATATTTAATAAGTAATATATTTTTTTAAAAAGCGCAATAAATGTGCCCTTGCTTTTGAAAACCGAAATCCTGTTATATTCAATAAATATCAAAAATCTTTAAAAAGTGCAATAAATGTGCCCTTGCTTTTGAAAAATGTAATTCTGATATATTTAATAAATATTAATAATTCTTTTTAAAAAGTGCAATAAACACGCTCTTTCTTTGGGCTCATGTCCAATACACTGAGATCGCAGTGTGCACACGTTGTACAAAATGAGTGTGTGTGTCATGAGTGTGAAGTAGCGATAGAGCACATATGGTGCTATGGTACACTAAGATAATTTCTTATCTTCATGTAGTATTCTCTTTTTCTACTTGTTTGTCCTTTCCAGTGCAAGTCTCTGTAGTAAAAACACATTACTGTACCTTGTAAGGTCAGATTGTCAACTTGGAAACTTGTCTTATGTTTATATTTCCTGCTTTCTTATAGGTTAGGTTTTGTCTCCTATAAACCCGGTAAATGACTGACTGGAAATTATTGTCTATACTGAAGGAATCTTTTTTTTCCCACCTCTATCTGTCCCAGAGGTCCAAAATTAACAAGGCGAGGTGTGATTTTTTTTCACTGTGATCTGCTTCCGTCAACACTGCAACATCTGGTCCTTTTTAAAAATCATTATGAAAGACCTTCAGGCAGCCAGGATAAATCATAGACACTTTGTTTATGTGACATCTATTTGGCTGCTATTAAGGCTACTGCCTTTGGAGTGTTCACTGTTGATATTGTGAAATTCAGAATACCGTTTTATGTGTCTATTACATTTTGGAAAATCAAGAATAAAGTTTTCATGCTGTCAGCTTGTGTTGTGGTGTTCTCCTCATGACCCAACCTCTTTTGATGATTAATCTTTAAGTTGATCAACAGGAAATGATTGGCAAACATTTAAATAATTGAGTAATCATTTAAGAAGAAGAAGAAGAAGAAGAAGATCTACCTTTATTAGTCCCACAATGGGGAAATTCAATTTGCACTCTGTTTAACTCATACATGGTACATGCAGACCTGAAACACACATACATGCATTAATGGAGAGGTGTCAGAGTGAGGGGGCTGCTCCAGACAAGCGCCCCGAGCAGTTGGGGGTTTGGTGCCTTGCTCAGGGGCACCTCGGCAGTGCCCAAGAGGTAAACTGGCACCTCTCCAGCTACCAGTTCACACTCAGTTTTTTGGTCCATGTCGGGACTTGAACCGGTGACCCTCCGGTTCCCAAGCCAACTCCCTACAGACTGAGCTACTGCCGCCCCCAAAAATTAAAAAAGTTATTCCTCTGTCAAACAATCCCTTGTTACAGTTTCACAATGTGAGGATTTGCTGCTTTTCTTTGTCCTCTGTAATAGTAAATTAACTATTGTTGGATTTTGGTTGGACAAAACAAACTCTGATGGGCATTTTTCACTACTTTATAACATTTTAAGAGCAAACTGATTCATCAAGAAAACGGGCAGCTCAATCAAAAAACATATCTAAGTAGCATAGTTTGCATGTTCTCCCCATGTTAGTGTAGTCCAAAGAGGTAAATTGTTGACTCTAAATTGCCCGGTGTGAATGTAATTGTGAATGGTTGTCTGTCTCTATGTATAAAAGTGAATTAAACTAAACTAATTGCTCTACGTGACCAAGTAAATGTGCTTGTGAAATGGTGGACTAAAAGATGGGCCTTCTTCATTGCTATTTTTTGCAGATCTTTGAGTTTAAGTTAAAAGCAAAGCAAAAGTTCAACAGACAGTATTCTGGATGTCATGAGTGTCTTGTAACGGTCAGTGAAAATGGACGGATGACATTGTTGGCCAGCATGTTGAAAGTAGTCTTGCATAATCGGAGTAGTAAACCAGTGACCAGAAAGTGATTCTTCCCCACACATGACAATAAATCAATCTTTTCTCTCTTTGAGGCTGCCTCTCTGCGGCCGTCAAGGCCCTCTGTGATGTCATTTTATACGACAAGTGAGCGGTGTCAGCACATTTAGCGCTGCAATCACTAGCAGCACATGACCAGGGCCACATCAGGATCATTCCTTCAACCATCCGGCCTTTAAGATCGAGGCCGGGATAAGCGGGAGAGCAACAGTAACTCAATGAGACTTTTATACTTCCTTGTTTGTCAAAAACATTATTGACGCAACAGTGCAGATTTTTTTGTGCAACTGATACGGGGAGGACATGTACAAACTGGGTGGGGCAATGCTTTTGAAGATACTGAGGTCAGATTGATCTCATACTTGAAAAGATCACTCACCGAAGATCTCCCCATTCTTGGCATACTCCGTGACTAAGTAAAGCATGTTCTTCGTCTCCATCACCTGAGAGAGGGAGAGGACGAAGGAACAGGGGCCGAGGGAGGGGAGAGAAGAGTGGGAGAGTGAATACACACAGAAGACCACTTCAATACAATATCATCAGATCATTTAACAGTCTCCTACAACAAGAAAGAATTAGGAAAAACAAAACTGCAACAACAAATACAAATGACCCAAATATTACACAATTGTCCACATGGTTTTCTCTGTGGTTCAGCCGCAGCGTCTGGCATCCACAGAGCAAAACAAAATGCATGAATGGCCCAGGGTCTAAATATGGCATCTATGTAAGGGAATGGAGGTGGACGGTTGGCGTTGCAGAGTATATCTGAATGGTACTTAAAACCTTTCAGCCCTCACACGGTTGTGTGTTGTGTAGGAGGAGGAGGAGAACCGATTTAGAAGCAGAAACACTCAGGAGATGAATAGAATTAAATGCGGAGGGAAGAATCACATGGAGAGGGGAGGATGAATCAGACACAGCGAGCCAGACGTTCACACTAGAAATCCCACGCTCATTGTTTATGATCAATTTTCCATCTGTTACACTGACCGATTCATGGATTTAGGAAATGAAAGCCAACTTTCTTTTTTTTTTTTTTTTCGGTTGGCCCTGGTTGTGTAATAAACACATTTTGTCCTCTCTGTATTGTGGAGCTGGAGTACAACTTATTGAATGATACTGAGCACCTATACCTGGGCTTAATTCATCAACCAAAACAAGAAGCATTGTGAGCCAATACAACATCTAATCTGGGAAATAAACCTTTCTCACAGCGGACATCTTGACTCGTCGCGGCAGGAAAAGGACAGGTGTAACTAATAGTGTTAACGATGGCTCTGTTTCCTTCAGGTGTGCCAGTAAACCAGTATCAACAATAGCAGGGCCCTGGCACCAGCACACCTGAATGAAATGCAGCCATTATTATGTTGTTAGTATGTTATTTGTTACATCTGTGTTTGACTAGATAAAATGTCCACTAGGAGAAAGCTATATTTATAGTTGAAATCTACTGTTTGTTGTTCTTACAGTCAGCTGCATGCTCACTAGCTTCATGTTGTCTGTTGTCGATCTATTAGCTGTCTTAAACTGTTCCTTCATATGTTTTATATACCATTCTGGGAGGCAATGAGCAAAAATCAGGTAGACATCGCAGCTGTTTGGGGAAGCATTTTCAAGTTTATCTAGGGTGACCAGACAGTCCTGAATAATGAGCAGATGCCCTGAATCCAAAATCCTGTCTTGTTTGTCCCAAAATTAGACTAAACTTGAGTTTTGATGAGTCTATCGAGTTATTATATTATTATTTTAGTGTTGCCCACAGATGGGCACTGTTATGTCCGTAACCTACATGAATTATGACTGTGTCAGTGTTTTTAAAACTGTGTACAGTAGTGCTGTGAATTGCTAATCTACTAAGCATAGCTGACAGAGAACTTAAACCATCCATTACTGGAATGGAGCCAGGTGTCCCTGGACCTGGTGAACGTCCAGCCAAAAAACAAAAATGAGGAGTGGGTCATTGCTGCCTTATAAAACCCAAAGAAAGCATTGTGCAGAAAAGAATACTACTATTATTATTACTACTGTTCCTTGACACTGAATGTAATGTACACCCATCACGGCCTAAATTTCCTCCATTTTCATCTGGTTACCCTAACTTTAGCAATAGCAAAAAAAAAAAAAAAAAAAAAAAAAGAACTGGAGTGTGGACGCCGTTTGTCGCCCCCTCTGGCAGTGAGAGTAATTACTATAAGGGAGAAACCACAGCGACCGAGCAGCAGCTAGAAGTGTGGTGGAAGCTATGGCGGAAAATCTTAAGAGGCATCCAGGAAAAGTTTCTGGAGCGGATGCTCCAAATAAAACACTCAACAGCAGCGGGGAGATGCGGCGAGCTCACCTGTAGGCATACACATGCCAGCGCGGTCAAGTCGTCACAGACACAACATCTCCGGTATACAGTGAAATACAGAAATCTGGCCCTGGCAGCGATTATTATTATTGTTATTATTCCATTTAACAAAAGGAACCAAAGTTCTCAGATATTAAATATAGTCAAAACACAAACAGCTGCACAAGAAAATGGACTAAAATTGGAATTATTATCATTTTAATCAGGAACTGTCCTATCAGCAAATGAGACAGCCAGTTTTTGATACATGACAGGTGTCAATACTGTGTTATAGACTAATTTGGGTTAGTACCAGAAAATGTATTGAGGTTTCATACCCAGCTCTACTTGCCAAGCCAGATGTCACACGAATATGATGCCTTGTATGTTTGTATGAAATGAAGTAAAAGTTCAACAGGATGTTATACTGTGTTTCAGACCTTGCTACAACAGACCCTGTGGCTTCACTGTAACACTTTTATATTACATGCCTGCAGCCGTTTAACAACAATCAAAGCCTTCCTGCACCATCAATAATCAACAGTACACCACTTCAGTACAGCGGATAATATATTAAATACACAGTATACTGTATGCTGTAAGAATGCATTATTTCTGGTTCCATGGCAGTTGTGAATAACTATTATGGGGGAAATAACAGAAGTCAATTCATAAGTGAATTCATAATCTGAATTCCTGATACCAAGAGATGCAACCTTCACTTTTGATGAGAAGGTTTGAAGACCTTAACATTCTTCAAGAGCTTAAACATATTCGACTGATCCCATCTGAATATGAGGCCATGAGGAAGAGCAGCTGTAGTCCCCGTGGTGAATCACATGTTGTATGGCTAGACGGTTTATGTTTTAATACAAGACAGTAAGTGAATAATTTACGAATGTAAACAGAATTGTTTAATGGTTTTAACACTGTGGGTATAATTGTTGTGTAGAGGAAATTGAGTTACGATCATGATCAATCCAATATCCTCAATTTATTCAAGCATTTCCTGGAACATGATTGATGTTCAAATGTATATTTGTAAATTTTGTATTGAAAGTACTGATAGAGAGTGTTTTTTTAAATTTAAATCTTATAATCAAAATGATATCCAGAGGTAATTTTTGGACTGTTATCAGAGGATAGTGAGATGCAAAAGAAACCTACAAGACGAAGGAAATTATGGCACACTGGGGTCAATAGCGAAGAGGCCACACAACACATGACAAACTAGATTGGGGTCCACAGTTGGGTTGTCTGAGTTCCCTTTGGGCCAACTCCAGTTTATGAAACTAAAAAGGAAATCACTAATTGACCAGAGCTGATTGGATGGATGGGCCGTTGGAAATAATGATTCACACCAAAATACCACAGCAGAGAGCTGGAATGGTGCCATGTGGTTGTGTAATGATGATGAACACTCATTTACTTTCCATAAACAAACTAACAGGAACCCAAAGGCTTATGTAATACAACTGAATCACCGAAAATGTTGAGTTGTTGACGGTTAGGCTATTTTGTGCTAGACAGAGGACATCATGGTGTGAAACTGGCTTCCCTTTGAGTTTAGTAAAAATGTAAGTGAACTTCCCTTGCACACCTGGACATGCATACAACTACTAAAAAGGTGTCAGTGGCATGAGGGAAGTGACATTTATGGGATTTATTTCTATAAAAAAATGCTTTTAGCACACATCATATCTATTTCAATAGCACAAGTGTAAAACCCCCACACAGCCAGATTATTTTATTCTTGGCTTTAAGGAATTAAAGCACATTTGTGCTGCGTGAAATCATCTCGTAATTACAAATACAATTAAAAAATTAATCATGATAGAGACAGAGCTTTTCAGTTTACAGTTTGGAAAGGAAGTCATTGCATACAATGCATTTTTGGATAAGAGACAGAGGCAATGGGCCTTTTACTAACATACTACATACTAGATTAATGATTAAGTGTGACATTACCAGCAGACTGGTCACACTGAAGTCAACTCAAGCAATACGTCTTGTCTGCATCACATGACAGATGAAAATTTGATGAATTAATTGATCTGTTGACTTTAATTTAAATTTAATTTGAATTTTTTTTTTTTTTTATCACAAATGAAAATCATCATTGCCTCTTCCACTTTAATATTTTCCAGTATTATTTTAAGGCAAATTAGAATTATCAAGTACTTTATATATAGTAGACACCAGAAGACAAAGATCTCGATCTACCGGTCAATCTTTGTTCCTACTCTCACCTATGGTCATGGGGGCTGGGTTATGACTGGAAAAACTAGATCGCAGGTACAAACGGTCGAAATTGGTTTTCTGAGGAGGTTGGCTGGTATCTCCCTTAGAGAGGGTGAGAAGCTCAGCCATCCGTGAGGGACTCGGTGTAGAGCTGCCGCTCCTTTGCATTGAAAGGAGCCAGCTGAGGTGGTTCATGCATCTGGTAAGGATGCCCCCCAAGGTGCCTTCCTAGGGAGGTGTTCCAGGCTTGACCAGCTGGGAGGAGGCCCCGGGGAAGAACCAAGACTAGGGGGAGAGATTATATCTCCACACTGGCCTGGGAACGCATCGGGATCCCCCAGTTAGAGGTGGTTAATGTGGGATGGGTCCCTTCTGGAGCTGTTGCCCCCGCGACCCAAACATAACTGAGAATGCAGTTTAGTTGTATAGGAACGTGATTTTGTAGGAGACAGGGTTGATATGTGAGCTCCCATGCTTTTCCTCTCAACGGTACCTTAATGTCACTTGCCATCATTTGAAATTATTTTATCCATCCATCCATCGTCAACCGCTTATCCCGTTAGGGGTCGTGGGGGGGCTGGAGCCGATCCCAGCTGGCATTGGGTGAAGGCGGGGTTCACCCTGGACAGGTCGCCAGTCCAGCGCAGGGCACATAGAGACAGACAACATATAGACAGACAACCATTCACACTCACATCCACACCTACGGGCAATTTAGTCATCAATTAACCTAAATTGCATGTTTTTGGATTGTGGGAGGAAGCCAGAGTGCCCGGAGAAAACCCACGCTTGCATGGGGAGAACATGCAAACTCCACACAGAAGAGTCCCAAGCCGGATTCGAACCTGCGACCCTCTTGCTGTGAGGCGAGAGTGCTAACCACTGCACCACCGTGCAGCCCTGAAATTATTTTATCCAACAGTTAATCATTCAAACCTTTGCAGTCCAACACTGGACAGTCTGAAGAACAGCAATGCATTTTGGGGCAGCTGATTATGTCCAGTATGTCTCACTCAGAAATTCTGATATACAGTACATTGGTCATTTCCTACATACACAAAATCCACACACTATGCAGTTGAAACTCACCACATACTGACGTTTATGAGCAGCATGTTAGTATGAGGACACAGTTTGTGGTTTTCGTACTATGACTTGACAAAATGTCTTTCCTGAGAAAGGCTCTCTGTGAATGAGACCGAGACCAGAGTTCACCATTAACTGTGTGATTCTGTAACTATGAACTGAATATAAATGTTACCATATTAGATTCAGCATCAGTCTGTAGATGCTGTGATTTCTGTCAGCTACTGAAATTGCTCTTTAGTTATACAGTAGATTCACCATATCAACAAATTAGTGAAACTCAGAAAAATGACAATAACTAATCTCAACATGTGGCAGAAACTTACTTTGCACCAATTCATCCGCATGGAAAACCCATTAGCTTGTGATAGGCAGAGAAGTACCAAAGGACCCTGCTTGTGCTGTAGCATTGCTTGTATCATTGTATCATTGTGCAAATAAACCCAACACTGTGTCCCCATTCAAATAAATACTATTTGAAGGTCCCATAAGGTCAGGGGCACAGACAAGAACTTTTAATTGTTTTTAACAAGCAACAAATCCATTCTGGCCTAAATTAGATTTTTCTAAGTCAATAAAAACTGTGTGATGTGAAATAGGCCCAAATCTGATTTTAAAACTCAGCCTAAAATAGAGCCTGATGTCCCACCAACAACTATAAGATTATTTTGTTTTAATCATACCAGTAACACCTTCACACTTTGTAGAGCACACACAGATGCACACAGTGCCAAATGTCAGTCAGTCATTAACTATGCTCTCATATCTTAAACTATCCAGGGGTGGCGGTTTCTGCTAGGCAGCAGTTGTTTGCTAATGCATTAGAAAATGACCTGGATTGGTCCTGCGTTTCAACACCCCGACTGCTAAAGAACCACGAGAGAAGATCAACAACGAGCAGCGGAGGATTCTGCTCTACGAAACTGATTTGTTCACAGATTAGCCAGAGAGGCACAGCTGATTCAAGGCCCCCTCAACAGATGTTACATTAGCCCCCACTGCAAGGTACTGTATGTTACACATTACATTATCGCCCTGCTCTCTGAGGGGCCGCCTTTGACCAGGAGCTGGTTTCACAAAGAGACTGGCTTACATGAAACTCAGACTTCAGAATAATCTATTGCACAAACCTGTCTAGTTAAACCTGTCTTAGACGACTTTTCAATGAGTTCTGTGTAAATTAAGATTTTTTTCAAATTAATAAACATGGCTGACTGACCGAACAACTGTGTCAAACCTAAGATAGACTCATGATAGTTTCAATGGGCAAATGAAAAAGACTGAAGTTCTTCAAGTGAGAAAATACTCAGCACTTTTCATCTGCCAAGTATTTAATTCACACAAGAGTATACAAAAATAGGCTTTACTATGTCTATATTTAGACTATATTTATTGAATTACCAGAAAACTTGCTACCGTATATCATGATACATATATGACAGTTAATTTGCAATTCATCAACATAAACAATTAACTATGAACAATCATGCACTTAACTGAGATTAAATATTTAATCTATTGACAGCCCTGACAAATGACCTATATTATAAAAAAAGACTTTATTTTATTTATTTTAGTATGTGTAAGAGATGACAGATTTTTTTTTTTCGGTGTGTGTGTGTGTGTGTGTGTGGGGGGGGGGGGGGGGGGTACACTAACTGGAGTTAATCCAACATCACTGCTACAATGACAGTGACAGACTGCCAGCAGTTGTGATGGGAAGTGTCAAAGAAAAATAAGTAAATCTCCTGAAAACCTCTTGATTGAAGAGACAAAAAACAAGTGGAAATCAAAAAATATCTTCACACAGCGTTACAACATGAGGAATAACAACGTACAAAGACAGACAAATTACAGATAGATTAAAAAACACTCAACAGCCTGGATAAAATCCTGATGTACTGTAGTCTACATCAGTGACAGACGAAATCAGCACCACTAAAAAGATTAATTTGTCTTTATCTTGCATGCTTGGTAGTCAAAAGACATTGAACAACTGTAGTAACTGAAGCTGGAGACTCGCCTGGTACAGCTTGATGATGTGGGGGTGGTCCAGCATCTTCATGATCTGAACTTCTCTGTAGATCTTCTCCAGATTGACAGCATCCAACTGGGTCTTATCGATGATCTTGATGGCCACCTGCAGAACAATACAACTGTTATCCGTCAGTTACTCAACGACATACAATAGAATCATTGTTAGGGCTCATCAGAGTTGATGGGCAACCACAAAAACACTCACATATACACTAGTAGAGACAGCAGTTTAATATTCTCCAAGAAGGAAAAGAGACAGTGTGTCCTTTTCAGAGAACTGTGTCTGAGATGCAAAATAAATACTTAAGCACAGCTTGTGCTGAAAACCTTCATAAACACTCTTAAAATCTGAGCCGAGATGAAATATCACATGAAGGTACAGCAGAGGCAAACACAGCCCTCGTTGGATACACACACACACACGCACACGTGCAATAACACGTACATGTGTAAATCGCTCACTCACAACTTCAACACTCTTTGGCTTTGATTAATGATGTCCGGTGGGTAACAAGGCAATATTAACATCTCTCCTTCAGACTGTCTCATAAACAACATTTCATCAGTGTGATCTGAAGTGTTTCCAAGCATCTGGGAACCAAGCAGGACAAGTAAACAACAGGAGACCCCAGTTCCCCTCTCAGCAATCGCACCACTGGTAGACTGAAGTTAGATAACTTACTGAGAGCATTCAGACCGGTGAGACTTCAGCTGAAATGATCAGTCGTTTAATCAATCAGTGGATCAACAGAAAATGAATCTGCAATAGAGCTGGAATGATTAGTTGTCATATATTATATATCGTCAACTATTTTGATATTTGATTAATCTGTAATTTTTAAGGAAAAAGAAATCCAGCTTCTTAAATGTGAATATTTTCTGGTTTCTTTACTTCTCTATGAAGTAAACTGAATATCTTTGAGTTGCGGACAAAACAAGACATTTGAGGACGTCATCTTAGGCTTTGTGAAACACTGTTTGACATTTATTACCATCTTCTGACAAATTATAGACCTAACTAATCGATTAATTGAAAAAAATAATTGACAGATTAATCAACAATCAAAATAATCAGAAGTTGCAGCATGAAACTATTTTGATTTTTTTGATTTAGATTTTTTTATTTTTAAAGCAACAAAAGTATCTGGTTCCAGCTTTTAAAATGTAAATACAGTTGCAAGAAAAAGTATGTGAACCCTTTGGGATTACTTGGATTTCTGCATAAATTGGTCATAAAATGTGTTCTGATCTTCATCAAAGTCACAACAATAGACAAACACAGTCTGCTTAAACTAATTCTGTACAAAAAAATATGTTTTCATGTTTTTATTGAACACAACATGTAAACATTCACAATGCAGGGTGGAAAAGTATGTGAACCTTTGGATTTAATAACTGGTTGACCCTCCTTTGGCAGCAATAACCTCAACCAAACGTTTCCTGTAGTTGCAGGTCAGATCTGCACAACGGTCAGGAGAAATTTTGGACCATTTCTCTTTACAAACCTGTTTCAGTTCAGCAATATTCTTGGGATGTCTGGTGTGAATCGCTCTCTGGAGGTCATGCCAGAGCATCTCAGTCGGGTTGAGGTCAGGACTCTGACTGGTTCACTCCAGAAGGCCTATTTTCTTCTGTTGAAGCCGTTCTGTTGTTGATTTACTTCTATGCTTTGGGTCGTTGTCCTGTTGCATCACTCATCCTCTGTTGAGCTTCACTTGGCGGACAGATAGTCTTAAGTTTTCCTGCAAAGTGTTGTGATAAAATTGGGAATTCATTTTCTGTCGATAACAACAATCTGTCCAGGCCCTGAGGCAGCAAAGCAGCCCCAAACCATGATGCCCCTCCACCATATTTCACAGCTGGGATGAGGATTTGATGTTGGTGTGCTGACTTTTTTCTCCACACATAGCATTGTGTGTTCCTTCCAAATGACGCAGTTTTGGTTTCATCAGTCGACAGGATATTTTGCCAGTAGTGCTGTGGATCATCCAGGTGCTCTTTAGCAAACTTCAAACAGCAGTGTCTTCCTCCGTGGTGTCCTCCCATGAACTCCATTCTTCTTTAATGGTAGCATGAGTCTGAGATTTCTGTAAGTCTTTAACTGACCCTCTAGGATTCTTCTTCACCTCACTGAGCATTCAGCGCTGTGCTCTTGTGGTCATCTTTATAGGACGACCACGCCTAGGGAGAGTAGCAACAGTGCTGAACTTCCTCCATTTGTAGACAATCTGTCTTACTGTGGACACATGAACATCAGGGCTTTTAGAGAGACTTTTGTAACCCTTTCCTGCTTCATTTAAGTCAACAGTTCTTGATCATAGGTCTTCTGAGAGCTCATTTGTGTGAGGCGTGGTTCACATCAGGCAATGCTTCTTGAGAACAACTAACTCAAAACTGGTGTGTGTTTTTTATAGGGCAAGGCAGCTTTAACCAACACCTCCAATCTCATCACATTGATTGGTTCACATGCTTTTTCCACCCTGGACTGTGACTCTTTACATGTTGTGTTCAATAAAAGCATGAAAACATATAATTTTTTGTGCTGTATTAGTTTAAGCAGACTGTGTTTGTCTATTGTTGTGACTTGGATGAAGATCAGAACACATTTTATGACCAATTTATGCAGAAATCCAAGTAATCCCAAAGGGTTCACATACTTTTTCTTACAAATGTATTTCCTAGTTGTCTTTGTCTTCTATGATTAACTGAATATCTTTGGCTTTTGGACTGTTTCTACCTATTTGAATATGTCAACTTGGGCTTTGGGGAAACTGTGAAATCAATAATGAAAACAACTGTTAGCAGCAGCCCTAGATGCCATAACAAAACATGATCCAGGAAGAAGCCAAAACAATGCTCAGGGTTTTATACAGTAATACTGTCCATCCTCAATCTTGATGATCAGATAAACAGCAGAACTACCCTGTTCATGTTACAAACTATTTTGGTAGGAATGTGCGTGTATTTCTCTGCCAACTGATGTCACACCATGTTGCAGCAGAAGTTGAGCCAGGTCCTGTGTTTTCTGTATGATGACACTGTATTTTTTGGTATTCCTGCTGTGTCAATGCAGTCAGTGGTATGACTGAAAAAGTCCTAAAACCTTATTGTGTGGTTTTAAATTTAAAGTGAAGTTGGACGTCTCCATCTCACCCAGTTTAATCACATTTAGCATATCTGTAGTTAGCACTTACTGATGGTGTAATGGGTGTTTTGATGCGTTTAACACTCTCCATTATCACCTCCCAACCCACAGTACAGGCAGGTATGCAATCTGCCGTCAAATCCTATGAAGAATTTTAAATCTTTTAATGGCCCTCCAGCTACAAGTTGATACCTCCAGGGCATGAAATATAAAATTGCTGGCCTACTGGATTACAGGGTACTTATCATGAAAAGATCTGAGCCAACCAACTGATTACATTGTCAACAACACTAACACACACATACTGTACAGTAAAGAAGTCTGGTGCACTCTGTTGGCACAAGGTCATTTGAGGACAATGTGTTAGGGGGCATTTAGCTCATACATTAAGTAATGAGAGCAGAAAAGGACAAGAACAATGCTGTGATCAGAGACGGATAAATGTACGACCCATTGAGCTGACAGGCAGGACCACATGGGAATGAGCCAGCACAATGTGAACCCACAAGCTGCAGTATGTACATAATGGGATGAATAGGTCAGTATAACATGCAGGAGCCATGAGTAGAAAAAGTAGGTTATGCACATAGTTACACCTGTCTAGGTATATGCACACCAGATCTGCTGTTTGTGTCTCATTAAACTCTCTTTTCTTTACACACACATGCTCCCGACTAACATGTCTTTTGCCCTGGCAAATTCACAAGGCAGATGGCATCACATTAAAGTTGATAGGCTGCCTCTCCAGTCGACCTTGGGCACTTCAACATACAGTCTGGCTCTGGTCATGGGCCTGGCCAAGCCAAGCAGCTGCAGTGGCTCTCTGTAGCGACTGGCGCTGGCTGGCTGAGTGACCTCTACCAAAACCAGTGGCCTGAAAACCAGCAACATGCATGTTTTTCATCCAACCCAAATACCACACCGGCTGAGGTAAGTGGTGCAGCCACTTAATGAAATCACCTGGTGTAGTGTTTGTCTGAAATTAAAACCTGCATTCACTTTAGTGTCACACCGTTGTACATTACCTGGCTCGACTAACGCTGCGCCACCACTTCAAAAGCTCTAATAACCAGATAAACACGATAACACCCCTGCCTTGTTTCGGGATGCACCGATCCAACTTTTTCAGTCCTGAGAGCGACACCTGGACTTTGGGTATCGGCTGATACAGAGTACCGATCCGATACCAGTGATTAATTAGTTCACTGTGTGAAAGTGACTGGGATCATTCTTTTATATGTAAGGCAACATTGCTTTCCTAAATTTAAAACAGAATGTAAAAAAATACATACATATAGTAGATATGCATTTACTGAATTGTTATTTTATTGTTCAAATTATATATATAAAATAAATCATACACCAGCAACTTGGTAAAAAAAATCTTCAAAATGAACAGGACTTACAATTCAACTGTAAACCTTTTTAATGCAACAACAAATTGGTCAAAACTTGAACAGGAATTCAAATTCAAGTATATAATGCATATAATATTTAAACATAATATACAAAAAGATTGTCCCTATTATCACCGATACCCAATACAGCTATCTGAGTCAGTGGCCCAATATCTGATCCAGTATCGGTGTCAGTCAGTGTCATCTCTAACCTTGTTACTCATTAAACCTACCACTGGCCTCATCTGGATGATGCAAATCTTTGTTTTTCTGTACAGCACGACTGCTCACGTTCAAACAGCTGGAGGCTCTGTGAGGTCAAAGATCAAAGTGTGCAACTGTAGTTTTCACAGCCTATTTTTCTAATCACTCCTTGTGTCTTCTTCATGCACAGACTAGACACTCTATGTTAACTCCCTGTGTGTGTGTCATTGCAATAGAAAGACATGGCACACAGTGGTACTGATCAAGAAAGGCCTCTCTGTAGAGAGAGATGACATAAAACTATGAGACAAATGCAAGCCCTGTTCCTTCAGCGCTCATGCTGCATCATCCCAGAGTGTTACAATACCAAACTAAGTAGAGACCCCACAGCAGTGTCAGTGGATTGCAGTCTGCTTGCATGCATGCACAACACTTTGCTTTCCAATTACAGATCTCTGGCGCTGCTGGCACAAGAAACCACAAAATCACATCATTATTTGGATTACATAATGGGACCACCGACCCATGCTGCATGCATGCCCCAGATACTGCGATGTTTACAGCAGCCAGACTGTGGAGTCGGTACACTGTGTCACTGTCTGGGTCATTACCAAAAGGAGTGCAGGTGTATGATGCTGGTCTGGCGCAGGAAAGAAAGCATGCATGTTTACGGTTTCCCAGCAGCACTGGTGGTCAGACCTCTTACTGGCAGTGGCTGAGATGGGGGGGTGAACGTGCAGCCAGTCGCTGTTCCTGTACCTGCAGGTATTCAAACACACCAGCTGTAGCTCGCACTGGGGCAGCCAAGTGACCGGCAGTGACCTGATCCAAGTTTCTATTAGTGCACGATGTGGACAGCATTTCGGCATCTGCTGTGAATATCTGGGGTGTCAACTAGTGCATAAAAGTTATGTAACTCAGCGGAACAGTAGCATAAGTTAGCTTGCAGGCTAACTAGTTCACACACTCACCTCGGTCTTGGTTATGCGGTGTCGAGCCAGCTTCACGACAGCGAAATTGCCCTTTCCTAAAGTGCGCTCGATGTCGTAGAAGCCCACTCGGACCGGACCCCGGATCAGCGGTTTCTGGACACTGTCAGCCATGACCATGCTGTTCTGAATGGGACTGTTTGTGGACGAGTAGGAGGCAGCCAGACGAGCAGGGGACACACGGGGGGCTCACGCGGGGCTTTGCTCGAGCAGCTACAGATAAAGACGAAAGGAAAACAAACCGCCCGCCGAAGCCGCCGCTGCGTCTTCTTCTGCCGCCGCCGCCGCCGCTCGAGGCATGTTCATTAAAAATAGACAAAGTTGATTTCTGTGTCGCCCTGCCAGCTTGAACGCCAATGTGGCGACACTCTCCAGTCAGTGCGGCGATACGAAGCAGGCCATTTGCTGAACCCGGGGGCTGTCACACCACGCTCTCCGGTACAATAGAGCTATAATATTTCAGCTCGAGGTACCTCTATCAGCTCCAGAGCACACGAGCTGACTTGCAAAGAGGCATCATGTTCTCTGGTTGACGTGTATTGACGTCAAAGCCATAGGGGTATTTGTACAGGGGGCGGGGCCACGAGGCCGCTCCACACTTCAGTGCCAATTGGTTGCCAAGACAACCAGACCCACCTCTTACGTCAACCGGTAAAATTGCTATTCTGAAATGTGTTTGCTTGTCTGCCCTGTCTGATTGCACGCATAGGTAACTTTGAAGTTTCGCCCCGCAGGTGGTTAATAAGCTGTTGGTCGCCTGCGAGTGGAAAACGCAGGTAGAAAGGGGTTAAAGTCATTCAAAATCAGCCTGAAACTGCGCCTCGTAGTCATGTGCTCTGCAAGAATGAAAGGAAAAATTATTTAAACAAAATAACATGCAAGCCTTTAACATTTCAAGGTAAAATATTATATAAAATATCACAGCTTTTTACCTCTTAGTAATATAATCTAGACAAAAAAAGTGCAACTGCCATTATAAATTCCATATATTATAATAAATAGCATTATATAATGTAACATGGCAGGACCTCATGTGAAACTAAACATTTTATGAGCCACAAAGACACTTTGGTCCGCTACATAACAGCGCCATCTGTTGACAGAGATAGGAAATTGAAGCAAGGCTACATGTGTCATTATGTACCTGTATATCTTGTTCTCTGGTTGTTATAATTACACAAAATTGGTCTGGTTACACTTCATATTGACTGGGAGAACCTGTAAACTCTAGATTATGTTGGGAAGTCTAGTCTGTCCTCTGCGGATCCACTATAAATCCCCTTGACCTCTTCCCTTCTTCCCTTTTCTACAACAATCCCGTGGGAGAGGTGGGTGTCATTTATTTTGGCTGATGTATTATCCTAATCCATTCCAATATTTCTCATATTGTTTTGCTTACATTTTGTTAATGTTATAATGTCTCTCCCAAACAATCAACACACTGATTTTAATGAAGTGGCTTTTAAAAATAGTTCAGAGTAAATGCTGCTATCTAAATTACCCATTTCATTCTGAAAAGTGAGCTTTTGCAAAACCAGCATGGCTCAAGTTCAAAATTCTGTTTTGTGTACTGTATTTGTGTGTGTAGAAGCTGGAGTAGATTTAACATGGAGGTTTTGGTGCTCTATGTGTGTTTATCAGGTATGTTTTACTTTATATCTGATTTTAGTCCATGTTTAACATTTTGCCACAGGCCCTTTTGTATAACTATCCTGCAGGAGAGGAGCTGCATTTAACACGAAAGTTCTGTTTCCCAGTGTGTTTATCAGAATGAACAGAGGCCAACTATAAACAGATAGCAGTGTCACGGCGCCTTTACTATCTGACCAAAGCAACACAGAGGCCCACCCGGTACATTTGCACTGTTCTCAACAGTGTTTGTACTTAAGTAACAAGCATTTTGCATTCACACAAATTGAATGTCACACACACTCCCCTACAAATACAAATGCATTACTCATATTACTATTATATAAGGAATAAAACCACAACATCTTGTAACTAAACTTTATTTGACACCCACAGATCACGTCATGTTTGCAGCTCACATTCACACCCAGCAGTTGCTCTCTTCAGCTCATGCAGTGACAGTCTATAACATACAGCAGTGGATTAGTAAGTGGCCAGGCAGAGCAGCGCTCCGAAGGCCTCCGCTGTCACGCATACACTTCCTGAATGTAAGAGTTCCAGATGTGCTTTTGGCATTTCCTGTCTAACATTCTCCAAGAACACACTCAGCCTCTCCTTACTGGGATTGCTACATCTTTCCAAGACCCAGCAGCCCACTCAGAAATAAAACAAGAATTTGTGTTCAGTAATGTATATCCCTGATTATTGTTTGTTATTTTTTAAACACCGATGAATGAATCGTTGACAAAACTGGTCACTCCTACAAGTCTCTGTACTGCCAGATCAGTGGGAGGTTTGAGTTTTCCCACACAGTCAGGTGGAGTCGGGGAAAGGCCACCACAGCTTTGAGGTTTACTGGGGTCAGCAGAGTTCTGTCATCAGTGTTTCCGCATGTACTGTCCTGTTCCCTGACATCAGAGTCCAAACAGGAAGCCTTACACTGGGCTGACGGCACTCTCAGGCCTAGAGAAAGGGTCAACTCCACCGCCGTAGAGAGACAACAAGATCTTTTTGTCCTTGTGTCTCATAATATCTGGTGACGTGACTGGAAAAGAGCTGAGCACTTTAATTCAGGATTGTTTACATGATGAGTAACCTTGCGTGAGTCTTCAAAACTTGCACTTATTCCCAAGGTTAAATGTGAAATCCACCGTGCTGAATATAGCAGCACTGCTGCATCGCTAACATGACCTGACTCAGTGATGCTTATTTAAATTCATTAATGTCTCTTTGAAAGTGTGCTGCTGTGACGTTACATCATTTGTCAGAGTATTTGTCCAGATTAATATCTCAGCTATAGCGCCACCACCATGAGATTGACATTTGTGGTTTTATGTGAAGTGTCTCAGTAACTACAGGATTGTGTCCTCTTTTCTTCTATTTGATACTTTAGTTTATGACCAGATATCTGCAAAACTAATGGCATTCCCCTCAGCCTCAGCTGTAAGCCTACTTTGTGTGTAGTGCTAATTAGCATGGTAACACACAAAAACTATGATGTGGTAAGCATTACACCTGCTAAACATCAACATGTTATCATTGGCCTTTGTGAGCATGTTGGCATGCTGATGTTAGTATTCAGCTCAGAGCATCACTGTGCCTAATGACAGCCTCACAGAGCTGTTTGCATGGCTGCAGTCTTGTTAAATTATAAAAAAAAATATAAAGATTTGAAATATATCAGTATTTTTACATAGTCAGTCTAGTACTCTTGCATCTAAAAGTATGCCGGGCGAAGATTCACAATCTCAGAACTCCCTATGGGTGTTTGTTCTGGGAAGTTCAGGACCTAAATTTGGACACACAGGTGACAAAACTTTGGGAAACCCAACTTTAAAGGGGAACTATGCCAATTTTCAAAAGTCATACATGTTATTCCTTTGGTCTAAGACAGTCCAAAAAATAAAAGTAGACATGAACAACTCTCTCTCAAATCCCACGACTAGAGCGCTAAAACTAAGACTGATTTCGTGGACTTACAGAATGTTTTTCTTTTTTTTTATATCCAAATAAGCATTATTCTATTGTAGTGTTGTCAATTGTGAAACAGAAACATGTTCCCATATACTCAGATCATTCCCCTGTGCTCTCAGTGTCATCTATAACATCTCTCCCAATCATTGTCTATAGAGCAGCTCCACACTTTATACCCTAAATTTGAGTTTTAGCGCTCTAGTTTTGGGATTTGGGAGAGATTTCATGTTTACTAATATTATTTGGACTGTCCTAGACCATAGGAATAACATGTATGAGTTTTGAAAATGTAGTTCCTGTTTAAGCATTTATCTGACTTGAAGCTTTAGGATGCTGGGTGTTCAAGATGCAAGACTGGGGATATGCACAGGAGATGAACTACTGGAACATAGGTCAAAGGAGTTTAGTAATCCTGTCCCACACCAGTAACAAGTCAGGCGTGCAAGAACAAAGGGATGGAGAACATTGTGTTTCTCTATCTAGCTGGGTCATAGTTGATAGCTATGAGTTTGAAGGACACTCACAGAGACCAGATAAGCATCAACAGTGTTATCCATAGATCTCATTTTCCACCCAACCAGTCTGCCGGCTCTGAGTTTTGCAGGTTTCGTAGATGTCATTGGTCACAAAGCCGCTATCCCTAGCCGCGCATGACACATTCTCATAATCATCACACTGGGAGCCCTGGGAAGGAGCACAGGGGTGTTTTGTCATGACACATCCCGACATGCTGCCGTCCAGAGCAGTGTGAGTCAGTTTGGTGATGTCGCTAAAGGCGTAAGGTCCTTGTACAGCATAAGGTGAAGCTGTTGTTGACATCCATGATTTTGATCTGCCGGGGCAGCTTTCTGTTTCTGTCTTCCTCCTGAATATGGAAGAAATGACATTAAAGAGTGCAGTGGGGTCATCACGACATGCTGCTCATCAGTGAGGCCACATAAAATGAGAAAACACATTTCCCCGACAACCAAAGATACAAGAAGCATATTAGGAAATGTGGGTTCACATTGACCAAAACTGAGTAAATACTTGGAGAAAAGCTGCATTTATGTGTAAATACATATTCAATAAATGAATTTAAATGCTTCTTAATACGCCATTTTATTACTCTGCATCTAGAAATGCGATGCTCTATGGTTGAAGTAAAACAGATGGTATTTTTATACTTTTCTGCCATTTTTTTTTTTTTTTTTTACCTCTTAGCATGCTGTTTGTAGCAGAAGAACCCAGCAGCTGCAAACAGCAGCAGCAGCAGAGCAGGAATAGTTGCATAAAGGATGTAGGAAACATACAGGGTGTCATCTGAGAGAGATACTGCAGAGGAAAGAATAGGATTTGGCGTAACTTCTTTATAAGATGACTTTACAACACAGTCTTCAATCCTTGAATAGTTAGGGCGTGTCACGATTCTGCTACTTGTTAAAGCAGTATTTTTTAGTAGTTTCCTTGCTTTAACTCTAAGTATCAAGAATAAAATATATAATTTGTATTTTTATTTTCTTACCTGATGACTCAGGTAGTCCCATTTTTATCCTCTCATCACTTTCTGTTGTTGTTAATACATTTGGCCTCACAGACGGAACTGGAGCTATCAGAAAACATCAGTTGAATATTACAAGAAAAAATATGGCATGTGACGTTTATCTAACTGTTGCAGATTTCCATTACTGATTTCAACCAACAGAAATAAGAGACAAAACGTGAACATATGATGTGAAATATTAAAGGCACCATGAACAACAAATTCCATGTATCGTGCCTAATTGTGTGAATTTATCTGTTTAAATGCATCTCTATGCACATTTAGTTTAAGTAGCTTAATGGGTGTGAATAAATGTGTTGTAAAAGGTTTGACTGTCCTGATTCATTCTTTGTAAAACTGAAGATTCTGACAATTTTTTCCCTGAATAACACCTATTTGTTTATGGAAACATAACTTTATTTGCTACAAAGCTGAACACATCATACATGTACTGTGCTGCATATGACGAGCAGATTATATAAAATAAACCAAAACCTTCATACATTTTGACCACTAGAGGTCTTTATTAACACAAAAGGGAAGATGACATTTCAAGGAGTGATGTGGTGGTTTAGTCTGACTTTTCTTGATCTAAGTATAAACACATCTGCAGTAACTTGTTATCTATACACCCCACAGAAACATCATGCATACCAGGACAGTATGTATATGTGGGGTAGTTAAGTATGTGTTGTACCTGCATGTGCTGTGTTCCGTTCCTCTGTAAACATTGGTACTTTTTCTGCAAAAGACAAAGAAAACTACGTTGATGATGTTATCAATGCTACGTCAATCAGTTCATTAAAAAAAGATTAAATACATAAAGCATTCAAGAGCGTTTTCACCTCCAAAATAGAAAGAAAAGATGCAACAGGAAGAATCATTAGAAAATGGAAATCAAATTTAATCGACAAAATAAAACAAGTCCAGAAAAATCTCCAGAGCAGTAAACTGTTTCAGGTAAAAAAAAAAAAAAGCTTTAGGTTGTTATATAAATATGAGCACAAAGTGTGCACACAGATTCATTGAAGGGTTGGTTCAAATAGCTGTTTGCTGCTATATTATAATGCTCTGGATATCAAATAAAGTACCTTTAAAATATCAGGTATATCTTTAACACAGGCAGATACATCTTTGGGTTTCCAGAAAGCAAGAGCAGTAATCCAGGAAACCAACATTTAAATTGCACATCAGTTGTTTATGTTGACAGCGGTGGCCCCATTTCAGTGACGGTTTTTAGAAGATAAAATTCAGATTTTGTGGATTCAAGACTCAAATAAAACCAGGAGTATCAAATGTCAATAATTCCCAGCAGTGCACAGCCAGGTACACCAGCACAGTGTCTGTGATCTACCCACCTTCTGGGTATTTGCAGACAAAGTTGTTCTTGGAGTTGCAGTTGTCATCGTTCCACTGGAACAGGAAATGACCTTCTTCGTCGGGTGGTGCGTTGGGCTGGTGGTACAGAACCACACACATTTCAACACCACATGATGGCTCATCCCAGTGCCAGTTCCTACCACAAATAAGATGCACAAGTTTAGTGTATTTATATTGGACAATTTACATTATAACATGCACAGTTTTACTTCATATCTCACTTTCTAATTCCCAAATTCTTGCAAAGGACTGTATATCCATCACTCCCACACAAGCACCATTTAATCCAATAATCTTGCTATGCTATGTCCCTTGAGATTCTGCATACCTTTTTCACGGATGCAGCTGAAATATTCATACAAAGGGTGAAATGATAAAAAAAGAGAAAGACCTGTACTTGGCCTTGCTTCCATCCAGCCAATAGTACTGCGAAGGGCAGCCTGGGTTTGTGCTCCCCGCCCTGTGGCGTTGCGGGCTGCGGCGGAGCCCGATCCAGAAGTCTCCATCTCCAGCCTGCAGCTGCTGTATGAACCTCTCCATCAGCCGCTGCTCACTCTCTGTCTCAATGCTGAGCAAGTCGCCTCCATCCGACCTGCAGGCCTGCCTGGCATCCTCAAAGGTCAGCCTTCGCCTGCTGTCCTGGATGTAGGACACCTTGTAGCATGGGCGCTCTGTCCCGCGCCGACAGATTCTTTGGCCTGGATGACACGGTCAACATCAGAAAGAAAACAAGATGATGAGTTTTTTTGTTTTCTGTGACAAGAAGATTATAAACAAACTACAGAATAACAGACAAATTAGGAACCAGATTTTTTTTTTTGCAAAAGTCTCCCTCACATTTTCCTGCAATGTGGTAAGGGTAAACCATATGCAATTACAGGGTAAAACCTATATTTTTAAGGCCTTAAAAAAAGATGTGTTTGTTTTTCTAGATTTGTGCCACTTGTGCATCTCAAAATAGTTTGGATGCTGTGGTGCATTGAGACAGATTTTAAATATGAGTCAATACATCTGAGCACTGACTTGCTAAGGTGGCACAATAAGGGGTTTAATTACTGATCGAAGTATGTTAATTATGGTTTTACACAATGAAATTTGATTGTCTAAAGGCACTGATGGTACTTACAGGTCATTTATTATTATTATTATTATCATTATTATTAACACACCAACTAATATGCAGAGAGATAATAGATAAAACCAGTAGTTCTACTACTTATGACCTTGTGACCCAATAAACCTGCGGTAGACAAAAAGTTTTCGGCATCATTGGGCAGAAATTTCATAATAACCTTTCGTACATTGTAATTCAAGTGCTCTGAGGGATAACTAGACTTCTGGACCTCGTCTTGGCTCTGTTTTCAGGTTTTAAAAACCCAGTGTGTGAAGGGAGATTTTGACCAATCACAGGTCATTTCAGAGAGAGAGAGAGAGAGAGAGAGAGAGAGAGAGAGAGAGAGAGAGAGAGAGAGAGAGTGTGTTCCTATTGGCTGCTCATTCAACAGAGGCAGCTGTCAATCAGTCACAAACTCCAATCAAATGTGAATCAATATTCTGTGACTATAATGCCTACTTCTCACCTCAAATGTTTTCAGAAACATCTTGTAGTAACTGCTTAGCTGTAAAATGAGAAAGTTTGTTCTGGCTGGTGGGCGGTGCTTGGTATTTCCTCAACTGATCGCAACATGGCTGCCGAGTTCCAAACTGTCTCATTTTACAGCTGAACAGTAACTACAAGATGTTTCTGAATACATTTGAGGAGAAAAGGCATTACATTTTATCAGTACTGCCTAGTTTAACTGTTTGATCTGTTTTGTTGTAGTTGTTTGATGGAGTTCACAAGTGATTGACAGCTGCTCAGAAACAGCAGGCTCCAGCTCGGCTCTGATTGGTTGTTTTCCTCCAGGTTGTGAAATCCTGCAGATGCCATCTCTGTAAAGTGACTTTTATTTTTAACTTATACATAATAGAAACAGTGCATAGATGGAAGAGCATCTGTTGCTTAATGGTGTAGATATAGTCAGCACATACAGTATAAATGGTGCTGTTATCATTATAGCCTGCCTAGTGCTATAGCATTAGAGTTAAAAACACAAACAACAACAACAAAACAAGCTCTGCGACCTTCTGACTTCAGATCAGTGATCTGAATCGCAAACACACAGTTGACGTTCATTTTCCACCACATCACGTGCTGCTGTGTGACTGCTGCCTGTTTATCATTACAGTATATCATACATACTGTATGTAGACTATGCGCTTTTGGCTTATTTACGCTGGTTGTGGTATCAGCCTCGTCACATCAATCCACTAACGCGAACATAAAGTGTTCCTTGCACAACCTCGCTCAACGTGGCATGCAAACTATTGTTATAATAATTTTTAAAACTTTTGTCGGTACAAGCAAACAAGTGGGAGTCTTACTTTGAATTTAAATACACAATAAGCCTATTGCATCGTGTCAGTGGAGTTTAAAAAGGGAGTTTTCCTTCTTACCATTTATTTTAGACGCGGACCCAGGGTGGAACAAAACGGCGATCACGGTGCCAAACAGCCTCATAAAATCCATTTCTACATGTTCACACGAGTGTGTTGCACGATTAGTCTTAAAAATCAAGTAGTTTGTTAGAGAGTTCAGCTTCAGATTGCCCAGCCGTGTGATAAACAGACTAATGACAGAGGCAGCAGGGAGGTCTGTCCAGTCAGAAGTGGGTCGACTAGTGGAGGCGTGCGTACGAATGGCGTCTGGCTGAGGGGAAAAAACATCAGGAGGGAGATAGTCCAAGATTTTTTGCTTTGGAAAAAGAAAAAAGTGGGCTATTGTTGCTTTTCAGTGAAATCTTTCCCCTCTAGATGTAAACTCAAACCACTGAGGTATGAATCTGTGCATTTTGTGAAGCCTGTGTCTTTTACTAAATTAGCAAAATCCCATTCCACTTGTAGTAATGTCATTATCATGGGATGAATAGACTTCTTTGTGCAAACACTGTGCATCATGCTCCCTGTATTAACATAAAGAATCAGCATCTTACACACACACACACACACACACACACACACACACACACACACACACACACTCAGTGATTGAGTGCTGTCTGGGGAAACATCTGCTCTGAGGAGAAAATGAAGCGAGAAAGCAGAAACGGAACCAAGGTTGACTTGAAAACTGTAAATGATGCGTGTTAAAAGTACAACTCGGTCTTTGCTTTTCTTTGTCTGGTCAACATGCTGGTCTCATATGATTCAGTTTATCAACCACATGTCTAGTTAAAAAAACATCTCCCATGAAGCAAGTGTAAGAGTTTACAAGGAAAGTGACACACTGTGAAAACACCATGAGTGACACAGCAAGGACAAAAACCGAGATAGGGAGACTGAGATGGAGAGAGAGACAGATTGGAACAGGAAAGCATGCAGAGGAGGAAGAGGAAAGGATTTTTTTGAGAGAGCCATATTTCCTGTTCATTGCTTTAGTTTGGTTTCCAGGCACTGCAGCTTCATTTCCAGAATATGGGCGATTGTGAGAGTCTGGAGCGATCGTTGGGATTACGGAACAAAAATAAATCATTTTACACCATTTAATTAAACAAAATCACCAGACTAAATTGTCCCCTGACTGAGAGGCTGACTGGTGGAAGGATAGTTGTTATTGTCAGCAGCACCCCTTCTACTTGTTTCATTTAAATGTAGTTGTTTGTAGTATTTATCTGTTATTCATGTGGTGAGTTTATTGGACTTGATTTCAGCACTATATGCTGTTCAAATAGCAGCAAATGGAGCCGAACAAATCAGCATGCATACTTTTTAAACCTGTGGTTTCCATATTAGATGTTAGGCCATACTGGGAATTAAATTCAGTATATAATGGTTTTGATGTAAACTGCGTAGGGGAAATTTAGAGGGCCAAATATTTTTGTCACAGGGCCAGATGTGGCCCACCACTGCGTTAGAGGGACAGTTCACTGCAAATTAAAGCAAGATAATTTAGAGTGATCACTTTTATCCACTATGTTTCATGGGAAAAGGGAGTGGTCTCTTCTAGGATGACAATATTCCCTCCACAGGGTGCACAAAAGGTAATTGAATGGTTTCATATGAAAATGAGGTGAAACATATGCCATATCCTTTCAGTCACCAGTATCATATACTGTATATTTTCATCTGAATTAATGAGGCTTGTTACAATTTTTCTCTTCTGCTTACACACATTTCTTAATATGTAGTATTTGGTGACATCTTGTGGTGCGGTTGCAGATTGCAACCAGTAATGGCACCCCTCTGCTCATTTCTCCCTTTCAAAGACTGTGGAAATGTGAGCTGCCGAATGCAAAACTGTGGTCAAGTCAAGTCAAGTCAAACTTTATTTGTATAGCACGTTCAGAAACAACCGCAATTGACCACAGTGCTGAACAAGTTCAGTGAAATTAATACAATCAAATGACAAAAAGAACAAGCAAAAACACCTAACCATGGTGCATTTAACTGGTGTCAGAGCAGCAGAACAACAGAGGAAAACAAACAGACAAACAACGAGGTAAGACCGTCTAGATCATTAGGGGCAGCAACTGCAAAGGTTCAGTCACCTCCGTTTCTGGTTTGTGAGTCTAGATCATTACAGTACTTTCTAAAAAATAGACCAAAATCAATCAATCACAGGCCTTTTATCTGCAGCCCCTGTCCTGTATCTAGAACTGTACACAGTACATGATGATGGTGTGAATATTAATACAGATATTGGAGACACACACAGACTCGCAACACAGAAGTCAGCTTTAACCTCACCACAGCCTGCATTTTATCTTCCTCTTGTGTGATTTTTAACAGCACCCATCAACAGATGACCTTGGAGTAATAACCATCAGCAGCTCCTCTCCGTGGAGAGCTAAGAGAGGACAGACAATCACAGGCTGCCTGTTGTTTACTACCTGGCTTCAGGCCATCTCTCCATCGGTTTCTCTCCTCTGGTAACACAAGTTCATCATGAGGGAGTTATCTAACTGAGCCTCCAGATGCTTGTCATGTCCTGACCCGGAATGATTTTTCCTTGTTTTGGTCTTTCGAATTCGCTGAAGTTTGTTTGATGGGGCTCCCTGGTAGCTCAAGCGAGTACCATTAAGGCTGAGTAGTACTGCAGCGACCTGGGGTCATCCTCTCTTCCCCGTCTATAAAATAGATGTATGTACAAATTTATTATACGTATATGGGAAGTTTAGATAAACACTTCACCTTCAGGAACAGGCCTGCTAGGGGACCTCCATTAACCCCTGTTTCTCATTCCCTCCGTGAAATGTGTGCAGTTTTCTCATGCCACAATACTAGCTGGACCTACAGTATATTAGTTACACTGTCATTTCATTAAATGCAAAATCATCTAGGGATGTTCAAAATGTTCGCACAAAACTGAAAAAATAAAGCTTTTGAAAACTAGATTTTTCCACAGAGACCCTACTCAAAAACCTCAATTTCAGGATCCACTTTAAAGCCATTATGACATAAATTGATATTACTGCTAAGAGGGTATATTGTCACTTTCAGGCCCCTAGAGTGGTTGCCCACTGTGCCCAACTCGATTCTTCTTATTATTTACTGTGGATGACTTTATTTTTGTGTCTTTGTTGATTCCTGATTGCTTCTTGTGTTTACTGGAATGGATTGATGGCGTTTTTCTGGGCCCCAACTAAACAATGTCTGTCACTGTGCTGTCTGCTCATCGAGGAGGATGTTGTGTCTCTTGGCATGTTGCTCTCACTGCTGCTGAGTCACGAGTCCATCAGATGCACACTGTCTTATTTTGGCCAGCAGATGACACCAAACTACTGATGAAAAAAGACAGAGCAGCAACTCCCATTCACTTTAGAAATGAATCGGTTATTGTCCAATGACACCAGTGATGACAAGTAATACAAGCACATTTAATCAAGTACTTTAGTTACATACAGTTAATGGTACTTTACTAGCTACTTCTATGCTATGCTTACTTCTACTCCACAACATTTTAATGGGAAATATTGTTATTTTACGGCTTTATCTGACAGCTGGAGTTACTACTAATTACTGTTAAGATTTCACATTAAAAACCCACATGGTCAATTTATTTATAATAATAATAATAATAATAATAATAACAATATTAATAATAATAACAATAAATCAGCTGCTCCCAATCTCTTCGACTTGTGACCACTTAAATAAAAAATCAATGTCTTGCGGTTCGTTAACCATTTGTTCCACCAAAGGGATAATTCCCCTCTAAACTTCTCAGGTGGTTTCATTTATACAATTGTTTATATGATCCAGCATTTCTTAAAATAATTGATTGAATGTGAGCAGCAGAACTTATTTTAGCTCTTCTTTCCTCTCCCATTAATCATCTCATGACTCCTCTGATTTATCTTGTGACTCTTTGGAAGGACCCGACCCCTAGTTTGGGAACCATTGGACTGAAATACCCAACTTTACATAAAGTAGTTGCAACAACTACAACAGTAAATGGTATTTATACATTCATGCGTCAGTATTAATCTAATTTTATTATGCATAATAATTAGTATTAGTCACAGGGGACATTGCTCTGCATTAAAAGCATACCTTTTAATATAATACTTTTAGTTATTTTTTCTTTTAATACATCAATGCTTTTACTAAGTAAAATTTTGAATGCAGAGCTTAAAGTGAAATATTTATACAGTGCTGTTTTGGTACTTTTACATCACTTTTTTTGTAGGCAGAATAGACAGCGACTCCTCTGTAGTTTTGGAGTGTTGCAACTGTTTTTACACATATTTACTCAGTTGTCAATGTGACTGTGATGCTCTATTCACACTGAGGGGTCATTATCTACTTTTATGATCTGCTGTACTGTACATGCCTACAGAGTTCAGTAGCGTGTCCCCTCCACCTTCCCAGTGTATCCTCTTTCTTTCAGAACTAAGTCTGTGTCCTGCCCCGGGCCTTGTTTTCAGGCTTTTCTAATGTGATAAATGTCACTAACCCTTATAGCCCCCCCCCCCTTTTTATACACTAAGCATTATTGCAGTCTGCTGCATCTAACTTCAGCCTCCCTACAGATAATGGTTGCTCTATGGTTCGTTTGTATTACATATTTTTTGTTTAATAAAAGAGACTTATTGATTTATTTAGCTTCTGAGGAATAAATAATCCTTCTGTTTATCTATCAAAATCCTTAAAATTGGAGATACAAAGTTTTCATTGGGGTGTGATGATATACAATAAGCTATAAACTATATGTGCTATTAGTATTTTACATGATTGTTTAATTTATGGGTTAGATATGGTTTATCCAGACCCATTGCAGACACCTCGATCCAGACTTAACCTCTCTGACCCTGCAGTCAAAGAGATTACAGGGAAATGCAATGGAGAGTGGGATTAGAGTGAGGAAGAATGGCTGGTTTGGTTATTTCCAAGCAGGTATTCTAGGGGGTAAAAATCCTCAGACAGGATTTAAAAGGTTGTAAAAGAGTGACGTATCTGTGGATAATGTAACAAATGTCTTCTCTCACCATGGGCACTTTAGCAACAGCACTGATGCTCCTTTTTATTCCGTGTTTCTGAGGAACAATAGGGCGTCTCAGTTGAGCAGCAGCGGTTGTGGCCGATAGCTATGGAGACTAACTGCAATGCACGTCTATGGAGACAATAGACGAGAGGGTTTGACATGTAAGGGAAACTAACAAAGGTCAGTTCTGGTTGGCGGAGGACTTCATCGCTTGTGGCATCAAGCATGATCACCTTTCAAGGTGTTTCATTCTCAAAAAGAGGGATCCTTTATTCCAGACAGTGATCTGTGTACACAGTGTGTTTGGAAGATGTCTATTGAGAGTTGTTGATTCTGAATAAGCATTTGCACTGCAGTACAGCATCTGTGTTATTAATTAAACAGGTTATCATTATGCAGTATAATCAGAATTAGCTGTCAAGTTTGAATTGTTTTAATGATATCATTATGTAAAGTTCTCTGAATATGGTTAAAAGTTTAATGACATGTGAATGAAACTAATTATGGCCAAATATTGTGTTGATAGTTTCAAAATGTAGTTCTTTTTTTAACCAATAAATATATACATTGCATCCAGGTTTAAACCTCATTTGCCTCCGGCCAACAACTGTAACTTTCACCATCTATAGTCGTTTTGGATGGAGGGAAACTTGAAACAGTAGTTTACCCAAGGGATCTGTGTCAAATCCCACTGACAGATTAATCTGTTGGGTTTAGATCTGACAGTGAACCCTGCCAGGAGCTGCTGCTGCTGTCTACACAAGAAGTCATGGGATAGAAACGTGCTGAAAGTGTGTGCATGTGTGTGTGCGTGCATATAAGGGTCTATATTTAGCTGACGGGAGGGCTTGAGAGTCACACCTTTATGGTTTTAGGTGTCTTGAAGCTGTCGAATACTATAAAAGGCACATTGCATGACTACTCCTGCGACACCCGCTCAGGTACCAGCTAAGGTAAGACCGTCTTATCTGAAATTTATTGATTTTAAATTGCAACATTTTAGGGAAAATATAAACAGTTTCAGCTAGGCCAACCGACATTTTATATTGAAAATTATAGTCACATAAAATCAGTACTCTCCAGTTTGTGCTTTTTCAAAAATAATTTTTGTGCATCTGCTCTGACTCAATTCATAATGATATTTGAGTGTAATTTTGTTGTTTTTATTATTGTTGATATTGTTTTTTCTCCATCTACTGACAGGCTTTATCAATCTGACTCCTCCAGACAGCATGACTCTCCATCTTTGTCTCCCTCTGCTGGCTGTGCTTCTCCAGCCGGCTCTGTGTCTGTATAACTGCTCATCTGAGTATGACAGGATCCCAGGTGGGACGCTTTTGTTTTATATGATCATTCTGCACAAATCAGTGCACACTTAACCTTTTCCCCTGCTTAATATAAGGGACTTTTTCTCATCTCTTTTTCACATCTCAGCAACTGGATCATCATATTAATTTTCCCTCTGATTCCAAGGAAATATCTCCCAATATTAATACCTCATCCTCGGTTTCTCCTTTTCCTTATTTCATAGTCAATGAGGACATGATGGTTGACTGTGGCACCAGTACGATCACCCTGGAGATCAACCTGTGCACGGCTCAGTGGGCAGGCTTCAACACCACAGACCTGGCTCTGAACGGGAACCACAACATCACAGAGTGCCAGGGCTCCATTGACACCAGCGTAGACCCTCCAATCATCCGTTACCTGCTTCCTGTCAACCATAGCCAGAGTAACCCCTGCCGCCACTCTCTGCAGGTCAGGTGTCTTGTAGAGAGTGTTGAATAATGCTGAATTACTCAGCCGATTAGCCGATTAGGCTATTAAATTGCCGTTATTGGTCACTAGAAACACCATAGATGTGGGTCAACAGGGACCTACTACACCCAATACCCAATATTTTATCTTCTATTCACATGATAGATGACCAAAAGAGGGTATAAAAGAACATGACAGTGACCTCTAGCAGCCATAGTAATTATGAGCTGAAGCAGAGGTCAGGCGCTGTAGCACAGATAGTGTGAAACTCCATAAAGGGCAGTGGCCTGGGATGATGGCTGGGACATTGATCAGGAGGCTGGAGTTTGCATCAATGCACAATGTGTAGTTGTCTTTGTGTTGTTATTTTAAACCAGAACACAGTGTTTTTTTTTCCTTAACTGTTTTTGTTGCCAAAACCTAAAGAAGCTGTAGTTTTGGTGCTGAAACCTAAAGACTTTTTGTTTGTATTAAAAACGAAACATTTCATTTAATTTTACAGTAACATGTTGCTTTTAAGGTTCACTCTTACTTTTAGAACGTAGTAGGTGTAGTAGGCCTGTATTGACCCACATCTATCGTGTTTATAGTGACTGATAATGCCTATTTAATGGCCTGATAACAGTTGAATCAGGGTACATTAAAGTGATTTTACTGTTGAGTGGCAGGAAAAAGGAAGGTCATTATAATGATTGCTCTTGTTCAGATTGTGGATGAGACCCCGGACCCCACAGGTCCATTCAGCAGCTTCTTAACCATCCAGTCAGTTATCATCACTGGGTTCATTAACACACCCAGATCTGACCAGGGAGTGATCAGCTATGCCACAGACCTCTACTACCACTTCTCCTGCCGCTACCCGCTGGAGTACCTCATCAACAACACACAGATAGTGGCGTGAGTGACTGTCCATCTTAAAATAGACCCTACGTTGTGCAAAAGAGATATTTCTGTAATGATTATTTTTTATGATAATTTTCTCTACTGCTTTTTGTCTGAAGCAATACGTGACATGACATATAGTAATTGTCTTTTTCATGATTTTTTAGCTCCTCAGTTTCTGTGGCGACCAGCGATAATAATGGGTCTTTCATTGACACACTGAAAATGAGTGTTTATAATGTAAGTTGACATTCAGTTGCTTAGATATACTATACTATGGAGCTATATTGCTCTTGACTTATTTGACTCTAGTGTCCTATTTCTCCAGGACTCTGACTATGGCTACCCATTAGTGGTACCTTCAACAGGAATTGTGCTCCGAACCAGGATCTATGTGGAGGTCAAGGCTGTTAACCTCACAGGAAAGTAAGCACAAAAGCCCATTTGGATGATTGAATGTTTATAGTGACTTTGCACAGTGTTCTCCTGTGGCAAACAGAAACTCATTGGCTCACTGTCCTCTTTTCAGTTTCCACGTACTGATGGATCACTGTTTTGGCACTCCCACCCCTTACAACATGACACAAAATGAGCAGTACAACTTCTTCACCGGGTATGGATGCATACATCTGTAGTATAGCTAACGGGGAGCTAGTTGAATAATATAACTTCCACATCAATTTTTAAAATATAAACTATATCAACATAATTCTGCTTTCCTCTAGTTGTAATGTGAACCAAAGGACATCCGTGACCAGCAATGGCCTTTCCGAAGTTGCCCGGTTTAACTTCGAGGCCTTCCGCTTTGTTCAGCACCGTGACCAGGCAAAGTCCAGCATCTATCTGCACTGCATACTGAGACTCTGTGAGCCCAGTAAATGTCAAGAGCTGCTGTCTGTAAGTTAAGAGGAATAAATGAGTCTGCTTTAAAGGTGTCAGAGGAAGTAATGCCAAAGGAGCTTTCAAAGGTAACCCAAGGCAATGTTTCAGGGCAGAGATTTGAATGATACATAGCCTACAGTATATCACCATGTATATAATCTCTATAAACAGATTCTGCATTCACAATGATTTTGCTTTATACTGGTATAAAATTAGCTTGTGAACTGGCTACAATCCGGTCTTACATGCCGTCTCTCATCTCCAACTTATTGCTAGTCGGACTGTAAGTATTGGCCCGGATACCTGCTTGCACCGAAACCTCAGAATTACACTTTAGCACCTTGACACCAGAGGCTCATTTGTCGTCAGACCAATAGACAGTGGATTTTGAGATTGCCATGGTTATTATATGTGCACAGGCAGGTAGGCTGTTCAATCAATTCATTCATTGCCGAATGAAATGACTGGATTGGTTTATTACAGTCCCGCAACAATCACAGATACCGCTTTTTTTTTTCGGCAGCACATTTGATTTATTGATTTCTGTCGGGATGTAACTAGAAAAATGCATTTGAACAGCAACCCTACCTTTAATACACCTGAAACAGTTGCTACTGGTATTGATTTCTGCGGCATTTTATGGCCTTATTAGATAGCTGACAGTGTAGAGATGTGACAGGAGATATAAGGAGAGAGATGGGAAATAGCTGCAATAAATATTCTTGGGGGGATTTGAACCGGGATAATTGTAGTCCATGTTTGGCACCATTTTTTGATTTTATCATAAAATAAAATAAACAAATCACAAGTTATTTCTTAAACTCAAAATGTATTTAGACAAGCCATACTTTTACATCAAATAACATATATTAAACTAAACCTAACTGGATGTTTGTTTTTCAGGCCTGTAATAATAACAGAAGAAAGAGATCTGCGACCCCTTTTGGAGAAGAAAGCAGGGAATCTGCCACTCTTACAGTCGGACCTCTTTACACTGCTGCTGAAGAAGGTAAAACCCAGAAAAAACACCATCATAGTGAACTGTGATAAAAAGTTGACCTTTTCAAGTGACTCTCCTTCTTATCTTCCCCCACTAAAGACAGGCCATACGCAGCTGCCTATAGTGAGTATACTTTGATCACTATAATCGTCAGAAATGCATTTTAAAATCTTGGAAGATGTTACAACAAACACAGGAAGCAATCTCAATTAATCTTCCCCGGCATGCATCAGGTCATGACGTGGCAGAGAGGGATGATGTGGACACAACGGGCCTGGTGGTCGGGGTGGTGTTTGGCTCGGCTGCTGCTGCCTTGCTGGTTCTGGGTGGCTGGTTTGCCCTGAAGAAGTTTTATTGGGTGGGAGGATTGTCTCATGCCTTTCACTGACCAAACGGACCAACTCGTTACCTCATATCATACTGTATCTGCATGTTTATTGTGAGATGTTGTGACTTGTAAGTAATTACCAAATGTTCTTGTCGAGTGACCATGGATACACTGGTGTCTTATATAACCCTCTTGCATCTGACGATTATGAAGGAAGTCAAATGTGAACTGTCCAAAAATAAAAAGATTTTAATGTGTTATTATAAATTTGCTTTGATAAAGGCCTGCAAGTTTTCCCACTGACAGGCCTACCAGTTTTAGGGTATCATTGCTTAAAACACTTATATACGTACAGTATATTCAAAGATGTATTTTTGAATGCATTATAATCTGCTGTATAATTCAGATTGATTTTGTACATATTCAAAATAAAGTTTGAAATCAGTTCAGTGCTGCACTGTGGTTGATATCATAGCACAGAAAACATTATACTGACATTTACACACTCATTCACATACAGAATGAAACAAATACATCAATCAAAACCAAACACTCTACAAGCAAACACTAAATATTTACAGGCTACTTACTTTGCTGGTACAATGGCAAACAACAAACCAAAATTATAGACTAGAATACAAGTCAAATGATACACTTTAATAGGTTAAATGGAAATATGTTTTGTGAAAATGTACAGTTGTCTCTGTCACTACACTGAGTGCAGAATGTCTTGGATCAGAGCAGAGAGCTTAACTGAGAAGTCCTCCTGCAAAAAGCCACCTGACTGCATGGATGAGGAGGAGGAAGAAGAAGAAGATGGAGACAGGCTGGAGGCTCCCTGGATCTCCAGCTCCTCTTCCAGCCCCTCAAACATCCTCTCCATCCGGGCCTGAAAAACTTGGCTCTGCAGTGCTGCATTTTGACAGAACCGCTCCATACTGGCTGTGACTTCAGCCTTACCAGGCTGTTCACTTTCTAGCAGAGCAGTGAGCTCTGCTTTGAGCGCCGCAATCCTGTTCTGCACCTCCATCCTCAGTGAGCTCACTTCCTGTCCCAACCTAGAACTGATTTCCTGCCATTGCTCTGACTTGGCTGCCTCTTGCTCGCCAGCACTGATCTCTTTCAGATGTTTCATCACCCCAATGGTTTTAGTGTGGAAGTCGCCGATGAGATCAGACACCTTGGAGCTGCTGTGCTCCAGCGTTTGGCTTATCCAGTGGAAGGCTTCCTGGTATAGAGCCGGACTGGCCTCCACCTTGGCCTCCGCCATTTCCAGACCTTGCAGGTAGAGGCTCAGCTGACCACACAGGTCTTGGGTGTTGCTGCTGAGAGAGCTCTGGAGCTGCTGGGTGAGAGGAGCCAAGCGCTCCCTCATCCTGGCCAGGGTGGAGCTGAGGTGGGTCGGAGATGGGGACAGCCTCTCTCGCAGCTCGGCCAGCTCTTGGCGTAGTCGGGCACGCAGGCGCTCCGACTCCATGTTGAGTTTACGTTGCATCTCTTCTGCCTCAGGGTTTTTGTTGTGATCTTCTGGGTCGTAAAGGTCACTGCTGTCTATGTGGCTCTTGTAGATACTACTGAGCAAAGAGAGACAAAAAATTAGAAAGTGTCTTGATAGTTATTCTCTTTCATTATTTCACCTTGGGATGCTCATTTAGTTCAGGCTTGGTCTACTTACTCCACATCCTTTGTGAGTTCTGTCTTGTCATGAGCCTGGTTGGCCTTTGAATCAGTCCAGTTTGCTTCCCTGGTGTTACGGTGGAGTGGGTATGCTACAGACATAGAAAACATACATGTTAAAAAAATATAGAAATACATTGCAAAATAAAGGGTATACAGCATTTTAGGAGCAATGTATACCTGAAGTTGTCAAGAATGACAGGCCGAAGATGATAACTTTTAGATGCATGTTTATCTTTCTGTGGAGGGACAGAGTAAAAGAAATATGCAAGAATTTCACATTAGATTAGAAGAAATGACTGAATACTGAAAATGCCCAAATAAATAAACTATCTATAATTCCTTTTACATACATTCCCTTCTCAGTCAAAGAAGAAGACCAAGAAGAAGATCAATATGTGAGAGGGTGGTCGGCCTTTACCTGAAGATCAGGGGTCTGCAGAGTGACTTCTCCTCTCACCTGACTTATAAAGGTCCTTGTTATCAGAGTGACAGCCCAAACTCTGCCTGAGTCAACAGTCAACACGTGGAGGGTCACACTGATGACAGAACACAACACAACACACACACACACACACACACACACACACACACACACACACACACACACACACACACACACACACACACACACACACAAGGGTGTCCATAGCTTCTTAAAACATAACAGCATTCTTGCAGCATTGATTTAAGGAAATCCTGTCATGTCAATAAGGATCTTAAAGGATCACTTTAAGATTGTGTGTCAATGGGGAGAAAGTACTATGATAAGAAGTGTGGTAGATTAACAATAAAAATACTGCAATAAGATAAGAATACTGTCATACCAATGATAGCTGTAGAAAGATTGTGGCCAACTCAACAACGCTCTTAAGTAATAATAATCTTACGTAGTAATCTGAGGAAAAAAGTGAAAAAGTAGAAGTTTATTGGAGCAACCCCAAAACAGTTCAACAGGTTCAAGTTTGTGTGCACAGTCAGATAAAAAGTGTGGCTGGGTTTCTGGCTTTTTACATCAAAGAGTCTCTTTGCCAAGAGCCACAATAATATGAATATTTACAATGGGATTGCTTGTTGGACCCACAGTGCATGCTGTGGCTTTTTAAAAAAATGTGCAAGATTTGAAGTATGTTTTTTATGTTTAGTATGTTTTAAATTTTGTATGAGTTCAGCATATCCAATTTTGGATCAGCTCATGGAGCCTTGATCATGAAGGCTTGTTTTGGGTGTGTGACAAAAAACAGTTTACAAATCAATGTTTATGCCGCAAGTCAGGACGGAGTGGCTCGAAACAGCACGAGTAAACTCTGCTGATTGTGCTAAACTCTATGTTTTTCTGCATGCGTTTTACCAACAAAACAAGAAAGAAGTCAATCTATAAGTCAGAGACAAAGTTTCTGTCTGCATTGTTAATGCAGATAAAATGTATAGAATGGCTTCATATTTCGTATGATTTCCTGTCTGTGATCTTATTAACTTGTATTTGTGAATGTGATGTGGAGGGTTTTGGTGCCAGTGACATGGATATGTGGGTGAAAGTTGAGTCCTGTTCAGTTAGGTAAGTCAGGAAACGTCACTGGAGGATCATAGTCCATGGCTACCATGATGAAATATGTGGGTTATTCCATTCATCCAAAGTCCAACATTTATTTCAATACAATAACAACAATGAGGGTGTAAGGCTTACTGTACATAAAAACATCACCATTGACTACTGTCTGCAGCTACGGCTTGGCCCTCTGCTTGATTTGAATATGGTGCAAATAGTGAAAATATTACCTTGATTATTGCATGTGCAGGTGTGCAGAGGAACTGTATGCAGGTCAAAGGTTTGAAAAACATTTTTTAACCAAATAAAGTAATGCTTTTTGCAGATGCAGGTCACTTTAAAAAATACATGCACATAAAGCATTCCTGCGAGCTAGAACCATCATATCCATACTGGTATATACATAAAATCTCACCACTCTAAGCATTTAGGAGCAGTAGGCTATGTAAATCATGCAGAGAGCAACTTGGGGTTCAGTGTCTCAGTGTTAGCTCAAGGACATTATGTGATGCAGACAGTAGCCGGAGCCGGAGATCGACCCGACAACCTTGTGGTCAAAGGTAAACCTGCTCAACCCATGCAGCCACAGCCACCCCATAGTAATAATTATTGTCTTATTCTCAACAAGTATAGAAACAAATACACAACAGTAATAATAGTCCATCTGTGAAGTGAAGTTTAAAGTTGCAGCTGGCTTGCATAAAGTCATGTGAATTTTATTGTGAATTCAGCAGCTGCCGTGACGTACAGAGTGATAATAGACTCCTCTAAAGCAAAGCTGCGTTGATGTACATTAGAAGCCAAATCTTTAATCAGTTTCATGGTAGGACTGAGAAGAACAAATGCAGTAACGTAACCCGGCAGCACCAGGCAGCCGTACTCTATTTTCCCCCACTCTTCTCCACTGTCACTGTCACCTTACCTCACAGGCCTCATAAATCATTCAGCAGGCCATTGAAAGTTATGCAGACTAACTAGCGCACAACTTACCTCGCAGCTCTGTCTACTAACAGACAGATCAAGTCATGTGTGCAGGACTACAGCAGACAGAGAGGAGGAGGAGGAGAGGTTTATCAAGGGACTGAAGCGACCAAGAGAACTGAACCCGGATGAAGACTTAAAAATGTCTCTCTGAGTCTGGACAAGAGAACAGCTGGGTTGCTTGTGCGCCATATATTTACTTCAGCAGGTGGACATATTAGCTATGATAAGGATGTGCAGATGCAAGAGTTTCAGGCGTGTGTGGTGGCTGAGTGCTGTCCTCCTTCCTCTGGTTCATGGCAACAACTTAAGTCAACAGTTCCAGGAGAGGCCACCCTGCCAGCCAGGTATGCTGTCCTGACTGCACACAATGATCTTTGGATAACAGGTCAACAAAATAAACGGGTATTTGATGCATCATTTTTTTTGGAGCTTCACAAGTAGTCTCACAAACTTCTGCCGATGATGTCTGTTGATCGATTTATTGAAGAGTGACTGTGTACTTCTTTGTATTTATTTATGTATATATAAATTTTTTATTGATAACAGGTTTTTACTGCCCTTCGGGGAGCTTCACTCCAGTCCCTTGTCCCAAGGGAACCTATGGGTCAACGACAGGTGCTGTGTCCACAGACAGCTGTCTGAAGTGTCCTCCTCAAAGCTACTGTCCTAGACCAGGCCTGTCTGCCTCCCTGCCCTGTGGCCCTGTGGCTCGGCAGCCTCTGTCTGGTCAGGACACCTGCATCTGCCCAGGAGAGGGACAGAGTTTCCAGGTGACGTATTTTCACATGATAGCAGGATCGACCCAGTCCTACAGCATGTGTGTTCCCTCTTATGTGTTTTTGTGACTGCTATTGTACCAGTCATCCACACATGTCTTTATCCCGTGACCCCTCCTTCATTCTATAAACCTGAAGAAGAACTCTAGCTTCTCAAGCCTGCAGTCTATGTGTGTGTGTGTGTGTGTGTGTGTGTGTGTGTGTGTGTGTGTGTGTGTGTCATTCTTGAGTCTGGGGATACGTCGTGCCCACTAATATGAGAGTAGTTTCATCACTGAGAGGAAACTTTAGACCAAGCAATCTGTAGCTTCAAACTGAAAGAGCTCTGGATCAAGTTCCCTCGCAGTAGGGTCTTGTTTCCTACAGTATAGTCGACTGCAGCTTATAAGGAGAACGAGATTTATTTTTCTGAATGATGCATGGGTGTTAGTGAGAACTAATGACAAATTATGGATAAATGAATGAGCGATGGAAAGAGGAAAGGAGGGAGGGCAAGACATTAGGGAATCCATGAGGGAAAGAAGGAAGGAGAGAAAAGAAAATAAGGAGGGAGGAGAAATGAGGGAATTAATAAAGGAAGGAAGGTAGGATTGAAAGCAGATGAAGGAGTCAATGGAGGAAGGCAATATGGAAAAAATAAAGGAATCAGGGAAGGAGTCAATGAATAAAGGAAGGAAAGTAGGAGGGAAGGAAAAACATGAAGGAATCAATGGCATGAGGAAGGAAGGAGGAAAAAACATAAACATGAGGGAATCAGTGAACGAAGGACAGAGGGAAAACAGAGTCAATGAAAGAAGTAAGTACGGAAGGAAGGATGGGAAAAGATGAAGGAATCACTGAAGGGAGGAGGGAAGGAAGAAAAGAAGGAAAGACGGAAGGAAGGAAGGAAGGAAGGAGGGAAGTAAGTGAGAAAAGAACACAACATGAGGGAATCAATGAAGGAAAGGGGGGAGGAAGACATAGATATGGCTTGATATGCATTGCCAGTGAATGAATGAATGAATGAATGACCAGATTAGCAAATTAGGTAACAAACTGACCACACCGTGAACTGCATGCAGCATTGTACAACACAATGTTTGAACCCTTTCCTACAGAGTAGTGACGGGCGGTGCCACTGCACCATCGGCTACCAACCTACCAACAATGGAGACACGTGTGCACGCAAGCTGTACGACGTCTGCAGAGACGGAAAAACACGAACACAGCATGGAGACTGTCTGGACAGATATCAGTGGTCCCTTCACTGCAGGCAGCAGGTTAGACCTTTGCCATTATATCACACACAGATAAAGTAGAGCAAAGGTAATATCAGAAGTAACATTGGCATTTCTTTTACAAAACCACACAAGAAACATCCTGAAGATCTGATTGAATTAGGTTTGACTGTGGTCTGTTTACAGAACTCACTGACAAAACATACTCTACAATCACAGTCAAGGCTAATGAGTACAACCTAGATGTCTTTGCCCTTTCCTCCACGAACCTGACAATAGATTATAGACTTGTATTAGTCCCACTTAATATTTAACCATAAACTGAGTGTCGGTTAGCGAGGCCTTCACTGTTCTCCCAGTGTTTATTTTTGTCACTGCCATAGCAGTCTTTGGCACAAATGACCTTAGACCTAGTTACACACTTACACTGAGCATATGTTAATAATGCTGTCACTTTTTAAACAATTTTTAGATTAAAAAAAAAAAAAAAGTCAGACAAAAGCTGGTCCAAGCAGAGGACAAATAACTAACATCTGCTTGGTTTGAAAAAGCATTAAAGTGACTAGTAAAGCCGGATCCTATTAGCACTGGTTACTTTCCTGCAGGTGTGTCAATCTGCGGAGGACTACCGGGGTTACGATGGAGGGCTGGGTCTGTGCGTTTGCAGAGAGCCTCCTGGAAGAGCTGCGTGTGGAGGTCTTTGCAGGAGAGGGCCAGCTCCTGAGCTGAAGCTCCACTGCCAGTCCAGTGGAAAAATGGAGCTGGAGTGGAGCTATGACCGTCAGGTGAGCAAAGGCAGCTGCAGATTTGTATTAAGCCAAAACACACAACCACATATTCATGCATAAAAGGAAAAGACATGTCGAAGAATGCATGCTTTCTAGTATTTTGTGTCCATGAAATTAAAACTTGCTGTATCCGAGAAGCAGTGGCGGACTCAGGCTATCTGAGGGGCAGGGGTGAAAATACTGAAAAGGGCACCAGCTGCATGTGGGGAGGGCACTAGCTTGCAGAAACTTTTCTAGTATGTAGGGTAGTCTATATGGCACTGTATCATGTTTTCTCAGTTTTAAGGCCACTCTGGAGGGCACTTCATCACATTTTCTCTACTGGGAGGGCCCCCTAGAAGGCACATTATCATGTTTCGTCTAACGTAGGAACATCCAAGATTGCACTTTTATAGCGATTTGTTCAAACATAGGGGTACCAGTGTCCAGTGCCCAGAAGCGTTCTTCCTACTCATGATATCTATACAGTATTTCCACTGAATAAACATAGTTTGAGTTACATTGCCTAGTCAGATGCATACACAACCTTCACACAATGCTGTCTTTATCACACTATTAAGTGTCTCTTGTGTTGCAGTGACCTATTATTGGCTATTATTGTATGTGTGTGTGTGCAGGTGACGGTCGTCTCAGGCAGCATGCTGGAGACGGTTTTTAAACAGTGGGACTCCCAGGGGACTCTGTGCAACCGCCATCTCAACTCTTCACATGCTGTCTACATTGTTCAGACAACAGGTAGAGACACAAAGAGGCTGCCTGTCTCGTTTTCCCTGTCTTTCTCTAAATTTGTCTCCCACATCTTTCTCTACCTTGTTGTCTGATTGCAGAGGCAGGATTCCTCGGCCTCCTCAGCGGCCTCCCAAAGGAGCTTCAGCATCTGTTTCCTGGCACCACACAGTGGGACACTCAGAGCTCAGCTGGTTTGTCACAAAAAAGCATCCAATTCGACTGTTATCAGGCCATTAAATAGGCATTGTCAGTTACTATAAGCACCATAGATGTGGATCATAAGGGGCCTACTACACCTACTATGTTGTGAAAGTGAAAGTGAAAATTTAAAGCAACAGGTTCTAACATGTTGTATAACTGAATGAAACATGACGTTTTGAACACAAACAAAAGTGCCTCTTTAGGTTTAGGCAACAAAATTACAATTTCTTCAGGTTTCAGCAACAAAATTACAACTTCTTTAGTTTTAAGTAATAAAATTTTTAGGTTTAAGCAACAAAACTACAACTTCTTCAGGTTTCTGCAACAAAGCTACAACTTCCTTAGTTTTAGGTAAGAAAAAAAGTTTAGGGAAAAACACTGTATTTTGGCTAAAAATAACATGTTTCAAAAGTGAAAGTGAAACTTAACAGTTGTGAACACAAACACAGCTACACACTGGATTCACACAGGATGCAAACCCCGATCTTCTGAGTGAAAGCCCTGTGTTTTGTCTTCCACCACCAGCCTCATATGGATTTCACGCTATCTGTGGCTACACTACAGCGCCTGACTTTTGCTTCTGCTCCTGTTATGATTACTACGGTCGCTAGAGGTCACTGTTGTGCTCATTTAGACCTTCTTTTAGTGATCTGCCATGTGAATAGATGATACAACCTACTACTGGGTGTACTTGGCCTTTACTGACCCACATCTATGGTGCTTATTACCACCAATAATGCCTCTTTAATGGCCTCATTAGAGTCTAATAGGCAGACAAAACAATGTGTTTAGATCACTAAAACACAAATACTAATGAATGATCCAAGATGAAGGTCCTGTGCTGTCATTTTTTTTTAAGAAAGAGATCCTGACGTTCTGTGGGAGGTCACCAGAGCAGAAAATATCAGTCATGGAGGAAGAGAAATTAATTCCAGTAGCAGGAAGGGAAACACGAGTGATGTGAAGGAAGAATTGAGAGAAACGAATGTAAGTGGAGTTCTGAATCCCACAACGTGTCTCCATTTGGGCAACGTCATACTGTTCACTGTCGACACACGTCACTATCCTCAGTATGATCTGTAAGTCAAGTTTCTCATGTCCATTTTTACTGCTATGAATCTTTGTTTTGACTTGCTTTACCGTAATCCTTACTTCATGTCTTTCAGCGACAACTTGTACAACACAAACAGTGATTTCGACTGGGGCCCATTCAGGCAGCTAAAAGAAGAGCTGAGTCTGTCTTGGACTCCTCCCAGCTTCTTTGCACTGGTCTTTAGTCAGCCTGGAGTATATGTTTTTACACTGAGCAGCCATCAGCACAAACACTTGGTGACTAAATATAAAATAATAATAAGCATTAAAGGTACCCTGTGAAGTTTTTCACTATGAGCAAGTATTTATTTTACGCCCAACATTCCTCATAAAATTGCAATGTGTTTTCCTAGCTGCTTTTCTGATGACATAAGAACTTTTTCTGTAAAAGATAAAAGTGCAAATGACAGAAATGTGTGTCAAGTCACCACTTTACCCAACAGCCCTTTCCTAAAAATTACATTCTTATACAGCTAAACTGCACTCAAACTCAACTAAATTGCAATTATGTTTGGAAGGAAACATATATTATCGCAAATTACATTTGTTTTTAAGAGAGATGAACCTTTATTAATCCCCATAGGGAAATTCAGTTTTTACACTCTGTTGTTAATTTCACACAGTACACATATATGCATTAATGGAGAGATGTCAGAGTGAGGGGGCTGCTCCTGACAAGCGCCCCGAGCAGTTGGAGGTTTGGTGCCTTGCTCAGGGGCACCTCGGCAGTGCCCAAGAGGTAAGCTGGCACCTCTCCAGCAACCAGTTGGTCTTGGTCCATGTTGGGACTTAACCGGTGACCCTCCGATTCCTAAACCAAGTCCCTACGGACTGAGCTACTGTCGCCCCCTAAAACAGGACACAGGCCCCAGTGAGATTTGAACTGGTTTACAAGACCAGTGCTCTAACCCCTGAGCTATGGAGCCTTTTTTTTTCTGATGTATAATAAATATGTTTGTAATGATCCATGGAGGGCAGAGGCAGGTGACGAAGTAAAACAAGTATAGTAGAATAGTATAATCAATAATAATATATCATGCAATGCTTTATGAAAGTTAAATAGAATAATAACATAAAACAAGCAAAAAAGTCCACTACTGGCAGACAGGTAAAGCTGTTTGAAACGGCTTAAAACTGTTTAAAACTAGAGAAAATGTTTCCCTTGAAACATAACTGAGAGTGCAGTTTAGTTGTAGTTTAGCTGTATAAGATTAATTTTTTTAGGAGACAGGGATGGCTGGTAGAGAACTTGATACATCCGAAGACGAAACCGCTAATCAAAAATATTGCTCAACAGCACCACTGATGGTCAAACATTTCACAGGGTATCTTCAAGTTTGCACACCATGGTGTGTTCTTGGTCCACAGATTGCAAGACATAAACAAGGCTTAAGTCCATCCACTAATAGAAATAAACATATTGAAAACATAGCCCGAAAAGTTAAAATACTGTCAAATATATCTGTCAAATCCCTCACTTTCTGCTCTCTACCTCTTCTCACTCAGTATGTGCGGGTGATGCCTGCTGGCGTCCAGTGTTATGAGCCCGGCCCCTTCTTCCCCACTATCCCTCGTCATGTGACCAGGGTGGGGATCAGTAGGAGACACAACCTGTTACTGAGGCCAGACTGGCTGGTGACCGGAGGACTGCTGTTTGGAGCTGTGGTCATCCTTTGTTTATGTGTTACACTGCTGGTTAGTCTCAACGTATCCTCATACAATGGTTTGTATGATATTTAACAAAAAGTTCTTCCTTATTTTTCGTGCATTTTTATACGAATGTCACAAAACATGATGCAAGTGTCAATATCTGCCACAGGCTTTTCAAAATAAACTTCCGTCTCTGCAGGAAACAACTTAGTTAAGTTTAGGCAACAAAACTACTTAAGTTTAAGAAAAGACTGTGGTTTGAAATAACACCAGAAGTGGTGTAACTTGAGCACGTAAGTTACGTGACATATAAATCAACATTGACTTCTGGTTTCACATGGTGTACGAACACTGGACAACCTCCCTACGCAGTGTTTGTCTCTCTTGATACTTCACATGTATGTGCACTACATAGGAATGGATTTTGTGGGTGATAAAGGAATTAGAGTGCATTACTTTTCGTATAGCTATGAACGGTGTATGAAAAAAATCATATCATCACATTATCACATGTTCAAAGTATCGCTTATTCGCATTCATCCATCTAAACCATATTCAGATCCTGTTCCGTGAATACGGATGGCCTGAGAAGGAGCCAATCAGAGCGCGGTATCGCCTGATGCAGTTGGCCTACCACATGGACGACTACTCATCAAAAGGTTCAAGGGTGATCTCACTGAGGAAGATTCACAGAAACCATCAAGCTCGAATGACACAAGACTCCGTTCAGCTAGGTGCAGTATTGTAGCTGTGACAACACACGCACAGACACACACACACACACACACAATGACCTTTCAGCTCATTCATTTGAGAGCCTAAAGGCCAGTATGTTACATAATCAAACATGATCTGCAACACGCCAATGAATGGACAAACAGTGTGCACGCATAACACACACACATGCTTACATATACACAGAAACACACTGACACTGATGGTCTTTAAGACCCTTGTGGCATCTTATGTAACACTGACAGTGACCCCTGGGTGTTGCTCCCACCCAGCCAATTATTGCTGAAAAGACTCTCGTCACATTCCTCAGATCACGTGCAGTGACAAACGGTAAAAAAAAAAAAAAGTCCAAATGTCACAGGACTTGGAAAAACCCTGCGTATGACAAAATTGACACTATAAAAGTAATTACCCTTGCCACATAGAGTTATCATTTGACTGTTCAATAGTGTTGAAAGAAGTCATTTCAACAACAACGTATAACATTTCCTCTCTTATGTCAGTTCTTTATATCATGCTATGACCAAAAAAAGCTGTTTGCTTGTAGAGTGAAATAATTTATCAAAGCCTCTGATGTGCATCCATTAAGAAAAGTCCATACCAGGAAAGGACATTAGAGTGCTTTTCTCAGTGGATGTACCAATACAGACACATACGTAGGTGGGCGACGCGCTTCAGGCTCATTGAACTTTCTCAGGCAGCACATTATGTTCGCTTCTTCCGGGGATGTATTTTTTTTTTTTTTTATATTGTACTGATCCCTCTCTGTCTTTGTGTTTCACTCTCTCACCAGACACATTGGAGGAGTTCTGGGATTATGAGCACCAGGTGGATCTGGAGGCATTCAGCAGCAACACCTTTTACAGCCTCCTGCTCAAACAGAGTCTGTCTGTCACCACGCGACTGGGACAGCTCACCACTGAGGCCTGTAGCTCTTAGTTTAAATGCAAAATAAACATACAGTGCGAGAAAGGATTGACATGTACCTGCTGTTTACCGTCACACACACTCTGATAAATTTACTTATTTTCTCTGGGGGTTCCTCCGCTTCCTGGGACACCATGAAGAATCCCCCTTTGGACTGTTTCACACACAAAATTTTGGTTTAATATCCTGTATTACACATCCCTGCATTATTCCTTCATGAAAAGTCTGTGAATACACAATGCAGTAGGAGGCCCCAGGCAACAATTGATATTGTACTGATGATAATTGAAGATAATGCCTGCTGCTGATTTTGTTATTTTAAAGGAATAATTTGACATTTTGGGAAATACACTCTGCTTTCTTTCTGAGATTTAGATGAGAAAATCGAGATCACTAAATATAACATGACAGAGTCGGGCTGGCTGCCCATGCCTTTTAGTGCATGTTTGTGCATGTGAGTGTGCCTCACTGGCTTGCTCACAGCTGCCACTCTGCACTGCTCTCATAGGACGGTTACAGCTGATAACCATATGGGACCATAATAAATAATGATCATCATGCTGTATTGAAGAACACTTGAAACTAGCGACTGAGACCATAAATTCATGTTTACAATGTTTACTGAGGTAATTAATCCAGTGAGAAGTAGGCTCATTTTCTCATAGACTTCTATACAACCAGAGGAGTCGTCCCCTGCTGGATATTAGAAAGAATGCAAGCCCAGCCTGACTGTTAGCCCCCTTCACATGCTCTCATTTCTGACAAGCACTGGTTCAATCTAATCACTCACTTCACACATTAAGTCAAACTGTATTGAAACAGATTGGGTGTTTTTTGTCGCACCCATCTGTCTGCTGCGTCCTGTTTGTACCACCAAGGTGCTGGTCACAGTGTGGGAGACAGAGGCTGTTGTTACAGCCCTCAGGACAGCTGAGGTGATAAAGATGTAAGAGGAGATGGCACATCTCACACCCATATGCGTGTCCTACCAGTGTTAGTTGCGTGCTGGCTGCAACTAGGTGGGGACGGATGTGTGATCTGATTACAGCAACTTTATGAAGACATTGCAGACATTTTGTGTTCATAGATGTGTGTCTGTGTGTATCCAGGTAAAGGAGCTATATCAGGGAGTGCTCGGGAAACTGCAGCTACTCCGCCCACGTTTGATCACTGAGGAGAGGATGGGGGAGGGTTACGAGAGGATGAGGAGGGAGGTGGAGAGGGAGGTGGTGCGACGGAAGACTCTGGCCTCACAGCTGCGGACTCTGCTTGATAGTCAGCTGCAGGTTTACAATGACATCCTCATCTCCCATTATCTCATTGAAAACTCCTTATTCTAACTTCAAGGACAGAAATATAAAAGGAAAGAAAGGGTATTTTCAGACAACAGTCTTTCCTGGGCTGCAACTCACGATTATTTTTGGTATTAATTGATTCATTGGTCTACAGAACATCTGAAATAATGAAAAATGCAGGATGATGCCATCAAATTGCCAGTTTTGTTAAAGCAACAGACCAAAACCCAAAGAGATTAATTTACTTTCACACACGACAAAGAAAAGAAACAAAACCTCATAAATTAGAAGCTGGAAGTTTCAAGCAGTTGTTGTCGATGAAAATCTTGGGCCTCAATCTCCCATCAACAATGGTAATTAAATATGTATAAAAAAATCACAAAAGTTAAAAAAAACAACAAAATCAAATGAGAATCTAGGACATAAAAATGTTATTAGAAAAGAAAATGTCTTGCATATTTGCTTAAAAAGTGATTAAAATAATTAACCGATTATCAAAATAGTTGCTGATGAATTTTGTCTTTATTAACTTCAATTAACTATTTTCTATTTATCAACTTTAAGTTAATAACCTTGTCATCTCTCTCATCACATATCATTTTTAAACTGTGTTATATGTTTCATAGGTGTGACTGTTTTGCTGGTTCCTCCAGGTCCTGAGGCGAGAGCAGCAGGCCCAGCAGAGGGCTCACAGTGTGCTCACAGCTCAGCTCAGAGAGTGCACCAGACTACTGTCCAAGGTTTATAACAACAACCTCCAGCAAAAGTAAACCTTCCAGTTCTCCTTTGCAAAGTGTCACAAACAAGAAGCAGAGGAGAGTAAATCCCCTTACATCCTCAATCTGTCGTTTCCCATCTTCAGTCTGATCCAGAGGCTGACATCCGTGGTGGAGGAGATGGGGGAGCTGGTGTCAGCAGAGTGCCAGCGTCAGGGGGCCTGGGGGTTTCTGGGTGAGGGTACAGGGGCCAAGCTGCTCTGCCCAGACACTGGAACTGTGCTGACCAAGGACCACATCTTTGGTGAGTCCAACAGCAGCAAGAACTCTGTCCTTGAATCTTAGACAAACAGCTCCATCTGTTGCTAAAAATGTGTATTGCGAAAACAAGATTTAAACCCCACACCTTTCTATTCTGAAAACACACCTACACTTTCCTAGCCGTACTTTATACCGTACAGGTTCATACATTAAGTTTTATATTTTCAAGTTTTCTCTCATTATAGAAAAAAAACAGTAAAAACATTTTCTTATACAAAAAATAGCTTATAAAACAGAAGATAAAAAGACTTGAAACTGCTAAATTTGACTTGTGAGCATCTCTGCTTTTTAGTTCATGAAAGTATACTTTGCATACTTTAAATTATAGTGCGTAGCCAGTGATTTATATTTTAAATAAATGGACTCCTTTTGCTATTTTATTTGATGATTTGTGATGACATTAAAAAAATAATAACATGTTCTTGCATGCCTCTAAGGTGAACAGATAATACAAAAACTTGATCATTTTACATACCCACACACTTTGATTTATCAAAGTAAGCACAACTACAAGCCAAGTATTCTTTTCTGTAAGCCTGTAAGGCAATTATACTTCATTATATTTTTCTTAACTATATTGGATTAAAAGATTAAGTAAATAGGCCTATAAGTCAAATATATTTAGACTTTTCTGTACACTTGTTAGTATAAGTATATGTACATTTATAGGTTTATTTAAAGTATACTTGTCAGTATGAGTCAAATATACTCAAGTATACTTTTGTTAAGTATATCTCTGATAAGTACATAAAAAGTAAACCGAAAGTACGCTCTTATTTTAAATGCTAACTGTTAACTAACTCTATTTTAAATTCAAAACAAATATACTAATTGCACACTTGAATAAATTTTGGTAAGGGAGTTAGAGGTGTACCTAAAGGACAAGGACACATGATTGATTCATGTTTTTACACTGCAGCGATCCATTTAAAAAAAAAAATCAGCATGAAAAGCTGTCCACCCAGCATATGACTGTACTTAATCATCATCATCAGCATAATCATTTACATTTTGATCGCTCTTTCTCATGCCAGGTCCTGACGGGTCCCTGCTTGTCTGTCGGGCGCTTCATTGTGATTCAGTCACGGGCCTCTTAAGGCCAAATGTTCACAGCCACATGCTGCTGAGCAGCGGTCACACCATGTCAGTGCCACCTGATTTCTTCCTCCATCCACAGACCGGCAGAGTTATGCCAATAGCCGGCAACGTGGCCTACGATCCTGCAAGCTCTACTCTGGTGTTCACAACTGACTTGTGCACAGGTAACATGAGGGATGGCTGAAACTAAATTAAGACTGCAGCGGAAATCAAAATGGAAGCAAAATACTGGTGATGCACAGTTACACTGTGGATAAGACATGACATGACATTTAAATGCTTTTAATGCAGCTCAAAGGGACTTAACCACTCCACTCTCAACCACTTATACCTTCAGATAACAAACATTAGTTGAGTCTTTATTGTCAGCCCATTAGCTTCTTTCTAGACTCATTATCTTGCATAAAGTTAAACACCGGCAGCACTGTCTCTTGTATTGTAGCCTCAGCAGGAAGAGGAGGTTTTCTTCTTCTCTTCCTTTTTTGGTTCAACTGTTTTTATTCTGTTCTTTTTGGCAATACTCGCTTGTGCGATGCTCACAAAAGTGAAAAAAAAGTGTAGATGATGAACTGGCCAGAGGTTTAGAGGTTTAAGATGTGAATACACCATGGGAAATTGAGTACTGCCATACTACAGTTAAAGAAAAGTACTTATATGTTTAAATATCACTTAAAAATGAAATGAATATAATAATAATGTTCTCCATTTACTGAACAGGATTAGTAAAACTGGAAGAAAATAGCTCATTGCATGCTTTGAAGTATTTTAAAGGATCTTTTTAATAGATTAACCTGGGTTATTCTCAGCAGACAACAGGAAGTGGGACAGTCCCGTCCTTCCGTTCATCCCTTACCCAACCTCCTGCCACTCAGACCAGCCTCTGCCTAACACCCGGCTCAAAGGTCTCAGACCAGGCCAGAGGCTGCAGCTGGGAGCTCCCATGGCAGACCCAGACACGGGGGTCCCAGTGCCCATTCTGGCTGTAACCATCCACCCCGAGACAGGACTGGTCTACCCACTGGGAGGGGTGCACGTCTGTCCCCTCACCCGCCTGCCACAGCCCATACAAATGGGCTATCCCATGCTGGACTCCAGGACAGGGGACATTGTGCTCACTGTTGGCGTCAGTCTGGATCCAATGACAGGTACAGTGATGGTGGTGAGTTTGTGTTGAGGTGACCATACCCTCAGTGAGTTAACTTTGCTCTGCGTAGGAGCTGTGCTGCCAGTTGGTGGAGTTCTGCTTGCTGAGTCCTTCATTGAACCTCTGAGTGGGCGCCTGGTGAGAGTAGGAGGGGCTAGTGCCCGGGCCGGACAGCTGCTGCCTCATGTAGGAGGATACCAGGCTCTGCTAGACAACAAGGTACTTGATTTTTTTGATTGCATTTAGATAGAAGCTATTGTAGATGTTCAAATTTCTAATTCTTATTGTTTCCATTTCCAGTTGTTTTCCATTTCTTGTTCTTTCTATGTTGGCTAAAAAGCTGAGAATCAAAGTTAATTGTTGAACTTGAAAACAGTTGACAAAATCAAACCACAAAGTCTGTTTAGGAGCTGTTTCTGGAGGTAGGAGACACATAGTATTCAGAAATAAATGCTAAGAAATAGGTACATGTTATGCCACAGGTCACAGATTCATTCAGCAGATATTTGACTAGAGTGAAATGTTTCTCGATTAGGTTCTGGCAGTGATGTTCAAAGTACTGGAGCTCCTGAAGCCACTTAGTGAGGAGTGGGGATCAGACCAAACTCTGCAGCACCATCAGGGCAGCGAGAGAGGAAGCGGTCGACAAGATCATCTCCTTGCCGCAGCCAAGGAGCTCCAGCAGGCCTGGGGAAGGAGCCTGCACTGCCAGCTGCAGCTGCAGACCAGGTTGGGGATCCTGCTGGACTGGACTGCAGGTCTCCAGCAGGATGGAGGGAATCTGGGTGAGGAAGTACCAGTGAGACGGTGCATGGTTTTGAGTCTCCAGTGGGCAATACAACACAAAGTTTTTAAATTCCTCCTCCTTCTGCTCTCTGTGCTGATATGTTCCTCCATTTCTTGCTTTAAATGAGGTGCTCTCTTTGAGCTATCTGTCTTCCTGTTCTCTCAAAACTTTTTCAAGCGTTTGATCCCTTTTCTTTTTAACCCGCCATTAATATGCTCATTGCTGAGTAGAAAAACACATCCTACTTTGTATTTGCTTATCTATTTCTTCTGTACACCCTTTATTGTGATATGTGAATAGAAATATACTGAAGGCTGCTGCTGCTGCTTTTGAAAGTAAGACCATTTATTATTTTAGATATAATACCTTTAGATATATACTTTTTGGTTTCTTTTGGATGACACAATGTTGTCCCTCTACTACCAAGAACACAAAGAGTTTCAGGCATAAAATTACTGGAATGTATTTTTTATCTTTGGAAAGGTTTCATGGGCCTAAGGAGGATGACATTTTTCCTTCCTCAAAGACTTTTCATATGACCTTTATTTGTCACAAGCAACCACCCTCCACAGAAACTCAGCATGTGACCTGCTTGTCCCACATAACCACATTACAATGGCACATATACTACAGTTATGTAACCCATATCCATATTCTAGACTACCGGAAACACAGATTATACTCAAAGATCAAAAAGACATTAAAACGTTTAACCACAAATTTGCCGTCATCACACTGCCATATCATACAGTACAGCACATTACCCACAATGCTATTTGAGAGATCTGCTTTACCTCATAGAAGCGGCAAGTTTAATATAAGTCTCAGAGGATTTAGATGATGTAAATATGAAAGTTAATTACACTATAGGCACCATGTTTATATTTTTTTTAGTTGTTTAGCCCTTGATACAATAATCAAATTACATTAGTACTGAAATATTGTTGCTGTACTTGAGGCCGTTGCCAATCTGAATAATTTCAGTTGCTGAGGTCATGTGTGCTCATGTGTGCTCTGCTTGATTATCTGCTTCTTAGTTTTGCTTCTTATAATGTTTAATACGCTTTTCCAGATGGGCTGCGCAGCCACAATCCTGTTTCATGTACCTCACTCTGTCTGGTTTTATTTTTGCATTTACTTTGGTTGAGAGGTTGTTTGATCTTAGCCAAATACACTAAAGTGGCACTAAAGTGGCACTAAAGGAACGTGAATGTAAAAACTTCCAGCCAGTCTTTCCTACACTACTTCAGCACCTCTCTATCTTTTTAGAAATGTGTTGGCCGTAACAACTTGCAGGAATACTTTGGGAAATAAATATCTGAACACCATATCATATTTTGTTTTCTTCACTCTACCTCTCTGACTTTGGTGCTGTTCAAACCAGGAGAGATGCCTCTCTTAGGTTCAGATATGTGTGTGCCAGCTCTGCTGGGGATGGAGTACCCTGACCCCATGGGATCTGGTCTCAGTGTACCTGTGCTGGGGTGTCAGACTGACCTTATCTCTGGGATTATAACACCGCTGGCAGGGACCATGGAGGACCCAGACGGGAAAGGTATTGTGAAAAACAAACAATTGCACAGGTCACCTGACAGACTTCATGTAATCCTCTTTTAAATTCTCTTAAACAATATATAATAAAGCATTTTCTGTTTTATGCTGTTGTACTTCACAGGCCTGGTGGCCATTCGTTATGGATCTCAGACTGTTGACCCAGTGACGGGCGTGTTGGCCCCAGTGGTTGGAGCCAGACTGGATGTGTCCAGAAAAATCGTTGTGCCTGTCACAGCTTCCTACTGGCTAACGGTGGAGGGTCAAACTGATAGTGTGCAGGTGGGGAAGCACTATAATTGAGAGAAGTGTTTCTATAAATGATTAGAAACCTTTAATGTGACCACAGAGAATAAAAGTGATGCAGCTCTCTCAATAATGTTTGTTTTACAGCGGGAGAAACATTTATGAAATTGATAAAAGTGACTCAAGCCTTTATGTTATATTATACAACTTTCCCTAAGCAATGCTATGCTGATATGTTGTTATGTTATGCTAAGCTATACTATATTGTGTTATGTTGTATGCTATTTTATTCTATATTATGCTATGCTGTCTTATACAATTTAATGCTATGCTATGTTATGTTGTTATGTTATCTTACATTATTTTATGTTAAGCGATGTTATGTTATGCTATGTTATGCTATGCTTAGTTATGTTATTTTATTTTATGCTAGTTGTGTTATTTTAAATTATGCAATGTTATGCAATGCTATACTATGCTATGCTATGTTATGCTATGTTATGCTATGCTTAGTTATGTTATTTTATTTTATGCTAGTTGTGTATGCTGTTATGCTATGTTATGCTATGTTATGCTATGCTTAGTTATGTTATTTTATTTTATGCTAGTTGTGTTATTTTAAATTATGCTATGTTATGCTATGCTGTTATGCTATGTTATGCTATGTTATGCTATGCTATGATATGCTGTGTTATGTTATGCTATGCTATGCTGCTGTATGCTATGTTATGTTATGCTATACTGTTATGCTATGCTATGCTATGCTATGCTATGTTATGCTATGTTATGCTATGCTATGCTGTGTTATGTTATGCTATGCTATGCTATGCTGCTGTATGCTATGTTATGTTATGTTCGACCTCTTACATTTAGTTTTGCAGCCATTTCAATTCGGTTACATAGGATTTAGCGAACTTGTGCTTCTTTGTGTTGCTGCTATTGTGTGCCAGGTAGAGGCGCTGCAGAGAGAGGTGTGTGTGCGAAACACTCACTGGCAACAGCAGAGGCAGCGAGAGGAAGATATTCTCTCTGATCTGGACTCAGCTCTGTTTCAATGTGTCTTTAGAGTTGCAGAAGCGAACTCTTACCAGGTCAGTTTGGGGGATTTGGTGTTTTGGTTGTAAATATCTTAGCCTGGCCTCTGAGCATAGGAGGAGAAATTCAAAGGGGTTGAGCCCTTTGAACATTTAGAAATGAGAAAGGGATGTATGAATGCCAGGGCAAACAGCATTGGAAAGTAATTCTAGAGAGAGTTGTTCTGTGCAAACTGCATCTATAAGCAAGTTTGTGGTTTGGGCAGAGTCACTGTATCTCTGTGTATCTCTGAGTGTGCGCATGTGTGCTTACACCTTTGTTCCCTAACATGAATGTGTCTTATTGTGTACCAGTATGCAAATTTATGTGCTTCCACTTTTCATTTTCTAAGCATAAGTGTGCACTCTGCTGCAGGTCCAGTGGTCCGGGAGGCAGCTGAGGGAAGCAGCTGTGGAGCTGCAGGATTCAGCGCAGACAGAGGCGCAGAGGAGAGCCGCTCAGTGCTCCCACTTGGCTCTGATCTTGCCCCCGCATGTCTTGCACATCCTCACACTGGGTAAATTGGCTGGCAAGCAGGCAGCATGAAGAGCATGAAGGAAATTACACTCATGACCGGCACTGCGGTTATAATGCATGGCTTGCCAAAAGACAGACGCTTCACGCCAGCATCTCATGTCTGCACCCTTCAGTTGTAGAGCAATTAACATAATTTCAATGTTCAGTATTTTATTTGGGTTGGCAGCATGTCTTTGTGCATTTCCGTCTGGATGTGTAGGTGATGAACAGGAGTGGGATCGGCAGTGTATTTGGCACTCTGAGCTCATGTCGGGCCTTGATAAGGTGGATGTGTGTATGGAGCAGCTGCAACAAGACCAAGAAAAATGGACAACACAGAAAGGAGACTGGGCTACAAGCTTCCATGCTATGGTCAGAGAAATGGCTATCTATGTTTTGGCCCTGTAGCTTAACTGGTGTCTGACACACTTAGGTCAGATGTTCACTTCCCTCTCATGCCACCAATGCCAAGTGCATATGACTCATAATGCTATATAAGTGGCTTTCATAAGTCTAGTAATTGAACTTTGATGCCAGAGCCTGTGCTATGAGATGTAATATTACCATCAAAATGTAAACAAGGCTTCATGTTTCTTCTACTCACTCTATCCTGTGTTTATTGTTCCTCCAGGACAGAGAGCTGAGACAGAGAGAGTTGTGGGAGCAGTGTTGTTGCAGACAGACAGAGTTGGTTGATGCCCTTAACGCGCTGCACTTTGTCAGACACCTTTCTCAGCTTCGCGCCGACACTGCTCAGGTCAAAACATGCACAAACACACAACATACTGTAAATAAAAACCTAAATATATGATGCCAGGAAGTGTATGGCTCATTCTTTCCATCATTAAAGCAGCATTCGGTAGAAATGGAGAAAATGATTAAAAAAATCTTTTATAAATGATTACTATATCCTGACAGTAGCGCATGAGAAAAGGTAATCCTAAAAAAAAATCATGTTCCTCTGTGTCCTCCGGTGCTCCTAATGCCGCCTGCAGGATTTCACAGACCAGAAGAAAAGAAACAATCAGAGCCTGCCATCTCTGAGCAGCTGTCAATCACAATCCAATCAAATAGTCAAACTAGGCAGCGCTGATCAAATACGCATCAATATTCTGTTACTGTAATGCCTATTTATCACCTCAAATGTTTTCAGACTCATCTTGTAGTTACTGTTTAGCTGGGAAATGAGAAAGTTTATGACCCGGCAACCATGTTGAGATAAGTTGAGGAAATACCAAGCACTGCCCACCAGCTGGAGCACAGCCAATAGGAACGCTCTCTCTGAAATTACCTGTGATTGGCCAAAGTCTCCCATCATACACTAGGTTTTTCAAAGCCTGAAAACAGAGCCATGAGGAGGTGCAGAAGTTTAGTATTTTTTCTGAACACTTCAATTACAATATGCTGAAAGGTTCTTTTGTATTTTTTGCCCAATGATGCCAAAAACATTCTGCCTACTGCAGGTTTAACTCTATTTGAACCTGAGATGCATGTTGTGCTTAATTACATCATGCGAGTTTCAAGAAATTTGACCAATACGTGTTTGTGCTATCTCTATTTCTCCCAGTGTTTCCTCTAAGCTGCCTCCCTTTTCCTGTTTGTCTAGGCCGTATTGTGTGGGAACTATTGTTATAAGGAGTATGGTCTGGTCCAGAGCAGCGAACGCAGGCCGACTGCAGAGGTCAGGGGTCTGCTTCAACAGATGGCCTTGCCTCTGCTGGAGAGACTGAACCAGCTCCTGGAAGACAAACAGCCTGCCAGCTTCTCCCCCAACACCTGCAATCAGCACGTTTCTGGTACTGAATGAGCTGCAGATAGGTGTGCTATATTTACTACATGATAAGGGTAGTGATACATGATAGGAGGCAAACATTTAGATATGCAGTATATATACATAGCTGTGGAGAAAGTACAAGCCGCCATTGAATAATGGCATTGTTTGGTAGCTATCCTAATTTTCTGCTGTTTTCTGTTTTGATATGCAATCTTTGAAATTGCTGTTCTCAAGCCCACATTTTCTGGTACATTCACTTTATACGAGGCTGCAAATTCATAGATCTGAAGCCATTATCTACACACATTCTGTTACTGCTGTCAAAGATAAGGCTGGTGTTATTTTATATTTTATTATTTTTGACAACAAAGACCAAAACCAAGCCCAATGGTTTCTTCAAAAGACCAAAACAGGCTTCCAAAAAGCTGAGCACTGTAGATTTTAATAAACGTTGCACTGAGCAGGGACAAATGGTGTATTCATTAGGAATTATTATAAGTGGGATTGACTCTTAAACTAAAGTACGCATGTTCATTGCATTGAAGGAATATGTAAAATAATGGATCTGTTTGGCGCAGAATAATAAACCAGTACATCAGGCTTTGACTAAACTTTCTTTTTCTAACTTGTTTCAGGTTTGTCAACAAAGCAGGCATATGGGTTGGAGATAGCCTCTAGAGTGTGGACAGCCTCTGTGCCAGTAGTGAAAGGTATGCGCTTCTTTTAAGCCTTGAGATAATGTGTATGTGTGTAGAAAGTGCATGTGTATGGAGAATGCATAGAAATATTGTGACGTATGTTACTTGTGAAAATGCAGCAGGATAGAGCAGTGAGAAGGGAAACAGCCATTGTGTTGGTAAAAATTCACCTTGTCGTCGCTATGTGCTGCAATAAAAAATCAGTAGCTTCAGGGTGTTGTTCTGTTCCTGTAAAGTCTCTGAAGATTAGAGATTGAGTAGTTGCACAGTGAAGAAACAGGAGATTATCATGATTCTGACAAGTGTTGAAAATAAGACATAGCTTGTATATGTACAGAATATAGCAGGTACATTTATAATGAGAAAACAATAGATTATGTTTGTATTAAAACTACACCTCCAAATTAAAAGTGTATTGCCACAAAATAATGTGTTTTTGGTCTGTAGAGAACTAACTTCACAAAACAAAAGCATTACGGCTGCTTGAGGAGATACTTTGATTTTTGATTTTACAAGATTTCTGACAGTCTGTGTTTCTGCAGGCATCTCAACCCAGTCTTTGAGGGAGCCTGTCCACTTAGCCCACTCCCAGAACACCAGTCCACAGGTCAGCTCATCACCGACACACAACTCACAGAGACACACCTCGTCTTCTGGCATTCACTCCCAGGGTGAGACGACGCACAAGTTATACACAAGTACTGAGTGAATGACCCCTTTCACCCTGCGTTGTATGCCTGTGCTGTGCTGGGTTTCACTGCTATAGTGTATGTACCTATTGCAAGTTCTCCGCTAGATTATTCAGGTAACAGACTTTGGGAAAGGACACAGATATTCACACGTCCACATGTCCACACCCACAAATAGAGAGAAGTTGAGCACTCACAATCCTAGTACAGTAGATCACACCTCTAAAGGAATAGTTGGACATTTTGAAAAATATGGGCATTGTCTTTTAAAATTTAATTATTAATCTTATATTTTTAATTTAAGCAGAAAGTTCCCATTAAGATGCAATAGCTCTTCTGTCAGAGAGTCCCTGTCAAGATGAGCAGCAAAATTAAACGTTACTTTTGCAGAGAGTTAGATGCAAAGATTGATGCCATTCTCATGTCTGTTCATAAAATATGAAGCTATAGCCAGCAGCAGCTTAGTTTAGCTCAGCATAAAGACTGGAAACAGGGGAGAACAGCTAGACTGAGTTAACAAAATCCAAACGGCGCCTCTAAAGCTCATTAATTAACACGACATATCTTCATGCGACAGTTCGTATGATATCTTATTAAAAGTTATTCTTCATTTTTGGCAACACGTCAAATTTTTGCTCCTTACATGCATACAGTCTTTTTAAAATAAGCTTCTGTCTTTACAGGAAACATCTTAGTTAGGTTTATTCAACAAAACTACTTAGTTAAGTTTAGCAAAAGATTGTGGATTGGGTTAGAATAACTACTGGAGGTGACGTTACCAAAGTATGGAAGTTATATGACAAATAAGCCAATGTTTGGGTTAAAAGAAAGCCACAGGAGACACAGGTCCATATCCTGTTAAGTTAACATTGATTTATTTGTCACATAACACTTCAGGGTTATTTTAACCCAAGCCACAATCTTTTCCTAAACCTAACTAAGTGGCTTTTGTCATAGAACTTCCGTATGTATGTTATGCCACGTCCGGTGCGGCATAACCACTTCCAGTGTGGCGTAACTTAATCATGATCTTTTCCGAAAACTAAGTGATTTTAGTGCTGTTGCTGAGAATAGATTGTCACGTTATATCTTGTTGGTTTAATCTTGTTTAAAAAAGTTGTGGTTTTACATTTATTTCTTCTTGTAACTGTCAGAGAGACTCACTGAGTCACTGCCCTTTCCCGAGAAATACACCTGCACACAACACCCATAAAACATCTTGTCTTTTTCCCTCTTCAGTTTTAGTATGGAGTAAATGAAGCAGATAAACCAAGTTGATTAGTATATTTAGGCATACTGGTAGGTGGATTGTGTTGCCAGACAGAGCCAGGCAAGCTGTTTCCCCCTTTCTCCAGTCATTGCGCTAAGCTGCGAACATTCCCAACAATTCCCTCAATGATAATGAGTCATTTTAATCTTGATTTCCAAACAGAGAGCCAGCCAATGAAAGAGTCTGCTCAGCCTACACATAGCATCTCCATCCCCACAATTCCAGGTAACATCATGATGTAAAATAACGCATAGTTAATGTTAATGTGTTAATGCGCGATATGTGTTGTGTCACATTAATGTTATCCATCCATGTTGCTTTTACTCTCCAGAAGAGGAATGGACCAAGCTGCTGGAGCTCTCTCCTCTGTTCCAGCTGTTGAGGGGGACGGAGCTGGAGCTGAAGGGCTGGGCCTGTGGGGCAGGGCTTCTTAGAGGACATATTGCTGGTAGGTCGGATACAGCTGGGGTTGTTTATTTTTGAGCGTGTGTGTACATACAGTATATGACACCTGTACACAGCATAATCACCAGGTATTCATAGGCAATCAAGCAAGACAAGATAAATATTCCCCTCAAATCAAACCTACCTGGCTTGAGTTCTTTAAAATTATTTTTTTTATATTTCTGTATCCTGAATAAGGGCCTGATTATACTATGGTACACTTTTGTGAAAAGGACAGATTACAACCTTGTTTAAGTATTGTGTATTCTTTAGATTTTAGCACTGTCTGCATGTTTTTTTTAACTGCTCTCCCGAGTCTTAATGAAGCCCATATGGTATTCATTTTGTGAACTTCAAGAATACAGGCATTTGCTAGTTTGTTTGGCTTTAGGGACTCAGGGTTTAATTTAGTGTGTTTTACTGAGGTGCTGGTGCACAATGTTGTGAAAATAGATTGTGGTATTCAGCGGATTTTATTGGACACACTTGCGGCATGACTCTAGGGATGACGATATCAGTCAGTCCACCACTGTGGTCCAGACTGAAAAGTCTTAACAAACATTAGATGGACTGACAGCGCAGGCATTCATGGTCCCCAGAGATTAAGTCTACTGACTTTAGCGATCCCCTGCCACAATGAGTTTTACATTTATGTCTGGCCAACTTTTGGATGGATTTTCATGAAATTTGGTAGAAACATTAATGTTGCTCACAGGATAAATTGTTATACCTTTGATGATCCTCTGACTTTTCATCTAGTGCCATCATCAGGTTCACCATCAGATTATAATTTGTCTAATATTTTGGTTTAAAATCAATACCTGCAAAACTGCCTCAGCTGAAATTTATTTCATTTACTCTAGTTCCAGTAGAGAGACGCCCCTTCCAGTGGACCGCTATGCCATTGGACTGGAAAAAACATGAACTGTTGTCAACTGCGAGATACAAATGATTTTTTGATTCTGTTTGAATTGAGCCATGAATTACACATATGATGTTTGCCAGTTTAAAAGATAATTTTGCAAATCAAGAAACTCATTGTTTGTTTTTAAACTGTTGAAGTATAAAACTGTGAAAATACGTCATTAGAAAGACTACATATGCCTGTTTTGTACCGGGATGTACTCTCTTGTGCAACGGTTCTCGCTTATTCTTCATTTTCTAGCTAATTAAAAGACCAGGGGTCACAGGATGAAACACATCAGATAAGATAACATGACATTTGTGCGTGGAACATTACTAAGTTAGCTAGCTAGTGTTGTGGTAGAGATGTGGTTCCCTGAGCGGTTTCACACAAAACTAAATGATACGACGACAAACCTACGACAAACTGACACTTTCTTGACTGAAATTGACAAACTTGGCACAATTCCATCAGGATAAAAACAATGATGTGTCTCTTCATTGACTACCATTCATATCTTTTCTGAAATAAGGTCCCACAGGGTCCATTGGAAGGGGAGGGACTGCCTCTCTGCAAGCGAATGTTTGCACTTACATGCTTACGTGTTTACACTTAAACTCGTGAGAACATAGTAAACGTTAAAGCTGCTAAACACACGCACGATAAGATTTTTGCAATATCTCTGTTAGGATTAATTAGTTGCATGTGTATCACATAAATATATTACTTTAAAGTATTTGTCAGTAATTGAAAAGATCTGTGATTTTTTGGACTTTTTATTGAAAATCAGAGCACAGAAAAAGACCTGAAATCAACCCAGACACCTCCTTTGTTGTTGTTTCTTGCAAAACAGCAGATCTGACAGATTGTGGTTCCAAAAAGCCAGAACCCACTTTTATGTTGTGTTGTTTAGTCTGAGCAATGTTTTGAATAAAGAAAGGCATAGCTGCAAACTTGAACGGGTAGAAAAAGGTATCGGTAATGCTTTGCTTCTACACGGATCACGATGGCATATGTTTCATTAAAAACAAAGAATATCAACGAGTTTACAGCTATGACCGGACAGTAACTAACAGCCTGTAGTTCTTGGCAACTATCATATTCTGTGTTTTGTCCAGACAGAGGCGAGAGTTTTATCGACATCTTGGATGCTCAGTGGGAGTGTGAAGGAGAGCTGATCCCTTTGGACCTGTCGGTCCTCAACCCCAGAGAGTTCCTGGTCTACCAGCACGGACTCTTCCTGATCGACACATTGCATCATCGAAAACTGGTTGGTGCTGCAGTTTCACTGTTATTTTAAACCTTGTTTCATATTAATTTTTAAAATTGGTCACACTGTTTAATTTTGAGGCTTTTAGTGGCCTGGCCCCAAGCTATTTTCAAAATTTTAATTTATTATGAGCCTCTGTGCAGCCTGAAGTACTCAGACAGGTCTGTATCCCGGTTAAAGAGTAAAGGTGACTTAAGAGCTCTGGGGCTTCGGGCTGATGCCATATAAATGCTGTTTTCACTTTTATTCTTTTTGTTGTGTTCACTAGAAGACGTTTCTTGTTATACACATATTGTATTTAGTTTTTTCATTTTTACTGTGGGCTGAGTTTCAAAAAGAGTATTATAGCCTGATAAAATTACTTTTTTTTCTCTCTTCCAACAGACTTCAGCCATTTCCCTTCAGATAGCAGCGAGTCTCCCAAACAACAACTACTTCAACAACGCCTTCAGAAATTCCTTCTTTTATCAGGTAAACTTTTCAGTGAAAGTGTAATGTGAGATTTTCTTTGTTGTTCAGTACAGTTGAGTGTAATAGTTGAATATTATGTGGCATAAGTCACAGGTGATGCACCAAAAACATGACCGATAAAATAGAAAATGCATATTAAATAAAACTCACAAAGTACCATTGAGATGGATGCAAAAACACTCCCAGTATCACAGAATATTTTAAGATGACATTATTGCCTGGCTGCACTTCCATTTGGTTGTGTGAAGGGTGATAATGAGATTCCCTGCAAGGCAATTGTAAAAAGAGTGTCTGCTGTGTTCAGTTTTACACACCAGAGATAAGACCGTCGAAAATCCAAACAAGCTGTAGAGATTAGTTTATGGTTATCTGAAAGCTCTAGCATCAAAGACTTTCATACACTGAAGCTACAGGGTTTCTGAAAATCAGTTTCTCAATCATTAAGAAGAACATTTGTATTGAAAGCATGCGTCCCACGTATATAAGTATATAAGTATATAAGTATATAACTTCAGGTGTTGTGAAATAGCACTGACTCATCTGAAACCATCAAACACCATGGCTTCATATTTGGCACTCTTACTGTAGTCCATTTAGAGAACATTATGTTCTCTGTTATACCATAGAGCTTCAAGAGAAACTCTACTGCCACTATAAAGCAAGTTAGTGATATTGTCCTGTTCAACTCTATAAGGCCTGTTTGTGACTGTGGATTTCCTGAAATGGTATTATGCATGAGAAAAAAGGATGGTATGCAGATGCTCGCCTGCATGGGTTTTGATGGTGGAGCCACAGTGGTGCAGGAATGAGTCCTAAAACCCGGAAATGATTTTGAATTTATGCACGTTCAGTGTGTTTTTAGTTAGATGCCTGAATTAAGGTTGTTAACACAAGCTGAAGAGATTTTAACATTTTGATCTACGATATAAAATATGTCAGTAAATATCCCACTCATGGATTTTGAAGCTTTTACGTTTCTGAAAAAAAGGCGGTTGCTAATAAGTGGCTAAATGAGACTACTCAACGTCATCACGCTGACTCGTCCGCTGTTACAGCCTCAGTGTGTATACTTGCGCTCATGTAATGTAGTTTGTCTATAGCCTAATGTTAACTTTTTACTTTTGAATATCATAAAAGTATCATACAAGTTGTTTTTTTTGCCACAGAGCATATTTTCTGCAATGATCCAAACCCCATTGGAAAAATCCCATTGGCTTTTTGTTGAGGGAATCCTGGGTGATGCTAACTTCCTGGTTGGCCTGCAAAAATACATCATCCCTGCACCACTCTATAAATATAGGTATATAGTATAGAGCCAGAATATGTATTTGTGACTAGTTCATAACCTCACTGGAGAATGTTAGTAACATCATAGATGGCAAATATGAATATAATATTTTCAGCACCATTCTACATAGTATTTCTAATGTGTTGTTTTGCTACTTTTACTTAAGTAAATGATCTGACTACTTCTCCTGCACATGAATAGCTTGTAAATGTAAATAAGCTTTTATGTGACAATATGGGGGATAAGAGAGGATTAAAAAAACCCAACAAAATCAAAAACACTACAAGGAGAAAATGAGAGAATGGCAGAGCAGAAAGTGTAAGGGAAAGTGGCACAAACCAGCAGCACCTCCATCTGAACTCTGACCAAACTTTCTAATTATTAAAGCAAAAGAGCTCGGACAACACCACAACAGCAGCTCGCGGTGCCTATCTGCTGCTGCTACATTTTTTTTTTTTTTTTTGCAGCCCTCAATGGGCTGTTGAGTCCCAAAAGTGAAAGGCTTTACAGAACATCCTGTTCAGCCCTGCTGATCTCTGACACAAAGACTCTCTGCACCGCTCACAGGGGAAAGAGGTTAGACTGAAAGTCTAATCAGCAAATAACCAACATGTCCACAACCTTCAGGTTTCCTGCAGAGCTCGGGGTGATAAAGTTTGTTTCTGGTTGCAGCTCTTACAGATTCCTTTAGAGGGATTCACATCTCCTAGGCAACCAGCTGCAAACAGGCTTTAAAGAGTTTGCCATATTTTAAGTATATCGGTTTAATTTCACAACATACAACTCCAGCTGCCATCTAGAATTTAATGCATTTAATGAGAGATGTTATAGTCTATCCTTGTTAAGTGCAAACAAGAATTCCTGTAGAGGTTAATGACGTTTGTGTTGGCTCTTCTAGCATCCATTTGTTGCATTTTCTTGTTCGTATGATTCACTTAATCATAAAACTTTCATAGGAAACTAATCCTTAATGTTGTTTCAAATAGCAAGACACATTGTCTTGTATGTAGAAATCAATGCAGCACAGTGCTCGCATTCATGAATGAATGATGCATGTGTGTCTTTGTGCAGCTGTAATGCGTTGCAGTGAATGTCTGCTCTGTTGACAGGAAGCAGAGGAGATGCTCTTTGTCCGTCGCCAGAGGCTCCAGTCAGTTGGAGGCTTCTTCCTGCTGCTGCTCCACTGTCTGTCTCATGTACAGATTAAAGACATGAGCTCTGACGCCAGTCCTGCCTTCCAGAGGCTTTTCTTCAAGGTATACAGACACTCAAAATGTGCATGGAGGGATATTAGTTGTGAGAGTACATTTTGATTTCAAATTTAGCAACAATTAAAGCTGAACTTTGAAATCCCAGCTGTCTATTTTATGGGTTTACTGTTAGTTTGATGTCTTTAACATGTGACATTAGTTTGAATTGTGTTGTTTTGTCTAATTGTATATCACAGATACTGCAGGAATGTCTGGGGGAGCTGTTTCAGTCCAGACTGGGTGTGACCTCCTTGGGACAGGAAGCCAATTTGTATATGTTGTTTCAGGACCAAGAGGCCCCTTCTTCAGGAGTCTTAAAGGGGACTCTGTCAGACTCCCATGCTGCCTCCCTGCTTCACAGGTTTCACAAACCAAGCAGAGGATTGCTGTCCGAAGATGTAAGAACAGAATATTTCCTCTGCTTATGATCATTGCTCTTGTTGCTTAATTTATTTGTCTGTCTGTGTTGTGTGAAAGAGTGACAGGATACTATTTGTGAGGCGGAGAGTAACCACAGCTGTCTTCTTTTTGTGTGCCTGTTTGTGATTATGCGAGCAGGAAGTTGAGGAACTTCAGAGGAAGCACAGAGAAACATCTCTGCTCTCCCGTCTTGAAGGACTTTTGAGAGAGAGGAGCTCTGAAGCATGACGGAAACTCTTCTGTTTGAAAGAGAAGAAAAACACCCAAACTGTATAGATGCTATGACTCAGTTCTTTATTGCAGAGGAGGAACACACCCCAGAGATGAAGCGTATTTTCTCTCTTGAATTTTTAAACAGAGAGAAAAACAAGACATAACGATGGGCTGACATTTTACAGGAGCAATTATATCCTGTAAGATGGAAACAGCAACTCTTTCTCTGATGACAGGAACTTCCTTCCTTCCGTAGAGATAAGCATGCTACTGTACTCGCTGTGTGATAAGGACCTTGTTTTTCAGATGGGAAGGACACACAGTCCTCCCTCAGTAATGACTTAATGTTCAAACATGCTGATACATTACATACAGTAAATTTAGCAAAACACAATGTCTTGATTACTATTCATACTACATTATGACAATAAGTCAATAAGTGTTACAATGATAATGCAAAAATAAAATGGCAGGCAAAGTCAAAACAAATGTAGAGATATTAATGCTTCCACACTGTAAATATGTGTGTTTTAAAATCCAAATCCATTCAAGAGCACTCGTCTAAAAACTAAACAAATACAGGCAAAATTAACCATGTTTTATATTATATTTATTTTTAATATTATATCAGTTCAGAAAGTCATGCAACAGAAGTGATTATCAGAGACAATGACAGTTAGAAAATGCACTCCATAATACTCAGTGTTATATTTTTCATTGTTTTAGATTTCAGTGAGTAGCCATGACTTTAATAATGATGTAATCCATGAATCGAACCCTGAAAAATGCTCCAGTTTCATCAGAATCTCTCTCTCTCTCTCTCTCTCTATATATATATATATATAGAGAGAGAGAGAGAGATATAGATATATAGATATATATATAGATATATAGATATATAGATATATATAGATATATATATAACCTATAACCGGTTCATTCTTCAGTTCTCACTAAATGTTGCTATGCTTCGTTGCCCTTTGTATTGAAGAATGATAAATTATGAATAACCAAAAAAAACAAGAAAAAAATAGCATCAAATTTAAAAAAAAATTAACAAAATAACAAAAATGAGCAGCAGAACAGCATTTTAGACCATTTTAGGTGTCTACAACATTTTATAGTCAATGAAAAGTTACTTTTCTTTTTTCTAATCAGTGGACATTATTTCAACTTCAATTAAACTGAACACACAAACATATCCATGTTGCAGTGTTTATTTTTTGCGAACAAAAGAACAAAACTTTTTTTCTCCTCCATACATGTTGTTTTGTCTTTCAGCACCATGTGCAGTGCATTATAACGGCTTTCCTGGAATGGTTTTATGGGAGTGTCATTAAAAGACATGCAAAGACAAACACATGTGTACAACCTATGTGTGTTTGCACACACACATGCAGACATCTGTTTCTATTTAGTGACCGTGTGTAGGGGGGAGGGGAAAGTTCACAATAACAAAAGCTTCGCTGAGATTCCAACACATCTGCTGGCAAAAAATACAGGCCCCATCATCATCATCATCATCATCATCATCATCATCAATGTTGTCTTCATTGCATGTTCGTGGCTTTGAGAGCGATGAATATGATGATCAAAATTATTCCGCAGACGAGTCCAATGACATTTAGGATCTTGGCTGTCCTTGATGCATCTGCAGCTAGAGCTGATTCTCCGAGAGCATTTGCATTTTGTGCCTTTAAAAAGCAAAAGCAAATAAAAATTTTGACTTAGGAAATGAAATCATCAAATAGAGTTGAAACAAATCTGCCATCAAGATAGAAAGCACTGAAAAGGAGATCAATTTTTTTCCGGTACAACTAAACAGGAACATATATCCATATACATGCAAAATGAATTTGATTGGTTACATAAGGAGCACGTCAGTCAACATTTTTCTCATGACAAAACAGCCTCTTTATGCATCTGACATTAAAGGTTGAAATATTATAGAAAATGTTAATATTTAAATGTTTAGAAAATGTACAGTGTTGCAAAACACTAAAATGATTTGTGTAGTTTTTGATTTGAGGGCATTTTAGGGCAGAAAGCAACAGATGAAGATTTGATTTGATGTTGACCTACCCGACAGGAGCAGACGATGGCAGCAATCCCTAAAGGCAGGCAACAGCACAAAGTGTTAAAGATGGACCATCCCAGGTAAGATGGAGCCACAGCACGGCTCTGGCCTCCTTCCATAGTGGCTCTCTCTTGGTTTCACTTTAAGTGGATGGGAGTTATGCTTTGTTGGCCAATGCCTGGATCCAATGGCTGCTGGTGGCTGTGACCCACACCCTTTTATCATCCATGGGTGTGGTTTAAGGGGTTGTATAAGACTAACAGCTATGTGTGAGCAGCCAGAGGAGAGAAAAAAGATATCTGGGACTGAACGCAAATAGGGGGCTGGGGGCGCGTCTCATAAAACTCTGGCTTTACTGGCTGGAGTAACATATGGGGAAAAATCAAGCTGGGGCTGGAAACCTCTCATATTACGCTTATACAACTTTGTTTTTACATTCAGTTTAACACATGGCCGCTCAGCTCATTCTGCTCACATTAATGTGATGCATGACAACTTTATTCACAGTTAGTTATGTAATGTTTTTAATTGTGTCATGCACATAATATAAGACAGACAAGAACTTTCTTACATGTAATGTTACACTGCAAACAAAGAACTTTATCTTCTGTACCGAGCTTGACAAATAACATTTGTCACAAAAAAGGTTTTCTTCTTAAGATGCTGCTCACTTTTCTGTCTCATGAGAAATTGAAGACATTTTATTAAAGGACCTATTATGCTTTTGTGCTTTTTCCCTTCCCTTAGTGTGTTATTTTTTTTTAGGCAAAAGTAAAGCATTTCTGGCTGGACTGCAGAGGGTCAGCCCTGCAAACGCAAAAGACTGTCATTGAGTGAGGGCTTGAGAGATGAATTTACACAATTGGTTGGCCAAATGTTGGAGATTCCTCATTGGCCATTGCTCTTTCAAAATGAAAAGGTGGGGAAGAGACATTTATGCAAATGAGTCTGTTTAGTGCCACACGTCCGACTCACAAAACTTGGACCAAGCTGTCAAACTAGGCAATCTAGTTCTAAAATGAAATCAGATTCAGCAGTGGCACAGCCTGTTTGTCACTTAAAATGTTTTCAGAAGTAGGTTTTGGGGGATTGTTTAGACGGAATTACACAAATTTTATGAGCTCCATGTGTCTCCTGTTTGAGACGGCAAGCAGAAAACCAATATGCATTCAACGACTCACCGGTTGCACAGCTAGTTAAGTCAAAGTAATAGAGGCAATAAACATTCTCTGGTTGAGTATGTCCTCTAGTGTCCTTGCTGGACTTGGTGGACATGTAGCACTTGATTTAACATTACAGTCATGACCCCTGACAATTTACCCAACAATTCACACACTGACCATACATGGTCCAGCCTTATACTCAGTTTTGAGAGTCTTGTTTGAACTTTAAAGCATGTAAACATGTTTTTGTAGAATCCAAGTATACATCTGAAAATGAGAATAATAGGTACTCTAAAAAGTGTAGCCCTTGAACCATCCTATAATGGACATCTATCCAACGGCACTATACCTGAATGTAACTGTATACACAAAGATCTTTGATTTTTTTTGGTGTGCACTGTTGTTCAGTATGTTTGTAATTTGTACCAAACATTAACAGACCATCATTGTTCCATATAAATGAGGAGCAATTTATTCCAAGCATCATGAACATTACACTGACTAAAAGTAACTGCACTTCTTGCATATATAGTCTCCACATCCGGCACCATTCAGCCACAACTTAACACATCTCCCGCAGATCTTTTTCATGTTCTGCAAGTGTCATCTCATCATTAACATGCATTCTGGTTAGTTGTGACAGTGCAGTTTAAATTATAATCACTCATTCATTCATTCATTCATTCGGGTTTGTCGTCATCAGTGACGTCAAGTGATGCCACTTGTTTGCTCCTGGTATGGAAACATCTGTCAGATCTAACGAGAAATAACAGCTGCAGATGCTTCATGGTAAGTCCAATAAAATAATTAAAGCAACATTCCTGTGCAACTGCTGTCTGACAAATAACTTTTTCAGTTCTGCAGCTTTGACATCTTTTGATCTCAATCTCTCGATAAGCATCGGGGATTTTTGATATCTGCCTTATTCTTTTTTTTTTTTCTTTAAATTTACTCAAATCTAATCTTCTTCATAGCTAATTACACAACAGCATAATCTACCATTACCAAAGCTGAGCTTCTCAATTGAAGAGCAGATTTTCTCACTTGCAACAACATAGACTCACATGATTCTCAGCAGCAGCCAAGAATATTTTGTTAAATCAGCTTTCTTGCCAAATTAATGTTTGAGTGCATAACAATAGGTACCTGCTGGAGTATGGTACAGCAGCATACAGCTGACTGACAGTGCACCAACAGATACAATGGTAGTGGAATGACCTCCATTCATCATGCCACTCTGTTGTAGTGCTCGTAAATCAGATGTGCACAGTAATGTCTGAACCACATGACAGTGGGAGTCATTTGTTTACGTTCAGGGAGTGTACACTGACAGTGATGGTCATTCACCTGGTTCAAGGTCTCGCTGTAATGTATTAGAATTAGACAGGGCTCCTTATTTTCCCATTTTACGCTTTATTTTCTGACTCCAGTACTTTAGAAATAACATCTTACATATAGAAAAAAGTAAAGGACAGGACATATGTTATTTAATCATAATATACCAACACATACATTGTAGTAGTTTTTGATGTATCCATGTCTTTATGTAGTAATAAATTCATTTTGTGTCTTCATCTATTTTTCACCCTTCATTTCGTGTTTTTACTTGCAATTTGTTTTTTACTTTCTTGTTGGATTTTTCTTGTAAAGCACTTTGTAACTTTGTTAGGAAAAGTGCTATAAATGTCTTCCTAAATTTGGCATTATTGATCGCCTACAAACAGGAACAAAAGGATAAGAGAAAGGAGAAGATAACTGATTAAATATTTATGAATGAACAAGAAGAAACACAAGGATCAACTTCTTCAACAATTCCTGTTGGATGGCCTTTCTGAGTACTGTATAAAACCACATAATAAAGGACACTTTGTCCTTTCAAGAAGTTGATTCTTCCAGCAGTTATACTGTCACTGTACTGGTATAAAAAAAAAAAGTTTTTAAACAGTTAGCATAGCCAAACTAGAAACTAATTTTAGCTTGCGGTGCAGTTTTGAAGTGGAGTTCATCTTTCGAGATAACCTTAGAAGAAAGACTGGAGCCGTGGGGCCGATATATTGTGCAAAAGGAGATAAAGAGGAAAGCGTTTAATCAGTGACAATGCTATGCTGCCTGTATCTGTTGTACCCTGAAATACGACACTATGGCATCCACAGCAGTTGGAGTCTGGCCATAGAAAAGCTCCTGTCTTTAAGCCGCCACAGAAATAACTCCATGCATTCTGTCCTGCTTCAATCCAAACATACTGCAGCTTAGCAGCTGTTATCTTTTCTCAAAAGCTGACGCGCACAATGAAGTTTCCAAGCTCTGCTAATTAATCTGACACAAAATGAATAAACAGCAGCTGGACAATGAATTCTACACTAGCTCTGTTTCTCATCTACACATTGATTTTGTGTGGTCATCATACCTCTCATCAGTGTCACCTACTTTCTTTCGAAATGTCTGACTGTGACCTTTCCTAACCCTCTGAGACCCACATAGAGATGTTTCTGTCTTTCTGTTTTTAGGGGGGACAGGTGGTGTTTAGGGGGTATAGCAGGTCAACAGTAGGTGTCACATCGAAGTGGTATACTTCACCCGAAAGATGGGAACCTGGAAATGAATTTGAGATGCAGCTCATCACTGTGTGTCAAGTTGTTCTAGTTATAAATCAGAAATAACAATGAAATAATGAATAAACTAAAATTCATTGTGAGACTGTATAAGGGCTTAGAACATCATGATAGAAGTATATGATGGTCATCCCCACGCTCTGTTATATCTCATAAGTTGTTGCCGCAATTTTTTGTTTGATACCATTTTTTAAACAGATTTGGTGCTAAATTTAACCAAGTTTATCACTGGAAAATCTATAAAAAAATATTTTTTTGGTTTTTGGTCCTCCAAAATACCGCATGTAGACACCAAGACCTTGAGGAACACCGCAGAAAAAGCCGTGCTGTGATTTGGTATCAGATATTTTTGACATTTTCAGATTTTTTCAAGAACTGCATTTTTCAGCAATTGTGTATAACAAGCACTTCTGTTCTGGAAACAGCTCAGACACCTCCTTATTGTCAATCTAGCTAAGAAAGCCATCCATCCTCTGACTGAAAGGTCTCCAGTTTGTGGCTGTAAAGTTTCACAAGGCTGTTATTACCCTAGAAGTCACAACTGGTCAAATGGTGTGTCAAATTTTGAAAAAATTGCCTCATTACACCAAAATGGCTGCTATGGGGACCAGCATCATCACGCATGAATACAATTAAGCTCACTGGCTCCACAAGAGTCTCAGCTTTACAGTGATACCCAATTTATGTAATTCAGCCTTAGTATGCAGACACCATTTTTAAAATAGACCAAAAAACCTTCATGTTTTTGTCCAAAACAGCTTAGGATTATTATAAAGTGGGCATGACTTGTGGGTACCCATTGAACTCATTTTCATTCACATATCTTGAGGTCAGAGGTCAAGGAAACCCTTTGAAAACTGACATGTCAGTTTTTCCCCACCAAAATTTTGCCTAATCAAGCCTGGTACAGCCTCTGAAAACAGCAAAGTCAGCTGTGATCAGATCTCAGAGGCAGCTTGATATTTCAACAACAAGATCCAAGTGAATGGCAAGAGACGGGGCTCAGTCAGTGTTTTGTGTCCCTGGGATGTTTTTAACCCTCATTTACTTGAGTGAGGATAAAGAGCCTCACTGTTTGGGGTTGTTATTGACTGGGATCTAGCTGTGATGAGGTCATTGCTCCCACTGCTTTGTAGGACACATCATGAAGTCCACTTGTGCCAAATGATGTTGGCCGCTGCTTATTACCCGCTGTGTGTTTGTGAGAGCTCACATTTTTCATACCAGAAGTTCCTGGGTACAATGGCTTCCTCATCTAACAGCCGAACACAACTTTAATTGAGTAGATGCCCTCTTATGACTGCATTAATAGGAAATTTCACATCTGAATGACTCTTTTATTCAGAAATCATGTGGTCTGAATTGCAGTTACTGAGTTTATGATTTATAAGAATGAAGTTTAAAAAATCTTTTTTAAATTCTGATTTACACATCGGAAATTTTCAGGTAAAACAACATGTTTTTATTGAGTTACTCAGTGTAAACTGTTAATACTCACATTCCTGAGATTACTGGCATGCACTTTCGCATTTGGTCCCTGTTTGTGTGTTGCAATACCTTCACATCTAGATTTAATTATGTTTGGGAAACATTTGATTGATTCTTGTAAAACCACATCCCAACCAGGTACAGTTGCACCGCACCTGTATGCACAAGTATGTCTCAGTCCATATCCCAACAACAACAAATTCCATTTGTTGTTTTGTTGACAATCAGCAATTTCTGACAATTTGGGTGAAGGATGGATTTACAAACCAGTGCCTTCTTTCTTAGTCTTATCACAGCTGTATTAGCCATGAGATGTTTCTAGAAACAACTGGTAAGCTACATGCCACTAGGTTCTCTGTCACTCCCTACGTGTGGTTTTTCCTTTGTTTTCCTGCTGGCGCCAGAGTACTTCCTTTGATTTCTTACTGACGCTGGAGAGCAAGGGGACTTGCAGGTCACCTTGGGGAGAAAAAGATGCTTAACATTTCACTTGCGTTGTTAAGCAGCAACGAACAAGACCTTGTAGTTATTGTAAGTGACTTTTTTGGCATTTTCAAATTGTGTACCACTATTCAATTCTTTATTCACCCACTGTGTAGCTTTATATTTCTATGTAGACAGGTCATCTCTTACTCCTTCTTAAAGTTATGACAACATTAAATGTTCATTTACCATATCCTAACAAGAATCAGCTGATTTTAGAAAAAAAAAAAAAGTTTTGCATATCTGTCTCTTCATGTGTCCTTAACCACAAGGAGGCAGTATTGTTCTATTGCTGAGAAAAAGGAAAGTTCAAAGTGTAGGATGCCCTCACAGCGAGATGGTCACTTTAAAAAGCAGATTCATTGAAGCGTTGAGGAAAAATACTATCACTGTGCTCACTCTGTACTGGAGTCACAACACAAGGAAAAGGGGGCGCCTGAAGCACTTTACCGTCGAATTAATAAATGATCAAAGATTAATGGAAGCCATAAAATGATTGATAGTGATTCATAAAAAATATTTTGGCACTTCTGTTTTGGATTAAAAAAAAAAAAAGTAAAAATATGATCACCCATAATCAGGGTGAGAAGTGCTGCCTTTATGTACAGTTATGAAGATCACAAAAAGTGCATACTACTTTGCAAAGTAATTAGTAAGTAATTCATTATGTTGAACAACAACGATATTTAGTTTAGTTTAGTGTGTTAAGTCTTTATTTTGCATATACAACCCAGGATAATTAAAAAAAAACCCAACTCCATTGATTTCAACTACTTTTTCGTTATCTCCTGCGGAGTGCTGTCGCATAACAGAAACATACCTTTACTTTACGAGCGGCAGTGAAGGCATCACGTCACTATGGTAACTCAAAGCTATACGGCGTATGAATGAAAGTCAGGGTGAATTCAGCGTTAGCTAAGATAAAATAGGCGTAATTATCTTATTATGGACAAAGTTGAAGACTTCGAGAGTTTTCTGAAGAATGTTGACAAAATAAGTAAGTAATTCCGTAGTAGTACATTAGTGAACCTTATAGCTAATTGCCAGCTGATAACGTTATTTATTTGCTAAACTAGCTAAACAGGTAGATTGAGGACTGTATATGTTTACCTATAACGTTACCGCAGAACTTAACGCTAAATAGCTTTGTAATCGGGTCAGGTAAGTCACCATGTAACGTTAGCTAAAGTAGAACAAGTTACCAACCCACTCAAGTCGTTGTGAGACAGTCTATTGTTATTATAAAGCCAAAAGTTAGACATTTATGTTTCTACTTTCCAGTTAAGCTAGCTATAGCTATAGCTAACAGAGATCTTAATGTCATCAACCCCATATGAGAAATAGAAATACGTATTGTAAAATGCTGTTTTACACTAACTATACAGTTGGAGAAGGGCGATTTTGTCATGATGTCCACTTTCACGAAGTTGTAACGTTATTAATATGATCATTTTTATTGTAGTATATGGAAGTAGGGTACAATATAGAAAATATGTATGAACTGTAAGAAACTTCAATCAGGTCAAAATAAACAATATTGATAAACAAAGTACAGTATATAAAATGTGCATTTTACAACCTATGATTATTATCATGTGACTTAAGCTTGTATATGGTAAAACATATCATTCATTCTTTTCAGGTGAGCTAGTGAAAGATCTAAAGTCCTCTGATGTTGAAGTCCAGCAAAAAGCAATGGAGACAGCTGATTGCTATATTGCTGCCTTGGATGAACCCTGCAGGACAAAAGTCAACAAGACGATAATCAACACAAAGCCACCACTTCAAACTCCCTCGGTAGAGACATGTACACAAAGTCACCTAAGTGCAGTTGCACTGTTGCTTTCCGTCTGCCCCACTCTTTCTCACTCTGTCTTTTCCTGTTTTACAGGGACTGCAGAATGAAAGTCCAGGTGAGCTGGTTATTTGTTTGACCCTTGCACTGAATTGAAACACTGTTTAAGCAGACTTAAATGTCCTCATTGTGCATGGCAAGAAAAGTTTCTCCGAGCCAAACAAAAAATACAGCAATAAATATACTCTTCATGTAACTGTTTTTTCTTTTTCAAAGATTGCTCTGGTTGTTGTTCATTATACAGAAAGCAATTTCTTGTAATGCATTGAAAATGAGAGCAGACGTGACATTTTCCTGAGGCGCAGCGAGATTTTTCAATCAACTGCATCTGTTTGGCAGGTTGCTTACTCACAATAGTAGGAAGAGAGATGCGGTACAAGGTGTGTCCTCAGCATTACAGTGGTCCTCTGGAATTTAAGTTTCAAGGGGGACCATGTACAGCACTATCTGCCACTTGCCTGCTCAGACCAGTTGAGAAATCTGCTGCTTTTTGTGATATTTTTGTCATTTTAGTTGGCAGAGGTTTGATAAAGGTGTGAAGGGTACTGTTCACACCCTTATCAGACTGTCATGGTGAGGAGGGCACTGCTATGGATTAGAGGAAATGAATGATATATTGTTGTTGGTTTCTTTGGACGCATCTTACAATGCATAGTGGATAGGAGACTTTAGTATTAACTGTTTAGACCACCAACACCTTACACTATAGAAATACTTACATACATCAGACAATATGGGAGAAGCCACGCAAACAAGAGCCAGCTCCAGGTTAGCATGCATTACATTTAAATTCTGAGAGGTCACTGCGATGATCTGGTTTTATTTTTTTTATATATGTCTTTTATAATCATCCTTTTCAACCCAGCTCCTTAAATCTGGTAGTTCATATAAAATGTATTTTACATCATATCAACACGTCTTTAAATTCTTCCTGAAGCTACAAATGAATTAACCTTTTACAGCTCTGTGTGTGAATCCATAAATACTGAAGTTAACACTTCATATATTCAATTAAAAAATAAGGTAGAAAAAGTAATATCACAAGAACTTCTAAAGGCAGAAGTTCTTATGATATTGAGTGACATTTTAGACAGCAAAACTGATTTTAAATGACCTCCAACTGATATTTATTACACTGGACTTAGAAAGTAATATCTGTCTTTGGGAGAATTTTTTTTTAATCATAAACAGTCACACACAATAAATACCCTGTGGGATTTCTATAGTCACCAATGACTCTGACCTCAGTTTTGATTAGAATGGTATATTAATTGGGTTTTGCTTATTTAAAATGGATTTCAGTCTACAGAGACCGTAAAGTTAAGTTTGCAATCTGAAGTATTGCCTACGACAAATATCTTCCCTCCCTCTCTGTTCTAGCACTCATGATTAAGATTTTTTTTTTTTTTTTACCACCAGAGAATTTCATGAAGATTATCGCAAGAGATGCTGAAGTCAGGAGAGTAAAGAGGACTGAAAAAGCAAAAAAAGCAACTGGTGTGTGAGTGTGTTCCTTAAAGATGCTGTTGGACGTGAGAAGTTTGCTATACTTAACTGCGCTGTTGGGCTAGCGATACTGTAAGTGTTTTCAGATGTTATGCCGTTTGTGTCACTGCAGCACTCAAAGATAAGGGGAATGAAGCTTATGCTCAAGAAGACTATGAAACTGCTGTGAAGTTTTACAGTGATGGCTTGGCTGAACTACGTGACATGCAGCCGTTGTACACCAACCGAGCACAAGTAAATATCTTCAACTATGTTTTTCATCTTTCAAGTGTTTTAGAACAACACAAATTGTATTTTTAAATTTAATCCCATGAGTTGATCCTAGATTTAAGGCAAAAGTGACAAAAGAAGAAGAAACTCAAAGAAACAACACTACTCTACTAATCACTCTGTAAGGCCTGGCTTATTTTTTGTCTGTTTTTGATACCTGTCCAATGTTTAAATCTACTTAGGCCTACATCAAGCTGGGGAAGTATAAGGAGGCCATCAGTGACTGTGAATGGGCCCTGAAGGTAAGGCCTAGCTGAGGACTTGGGTCATTCAGTCACTGCCTCATTTGTCATCAGAGGCATTGCTCTTTATGAAGCTTGGAGTTCAGAGGAGATACGTTAGGTAGGAAAATTGGTTGGATGGGTTAACAGTGAGCTTGAGGCTCTGTCCTGTACTGCACTCAAACAGAAACAGTAACAGAGGCAGGATGCAAGTCATCCACAGTGCAGAAATGTTCTCTGGAGAAACATTGCGTTGTGTGTGGAAAAAGTGGACAAAAATGAAAAGTGTTTATGAGTCCCTTCAAGTTTTGTAGTTTGTTTGGGGTTATGTTAGGTCACTCAAGCCAAATTCAAGTTTAAAATGAAAAAAATCTTACACTAGTTATCTAGTAAGGATGACAAATATTCTCTACAAAGATTGATTTTCTATACTCATATCACTGTAACGCATTTGTGTTATGAGTGGATGGTGTCTCTTACTGTGCTAGTGTTCTCAATGCAGAAACATTATTATTACATACCATTACGTTTATGTGTCGATGATGATGTGCATTAACAAATACACCCCCATGATCATTTTCTCTCTGTCAGTGTAATGAGAGGTGCGCAAAGGCTTACCTACACATGGGGAAAGCATATCGGGCCTTAAAGAAATATAATGAGGTGAGAATGATTACCTGTAATTACATCTCATCACTCCTGTTTTGTATACAGATAGCATCCTATCTCACTAAAGAATAACAAAAGTTGTATGCCTGGAATAGAGAACAAGCATATAAGCGCTCTAGTCTCACAGCAATCTACTTTAAAATATTTTTTATAGGTATATCAATTTATTCACAGGAAATTAGGCTTATATGTAATATTGCTATCTGGTAAAAAAAACAAACAAACTTTGTATAATACAAGTATTGTTACGTCCATCATAGTTTCCTGTATACCACACGCTTGTGCTGAGATACTGTTAGTCTTTTGGGCTGCCCAGAATCATATGGATTTCTGCGGGTAAGTGAACTACATCATATGACCAGCGATGAACTAAATTCTTGTCTTTTTCAGTCTAGAAACTGCTTTAAAAAGATTGTGGAAATTGAGCCAGCGATGGAGAAGATGGTGAAAGGTAAAGAATATATATACAGTATATACAGTATATATAGTATATATATATATATATATATATATATATATATATATACATACATACATACATACATACATACATATTTTTTTTACATGATTCAGTTTCAGTAATCCATTGAAAACCATTTATACATTGTTGAGAGTTGTCTTGCCATATATCCCTAATTAAAGTCAGACTGGAACCCATCAGAAGTTTACTGTATAGGAGACATTGCAGTTGAGCTAGTTGTCAGTGATGTGGTCTCCCTGACTGTAGCCCATTTTATTGAAAGGCTGTCATGACAACCTAAAGCTTAATGTCACTCTGCTGTTGCCCAGGCACTAAAAGACATATATTGTTTTCTTCCCAGTATTTGTGTTTTGAACTATAGTGATCTGAAAACAAATAAACTGATTCATCTGGTAATATACTCTGAAAAGTTGCTCTGTGCATACTGAGCTAATGTTTGCTCAGAACCTACAGGAGTCTTAACGTAGTCTCAGTAGACTTTGTGGCTATCATGCATATGTGCAGTCTCTTTGCTATATGTGGTGTAGCTTTACGTTTCTAATTCTTAAGCAACAGACCAACTTACCTGAGGTGCTCAGGTGGTGCATGATTATTGCAATAGACGAGTGGGGTGGCCATCTAAGGATGGCTATGGCTACTGATGAATATGATTACTGTAATATAACTTTCTATCCACTTTGTCTTCTTCCTTTTCTTATCTCCTTTGGTTTCTCCACTCAGAACACCTGACCCAGGTAGATTTGGAAGAGGAGAGAGAGAGACAGGAGATAAATGCGATGCAAGAGTTTGACAAGGGAGAAGGGATTACCACAAGAGTGCCCCAGCTGCTGGAGAAGCTGTCAAGGGCCGGCCAGATTCCTTTGTACTACTGTGGAGGACTGGAGATTCTGTCACAAGCTGTTTCTGACTGTGAGTGTTCTTTTGGGCAAAGTTTTGCACTACTATCTTCTTCTTATCTGTTTGTGCCTATTCTGACTTCAATAACCTGCTTCGCTGTTCCACCCCCTGTATTTCCAGTTTCTGGCTAAAATGATCAGAAAAAGATCTTCAGGCTAGGAAGGTCAGGAAGACTTGAGGGAGGTAAAGAGTACTTGTGATGCCCAGCTTCTCGTCCTGTGTTACCATGATTTTTTGAAGAAAACTTGGAATGAGGAATCTAAAAACAGGAAAAGCACAAGGAGTTAGAGTAAGCGCAAGACTGCTCGTGTGAAAGTGTTTTGATTAGAAACGTTTTAGCGAAAATGTATGTGTTTGGGAAGGAGTGAGCATATGACTGGATAAATGACACTTGGATAACATAGCACAAGTTGTGTGAAAGTGGAGGCATGTGAGAAAAAGAGAAAAAGTTTTCTTCACAAATTCAAGGTAACACTGGGTGAGTAATTGATCTACAAATGGTATTTTAAGGATGAAATATTCGTCTCAGTACTCATAGCGAGCATTTGAGGGCATGGCATCAGGTGAAGCAGGGCTGATTGTTACATGTCTAGTTCTATGACATTGGAGGAGAGGGGAGACCTAATGCTGTCCATCACTGATTTCTCTTCATGCTCCATTTGCTTGTCACGGTGAGCACATTTCCAATATAGAGTATAAAGCCAAACTGAAAGAGCAAAACCTCAGGGCGGCCTGGTGTGGTGATAGGTATATACATGAAACTATGAAATAAAATGAAACTTAAACAGCAGCAGAAAAATTGCTGTGCAGAACAAATTTATTTGTATTTTTATTCTATTATCAGATCAATAAAAACAAGTTGTCTACTATTTGGCAATGCCTGGAAGGCAATGAAACCTCCAGCACTGGCATGATTTGATTTGTGATGTGTTTCAGATCGTCTCAATTACCACAATTAGTCATTCCCTTGGTGCATAAATGATGTAATTTGGTTGCTGAACTGCTGAGTAGGCTGATCCGAGCCAGCAGCATCAGCTGTTCCAACATTTAAGTGATGTTGTAATGAACAATGAACTTTAAATGTGAAATGACTAATATTAAGTAGCTTTTAGTGTGTTAGATGTATTTGATGTTGAGAGCAGGTTGAGGGGGTTATGGGATGACAGCAAACACTGTTAAGCTTAGTGAGACTGTCTTTGGTGCAGTTTAATAAAACACCTGTGATAGCAAATGTCCATTATCTTAATCTCAATGGTGTTACCTGCATTCAGTCCTGTCAGATTTAGAGTAGAGAATGGTGGTTCCTGTCTGTTAGATTTGTAGATGTATGAGAGCTTAGCCTGAGCTCCTCGAGATGGACAGGGGCCCTGGAACACTGCAGGGACTATCACTTCTTATATATTGTATATTTAAGGGGTTAAGAGTGACAAATTTCTAGCAACATCCCTGATGAAGAAAAAACAGCACATAAAACTGAGTTGAAAGAGAGCATTGGTCCACACTAGCACAGTGCTTGTTGCTCAAGGTTTCAGATGAATGAAACTAAACCTCACAGAAGTGTGACCTTGAGCTTATGGAAAATTTGTTGGGCACAAGATATTGCACAATATTTGTTTACCAAGTGCTCTACAGTATGAAAAGGGGCCATTGTAGACGGGCAGCAGCTGCTCTCCACCAGGTTGTTCACCCCTCCTCTGTCTGATGCTGATATTTTTGTAAATGTTTTTGACCCAAGAAATGACTTTGAAACTCCACACTGCCAATACAACTCGTTTAGCCATTGGCAAAGGACAGAAATTGTAGCTTTTGTAAAACAACCTAGTAGCACATCAAGGTCAATGGTCCTCTCAGGAGTATTTATTTCGTTATAGTTCAAGTAAGAAAGAAGCAGTAAAGAAATAGCTCTGACATGCTCCACCCCGTTGCTGTTCTCACACAGGCCTTGTCTAACTTCAGGTACTTTGACCACACAGCCAAGACTGATGGAACAGATTGAATTAAACATGTGACCACAAAACCATATAAAACCCACATCACTGTAATGCTAACTCTCTATTTTTAGTTTGACTTGTATCACTATTTGTAATGTTCTTTAGCACTGGCTGTCCAAACATACCTTATCCAATCGCTCTTTTTTCTTCATTTAGATGAATAAAAGTGCACTGTCAAATGATATAATGCCTGTCTCACAGTGCCATTCAACGGGAAAGGGCAGAACTTACATAACTCACAACTGAAAGGATCTTAACAGAGCTGACATTACAGGCTTTCTCCCCTAAAAGTACCCTCTCATTGCCTTGCTCTACTTTCTGTATACTCCAACTCATTATAAGTGGAAAATAGATCATTCTTTACGGTACCTTCCTTAAAATATTTTATTTATATATAATATATTATTTCTCTTGTGCCCTTGACTGTAAACCAATGAACAAAATGAGAGACGTGTTGTGTTCTCCAAAACTCACAGGCTATCTGGTGATAGTTTTCTGTCTTTTTTACACTATCTACTGTTCTCTTCTAACAGGTACAGGCCAGACCCTTTTCAGACTGAACAATGGCTTCATTGTCATCAGCAGCAATGACACGGTGAGGAGGTAAGGAGACCAGGGGGAGAGGTAGCTGCCAGCCCTCAGTGGAGCTTTGACAGATGGATGCAGACACAGAACATACAGAGACAATGATGGCCTAAACTAAGAGGGATCATTCCCCCCCCCTCGTTCTCTCTCTCAGCGGTTGTTTGTGCGATAGCCCAATGAGGAAAAGATGATCATGCTGAAGATTGAGATGAGCGCTGAAATGAGCAAAAGCCCTGCGTTTTGTCCCTGGATGAGGGGGTGTTTTGTACAAGATACAAATTATGACTCGCTCATGTCAGTTCAGTAAGGTTATTATTAACTTGTCTCATCTAACTAACACTTTCCATGCTATCCATTGTTAGCACTGTCATTATTCAAGTTAGAACACACTGTCCGGAAAGTAGAGAGTACAGCAAAATTGCAGTCTGAAGTTGATGAAAATAGCCAATGGGTATAATGCTGTGAGCCAGATGCAACCGATGAAACCTATGTGAGACATGTCACAAAGGAGGCCAGTGCATTGTTGCCTGCTATACTGTAGAAAATTCAAGGTGCTCCCTGGTATTGTGGGCAGTGGTGGCCTAAAAAAGGGTTAGAGAAAAGAGAAGGTCATCAGTTCAATCCCTTGAACCAGCTGGATAATACTGGGCGGGGAAATTATCATTATTCATCATTACCATCACTGAGGTGCCATTGTTGAGCAAGGCCCTTAACCCCAACTGCTTCAACTGTGGTTGTACTGAACAGTTTCCAGGTACAGCAAGTAAATTGGTAAATTTCCCCACTGTGGGACTAATAAAGGAATATCTTATCTTATCTTATCTTATCTTAAGTGTGTGGCTGATGTGAATATGATCAGATAATTTATGATTAAATTCTTAAAGAGGGCCTATTATGCTTTTGTGCTTTTTTCCTTTCCCTTAGTCCATCCATCTGCAACCGCTTATCCCTTTAGGGTGTTAAATATTTTTATGCACATGAAGAAGGTCTGCAAAGTTTCAAAGCTCAAAGTCCACACCAAAGGGAGTTACCCCACAGAAACACTGCTCCTGCCTGAAAGGCCTCGCTTGAAACCTCGCCTTGCCTCTCTCCTATAACATGGTGATGTCACTAAGTAACATATCTGCATTATACCTACCAAGTGACTAGTTTGGCAAACAAAGCTATTTAGAGCAGAGCTGAAGCAATCAGAAGAGTTTGGTTTTGGCTGACCAATCAGAGTAGACTGGGCTTTTTAAGGGGTGGGGCAGCACAGCCAGTATGAGAAAAGTAAAGGGTGTTTTGATCATTAAAGTATGTAAACATGTATGTATGCAAACTAGGAGAAACCCTAAATACAAATATGCACCTGAAAATAAGCATATTTAAAAACATCTAACAGATATTAGGATAAGAAATCAGGCTATAACCTTCAGCAAGTAGCAGCACATACAGGCTTCTTCACAGCAGAGTCAACAGTGTTATGTCAATTGCAAACCACTATTAGTGGGATAACAGATGACTTCTCAGGTAACATATGTGTGATGGTATAAATGGCTATGCCACATACAGTATGCTACCTACATCACATGTAGAGAAATGTAAGGGCAAAGTGAATTGTAGTAGTGTGTAGTTTTTCATGCATATTGCACTCCATTTTCTTTATATAGCTGCACTGAAATACACAGTCTCCATTCATTAGTTTTAGATAATAGAATGCCCTTTGGTACATAAAAACAGCCTTGCTGCTGCACCGAGATTGCTTAATATCCATATGAAATGAGATCGCATATTGACTTTGTACCCATCCTTTGTGTTGTGTTGAGATACATTTTCATTGCTATACTTGCGTAAATAACACTTTCATTATTTGACAGTAATATTTCAATTTGATTTGTATTATACCAATTAGAAGAGGAGATAATACCACTGAGTTTTATCCTGTCTACAGTTGCCTGTTGCAGAAAACGAAGGATCCAGACAGCCAGGAGTTGTGTGTGTCTGTTCTGAAATTATGGAGGGTCCTTTGTTGTGGAAACGGTATGTAGTTAATTGAGGTACACTTCATTTTCTGTGTTTGTCCTACTAATATAATCCTCATTGTGTCATTACTACACAGCTTGTCAAGGTGATCCTTAAGCCTTCTCTTTTGTCAAACCTTTATTTGCCTTTTAATCACACAAGCTGTGTGGGCTTCAGCACATCAACTGTTTGAGGCAACCGTATTTACACAGCTAATCATGTGTGTGTGTTAATACCATATGACCAACAAAGCATTATCAACACAAGTGTTGAAACATAATGCTCATGTAATTGTGTTTACAGACTATGTTGGGAACATAACAGGGTAGCGTGTCCAGTGAGCTCATTCATTGCACATAACATGTTTTCCTCGTGCTTTCAGATGAAAACCAGAACATGTTGATGTCATGCCCCCTTGCCAGAGAGTCCATTGTTCACTTGGTAACATCAGAGCATGTTGCAGTGCAGGAAGAAAGCCTGGCAATACTACATTTTTACTCACAGATGCCCCATGGCAGACGTTTGGTCATTGACAACCTAAATACGCACATGTAAGACATTTCTTGATGTTGACATCAGATGCAACTGATGAGAGCAATCTCATAGCTGGTGTAAATATGTATGAAGACAGATAATAGGTTTACAGTGTGTTCTAATGAACCAAATTATTTATAATACTTTTTCCTTTACCTCCTCCCATCGCTAGTAAGTATTGAAAGGGTTTTGCATTTGTTCCTCTTATTAAAATCTGTGCAGGGACTTTAGGTCAGCCCTGGGCCATATGTTTGTGATTGTCAGTCCAATCGCCACATCCATTTAAAGAGATTTCAAGAAATGTTGTTGCTCTGAGACATAGTTTTAAAAATTACAGAGCGGCCTAAGTGATTTCTTATCATATGTGTGTCTGATAATATCTGAGCCATAGCTGATTGGATTTTCAGAAAATTAGGAAGAATGAACTAATATTGTTGCTCCGCTTCAGCGTTATTATCTTGCTGATATATCTTTCTTTCTATCCTCCTCTCTCTTTGTCTTGTCTTAACTCTTAATCTGGATCCAAAGGTTAGTGAGGAACCTCATGGTGTGCATCTCAAAGCCAAGGCAGCAGCAGAACACAGCAGTCAACACTCTGGAGAGCTTTGCAGCAGAAAACAAGTATTACTGATACGCAAACACTAGAGTTATCCTATTCACACACTAGAAAATGAGAAATTTTATCTCCATGAGAAAACGCACATTTTCAGATACTTCATACTTCACTACTTTTCAGAATGTGACCCACCAGGCAGCCCATTATCCTCCCATACATCATATCCATATATATATATTAAAAGCGCTTTAAAATCCATCGTCACATCATGTCAGTGGGGGAAATGGAAAATGCGGCGACTTTAATAATTCAGTATGTGCTATACAAGTGTTAATGTCACTTGAAGGCAAAAGGCTGTTCTCAACCTGTTTTTCCTCCCTGGAGCCTCATGAAAACAAGACATAAAAGGACAACCAAGCTCCCCAACACAGTAGGAAATAAGTTGAAGTGTCAAGCAGTGAAATGGGAAGATCAATTCTCTCTGTCTATAGCTCAAAGAGTTACTCAACAAAAATGTGTTATATTCTACAGAGGTTTTCTCTTCAGTGTAGATGCTCAGCTGAATCAGTGTTGAACTTTAAAAGATATTATTTGAGTAAAAGTTAATACACAACTGCTCCAAACTCCATATTGATTCCAGTTCTTTCAAATGTCTTCTGGTAAAACATTTACAGAATGTATATACATTTGCACAAATGGATTTATGCATATTACACTATGTATACATGACGCACAGCATATCTAATTGATTATTTTTGGCAAAAAGCAGCTGGACTGTGCTGTGTAGACATCACAGTGAATCCATTTGCTTTTTACTCCCTTCGATGTGGATGAGTGAGACTCTTCAGAGACATGGCAATCAGTGCTATTTTGAATTGCAATTACCAATTAGCCTTTATGACTCAGGCAGCAAGTGTATTTTGGAAAGCATATCTAGAGATTTTTTTTTAGGCACTTTACTCACTTCCCCCTCGCCCAAGCATCCATGTTCATTGTAACGCAGCAATGAGTATGTTGTATATGTGCTACTTCTGTTTAATCGTGGAAACAATGTGCATATTTAAACATAAACAATATATACCCACATGCATACATAGTATGTCTATCTTATGTACAGTAGAAATATTTTCTTTTTTTTTTTTTTTTTTTTTTTTTACAGATTTTGCATTCAGTTAAGGGATGTGTTGAGAGACTCCATCATTGTGCCATTTACAGACTTACTGGTAAGATATGTAGACACAAAGTATTACATTGATATACAGTATGCACTGAATATTTGTAAAGGTGTTTATGTGAGTCTGTCATTTTTTTCCCTTTTATCCAGAGAAATATCAGCGAGTCCAGTCGTCATGTCCTTGCATCACTGATATCGGCTATTGGCCGTCTGGCTCAAGATGACGTCATCCGCCACAGTTTTGCTCATGATGCAGAGTGTTGGAGGGCTTTTGTGGTTGCTGTTGTTAGTATCTTTACACACGGGTCTCTTTGCAGAGAAAAGTACAATTCACTTGTTCATTGAAATGAATTCAGATGCTATAGAACTTTAAACAAGAAACAAAACCTGTCTTTGGCATTATGAAAATGTTTGTCTGGTTTTTAATGCGTTTTATTCAGTGTACATTCTGTTGGCTGTCATTGCAGAGGAAGTGCAGTGCACGTGAATACAAAGAGGTCATTTACCATCTGCTTGGTTTGATCATCAATCTTTCAGCTATCACCTCTCCAGTCATTCAGGTAACACAATGTGGTGTGTGGTATTTACTTTGCCTGGGATGGTGTTTAAGTTATGCATGGCTATGCTATGAGTGCAAAAATGAACTTCTGTCTTATCTCTTGTTATCTTAATAGAGATGATATGATGATGTGTATCTTAGATAAGGTTGTCATTCAATGTGAGGAGCACCTTGAAAAAGTATATGTTTTAAATTATCTCCATTCACTTTTACTGTATTGTAAAAAGAAAATGTAAAAAAAGCCAGTGGACAAGGGAAGAAGAGGGGGCGTTTGTGTGAAACATGACGTGTGATGGCACCTATTCAGAGGTGAAATGTATGTGAAAATTGGTTTAGCCATGTTTCCGTCTTCCTTTTGTAGGAGCATGCTGTTTCACTGTGCGACAGCTGCCTGGGCTTGCTGAGGGATAGTGATGGAGGAGTCATAACTGTGAGTTTACTTTACTTTAGTGCCACACTACAGTACTCAGGAGAGTTAAAAATCCCCAACACTTCACATATGTAGTTGCTTTACTGTATCATAACTCTTGTATTACTGTGTTGGACCAAGAAAGGTTTGAAAATATTAGTACTTAGAGATTTTTTAAGTTGTTGAAGAAAACTTTATCTTGTTTGTTTTCCAAACTTCCATAGATCCTATGTAACATTAAAGCATCCTTTCAGGTAACTAGACAGAAAGAAAAGACATTGTCTTGAGTAATGGGCCTTTACTGGGGCCTGTGAGCTCACTGGCAATGTGCCCCGAAAGGTGGTGCCAGCAATCCACCATGTTCAGCAGTTCCTATATATGTGTCATTACAGTTGATTAAAACTCTAGTTCCAGGTGCTGTTGTCTGTGCTAATGGCTGTTGCAGCAGTTTCACACAGCCTATGCAATGCCCACAGAGTCACACACTTCTACCCATCTGTCTCTTTACTCTGTTTTAGTGCTTGATCACCACGTGGCTCGAACCTTTTCTTCATTGACAAAAAATCCTCAATGTCTGCTTCTGCTCTTGTCTTTTCCTGTCTTGTTAATTGTTGCTGCTTGGCTTGCTTTTGTTTGAGCTTTTATACATTTATCTTTCTTGAGAGGAGGTCTAAGAAGCATGCACATTAGAAACTACCCAGTTTGCCAACACTGTTTACTTCCATTGTGGTCACTATGCTCCAACCATGAGAGAAAAGTAAATATTGAAAGATTTTTAAAGCTGCATTCATCATTTTTTGGCTACTAGGAGGCAGAATAGAGGTGCCCCCTCCGGTGGACTGCATGGGATCCTTATTTCCAACAGCGAGAAACAAATATCAAATACCATGAATCACACATATGATGTTTGTCAATTTAAAAGATAATTTTTATAAGTCAAGAAAGTCGCAGTTTGTTAGGTCTGTCATAATATCATTTAGTTGTGTGAAACTGCACACATGAAATGTTATGTTACCTGATGTATTTTATCCAGCGACTCCTGGTCGCATCAGTCGGGAAGGAAAAAAGTGAACAAGACTTGTTGCTTGTGTACATCCCAGTACGAAACACATGGGCATCGCTGCTTCAGTGAGAGAAACATCACTATGCAACTTTTGGGTGTGTAGTCTTGTTTATTATATATTTTCACAGTATTTTCACTGATACTTCAACAGTTTCACAGACTTTCTTGACTTGCAAAATTATCTTTTAAACTGAAAAACATCATAAGTGTGAATCATGGTGCAATTCAAATGGGATCAAAAAATTATTTTTCTCTCGTCGTTGACTACTGTACATATTTTTTTCCGAAATAAGGTCTGATGGTGGTGCACTGGAAGGGATGGGACTTTAAAACTGCCTTAGAGGGTGCCTTAAAGTTTGTCATGGCTAGCATGTTAGCAAACAAATTCATTTTAACAAATATACCAGAAATGAAGCAGCACTGTCATCTCATTGGAGCTGTAGTTGGAGTATTCGGTAGCCGCTTAGCTCTGATTTGGTCACTACCAACTCCTGAGAAGAATATCTTAGTCTTTTCATCCATTTGGTGCTGGGGAGGGAGAGCGCAGTGGCTTAACCTGAGTGTATTCAGTCAGAGTGGCTGCCTGCTGTTGCTATGAACAGGGAGAGCAAGGGAACTGATGAGATCGGTGATACTTAACTACAAGCAGGCATAGTTAAAAGGAAAGATTATCTTTCATCAAAATGTATCTATTAAATTAGTAATTTGTGCCCTTGACAAATAATTCTGTGAAATTACTAATTTACACACTAATTCTACTTATTTTTGTCACCTTTATTGACAAATTGATACCCTCAAATTACTGCATGTAATGATAATGTGTAATTCAACAGATACCTCCTGCAAGAAAAAGCAAGCACCTGTGTGTGACCTCTAATTCTTATTTGCTCTGCTTGTGCTGCTTGACTTTTCTTTTTTATTATCCTGTCCTTGAAAGGTTCGCTATGATTTTATGTTCAGTCAGATGGGTTTTCAGGCAACTCTCTCACCATCTTTACAGTGGACTTTTTGTACTTTATTGCTGCAAACACTCAATAGGAGCTACTGATATCATGTCCTCAAAAAGCAGTTTTCCTTTTCTGCACCTTCTTCCAACAACACTCTCCCATTCTCTTTGTCTCCAGTAGGAGCTGTTTGGGGTTTCTTTCTACTCGCTTTCTTTCTCTCACAGCACTTTTCTCTTGATCCTCTGCTATCCTGTTTATATCTCTGCTGTGTTTTCCCATCTGTCTTTTTTCTTCTACTTCTCCCTGTCTACTGTTCCGCCAACATTCTTCTTTGTCCTCCAGAGAGCCACGGGCGTGCTGAGCACCGTACTCCCTCAGTCCCCTGAAGCCGTTCAACATGTTATTCAGGGGGATGTGGTCCGGACCATGCGCTGGCTGCTGAAGGTGCAGAGCTGTACACACAGCCAAGTATCTATGAACACATCATCACTTGTTTGTATTTTACTTGTGGAATGATATTTTATTTCCTAAACATGTTTAAATGGATTAATTATTCTTAAAATAGCCCATGATGACATAGTATACCCTTAAAGCTACAGCGTGTGGCATTTTGGGGGATCTATTAGCAGAAATGGAATATAATATTTAGGGCCTGAGCACTGACCAGGGGTCAGCGACACCCTATTGAAATCATATGTTTACTATTCTCTGAAATTAATTGTATTTTTGAGAGGCTGAACATGCTCAGAAACAAACAACACTTTGCATTTGAATTCGAACTGCAAAAATGTATATGTTTTGTAGGTTTTGCGTATGGGTGTGGCAAAATGGCTTGATAGCGTTCCCTAGGTAGGTATATGCATGTTGAGATTTAAAAAAAAGCCTCTTGGAGGTATACTGTAAACCTAAAAGGAAGTCGGCCATTTTGAATTTTAGGTTTTTTTTTTTTTTTTTTTCCTTTTACCATTTCTGTGCGCTGTACTTTAATGAGCTCCTCCTCCTGGATTTAATCCAATCAACTACAAATTTGGTTAGTACAGTCTTAAGACCTTGTGATGAAAAGTTGCTAAAAGCTTCACTTTTTATCAAACTGTGTAGCTGTGACATGGTGGCAAAAAAGTGCCTTTTGCCAAAACATAGGAAGTTGTAACTTCGGTGTACATTTTCCAATCTGCTCCAAATTTCTTAAGTGTGATAAGACTCCCTGCCTGACGACATCGATATGCAAATTTGGGAGAAATGAGCGGAGGGGTACTCAGCTGGTTGCAATTTACAACCACTCCACTAGATGCTGCCAATTCCTGCACACTGTACCTTTTAACAGTTCCTATCATCATGGTCTAAAGACAAAACGAGAATATGCTGATGAATAAACAACTACTTCTGTTTGTAGAAAGTACTTTACTCATGTTAATGTTTATGAATGGGATCAATATTTCTAGTAACTGTGTGTGTATTTTTCTACTAATTCCACTACATGTCAGTTTTTCTGACCTCAAAGTGTCAACATCAAATTAAAGTTTAGAAACCTATGTTAAACTTGTTTAATGTGATTGTCATTTCTGTGTGCCTACCCAGGGAACAGGGCACACTGCCTCTAAGTATGCCATGAAGACTCTGACAGTGTGCACTGCTGCCAGTCACTCAGCACGGGAGGAGCTGGTGAAGTCTGATAAAAGTGAGCATTACTTTTACAAGCTCTTTCATTAGTATATGAATAATATTTTAGGGTTGAATTAATATGCAAATGAAGTGTGTGTGTATGCGTCTACATTCTTATGCATACTGAATGTGTGCGAGTGCAATGTGCAATATATTTATTGCTGTTCCTGCCATTACATGTCTGTTTGTTAACACATTTAAAAATGCAATTTTGTTCATATTCACTATTCATTTATCGTTCTACATAGAACTGTCTGTTCTACGTCATTTGCTGGCTTCCAGCTGTGACGAGATGGTGTCAGGAAATGCAGCCCTGTGCTTGGCCCACTGCTTTGATTTGGAGGGAATTGCCAGCACCCTGCTGGGCACTGATATCGTGCTGCTGCTGCTGCGCCATGCTGCAGGGGACGCTAAGAGGACGGCCGTGCAGCAAAACGCAGCGATTGCTTTGGGGAAGCTGTGTCGATCTGAGCCCAGGTGCCCTCTCACCTCACTCTACAAACCACATGCAGCTGATTACACTGTAGAAACTAGTCTGAGGTAGTGCTGATAGACTAGTGAGGAGTTCGCAGAAATGAGATAATGTGATGTTATGGCTCTGGATAAAGAAGTTGGTCACACATTAGGAAAATGTATTTGCACTTCTGGCCCAGGCTGACCTGAAATATTCAAATGTTTATACTGTGTATATTTGTCTCGTTTTCTCCTCAAACATCCACCACTTCACCTTCTGCAGTCAGTCAGTGCATGTGATGACTAACATATGTGTGACTAACTACAGTAATGCACAGTGACAATCATAACATTACAACTTTTTCTATTTACACTTGGTTTACTGCTAAACGGACACTGGAACTGCTAAATGGACGAATGAGATTGGTCTCAGGTTTTAAGTCAGATTTGGCTCTGGCTGTATGGATATATTTTAGGACTAAAATTATCCATTAATCTGACATAACTATTTTCTCATGTCATCTTTTTGTCACTAATATGTCACAAAACAGTGAAAATGGCCAGAGTAATTTTGCCTGAGCCCAAGCTGTCATCTTCAGACTGCTTCTTTTGTCAAACCAACAGTCAAAAACCCAAAAATGAGACATGAAACTAGAAAGAAAAACAAGCTGGAATGTTTGCCATTTTTGCTTAAAGGACCAGTTTATAACAATTAGGGGCATCTATTGGCAGAAATGGTATTTAATATTTATAAGTATGTTTTCTTTAGTGTATAATCACCTGATGATAAGAATCATGGTTTCGTTACCTCAGAATAAGTCATTTATAGATCTATAGGGAGCGGGTCCTCTCCACGGTATCCATATTCATGTTGTACCACCAAGTCTCCACTGTAGCCCAGAATGGCTTGGGCCGGAGATAACATTACTCGCTTCCGTCGCTGCCACTCTCTCTCTTGCTTCACCACTCACTTACACATACACACAGATACTGATGACCTATGCTACAACTGGCTCTAGAGAAAGCCACTTGCATTTTCGCATCAGCCCCAGGAGCTCTACTTCACACTTGGCACATGGGAGAGGTTTCAGTTGGTTGCAGTCTCAATGTCACCACTAGATACTGCCAGATCCTTTAAAAGGATGAGTAATCGATTATGAAAGTAGTTGCCAGGTCATTCTATGTCCATCAACTAATCCTATAACTGACTAAATCATTTCAGCTTAGTTTAATGAGATCGAATATTTGAATATTCATTTGGAAAAACCAGGAGCAGGAAGTTGCTGCAGAGCTTGTTTTTTGCTCGGATGTGAAATGTCAACTGCTTTTAAGGTTGCAACAAAACAAAATGTGAAAGAAGTGAAGGAGTCTGAATACTTTCTGAATGTACTGTATAAACATTTTGGTCCTTTGGTATTTGGGCCACCTCTACTAAGCATCTTATGCATAATACTACTACTACATATTACATGCAAGGATAAATCAAAAGCTACAGTGTGCATTACCTACAAGTTTAAAATAGCCTGTTACCTTAAGTCCAATATTTTCCTTCTTTGTTTTTATTCAGAAAGGGTTTTATTTGTACTGCAGGGACAAATTCAAGTGTGAGTATCCTGTAGGCCATCTTCTATATAGTGCAGCACCTCTCTGATTTTGTGAGTATAATTGTTGTGTTGTGCTATCCTGAATAATGGAAGAAGGCAGCAGCAAACATGCCCCTTTATTGCTAGGAACATTGTTTTTTTTACTGTACTTCACTACTGTGACTGTTTCAACTAAATGCCAGCCCACTGGTATTGTCACTGTGCTTTCTTTTAATAAACTGCTTTCTTCAATTCCAGACATATGAGCAAACTCCGCGAACTTCACGGCTTTGAGATCCTGCACTCCTGTACGAAGCTCATCACATGGACCCAATAACACATTTTATAATCTCCTCGTCATCAATCTTCCTCTCTTCTGTTGTTTGTTTTGGTCTTAGACGCCACTGGGGAAAACTCACTAAACTCTATTCATTAAAAAAACACCAGTCCTGGTAGTTATATATGCTGGATGTTGAAGGATGGATAATGATCAGGCAGCATTAACATACTGATGGGATTTGAAGTGAGACACAGATTACAGGGCTGTATCCCTGTGGTTGTAGGTTTTGCGTAGGGGTACCGTCTTGAGGGTCTTATGTACCTTGAAGAAGTGTGTCAGATACAAATTATAAGTATACTGCTAGTATTACTGGCAATCAGCCATACCTCCATGTGACTATGTGTGTGTCCTAAAGGGTCACTTTGTGCCAACCTTTAGTATATGTCATATTTTTTGTGGTTCTTTAGATGCGTGGTTGGTTTGTGCATGTCTGGATTTAATTTCTAGAGAGGTGCAGTTGAGTTCTATTACAAATAAAAAAAAAAAACAACACAAACGTAAACCCTATTTCTTCGTCTGTGTTTGTGTTCTCTGGATGGCAGTGCTGGAAGGTAGACCAGCCATCAGGAATTATGGACAGAGGGACACAATTTTCACCATACATACCTGGTTCTTCATGCTTGTTGGGCCAGACGTTTGGCCATAGACCTTTTTCACAGCAGCCATTTTGACATGAAATAGTAAACAATGGATAAGTATCACAGTGACACTTATGAAGGGTCCGTTCCATTTAGGTTCAACAGGAGTCTGCTGTGCAGGTTGGATCACTGTAAAGGCTCTGCTACGCTAAATGGAACAGATGCTATTTCATGTCAATATGGCTGCCGCAAAAAAAGCATCGATTGTCTCTCTGCTCCTTTCATTTTCTTGTTCTCTCTGTATCCAGGCTTTCAATTTTTGAGCCCCTGGGTTTGGTGTAGCATTTTTGTCAGGCTGCAGTTCACTTTACATCTTTACATGGTGCAAAATGGTGCAATCAAGTTTTGACCCCAGCAATGGGGGGCTGGGAATCAGATGACAAGTCGATATGTGTTTTAATGATAACAATACATTTATTTATCATGTAAATACATAGAAATTGTATTGTCAGTTATATGGCACCCTTTGACCTTCCCCTGTTGGAGGGGCTGCTGGAAGGACAAATCCCCTCAAAATAAACATATTTCAATTTCAGAAACTGTTTACAGTTTGTTTGTAGTCAAGTTTGGGGTCTATGTCTTACTTGTAAACTCACAGGGCTGTGCCCAGTAAATTAATGTGGGACTTTTCTTGCTGTGTGACAACAGCTCCGAAAAACAGTGCTGCTCTCGCTACTTGAATGTTGAGGCCAGCCATTGTGAGAAGGTCACAGCTATAACTCTGTAATGTTTGCACATCCACTGTGATGTAGAGTTGCACGGGGAGAGAAACTGGAATGATGTTTGCTTTCACCTTACCTACATGACAAAGTCTGATTGTGTAGGGGTGGGGAGGTTGTGGTTTTAGGTGAGTTAGAGTGTGTTTGTGGGTATGTGCCATTACACACACACACACACACACACACACACACACACACACACACACACCCTTGTGATTGGATAGCTCCATGGAAAAGGCTGGAAGCAAAAATCTTATAAACACTTGACAATAACCGCCACAGCATTATTGCACCTATGGAGGGAAGGAAATAGGGCATGTGGAGTTTTTAGCCGTGCTAGCCGCAGAGTGGGGGAATGTCATTCTGTTGGTCACTCCACCACTTTGGTCCAGACTGAAATATCTCAACAACTACAAGCCCTTTTCACGGCAGCCATTTTGACGTGTCCTTGTAGGGTAAACACAGGTGTAATTAATAACATTAATTGTGGCCCTGTTCCATGTAAGTGGGTTAGGGCTCTGGCATTATGCATGCTGGCTCACAGGAATGGCCACTCCATTCTCATTCTCAGGGCATCAAATACAGACGCTTTGTCACAGCCGTCTCCATGTGATACCTGCTGCACGTGGCACCCTTTAGTACTGGTATGAAACGCACCACGCTTTCTATTAAGTACAATGTAAACCCATTTGCGACAATGGTAAAAGAAAGAAAGTGTGTGGAGAGACTGGTGATGTAATTTAAAGAGTGAAAAGACACGGTGGGAGGGAAGGTGGATGGATGCAACAACCACAAGGCTTTCACCCAGGAGAGCCAATCCCCCAGGACGACTTGCTGGGCTTTGAAGCAAATTTTTGTAATGGCTCAATGGTAGAACTAAAAAGAAAGAAGCTACTTTACACCCACGCCCCCAGAAAGAGCACCAGGCTGTGGCAAATTTTCATATCCTCCTGACTACCAGCAGTTCAAATTTGTCCTCTGTGGAGGACATTTGTAATCCTGAATATTTCTCACCAAGTGCATACTACTGCATTAAATCCTGTTGTTCTCTACAGAGGACACCTGGGGCTTTTCAATGATACCAAATGTAAGGGGGTGGGTCTTTGTTACCTTTAACTTTTTCATCCTGCAAAATGGCCGCCGTCAGTGCAAGCACATTTTATGGGAAAAGGAAAAGTAAGTGCAAGGTATTCCTTTGTGTTTCCAAGAAGGGGAATTGCTTTTTGAAGTATCACGCCAAATAAGCACAAGTCAACACAAAACAAAAGTGATGATGGACAGTTATGTGAGTGTTAAACCCTGGCATTTTGTTTGGGACTAACTGTTTGCCATCAAGGTTCAGTTTCACTCATTGCGTTCAGATGTCCACCGTGGACACATGATAGTGTCAAAGCACAACACAGAAAAAACACAAAAGTTATGGACAAATATGTGGAATGTTAAACTCCTCCTTATGTTAACTTTGATAATTTCTCCAGGACAGACTAGTTGCCGTCAAGGTTCCAATTCATATGTATGGTGTTCTGATGTCCACTACAGAGGACACATGATATCTTAAAAATAAAAACTTTTTTTTTTCAAAAAAATGCTTTCAGTGTTCTAATTACCCTACAAAGAGATGGGGATAAAAAAATAATGATAATGTGACAACTTTTTTTTTCCCTGGTAGTCAGGAGGATATTGTCGAAATGGAGGTACTACAACTTCCATGTCCGTCATGTGATGCCATTGGGCTCAAAAAGACTTTTCCCATAGACTCACACTGGGAAAGAGTAGTAGCAGAGTACTAGCACTGAGCCATCAATGAGACCTAGACCGAGGCTGGACCGTGGGCTGGGAGGCCGGGTTGTAGGAAACAGGTCTGCTCTGTGGGTCCAATGGATGCGGACGGAGTATCCAGTTCTCCTTATACATCCATGAAGAGACCAAAGTTTATGGCCCATGTGTCACACTATAATCAGTTGTTTGTTTGCGTCCAGTGTTCACACCATTCAGTTTCATTTTTGCTGTGCAAATGTTGTAGTTTTAAGCCTGGGTTTTCCTAAACTCGGTGGTTTTGTTGTCTAAACATAAAGTGACACCATGGGGCATGACAAAATGGACAAAAATGGCAAAATGTATGTGACAAGTTTGGATAAGAACATGTTGGAATGGCTGTGACACTAAATATAACAGGACCACGATCGATCAATTATGTACCTGCTATGACATGCTAAAATAGCTACTGTGAAGAGGGCTACTGTGAAAAACATAGTCCCCAACAGTGAGACGCCTTTGATTGCCGCAGTCTTTCTCTTTTTTTCTAGTGTTACATGAGGTTGCCCAGAGGGTGAATCCCACTGACTTTGACAGCCCACCCCCCCAGAATGAATATAACATCGGTCATGCTTTAACTCAACGTCTTGAATCATCGTCTGATCAAAATGTCACTGTGTCTATTACTTTGATTTAGACCACATACCTGCAAAACTAATGACACTCCCAGAAGCCTCAGCTGTACTTTGGGGCTATTTAACGACAGTGTGCATGCTAACAGGTTAAACTAAAATGGTTAATGCAAACATTCAGCTTCTTTTTTAGTTTCAAGCATACAAGTGCAAATGAAAGAAGAAAGGTATCCTCAGCAACTCACTTTGAGCAGAGATGAATCTCAGTTTCATCATACACAGTTTCACCTCCTTGAAATGACTCCAGGAATCACTGCGTTACAGAGCAGATGAGGAGGTGTTATGAAGGTTAGCAGCAATCTGTGCCAGTTTCAATTAGATTATTAATATCATATATCATAAATTAATAAATGAAATTGAGATTAAATGCATAATGTTCTTTTGTATGTGTTGACTATGTGGTTGCTGCAGTGACTGTTAACGGGAACGGTTAGAGAGAAATCTAATCCATGTATAAATGAACTGCAGAGGACAAAAGCTCCCTGTAAGAGATGACACCATCTGTGCATGTCTGCAAACAACCGATACCTCCTGCCTTCAGTTGGATTAAATAGTAATAAGAACACATATTCACAGAGGACTGAGTGACTGTAAACAGGACTGAACAGAAATGAGGAGGTTTTACTGTTTCACACTAGGATTTTTCCTGCTTACAGGTATGTGCTCATTTTTGTGTTTATTTCTTAAGGTACAGTACAGTAGCCACTGTTATTATGTTCCAGCTCATTTGTGTACCTGTTGGTAAGTATTGAATGGACAGACAAATACATTCTCAGTGAAAAGATGCAGCCCTGAAGGTAAATATTGTATTAGTATATCTATATACAAAATACAGAGGACATTCTCTCTTATTTTCTTTCACATAAAAATGTACAGCACAAACAAACTTTTTAAAGATTTTATCAAAACACAGCTGAATAGCTGTCCTTCTCACTTTAAAAACATAAATATTTTCTATTAAAGCTGCAGGAACAAATAAATCAGCAACTACACTGAGTGAAATATGTAGAGAATGTCTGACTACTTCTGTCTTATCAGTATGCTGTATACTGGGAAGAAACACTCACATCACATACAAAACAGTGTTAATATGCTAAATGCCTCCCACATTGTCATTGATAATTTCCTCTATATTTTATATAATCTTGTATATTACAGGTGTTGTCATCATCTAAATTGATAACTGACACGAGGAGATGTGAAATCACCTCCAAGTCATTTAATTACAAAAACTGCTGAATATTAGTGCTACGATAAACAGTAAAAACATCTCAGCTTGCACATTTTATATCTTAGCCATCAGTCACACACTGAGTGGTGGCAACATCATTAACTTATTTCCCCCCCAAACTTGCATCTGCCACATCAGGGTTCAAATTATTAAAGGTACCCTGTGGAGGTTTGAATATAAACCATCAGTTTTGCTTGCACTCAACTATCTGTCAAAGACATTACAGGAAACATTTGCCCTGGTATACATTGCATGAACATTTTTGTAAATGTTTAATGGGGATGCATGATACTTGCATCAACTTTTTCTCCCTTCCAGCAGACTTTTGGCACTGTGCTGTAATGCTTGCTGCAGACGCAGACATCTAAAAATACTGCCTAATTAGTGAGCATCCTAATTCATCAGCCAACACTTGTTCCAAGTGTCCACAATCACTGACGAAGCATAGATTAAGTGATGGCAAGACTGCACCCTCCAATAATTATAACAGTGTTAGAAATGCATCTGATCTCCTCAAAATGAGCACATTTGTTGAATATCAATGGATCTTCTGACATACTGTATTACTGGAGCAAATCGCATGAACAACCCTTTTAAATTACTGGCACTAATTGGAGTAAATGCTAAATTTTAACATTCATTTGATTCAGTCTGTAATACTAATAAGTCTCAGTTTAGTTTAATACATGATGCTTTGTAGGAAGGCCAGCTTTCAGGGAAGAAATTTATTTGATGTGTGTTTTTTTTTGTAGCCCAGGCAGAAAAAGAAGATTTCCAAGGTTACCAGACAGAACAAGCAAAAACTATCACAAGAGATGTGCTTTTGAAAAAGGAAAAAACAATTGGTCATGGCACAGAAACAATACCTACAGAGAGCACACGTCAGCCCGCTGCCAAGTTTCCACAGGTGATCACAAAAGCATCGGATACAATTATCCCAACAAGCGATTCCAGTTCCAGCAATGGGGAAACCTCTCTCAAATCAACGAGAGTTAATTCACCAGCTATGACGATTCACGCTGAATCAGAAACCACGTTGATTTCTAATCATGACAAGATTGTTTTCAATTCCACGCAAGCTGCATTGGACTCAGTGGTGAAAGGCACCTCTGAGCCTGCGGTCGATCTGTCTGCAGAGGCAGCAAGAGCCTCTCTTTGGCTTCACACTCCACTTGATAACGGGAATCGGAGAAACACTGACTCTATTACTCTCACATCTGCTGACAGAGGGCCGGGAGTTCCAATCCTATCTGCATCTCATCCTCATGTAATTGATAACCCGGCTGTGCAGCGTAATGGCAATGATGACAAACGATCTCAAGGCGAAGATGATAAGGGGATTTCAAACCTGGGGAGAAATGAGTATCCGCTCAGTACGGTGCAATCCATCATGCGAATAAACGATACGGCAGAAGATTCAGTGAATGGAAACACCCTGACAAACTTGTGTTTGACCTGTCAGAAAGATAGTAGAGTGGTGGCGTCTACTGAGAAATCTGTGCCTGCACTGTCACCTGATGGCACCTCAGACTCTCTTAGTATAGAGGGGCTGGCTTTAGATGTCAGGCACTTTACAACCTCATTACCCAGTTTACATCTACAGTCAGCAGGAGAACACGAAGAAATGCTGAACAAACACATCCATCAGCAAAACATTAGCAAGCACTCTAGTGTTGGAGAGGAGGAACAGCTGGTTTACAACCTGACATTTCTTCCTTTATCTCTCAATAACACTGGGAATCACAGTCAAAGCATTTTGAGTAACTCCCACACTGAATCTTTTCTCTTAGATGCAGGAATGGTTGGTACACGGTCTCTTGCTGAGATGTCAACAGCAACACAAAAAGACACTACGAATGAAACTTTAGTCACAGAGAGACCGCTTTCAACAACCACAACACGTCACCACTCATCAAAGTCCCTCTCTAGTGTGAGGAAACAAGAGATGCTCGGGAAAAAGGTCGAGGACCCACAGTGGAAACTGATGTATTTCAATAAGCATAGCAAAAATGATTCCTTTAGTCTTTCAACAAACTTCAAAAACACATTTGTCCAAAGCCAACCTTTGGACTTCAACAGTGGTTCAGTAAATAATTTGGCTGACCTCTCTGAATCTCCCACCAGCAGTCAGAAACATGTTCATCCAGAAGGTGGTGATCACAGCATCACTGCAACACATCCAACTGCGAGAACAGGGTCGATTGAAGCTTATAGCGCAATAGCATACAGTAGAGTTCGTAGGCCAACCACTTCTGCAGTCAAACATCCTGAGTCTCACTCTCTGAAAGGAAGTGATGACTCTTTGATCTCCGCATTGAGCAGCCACACAGTTAAACCGAGCTGCGTGACCAAAGAAGCCATATTGACTTTGTTACTAAAGAAATCTGGAATCACAGAGAGATCATCAGATAAGCAGGACTCTCAGACATTTAACACTGTAAACAGCATTGTTAAACAGTATATTGTTGATCCCTCTGGGGCAGTGGATGAACCAGTTGTGAAAAAACTGCAAACTCCAACCTTGACAACAAGAAAAGTCGTTGCGCCTGTGATGTTTTCTGAATCACGACCGGACTTTGGCGATGACGCGGCCACTCTGACTCAAACACTATCAAATAAGTCATTCTATGAGAGTCTGACAATGAGCAGACTTTTAGGGAGTCAATCAAAACTCACTCTGGAGAGGATGTTCAATGATAGTAATCATAACTATGCGGCACCAACACGGCAGTTATTTGTAAAATATAACAGGGATTTAATCAGAGAGTCACTAATAGTCCCCAATCTGAAGGTGGGAGATAAAAATGAGCAAGTCATTGAGGAAGATGAGGACAAAGAGAGCGAAGAAATTAAAGAGACAAAAAAGATACTAAAGTTGCAGGAGAGCAGGGATGAAGAAAAGTTGGGGAATGAAAGAGAAGAATTGTTCAGATCGGATAAGACACAACATGGGAAACGAGAAAATATAATTAATATTGGAGTAGAGACACATCAAAATGAAGAGCGGGAGGAAGGTCAAATGGAAGAGCGGGAGGCCAAGACAAGTAGAGAGGAAGGTGGAGGGACCATAACAGAGGAGGATGCAGCTTTGAGACATGATCCAATACGATGGGGAGCGAGGCATGAAGAAGATGCTGAAAAGCAGAGAGTGTCTTTGACAAAGAACAGAGCAAAGGAAGCAGCAAACAAGGAAGAAATTACACGAAGCAGGGAAATCGGGAGAGAGGATGTGACAAATGTTCCCGTTGGACCTCCAACTAATTCTCCAGGACTTAATCAAGGGCACACTATTATAAACTTGTCTTCTTGCCTTGGTTTGATTAAACAGTTTGGCGCCCCTGAGTACAAGGGCATTCATCGAGGGGGCAAAATTGTACAAATTATGGAAGTGAAAAATAAGCCATTTTCCTTTGAAGTGACAAGCAATCACAGACCGCTGCACTCAACTCTGAGATCCCTGAGCCCAAAACTATCAAGAATTACATCTTTTTCCAGAGAGCCACACATGCATATTAAACCTCGTCCGTCCACCCTCGGGGCTACGCTCACAAAGCGCAACGTTACGTCCTCATTTACCGAAGAAAGTGCTCAGAACAAAGATGTCAAGTTTTCTATAACTGCTACACCAAAAACGGACCAGGAATTTGAAGTTAGCATTTCAAAATCTAGCGATGCACTGAAGCCAACAATTTCCCCACACAGCAGTGCAACTAAATCAGCGCATCCTGTATTAAAAAGTATCAGTAACACGCCGTCATTCACCACCCCTCGACTGGCAATCACAGCAGAGCTCCTGAGAGCTCAGCCCCAATTTAGAGTAAATACTCTCAGTGTGTCAATTATTTACAGCGTCTCAGATCACAGGCATAAATTTACTTCTTTGGTTTCGAAGGAAAATTCACTTTTACAGACGAGGGGTGAGAGAGAGCAAGCAAAACACATCATACGAGCAGCTATATTGGATTCCAGTGTCAAGGACTCTTTAACCTCTAACATAACTGAAGAAGTAAATACATCTGCTACGTTCCAGCAGATGTATAATGACTTGGCTACCAGACCACCCACAACCACGGCCTTGTCATCTGTGACCCACACCTCCATAGGCCATCCTCCCCAAAGGCAATCTGCTCCTCAGACAAGCCGGTCCGCCTCCTCCTCCTCTGACATGACTTCAGGCCAGCCATGCTCATTTAGACTGTCAGAGCAGACAGCCCATTCAGATGCTTTGCATGCTCCTGTTGAGAATAACGAGCAGGGATCTGTGCAGGCCCTAATGACATCGATGAGCCCCACAGCAAAGAATGATCAATTTCCTCTCAGCAGTGTGTCACCACTGCCAAATCTCATGCTGTTTGGAGATGACGGTTTACCTGGCACCTATAGCCCGACAGGGCTAACAAGATCAGCGTCAGAAAAAGACATATCGAGGGCTAACGCCGACGCTGGATATGCAAATAGTGGAAGTGTCCGTTCTGAGTTCTCGTTAGGTGCCACTGATGAGACGATGCAAACTGAAGTGGATGACAGTGAGCAAAAGACAGCGACCTTGGGAGTAAAATATTCATACATAGGCACAAAGCAAAAAGCAGAGAGCAAAGATGAAAAGAACAGTTTAGCTTTTGTAGAACGAACCACTGACAGGAGTAAACATCATGCTAGAAGCACTGAGGAATTCAGCTCTTTGTCCCTTTTACTGACTGAGAAACTGGCAGCAAAAAACACTAATGAGGACAATGACACTGACCTGTTCACTGTTGATGGCAGTGATGCTGAAAACAGCACAGTGACACCTACCCTTGAGAGTAATCATCTCTCCCCCTTAGGAGGTTATGATGAAACAAGTGCTCAGCCCATCGTGTCTGCAATTCAGACCACCCAAAAGACAGGGCAGGCAATAAATGTTGATTTTGTGCCTGTTGCAAAGGATTTAGCTATACCTATGCTTCATGACACAAATGATCCGACTGGCGCCACTGCATTTGTTGAGTCAGAGAGTCTGCCCGAAATATCCCAAGTACAGGCTAATGATGCTATTTCTAGTACGGGGAGTCATGCAGCAAAAACAGCTGAAAAGCAGCATAATCTGTCCACACCACCTGTGCTCCTGTTGACCTTAGAGCCCCCAATATATCCACAGAACAGATTACTGACCGGATAATGAATGCTACTTCTGGATTTCAGATAACCACTAAGACCAATGATTTTACGTCTCTAGCACCAACTGCTGGCACAAGTGGACTTATTGTCTCCACAGAAGCTCATGAATCAGCGCTGACTACGAGTGTGCAAGTTGTTACTCAAAAGTCATCTCAGGCTGCACAAGCGGAGCGTATGGTACAATCCACTAGTCATATTGAGCCTTTGTCACTGAGAGAGCCTTCCACAATAACTGCCACTACTGGCAAACTCGCCCATGCTGTGAAAAGAAGAAACACAACAGAAACACAGAGTGTCGAGCAGCCTGAGCATGAAATTTCTGTGCAGGCGATTGAACAAAACCAGCATGCCCCACCTGGTATGATCACAATAACACGTCCCAGCAATGACCCTGGACAGAATGTCCAAGAGGGTTTGATAAAAGCTGCCCACAGAGCCGGAGGGGCATATGACACAGCATCTACTAAAAGAATGAAATATTCATCATTTAAACACGTCAAAACACTGACAGCAAAGAGTGCTTTTGAAGTCAGATATCCTCTACATGAGATGACCCATACAGTGCACACACTGGACAGAGCAGACCAACAAGCAGTACCTGAAAACACCTCAATCAGTCAAGTGATACTTGGGGTTGTGACTAATTCTGTGCCACTTACGGGCATCACGCCCACAGAGATTATTAATAAAGCCAGCTGCAGGACAATTGGCTGTGGTAAGTCAGGTGAGATAAATGAAACAACAACTGGAGCACGTGAGATTGATCATACCGCTCGAGAGAAAATGTATGAAACACAGGCCGGAAACACAGGAGGAGATCATTTTGAGTGCACACACCTGACACGAAACCAGAAAATGGCAACAGTAGCGCAGACCGTCCTGCTCCAGGGAAGGCCACACCGCAGGCCACCAACCGTGACCATGCAGCACTTTCACCAGTTAAATCTCATCACGACCACGCCACTGTTCGTACCGCAACTAAAAACGTCAAGAATCTGACAGATGAAACTTCACTGAGAGCATGGAGAGTGTTTGTTGAAATGGATCATTTGCAGAGACAAGGGGAACTTCAGCAGGCTCAATATGTAGAGAAAACAACACAAAGGTGGCACTTTCACAGACAGACCTCTGAAGCTCAGGAGGCTGCTGCAACAGAGATCACTTTATCTGACCTCGAAGCAACTACAGCACAGGCCATTGTAAAGACTACTGAGCAGACACTGCTCGCTGGAAAAAAGATAAAAACACAATTAAATAGAGGAGCGGCCAAATCAGAGATATTTGAGGCACAAAATGCCACCAGGTCAGCGCATGCTGTGGCTAAAGCAGAAACAGCAGAACAAGCGTCTGGGCGCAGGCTGTTAATGCCGGAGCCAGAGTCAGAGCTGCCTGGGCTGAAACACATCAGGAGAAGGACCTCATCTCATCTGTACCTCTCTGGGTAATCTCATTGTGTCACCCTATTATTCTAAAATCATCTATTAATCATGCGTTAACAAATTAAAGAACTATACTGGTGATTTTGCATGAGTTATGCTATTAAGTAGATAATCCATCACAGTGAACTGCTTTATATGTTCCCTAAATTAATATTGTCACATGGTAATGCAGTTATGAGCAGGAAGATTTCTGAAAAGGCTTCCTGATGATGCATTTAAGTCACTCCTAAATCCAATATTTGGATCTGCTTAAAAGCATTACCTTCATGAGCTATGCCAGAGTTTCTCAAATGGGGATACTAGCACCCATAAGGGAACGTTTGAGTACTGCAGGGGGATATGTGAGATTCTTTTCATGCATTATTCCTAAAATAATGATACTATAATATTTCAATTTAACAATTTAATTGTAAGATTGATAAACCACATCATATATTCAATATCCCTGTTTTTAATGCAATTGCTAATTGCTGAAAAACTGAAACTGAAAAAAGGAAAATAAGCAATTAAAAATGTTTTCAGTAAACTGAAACTAAACAAAAACTATACATATATATAACTAAACTGTAACCATACCACCAGGGTAAAAAACAGCAACTATAAAATGAGCATAATTAATTTCAGTGTAAATATTTTGACATTTTTTAAAATCACTATGTAAAAAAGGACTGCATGAATTTACATCAACTCGTGTTACACTGAAATACAGAAAGATGGTGATATCCAGCAATTGCTTCAATTAAGTTGCATGAATATTAAACATTAAACACCATGCTTTTAGGCCACGTATGCTCTATGTACATGTGGCTACATACTTAAGAGACATTATACCTGGCCCTAACAAAACAAACTACTGCAAAACTAAAAAAAACATATATAAAAACTAAAACTAAACCTAAAACTAACTAAAACCAACTAAAACTAGCAATGCACTCTGAAAACTAACTAAAATAAACTAAAATGATCAAAAAGAAATCAAAAAGTCAAAACTAAAATAAAATAAAAGCTAATTTAAAATTTAAAACTATTGTAACTTTGCTCCTGTAAACTGTCAACTGCTGCAGCAAAAAATGTCAAATCAAATCTACCAAAAATGTTTTGGACTATTTAGGAGGCACTTGGCTGAAAAAAAATATTTCAAACAGTTATGAGAATCAAACAATAAAACATGGATGTTGTGGAGACGCTGTTTGGCAGCTAATCTGAATTGTCAACATCCTTAAATGCACCTTGTCGGAGAAGAAAATTGCACATACTTTGACAAAAGCTGTGAAATCATTCCCTGTCATGGATAAGGTATCTCAAGCAAGTTTCGGTTCTCTAATCTAAGATCTAAGATATGGGATTAGTGATGTACTTTATGACCTAAACAACTAAAATGCTGGTATGGTTCTTTAGTCAACATACAATTATTTCCTTTTGCATATTGCAAAAATATAAATCTATGTATAGTGTAACAGAGGTTTCAGATGACCTGTGTGGCACGGGGAACTACACAGCGGAGATGAGTCTGAACCTGGGGAGAGATGTAGAGCCTGGCGATGTCGTACCTGCTCTGGCGAACCTAAGAGTGGTTATCAACCTGAAGACAAACAACAGTCGGATAAACCTCGGGGTCACCTCCTGTTGCCTGTCCCCGACCATCCAGCCTGACTTCACCAACTCCACCTGCTGCCTTTTCTCCAGGTACACAGGAAAGTCTTACAAGTAGAAAAGTGTTTAACCACAGCAAAGTCTGAAATATAGTGGCTGTGAGTATATTTATTGTGTCTTAACGATGGGTAGGGCGTGCTTGTTTTCATTTCAAGGTAAAAAGGCTTAATTCAGACAAAATTATACAAGGACAAGCAGTTCAAAAAATGTGTAGTATAAAAAACTAAATATAGACGAGCAGAGGCAGCAAATACAGGATGTACACTGTGGGAAATTTACAGTACATTTACTGATTTATGTGCAGCCATCTGGACTGCATTTCATGAAAAGAAAAGTAAGCACTTAGTCTTTCCTTGTCTGCTCTCTTTATTACATGTGCTACCTTATATGGTAGAAATTGGACTGAGGTTTTCAAAATAAATGGTGACTTTTGTTTTTTTATAAACATATAATAGAAACACAGCCATGAATAATGCAACTTTTTTCACCCTCTGTAACCGTCTAAACGCAACCTGGCCAGACTGCTATTCCTTACAAATATGTTTACTGAAGACACAGTGTTATAATTCACATCATTGTAGGGAGTTCATTTTTAAAAGCTGCTCAGTAAACAGAGGACTGCTGTAGGTTGATGGCGTTATCTCTCCGAGCCAGCATCATTCAGATAGATAGAAATTCAGAGTGCTGCTGCAAACTTAAAGAGGCAGCAGTATGAATGCATCGAAAATATGTCAAACTGTGAATAAGAATACACTTGTTAAGGAGTGTGAACACCCGGGAAATCTTTTCAGTGCGTGTGTCTTCAACAGTAAAACATTCAGTGACAAAATCATGAGCGTAAACTAGTCATCTGCATACTGGTGAATAAATTCTAGGTAATGATGCTGGATATAGATCTATAACTTATTCAGATTATGCACCATGAGTGATGATAGTAATCGGACAGCAGTATCAAGTGAAAGCTGACCTTTACCTAATATGATTTCTTTTTTCTTAAGCTTTCAACTCAATTCAATATGGAATAGTGATGGCAAGCTGCCTTTTTCTTTTGCTTTCCGGGTTATTGATCAATAATGGCCTGTGGCAGCTGTGTAGAAACTTTTCCTGCATATTCACAGTTTTACCAGTTTTGCAAAGATATTTCTCTTACGGCAAATAATGACTCAGCTGAGGTGATACTGTGTGTTTGTGTTGGTGCTTCAGGTTAGCAGCCGAGCCAGCGGGGATCACGCTGCTGCCCAGTGCCCTGTCAAGCAGTGCCAGCTTCACCATCAGTCTCTTCCGAATGATTAATTACTCAGTGGTGTACCTACACTGTGATCTCAGTGTCTGCCCGAGGAACCGCTCCGGCTGTGAAAGGGTAAGGACTGCAATGGATGTAATGAATGCAAAAAGACGAGAGAATGACCAGGCTGAGAGTGATTTAAATTTAGTGACATGAGGTGTGACACTGTGAAAACAGGAAGACAAGATGAGGAGCGAACAGGCTGTTGTAAATGGGCCGGGGAGACGAGTAAGAAGGGAGACCAAGGTGAGCGAGGGAATGGGGAGGAGGTAAATGAATACATGATAGAAAAACTAGGAGAGGAGGGATTATTTGCAAGCAAGAGGATAAATCATTTCCCTGAATTAGAAGTGAAAAGGGAGGTGTGATTAGAATATCCTGCCATAGGTAGAGGAATCGCTTTCTAAATGTGATAAGAGTGAGATACACTGACTGAGAGTGAGGCTGACAGCCAAAGACATGCAGCCCAAAACATCTATCATGTCATTATACTCTCTGAGGGTCAGATAAGGCCTTTGCAAAGCTGCAGCAACACACTTAAAGAGCAGCAAAGGACGCTGATGCCAAATGCTGTCTCTTGTGGGAACGAGGTCTCTGATCCTAGGGGAAAAAATGAACCATCTCACAAGTACGCATTAGAGGGCAGAGCTGAAACAGAAGATGAACTCTGAAGATTCATTGTATTGTCTGCCTTTGTTGAGCACTTCTACAGCTCTGTGATAGTGTCGCCTCTTGTTTTCTAGTATTGCAAAAATCTTGTTTTTTTTCTGCTGTGGTCAATTTAAACTTGTAATAGGTGTTTGCAGTGGTTTACTCTATGAAGCATTGCTCTGTGAACTTCCAAGTTCTTTCACATAATTTGCAACTTTCTTTGTGTGCATCTATTGATTTTTTTTTTTTGTTCCTCAAAATGGTGTTTCTTTCTTGGTACTTGATGTCAGGCTGCTTAGTTTTCCTGGAACATTTTTCTTTTAACACAAGAGCCATAGATTATACCTCAACTACCTTGTTTGAATTGAGTGAGCTGGTTAGATTAAAAGGAAGAATGCTGCTTTCAAGCTCAAATCCTATTTCTAGATCTCTATTTGCATCTGTATTATTTCAGTGACTATTCCTGTGCATCATTCCCATTATTTTTTTGATGATAAACAGGAACATCATCTTTCCTCCAAAAAAAAACTTAATTACCTGTCACTCATTTTTCATACTCACATGCTACATATTCCCTTTGTCTTTTTATAGCAGTGCCTTCATCAGAGGAGTGCATTTCCCTTAGAGGGTCCAGAGGCTGTTGGTACCAATCTCAGGAATCGCATATCGTTTGGTCCCATGTTGAAAGACGTGAAGAATTCTACCTTCCCAGAGGAGATAGGTAATTATTAGCTGTGCCTTAAAACAAGAAAAGATCAATCTGAGATAACGGTAACCTGCAAGACAGGAAATGAGCAATGACTGTGCCATTCATCTATAGCATGTGAGGAGATGAAATATATAAGTGTCTCTCTCTCTTGCTCTCTCTCTCTGTATGTATGTGTGTGTGTGTGTGTGTGTGTGTGTGTGTGTGTGTGTATATATATATACACACACACACACACACACACATACATACATACAAGTGCAGCTCAAATAATTAGAATATCATGAAAAAGTATAATATTCTTTGTTAGTTATTTAAGAAAGTGAAAATTTTGTAAATTGTAGACTGCATATAAACTAAAATGTTTCAAACTTTTTTTTTTCATTTTAGTTTAATAATTACACCTTGCAGCTCAAAAAAGAAAGAAAAAGGTATCTAAAAATATTGGAATATTTTATAAGATCAGTCAAGAAAAGGAGTTAGTATACAGAAACATCTGAAAAGTATGTGCATTCATTCACTCAGTACTTGGTCTGGGCTCCTTTAGCACAAATTACTGCATCAGTGTGGCGTGGCATGGAGGTAATCAGCCTGTGGCACTGCCGAGGTCTTCTTGAAGCCCAGGTTGCTTTGACAGTGGCCTTCAGCTCATCTCTGATGTTGGGTTGGGTGTTTCTCACCTTCCTCTTGACAAGGCTCAGGTCAGTTTCCTGGCCTATCAAGCACAGTAATATCGTGGTCAGCAAACCAGTCAGTAGTAGTTTTTGCACTGTGAGCAGGTGCTAAGTCCTGCTGGAAAAGGAAATTGGCATCTCCATAAAGCTTGACAGCAGACAGAAGCATGGAGTGCTCTAAAATTTCCTGGTAGATGGCTGAGTTGACTTTGGATTTGATGACAAAACACAATGGACCAACACCAGCAAATGCACCCCAGATCATCACCGACTGTGGAAACTTCTCACTGGACTTGGATTCTGTGCCTCTCCACTCTCCCTCCAGACTCTGGGACCTTGATTTACAAATGAAATGAAAAATTTACTTTCATCTGAAAAGAAGACTTTGGACCACTGAGCAATGGTTCAGTTCTACCTCTCTTTAGTTAAGAGGTAAGAGGCTTCTGACATTGTCTCTGGTTCAGGAGTTGCTTGATACTAGGCATGCAGCAGCTGTAGCCCTTTTCCTGAAGACATCTGTGAGTGCTGGCTCTTAATGCACTGACTCCGGCCTCAGTCCACGCCTTGTGAAGCTCTCCTAATTTCTTGAATCGTTTTTGCTTGACAGTCTTCAAGGCTGCAGTCATCCCTGTGGCTTGTTGCTTCCTACCACACTTTTCCCTTCCAGTCAACTTTCCAAGAACATGTTTTGATACAGCACTCTGCAAACAGCCAGCCCTTTCAGCGCTGGCCTTCTGTGGCTTACCCTCCTTGTGGAGGACATCGATGATCAGTTGGACTACTGTCAAGTCAGTAGCCTTATGAGTGTGGATTGTGGTTACATGTACCGAGAGATAAACAGTATGTAAACTGTATGAATAGTAATTAAATCAAACTCAAAATTAAATATTAATTAACTAATATTTTGAGATACATTTTTCTTTCTTTTTTGAGCTGTAGGCTGTAATTATTGAAATGAAAATGAAAAAAATGCTTGAAACATTTTATTTTATGTGTAATAAATCTAAAATATAGCAAATGTAGTAGGCCCCTAATGACCCACATCTATAGCAACCAATAAAGCCTATATCATTTTGCAGGGATCATTTTGCAATGTTGTAAGGCCTTGTGAAACAGAAAGAAGCTCAAGCCCCAGAAAGAGCGACAGGCTGTGAAGCAAATTTTTGTAGTGTCAAAACGACGGTACTACAACTTCCATGTCCGTCACATGATGCCATTGGGCCCAAAAAGATTTTCTATATATATCAGTGGATCTTATTTTTTCCTTTTTATGAGGTAAATCAACTTCATAGTATCAACACTTGAATGGTTCTTATTTAAATCATGAAGTCCTAAAAGTTGTAAAATCCAATAATAGCCAAATCTTGAGTTTATTTCTTTTCCTCTATTCACGTGAATGAAACCCAGGTCAAGGCTGGATTGAGGGTTAAAGGGTGGAGGTAAAGGAAACGCTACTGCGCCTGCTCTATGGGCCAAATAGATGTGAAAAAATCACCAGATGATCTGGTTACATTATCTCTCGGCAGTCCGACCATTTTGGCTTCATGCGCCACTGAGCAACTTTCAAAAGAATGAATGGGAGCTCACCTCCAACGCTGTATCCAGTTCTCTTTATACATCCATGTGGCACACTATATAAGCCATTTATAATTCAGTGATGGCAGGGTGACAGTGGATGGAAAAGGGTTGTTTTTCTCCTTGAGGAGAGTGCATAGACAAATCATGGCTGTAGAGACATGTCAGATGATTTCTCTGTCTAATTTCCAGACCTATCAGAGCTGGATCTGGTTCTGGTCATCGTCAGCCTGCCGGTTGGCTCCTCTCTTGTCACAGTGATGCTGCTGCTGGTGTGGGTGGCCCACCGTCGCCGGGCAATCTGGCTGCTCCACTCGGCAGCTCCACCACGAGCCTGCTGTGGCTGTCTGCACCCGGGAGGTGACTTGATCCTACCGTGACTGTGGAAGAACCACTGCCAATTACACTGATCACACCCTCACCAAAATAGCTGCCGACAATTACATTAGTCAACAGACAGTGGAGCAGTCAATCATATTAATCGAAGAGCAGAGGCGGCCAGTTGTATCAGCCGGCGCAGGCCAGACTAGACGATGAGGAGCAATCCAATTCACACCTCCTCTCATAGGTGACACAGCTGTTGCAGTCAAATTTCACACTTAACCACGAGCAGTCTATTATCATTCACTGAAAATAAACACCATCCCCAAATAGAAAAGCTGCTCTGATCCCGTTATTTTCCCTCAGTGGCAACAAATCAATACTCTTTGTATCCCAGTTTGACACTGATAGCTTGTTAATACTGGTTTAATATAATGTATGCATTCGTGGCTTGACAGTTATATTGAGCTGCTGTGATCGACTGTTTAAGGAAAATGTCTCTCATTGGGTTAGAGAAAATTCAAGCTCATTTATTATCACAAGAAAATGTACACCAACCCTCTGCAATGCTCTTTTTCTTTTCAAATGTCCAATCAAAATGACATATTGCATCAATATACTGTATAATATGATATGGCAAATAATGTAAAATGTTTTTATGAATCATTATCTACCTTTTAGAATATGTATGAGGCTATCAGTCAGTTCAAATAATAATCACATGATTGTTCATGATTAATGTTGATTAATTGCAAATTAATCACATTTTTATCTGTTCAAAATGAATCTTAAAGGGAGATTTGCCAAGTATTTAATAATCTTATCAACATGAGGGTGGGAAAATATGCTTGCTTAATCAAATGTATGTATATATTTATTATTGTAAATTAATTAACAACACAAAACAATGACAAATATTGTCCAGAAACCCTCACAGCATAAAAAATATGCTCAAATCATAACTCAAACCCAACAGCTGGCAGTGTGTTGTCTTCACTATGACTTGCCCCAAACTGCATGTGATCATCATAAAGTGGGAATGTCTGTAAAGGGGAGACTGGTGGGTACCGACACAACTAATTTTCATTCACATATCTTGAGGTCAGAGGTCAAGGGACCCCTTTGAAAATGGCCATGTCAGTTTTTCCTCTGTAAAATTAAACACAAGTTTGTTATTTAAGTATTTAACCTCCTTCCAACAAGCTAGTACATAGTGGAGACCAATGGATCCCTTAGGTTTTCTAGTTTCATATGATACCAGTAGCCTGCTACAACCTCTGAAAGATTGTTTGCGTTAATACGTTAATGAAATTAGTGGCGTAAAAATTTATTTGCATTAACACATTATTATCATGTCAATTCTGACAGCCCTAATAATTACACATAAACTGTTTTTTTCACTAATTTTGTTTTGTCTCTAGGGGGAATTAATGCTCATTATTGACTTTGACTTCAGTTCATGCTCTGAATCTTTGACTTGGATCCTTAATCATTACACTGAAATAACATGTAATGGAAAAGTTGTCTATCTCTATTTTTTCTTACATTATATACCTTCATCCATTTATAAACTATCAGTGAATGAATATTATTTATTTACTATAACACTGTGACTCTTCTCTCCTTCACTGTGTGTACAATAGGTGCACAACTACACAGCTGAGATAAACACACTTCACACACTTGAAAGCAGCAGATGGCCTTTGAGGTTTTCACTGGGAGCAATTGTGAAACTGTGAAAACAGTCTCAGAAGTTCAGAGAAGGTGTTTACAAATCAATGAGTTAGACTCATGGTTTTGTAAAAATAAATATAAAGGTGGCAGTATAATACATCAGAACTGGTTGCTGGATGGTTGAATGGAAACGCCCTCCCTCCACAGCTGTTCCACGACAGAATAGGGGGGTCAACACTTAATTCCCCAGATTGGCTTTGTAAATGGTATTGAAAAAATGGTATGGCTCTATGAATAGTCACAAGAGTGTAATGACAGCTGCTCTGGCACTAATGGAGAACCTCACTGATGTGACACAGGTGGAAAAACAGCACTCATTCTATGCAGTACTTTTCATTAACTAAGGAGTAGTGGAGCGGGAAGAAGTATAGTTCAGTACAGAAGTAAAATTCAATGTTCGGTTCGGTTCATGGATTGGGGTCCCGGTTTTCGGCTCAATTCGGTACAGCGGTAAATGGTATTTATGGTACAGCAAGGAGGCCAATTTCAGTTACGATTTGAACAGCGTTTCATTTATTTGCCAAAATAAGTCAACTGTTTGCCTGAACAACAGCAGACTGGGCTAACATAAGGAAAAGTGCCTCTGTGTTATTTAAAAATAATTAATAAATAAAAAACAAATTATCAACAAAAAGTGCAACAGGGCAGCCAGCACTAGACCTATTTTAAACAGCAGTGACATATGTCTCTTTATTCCCTGATATTTAAAAAGTAATAACAAAACACCCAGAGGCTAAGGCCATCAACATAAAGTGCAGCATAAAGCAAATACACAGTGTTTCAAAACAGCACTGCTCTGTTCTTGCTGTTTTCATGTTCTTCTGCTAGAAGATGAGTTTGTCTACATTAAGCCCTGGATGTCCATCCATCTGTAGTCAGAGCTGGTGGTCTGTGTTGCACAGTTCATTCACAATTCATTGTTGTGTCTGTTCATACAGTTCGGGAATTACTGTGTAGCTTATGTGTCTGGAGGTGGCATATTATACCCGACTCATCTGTCTGAGTCTGCATGTAGAAGCTGTTTAAAGGCTGCTGGGATCATCATATTGGAAGTGCAGCTGCTAGCATAAGCCACACGTGTTGCACAGTGCTTACACACAGTTGATGTATTATCCACCACTTTTTTCCCCATCACTGTCATACGTAAGACCAAATCCATAATGCTCCCACACAACAGAACGAAACAACGCTGGTGGTCTTTATCATGTCCACTCACCATTTCCTATCATGTCATTTCGGAACGACAACCATTTTCTGCACTTCATCAGTGTCTCTGCCAACTGAGAAGTTTGAGAAGGCAGAAGGCTGGGTGACGCCTCATATCTGGTGGTACAACACGTGCAGTAAAATCTGGTCCGTCCTCGCCGAAACTGAGCCAATAACAACGTACCTCATATTTCTGTCCACCCGTGTCCCAGCCTTTTTTCATAGGCCTCGATTTCTAGTCTGACAACAGACGGGATGAAAAAAAAATTCACAATCGGCCTCATAACCTATTTCAAATGAACCGAAAATTACATACATGAACCGAACCATGACTAATGAACTGAACGGTTTGGTTTTTTTTACCCGAACCTTTCCCATCCCTAATTGATATGTAAACTGGTGTGGTGTCTCTTTGTCCATTAATGGCTGGGAGTGGAAATGGGGCTTGCGCACACACACACACACACACACACACACACACACACACACACACACACACACACACACACACAGTTAAATACAATATTCACTCTGTTGTGGTACTGGTTAATTGTGCTATAAGCTAAGAAAGTGAAATATCAGCACTACTGCTTTATGATAAAGTTCGGTCATTTTAACCAACTTGTTTTAGCAAATAAATACAGACTTCAAAAAGCATTCATGATTTTTGATACTCTGGTGACCTGTCCAGGGTGTATCCCGCCGTTGCCAGCTGGAATCAGCTCCAGCCCCCCTCACGACCCTGAATAGTATAAGTGTTTACAGATAATGGTTGGATGGAAACATTAATTTTTTTTTATTTAATATATTATTACTGTGTTGTTAAAATGACAATATATTAGGTGAAGAGCACATTATGACTTGTTTAGGACTCCAAATTCAAAGTTTAAGACGTGAGACCTACCTGTAACATGCCAAACAATCTCATCTAGTAAACTTCTAGTATAATAGTAAAAGTAAATCATAAAATCAACAGTTAGCCCAACAATAAATTAACAGCAAGTGTAATAGCTAGCTTGGTTAGCAGCAAACTAGTTACAGAAATTCACAAAACAGCTATAATAAAAGAGTAGAGACAGATAATACAGTAACGGCTGAACTGGTAGAGCCCTGTCCCAGCTCTGTTTACTTATGGTAGAATAATGATCTGAGATATTTCATATCATCACCGTAGAAATTAATGAAGCAACACAGCAGGCAAATTTAACCAAAAATACTTATATCAAAATGTATACTGTAATGTATTAACTGAGACTTACATGTCACAGTTTTCAAAATTAGATGATAAATGGATTTGAACTGGTGCATAAAAGAGGAATTTCTTTACAATTTCTTCCTCTCAAGTAGACACCTGTAGACACCACCATAGACACCACACATGTGAATTTCTCCACTGTGGGACTAATAAAGGAATATCTTATCTCTTACCCTGTGCTTCTGCTGACTAGATCGTGATTCACTGTGTTGCTGCTCTCTCTCACGTAACTGTGTGTTTATAATTCTGTGTAAATATAAGAATTTGATTAAAAAACAATCAATACAGAGACACACAGGAGCCAATTAATGTTCTAGTCTGTAACATCAACATTTACCACAGTACATAACATAGCAGATCACCTCACCCCCCCACCCCCTTCATTTTATTTGGTTATGTGCAGCACCTTCTATGCTCCCTGAATATGGTCCAGAGACAGTGGAGTTAAGCTTGTTAGTTATTAGAGGACATATGGGGCAACAGAAAAGCCTTTGGCTGCAGCCAGTCATCTCACCCAGCGTGGTGGAGCCTGCTAATGTGATTGGCTAAACTGCGAGATGTGGCTTCCATCAATGAAGACAGACTTCTCCCCTCAGGTAACCTATCAGGAATCTGATCACGAGTGCCTGGTTTTCATTGCAACATCAATCCACGAGTTTGTCCTGAATGATAGTGTGAGTTAGCAGAGCATTAAACTATGGCTGTCAGTGAATGTTAAATTCATCTATTATAGCGCCTGCATAACATAGAAAGTTGACGGGTTAGGGTGCTTAGGAGAACAATGTGTTGCAAAGAGCTGAATCCAAAGAGTATTACCCAATACAAACAACAAAAGCACTGCGGATTCAGTATATGTGTATGACAATGATGGGCTTTAATGCTGCTGTGTGAAGTGGAGAAAATCGTTCAAAAACAGATGTTAATGATGCCCTGACATGTTTTTACAATTCTGCTCAAATATCATTTAAAAAACTTGTGACAGCCCACCATAATTAATCTGTAATCATATAAAGTCCCACAATAATGTGTTGACGGCATTTGCATTTAGGCTATAAGGCATGTCTAAATGCAAATCATCCCACAGATGTGCATCCTCTCCCTACCACAGCCCTGCAGGGTGAGCCAGCAGATTTAAAAGGGGCAAAGAGCCGAGGGGCGGCAAATCTCATTGAAGTAGATTATGAATAAAAACTTCTGTCTCTTTGAAATGAAAGCCTGAACAAAGAGCCACCGTGGGGCATAGAAGAGGAGAAGATATGACCGCAGAATCTTGACCTGTAGCTGCTCTCGTATGAGACATGGACCAAAATCCTAATGAATCACGTTTACTTTTATAGTTTATAGAGGCTAGAGAAGGATAGACAGCTGCCCGTTGAGAGTTGCACACAACTGTGAGTCTATGGTGGAGATTTGCGTCATGCTCTCAGCAGGAGCCATATTGAATCTAAATGTGCTATCTGCTAGAAATGAAGAAACCTGAGGGAGATGGCCCATATATTTATATGACTGCCAAAGCTACTAGTGGCCCACAGGAACAATGTATATACATATGAGTGTGTGTGTCTATAAACATACTTATCATCTCTTTCTTTCACATCTCAGCAAAACACCTCATGTCCCCAGATAAATTCAGCCGTAAAGGGTGTTGAGTGGTGGTGAAATATAACTGAAGAGCCCATAAAACAGAACAGCAGGTGGGAATAACAGGGGTGGTGGTGATGGTGGAGGACATCTTTGTTTCCTCATCTTCTTGAATGAGCTTCCTATTATCGTAATCCTCCCACATAAGCCAGGCAGTTTAAATCTTTTCTCTCAAATAACACCCAGCGTTAATGATGCAGAAAGACGAAATCTGCGATGCTGAGGTCTAAGTCAAGGTAGAAAGCAATAAATGTCTTGACACGCAGGGGACTGAAATGGGCGCATCACAGTCCCTATATGCCATCAGGACAGTCATCTTGCAGCGGTGCTAAATTTGCAATTCAGAGAACAATGCAATATTTCTTCTTTTTTAACTAAAAAGATTTTTTTTTTCCGAACACAGAGACGAAAGAAATAATTCCCTTCTTGTCTTCTGTTGAAAACGATAAGCCTTCACACACACATCAGTTCAAAAGCTTTGAATGTTATTTTTGTTGTATCTGTGGGCCTTAAACTGAGCAGAGACAACCAGCCAGACAGACTGTAAATGATTAATTTGAGTGACGTGAAGCTCAGTTATGGCTAGTGTAACAGTATTTACTTTATTTATGAATGTTTGAATATTAAAGTCAATTATCAACACAATTCGAGATGATTTATGAACCAGCTTATTGCTGTAAATGATAAAGAACAAAAGGTTCTTATGAATATGATTATTTTGACTTGGGTTGTATTTACTTTTTTCAGTTTAACTGAACATTTTTGGTACTGTCGACACAAAACGACAAGCTTTTAATTGACTCTTCCTGATAACAGCGAAGTAATCCTAATGAGTTTGCACATCGGTTTGGAAAACTCTATCTAAACAACTTACCTTTGACTCAATCACCAATCACAGAAACAAGCATTCAAATCAGCACTCAAACCACACAGAGAGCACATAATCTGCTGAAATGAACTGGTATACCTACACGAAACTCTTTCACAATGAACTTTAAATGAATAGTTTGACATCCTGGGAAATACACTTTAGATAACTTAAATGAGAAGATCGATACCACTCTTCAAGGCTGGACTTTTCTTGGCCAGGATTACTGACTTCCTGGAGTCTCCGCTGGTTGTCTCGTGGTGACAACAACCCCAGCAAATGACCACTCCCTGACAAACAAATAGATCAGCACATAACTCCCTGTATTATACCACAAAATCACATGTTGAGGTTTAGAGGTGCTGGCAGGCAAGTTTTGATTTCCTTTAAAGCAACAGTAGGCAGAATGTTTTTGGCATAATTGGGCAAAAATACCATAATAACTTTTCAGCGTATTATAATTAAAGTGCTCTGGGTGCTAACTAGACTTCTGCAACTCCTCATGACTAGACTGTGACGAAAGACTTTGGCCAATCACAGGTCATTTCAGAGAGAGAGACCATTCCTGTTGGCTGCTCATTCAATGGAGGCAGCTGCCAATCGTGGTCAAACTAGGCAGTGCTGATCAAATATGAATCAATTTTCTGTTACTGTAACACCTATGGCTTTTGTTTGCATGTTCTCCCCGTGTAAGCGTGGGTTTTCTCCGGGTACTCCAGCTTCCTCCCACAGTCCAAAGACATACTGACTCTAAATTACCCATAGGTGTGGATGTGAGCATGAATGGCCCTCTGTCTCTATGTGCGCTGCGATGGACTGGTGACCTGTCCAGGGTGTACCCCGCCTTCGCCCAATGCCAGCTGGGATCAGGTCCAACCCCCCCCGCGACCCCCAACTGTATAAGTGGTTGAAGATGGATGGCTGGATGGATGTAGTGCCTATTTCTAATGTTAAATGTTTTCAGAAACATCTTGCAGTTACTGTTTAGCTGTAAAATTAGAAAGTTTGCTCCGGGTGGTAGGCGGTGCTTGGTATGTCTTCAACTGATCTCAATCTGGCTGCCGGGTCACAAAAACAATATGTTTCTGAAACAATTTGTGTAAGACATAAGCATTACAGTAACAGAATATTGATTCATATTTGATCATTTTTTAAACCATATTTGCTCCAATTTGCCTAATCAGCTTTAATGAGTTTGGAAGTCACAACTGCTATAAATTTAGCAGGACATGACACACACACACACACACACACACACACACACACACACACACACACACACACACACACACACACACACACACACACACACACACACACACACACACATGTTTGTACAGCTATCGTTGTGAGGACTCTCATTGACATAATGCATTCCCTAGCCCCTAACCCTAACCCTAACCATCACAACTAAATGCCTGACCCCAACCCTTACCCTAACCCTAACCTAAACCTAATTCTACCCTGGACCTTAAAACCAAGTTTGAACCCTCAAAAAGGCCTTTGAAGGTTGGTCTGAAAGTGAGGACCGGCCAAAATGTCCTCACTTTGCAAAAACGTCCTCACTCTGACGGTCTAAAACTCAAACCGGTCCTCGCAATGATAGCTGTACAAGTACACACACACACACACACACACACACACACACACACACACACACACACAGAGACCCTGACACTCTGGAGAATTGCCATATTGTCAAACTGCAGACCAGTCAGCCGTTCCACTGGAGCTGCTGGGGGTTAAGTGCCTTGTTAAAGTGCAGTTTGATAGAGGTGATGGTTCATTAGGTAGTTCATTTACTGTATATACAGAACCAAATTACAGTGGGCAAAAATATATCATATCAACTATCATAACTGTTGGTGCTGAATCTACTTATTTCTAGCTAAGTTTTCCTTTCAGATGGATGTGAGTTAATCTTGTAATTGGAGGGGAAAGATGAGAAGTCTGACAGTATCTGCAAAACTGAAAGCTCATTCAGGAGTCTCACCAGCTAAAAACCGGCTTTGCGACATTGTAGTGCAAACAAGTTCTGCACCTCAGCTCCTCCCACTGATCAGCAGTGTAGTGTAGTATTTATGCGACTCCACATGCCTTTCACACAGCCAGCTGTCACTGATTTTACTGTGTGTCCATGTTCTACGACTTTCTCTTTCCCCGCATGAGACATGAGCTCCTGCGGTGCCAATGATCGATGTTGATCTGAAGGATAAATCCTGTTTATGTGTAGGATTAGACAGTGAGTGTGTCAGGGAGGATCTGTGTGCTCATGGATTGCCTTGACGGATCCCCTGGGCAGCTCAGCAACTTCAAGAAGGACGACTTTGAGGCTGACTGGATTAAGGTGGCAGAATGCAGATTTGGTCAGTTGTACCATGTCAAGCTCAAGCACCGGCGTGAAAATTATGCCTTGAAGTGCTTTAACACAGCCTTGTGTGCAAACAACTTTTACAGGTGGGATTTAAATTATGAAAACAAGCACACATTGTGCCTCATTATGCTGTCAGATACAAACAACTGTCTGAATTCTTTTTCTTAGTGTGTTGGCATAGTTATGAATTAATATTGAACTTTACAAAGATTTTATTGTTTCATTTGTGTGTATAACTCAACAAAGTTTGACACAGGAAATAATAATTACTCTGGTCAAAGTTCAAATACCTATTTAATGCCTAAAGCAACCTTCACTGACCATATTTTTGTCCGTCACAGGAGAATAATAGATGAGGCGTCCAACACAGCTAAAGTGAAATCCAAGCACATCGTGTCCATCTACGGGCTGTGCAGTGAGGCAACGGCTGTGGTGATGGAGTACATGAGTAATGGGTCGCTGAACAGTCTCCTGGCCAGTCACACTTTGATGTGGCCAAAGAAGTTCCAGATGATTCACGAGGCCTCGATGGGAATGGATTTCCTTCACAGCATGAAACCTCCACTACTCCATCTTAACCTCAAGACATCCAACATCCTACTAGACGATTGTCTCCATGTCAAGGTCAGTGACAACAAAATTATGAGACTGTATATAATTGCAGTTATCTCTTGACATTTCTGAGCTCTGCAGATCAGTGTGTGGTAATTCTGTACTACTCTGGATTTATTGTTTTTCTACTAAGATTTCAGATTTTGGTCTAATCCACTGGGAGGAGGGCATGAACAAGAAGTTGTTCATGGAGCAACTGACAGTAAGAGGGAACATGAGCTACATTCCTCCTGAGACGTTCACTCAGTGCCCCGATCCTCCAGCAACTACATTTGATGTTTACAGGTGACTGGCCAAGGGCAATTTTGAAATTGCACCATCCGAATCACTGTTTTTTTCCCCTGATTCATTGCACAATTCATACAGCATAACCTTGGTCTACTGTATACATACGTATATACTCCATCCCAAGTCGCTGGGACATATTCTATATATTTTACACGTTACCTCTTTCTTACCCTTCTTCATTGGTTTTATTTTATCTTAAAAAACAATGTTTTTTTCATATAACTATTTCTATATGAAAGAGGGACTGCCACAAAGTTCACTGAATGCAGGATTATAAAAAGTGAGAAAGTTAGGACTGAAGTGCCTCATTCTACTTTCTGCTCTACAGCTTTGGAATAGTGATGTGGGAGATTCTGACTCAGCAGAAACCGTACGCAGGTAGGGATGAATTAATTTTCAATGCATCACATCTTTATCTCAAACAGATTTCTAGGTGTTGAGCTGGGAGTCGTAACGCGATCACTCAACAGCATAAGGGTGGAGGCATTTTCATCTCAGTGTCTCTAGGACTAAATTTCACAGTTGCTTTTGAAAAAGTTGTAACACACACACACACAAAAAAATCGACATTCGTTTATCAATTCATTCACCCTCTTTATATTTGTCTATTTTTGCAAAGTGAACATGATCAAATGAAACAAGGCGTACCTCTAAATAGGCATATAAAGTACATAGCACAAATTTGGTGATGCCTAGCAATGAACATACAGTATTTAATTGCAGTGATGGAAGAAGTATTCAGAATTTTTTCTTGAATAAAAGTAGCAAAACTACAGTGCAAAAATACTCAGTTAAGTAAAAGCCCAGCATGCAATTTCTTACTTAAGTAAACATGCGAAAGTATTAGCCTGAAAATATATGTAAAGCACCAAAAGTAAAAGTACAAGTGCATTAATGTGTTCACTTTAATGTTGCAGCTGGTAAATGCTATAACCTGCTGTAGGTATTACTGCATACTGTCCAACTAAATTAGTTCATACTATGTACATCAAGTCATGGTTAGTTTTTTCACCAGTAAGCAACAATCTGTTATTTAAGAATGACCGAAACCATGATCTTACTTTAACTGTTTGCAAACCTTTTTATGTGAACTTAACCCTAGCCCTTGTCAAGTAATCAGCTGCCACTCAGACCTAATATTTTGGTTTATTAACTTAAACATAAACGTAAGTAAACATATATAGAGTACGGGCTTTCTTGCAGAGAGTTATATGAGATTGTTCCCACGCCGATGTCTGTCCATTAAATATGAAGCTACAGCCAGGAGATAGTTAGCTAGTTAAGCATGTGGACTGGAAACAGTGCCATCCATTGTTCCAACGGCCCATTATTCTGAAACCCCAACAGTCCCAAAAATGTTCTGGCAACTTGTTATCTCAAACAGAAGCTCACGGCCAATTATTATGCAAAATAATGTCATTGGACCTTCCTGGTCTATGGCGAAGGCATGACCCACCCTACTCTGGTTGACTTAGCCTGATATTCTTACCCTAAACCTAATTTAACTCCTCATGCCTAGACCTAACCAGCCCAACCAAGGAAGGTGAGGAAGACAGGAAGGTCTGATGATGTCATTCTGCACAATAATTAGCTATGTGCTTCTGTTTGTTGCAGGGAGAGCGTGTAGTTTCAGAGCAATGGGCTGTCAGACCAATGGGCAGCCCCCCTGGACGGGAAAGGCTAGCGTTGCTCAGTCAGCTCACTAATTAACATGTTATATTTGTTTAATCAGTGCAAAAAAGCACAAGCAGCTGCCCCCTTTTGAACCTGAATGGGTTGCTAAAGGTTTTGGGCTGCAACTGTATAATTCTAAAGGAATATTCAATATTCCTTTTATTTCTTATTCATATTCAGGGATACAAATGTGCAGTTTTGCTAGGCGGAACTCAAATCTTTAATTTCTGCTGTGTTCCATCTTCACTTACTGTGACTCAGTAACATATACTCTGATGCTTACACATTTGCAGACATTTCACAAGTATTACCTTTATTATGACATCAAGATTATTCAACTAGACCATGTAGTTGCAGAGATATTCTCTATTCATTTCAGGCAAGTCATTCGAGCAGAGGTCTGAGCCAGAGCCCTATAGGGTTAACATAACATAACATAACATAACATAGCATAACATAACATAACATAACATAACATAACATAAATGTCCAGTACTGTCATATGACTGTGTTGACCTATATTGAACCCTGTGCCTAACGTCTGTTTTCTGGGCCCAGGGTGCAGTGTGACCACAGTGCTCTTACAGGTGTCACATGGTAAGAGACCCTGTGTGAACATGATACCCGAACAGAAGCCCTTTGAGTGCGATCAGATGATCAGCATCATGAGGCAGTGCTGGGACCAGGATCACATGAAGAGGCCAGAGTTCTCAGGTGCAGAAGTCAAAAGACAAACGAAACTAAACAAACAGTTGAATTGTTTTCAGCCAACTTGCTAATTTGGATTTAAAGCTCTCGGTGGACGTGCTGCTCTTTATGTCATTCACTGAGTTCTCAAAGCTACTGAGCTGGTGCTTTAACATGAAAAGCTGATTTCCCAAACGCTCTGGGATGACAAAGAACACAAAGCTCTTACAGACGATGAGCTTCAACGAGTAATGCAAAAGAGAAGGATCCTCATTACTCAAAATCTTGCAAACGTGTGCAAAAGACACATTGGGATAAAATTTAAAATTCTCTAAGCTCGAGGAGTTATATTTATGCAGTATCCTGGGATAATGACATACCAGAATTTTTAAGGCTTATTTGTACAAAGACTGGTTTAACGGCAGTCTGCCCTAAAGGTGTAACAAAATGCACCTGGGACAGGATCATAGCATGCACAACATTTGGCTGCATCGATATAAATGTGTAATTTGTCTGATCTTGCGTGTAATTGCTTTTGTCATTTTAGTGTCTTGTTAAAAGTAATATGTGTAAAATTATGCCAATTTTTTTTCCCTTAATGAGATTTTCATCAAAAACCAAAAATGCTATCACATGCAGTGTTCATGAGGATGTACAAGTGCCAAATGATTAAAAACGAACATTTTGACATCATGTTGAAACAACAGTGTTTTAATCTGCTGCATCCAAAAGCATTTAGCACATGTCCCTTTTTTGATCCACATTCTGTAAAAGAAAAATGTACCAAACTAAGCAACCATGTTGTCTCCTTTGGCCTTGTATTATCAACCCAATAATAAGTTATCACATTGCTCAAAGACAACACGTTCTCCTGCATGTGAGTCACCTTTGTTTAGACAAGAACATATGGCTTGAGAAGTTGTGTTAATGAATACAAATGAGCTATTCCAATTTGTATTGTTCATACACACTCACTGGTGTTACCGTATGTATGAAACCTGTAATTTGTGCTTGACATCCATCCTCTGTATAATACAATTCTGAAAGGGTCCCGCTGGGTTCTGGAGTTGCGAGTCTAGGAATACATTTGTTAGATTAAGCAAATTAATAACTGTCCTTCTCTTGATTGCTGTTTTGTTTGCAGACACTGTGAGGAAAGTAGAGGCTCTGAGTGAAATCCTGAAGATCCCAGGACCGATTCAGAAAAACGGTGACCAGGGACCGAAATCAGATAATCCCTGGCTGGTTTCCCCGATACACAAAGTTAGCTCTGCTTGATATTCTGCTTGAATGGAAGTGTAGTATCTGCTCTATCTACTCCACCTTTGGCACAACAAGCAGCTCAGGTTAATGGTAGGACGAATGTGTGAAAAGGTAACAAAGTTTACACAACAAAAAGATGGAATAATCAGGCACAGTGTTGCCTCAATCTTGCAATAACTGAATTGTCACATGGGGACAGCAGAAACAAGCTGTGAACACAACATTGACATATACAGTAATCACCTTTTAACTTAATATGGCAAACTTCTCAGCAAATAGTTGCTTATTTATACATCCACCTGTTAGGGAGCAGCATTAACATTCATTTGGAGCTGTGTTTCTAGCCACCTGGTGAATGACCTATAGCTTTGTTTTTGGTCTCCACCATCTCCTAAGTTTAGCTGCTACATGCACCACTATGTTCAGCAGTTAGTTGCTAACTGTGTATGTCAGCCGTTTCATGCTGAGCAGGTAGTGTATAGAGAATTTTTGGAGCTTTTTAAAAAATAAAAACAGCTGCCTGCTGCTGAAAACAATGCTACCAGACAGCAAAACAGTTAAAATGTAAAGTTGCAGGCCAAACAGCAAAACACTGAGCTGAAACTCTCTAAAAAGCACTGTAGAGCTGAGGGGAACCACAGATACGGGTGATACTCATCCGTAACTTTGTCACTACAAGCATGCCTTTCCCACTGGCACGTTGTTTTCACACTGTCGTCTGATAAATCGTTATTGTAGAAATACTGAGTATAGCCATTTTCAGGGTCATGTCTTGATGGTAACTGGCAAATTGTGAAAACCTGCAAAAACTCACGCGACTTGCTGCCTGCTGACCTATCCTAACCTTAACTCTTCAAAGTCAAAATCAATGTCTAACCTCAATCATCTTGTGAGAGTTTTGCAATTTGTGTGTTACCTTCTTGGCACGACCCACATTAAGTTAAGCGCTTCACTGGGCCTTGAAATTTCATTTTGTCTTTACAATCAGCTAAGTGACTTTACTGCCTAAACCTAAGCATTTATGCTTGAATTCACATCGTTACGCACATGTTTACTGTGACCATAAAGTGACACAGAGGGGTGTGACAACGCCTCAGTATGTGACGAGCTGGGATGAGAATGTATTGCTCACTATGAATGCATTTTTAGCTGTTAGTGTGGTTTAAAGCAGGAAAGTATGCAAATACTTTTATTCCATGTAGGTAGGGCATATAATGCATCCAGTTCTTTATACTGTAGCTGTATTACTGTTGAATCATTTCTACCCTTGGACACTCATGCTTACATACTGATTGATATATGAGCTTATTAACCACTTTTGTTGGCTGATGTCACAGCAAATAACTTTTGTACTATTTCCACTCTTTCTTTTCCATTTTAGATTGCTTTGCCTGAGATGCCTGACCTCCCCTCAGGTAAACACATAGGTAGAGTCTGATGGAAAATTATGTCCAATGCAGCACAAAGCCTGTAGGGCTGACATTTAAGAAGTGCTATTTACAGTGCTGTCACATTTTAATATTACCTTTAGGACTGAAAAGCAGAGTCAACTATTAGTGAAGGGAGGAATAAAAGAAACATTCATGCAGCCTCTTCGATCCTTGTCCTCTGAAATGTTGACTAGATCATTGAATAGATAATTCACTGTACTTTGTATTGATCCTTTCATTGCCACTCTTCATTAATATATGAATATATTGGTACAAATACTAATGCAGTATTGACTGAGCTTCCAGAAAGCCTCACCCTCTGCCATCATGTACACAAGCACATTTCTGTACACAATAAGATAAGAAGACTTTTATTGTTCACAATAAAATAAAGAGACAATAAAAGCAGTTCCCTCACCACATTATTAGCATTTCCATAGCTTTTTTTCCTCATATAATGCCCTGTGCTTTCATTCCACAGATGACCATCATGGCAAGGGCGGCATTCTCTCTCTGCTGTGCAGAAAGGATTTTAATAGTTTCAGACAGTCTGTAAAAAGAGAGCATGTATACACAAAGTTCTCAGGCGAAAAGAGCCTCCTCCACTTCGCGGTAGCCAGCGGGGATACACAGAGTGTCGAGCATGTCCTGAGCCTGGGTGCTGAAGTCAACTGTATGACTGCCAGAGGTTACACTCCTCTTATTATTGCTGTTTTGCACAGGTCTGTATAAAAATATATTTAAGAAAAATGTTTTTCAAGTGCCAGAAGAAAAAGTAATTTGTGCTAGTGTCTGCAGTTCTAAGGTTACCTTCTACTCTACTATTTAAAGTTAAAGAAAGAGGTTGACATTTTGGGAAATACTCTTGTTTGCTTTCTTGCCGTGGGTTAGATGAGAAGATGGATGCTGCTCTCATGTTTGTAGACTTGACCCAGAAGACCGTTAACTTAGTGTAAAGATTGGAGTCTTGGTTGGTTGCCTGGCAACCTCACAGTGATGACGAGAGTCAGTGATATTGATGAACCTTTACTTTTTTCTACAGGCTCCATGACATCACCTCTTTGTTGCTGGAACACGGCGCAGCTGCCACCCAGGGAGATGAAGACCAGTGGACAGCACTCCATTTTGCTGCTCAGAACGGCGATAACAGGGCTGTCCGTCTCCTGTTGGACAAAGGAGCGGTGGCGAATGCCCGGGAAAAATCTGGTTGGATGCCCCTCCACCTGGCCTGCCAGAACGGCCATGAAACGGTGGTGCGCCTGCTGCTTTCACGGCTGTCAGAGGAAGCAGTCAGAGAGCATGAGGCGCAGGGGAGGACGCCGCTCCACCTTGCCTCCGCCTACGGGCATCTGAATATTGCCAAGCTCCTCCTCTCTCAGGGAGCTGATCCCAACGTTACTGACTGCTCTCTCGCCACTGCTCTTCACTTATCAGCTGAGGAAGGCCACAACAGAGTAGTCAGACAGTTGCTGAAGAATAAGGCAAACGCCGACTGTGCAGACAGCAGAGGATACACTCCACTTCACCTGGCCGCTCTGAGGGGTCACACAGGCATAAGCAGGCAGCTCTTGTCAAATGGGGCCAGCCCAGACTCCAGGACCCTCCAAGGCTGGACTCCCATGCACCTGGCTGCCCTAAGGGGACATGAAGCCACGGTGGTCCAGCTGGAGAGCCAGGGTGGCTGTGTGAACGCTGGAGGTGTGAATGGATGGACCCCGCTCCACCTCGCCTGCCACCAGGGTGAACCCGAAGTGGTGGCAAAGCTCCTGGCGGCCAAAGCCGATCCAAATGTGTCAGAGAACAGCGAGGGATGGATGCCTTTACATGTAGCCTGTACGACCGCCAGTTCCCCAAGTGTCCAACACTTGATCTCACATCATGCAGATGTCAATGCAATAAATTTAGGGAAGGTGACACCTTTACACCTGGCAGCCCAGCATGGCTGTATACCTATTGTAAAGACTCTGCTGCTGAACGGAGCTGACAGGACTCTGCTGGACTCGTCTGGATCCACAGCTCTGAATGTGGCCCAGAGGTGTGAGAAATGGGAAGTTGTGCAACTACTGGAGAAGTGGTTCAGGTGAAAACGATATGAATGGAAGGATTACACTGAAAACATCATTGTCACAACTGGAATATTATCCTCTTTTTGAGCGGGACTTTTATTAACCTATTTGCGCCCAAAGACTATATTTAGTACATCAGTAATTGTTTTGATTGGTCATTTGGGGAAGTACCTAACTGTACAAAGTTAGTGAAAGGAAGTCAGTTAAAGTTAGATAGTCAGGATTTTAAAAAAAATGAGGAAAAACACCAACATTGTGTTGGAATGTTTTCCACATTCATTTTTTACACACCATATGTGTGTACATCTTTGATATTCAACTTTTTATGAGTTCATAGATAACAAATACTTGATTTTGTTCAACATTTTCTCATCATACTATAACTATTTTTGGGCACATGGAACTACTGTTTTTTTTCTTACAATATAATATAAAGTCTATTGTAAAAACAGTAGTCCAATGTGCCCTAAGACGAGATATAATATTAGTTTGGCAGAAGTTTCTTCACATTTGCGCTTAGGCAAGCCAAGAGAACATTTACACCAAGGGAAATCACATTTTTTCAGTTCTGGCACAAATTTGTTGAACAGCTTTAAGCATTTCAAGATTAAAAAAACAAGTTTTATAATTATAATAATATAATAGTAATTATATTTTCATTATTAAATCATAAACAGTTAAACAGTTCAGTATCTGTCAAGAATACTTGCAAAACATTTTATTTTTAATACATTTATTTCACGAAACCCCTTAGTATTTGCATGTTCTCAATGTATTTTGTAATAAGACGAGAAGATTCCAGTTTTTTTTTGTTTACAAGCAAATTAACTTTTTGTTACAACATATGTATATAAGGGTTTGCCATATTTTGATGCCAAATCAGGTATTTATAAATATAAATGGCACACATAAAATCCTACAGGGACATTATAATGGAAACTGTGAGGGAGCTAACACACATGGGGTCAGAACAAGGTGAAGTACTCAATCAGGACAAAACACACATCGATTCTGCTTTCTGAATCAGCTCGCTCACTTGTTTAGGGTTTCCAGGTGAATGCCATTAATGCTGCTGCCACATATGGATGAAAATATAAAAGAGCTGCAGCGATTATGACTTATAGAGGCGTTAATTTGATTAAACCTTGCAGACTTAATGAAGTTGTTACGTGTCTAATAATGACAGCAGAACTAGTCGCTCACTGTTACTTGCAATACTTGTCTATACTACACGTATACTTTTATGACAGGGCAAGGTAACTCTGATTATCAGCCGTTCCCAGGCTTATGGAAGCACTGCCCAGCTTATGCCACACTCATTTACCACAGTGACATCTTATTACATCGAAATTAAATGCATGGATTCAGGAGCTGTATTGACCTTTGCCTTCACAGGTTGTTCACTGGAGCCACAAGAGACTCTGATGGAGGTGAACAGAATCAATTACTGTACATGAATTTAGCAGAGTTTTTTCTTTCTCTTCTCTTGTTGGCTAGTCTGCTGTGTCGTTTTTAGATGGTTGTATTATATGTGTATGTATGTCTTATATAAATGTGTATTTTTTTCTCTGTGATGCTTGACCTTGACAATATTACTGTGTGCTGTCTGTGAGCTTGTTTGGGTTGTCTCCCAGTGTTAGCCGTTTTTGAATGTTTGTATGATACCAGTGCACCATCCATCCATCGTCTTCTAATCCAAGAGGGATTAGACAAACTGGAAAAGGCATGTGATGTATTGGAGGTTTAAGGCTCGCTAAAATTACACTTGCCTGTGACTGTTCAGCTGACCAGTAAACAACCCACTGACAAAAGACATTTAAAAGTGTACAAATACAGCTTTACAGTAAAAGCCGCATAGTAAAAAGGTTGTACTTTGAAAAGAGGAAGTGTTTATTTACATTAGTATAGAAAGTCTTTATGAGGAATATCCCCTCGAGACATGCCATATCGTTTTTCAAGGGGTGCCTCAATGATAATGGTACAATATAAGCACAATTAGGACAAAACATTTGACAAGAAAACAAAGACAACATTTAGACAATACAAATGTGACAACCAACAAACAAACAAAAAAAATAAAACAATGACATACAGAATCAGGGGTTCATACTCCAGGCAGACCATGACAATGGCTCTTTCATTAAAAGTTTATCGAAATGTATTCTCACAGTGATAGCATTAAAGTGACTGAATGTAAGAATCAGATATTGCTTGATAGCAGTGACACCTGTGGCCGTTAAGTTCACGTCAGTCAGCGTCTTGTTGCTCACACTATGAAGACGCAAGCGAGCATCGGTCTAAACGCACCAGTCTGAGCGCGATTGACAGACATCATGTTGATTAACGTTAGCAACAGTAGCCTGCTAAAACCACACTATCACTATATATTTCACTTGCTTGGCATTAATGTAAGGTTACCAACTGAGGGTCTCTCCATGAACCGAAGGCCCGGCCAATCCTGAACGCAATCCGGCCTGCATTCTTCATATTAATACCAGTCTACAGGCTGATAGAAGAAACCCAAAAAGTCAAGGAAGGCCTCATTTTTTAGGTTAGGTTACAAACTGTTCACACATTGGCTTTTAAGTAATACAGTTGCAAAACATAATTACAGAGGTGCTATTATGGACATGTACAACTGATCCTGAAGTAGGAAGACAGGCCATTTTGGATTTCTTGGTGGAATGAAGATACGTATTAAATATTTACAGGTATCACAAGGAGGCTTTCTTAGCAATTGACTTGAGAGTGCAGGACCAGAAAAAAAAAGCTGTGTGGAGTTTCTTGATTGCTAATTAGAAGAGAAAGGTAAGGGTAATTGAAATGCATACATTTAAAAATAAACTGCAGCCAGCGTCGCTGTCCTCTTATGATGGGAGAGAGCAAATTAAGAGTGTCACACATGTGCAGTGATGGGTTATGAAAGGACAACCAAGAGCAAATCTGCATATTCTATTATAAACTACAGAGAGGAAGAACATTAGTTTTGGAAGCAGCCTGATAGACAGCATCAGCATGCTCCAGTATCGGTAAGATGAGTTGCAACATAAGCTTCTTTCTAACAGTAAATGAAAAGCGTTTCTGGGTCAGTAAAGAAGTGCTCACAATATAATTAATATGGCCTTTAAATTAAAGTTCAGAGATGAGCTGCAGGCCCAGGTATTTGGTGTGTTCACAGCATGATAGCATTGCTTATTCTCTCTGTAGTTTCGGTCTTTGGCTGCACTTCTTCTCTGTGATATTTGTGTTCAGTTTACTTTTGAATTATTTTTAGACGACTATCAGGAGGCAGCATTCACTTCGGCTGCCTTAGATTAGCAAAATCCTTACCGTGCCCTTGTTTTCTAGCGTAAAATAGCAGAGAAAGTTTCTCTCTGTATATGTTTCTCTGCAGAGTATGTGCAGTCAGTAGATCCTTCCTGTGATAGCATAATGAACAGGAACAGGACATAGACTGTATGCATATGTAGTCACCATGATGTCACTCACTTGTTTGTGAGCTGCTGTTTTGAAGCCTCGAGTTTGGCATTTGGGATGTTGCCATCTTGCCTTTTGTTGTTCAAGTTGAACTTAAGATGAAAACTCCCAGACTGGACAATGTCGCAGTAGTCAGTCATAAGGTAGCCACACCATAGACTTACCCTACTTTATGGTCTATTTGTTGTTTACTGAGGTAATAAATCAATTGAGAAGTAGGCTCATTTTGTCTTAGACTTACAGAATCAGACTTCTTTTTGCAACCAGCAGAGTCGCCCCCTACTGGCTATTAGAAAGAATGCAGATTTAAGGCACTTCAGTACTAGCTTAACTTTTCAGACCTGGAGGTAGCCCACTGGTACAGGAGGGATATGGTGACATTTTCCACTAACAACAACTAATCCATCATGGGTGCCTCTTGGATGGATAAAAAAAATAAATTAAAAAATGCTACAATGGGTCGCCAAATTTACAGGGGTATAAACCTGGGTGGCCAGTCCGAGTAAAGTGTGTGTGGAAAACACTTATGTCATGTGGCTTATATCAGGAGCCTGACAAAATAAAGCACCCGCTGACCCTGTTCTCACTGTATTTCATCCACTTGAGTTTGAAAAGCAGCTATCATATTATGAATAGAGGCTCCCTGGAGAGGGCTGTGTGTGTATTTCAGATAGGCTAGGATGATTTATAGTTGAAAGAGTGCTTTTTACAGCAGCAACTCCCATTTGAACTTTGAGGCCTTCAGTGTCTCAAACACTGGATGCAAACCACATTTTGTGATTGTTATCTACAGCAAACCATCTGCTGACAATTTAACTGATGGGAATGACACATATCTGTGGAATCCGCAGAGTGCTGCCATTGTCGAACTTGTCTCACAACATTTTTGTCTGTCTAGCGTTGAAATGAAACAACAAGCCTTTGTCTTTAACTACACCATTGTTCTACAGACATTTCCTGAAAAATTAAACTGACTTTTGCAACAACATGTAACCAGGCATGACCTGAATCAATGGTGCTGCCCCAGCACATTCGGTGACACATCAGATACCTTCTATCAGCCAGTAATTGGGTTTGCGGGGATCTAAACTAATTATATTTTCTAATAGGGAGACAAGCAGGAAGAAGATAATGTCATGTAAGTTGCAAGTACAACAAACACCAAGAGCAAGAAAGAAGAGGGCTGCAGTGCTGTTTGTTTTTCTTTAATAACTCTGCTTATGTAACATACATATCATTCATAAAACAATAGCTAAATGAAACATCTGAAAGTTGTTTTGTTCACCTTGTTCTCTTGCTTATGTTTTGTGCAATGCAATAATACCATCTTGTGGAATTGTTTTTAATTAAACAGAAACTTCTCTTCCTAATTACTTTAACTTAACGGGTTCAAAATGACTACACAATACAGCTCACATTGGCATATTTCCACCCACACAAATTAAAGACGTTGCTGCATTCAAAGACTTTCTAAAGGCTTTGCTGTAAAACTCATCTCGAGCAATTTGCATATTGAATAGCATTTTCAGCAATTTACACAATTAGATAATTTGGATATGGGCCTGCTGTGGATGAGTGGTTACCTAAATCTCTATACACTATTCAGCCTGTTTAAGAGTACAGATATTACGTGTGCATGAAGATTTTAAAATGTCATTCACTGTTAAAAAGGTCTGTTTGACACCCACAGCTCTCATCTTAATGACAGGATGTAATCTGGCTATTTTTCGGTATATTTAGCTTCTCAGAGGGGAGCCATAGCAAGCTTTCTCCGGAGCTGCTCTTAACTGGCAGGGTTAATCTCACCATTGAGCTGCGCCCTGTGGTGTTAAGCAGCTGCAATCATGACTGATGCAGCTGTGTCTTTTGATCCAGGTGTGCTGCCTCAGCAGGGCCAAGCAGGCATATAGACAGGCGTCTCTGGTCCACGCCACGGTAAATGATTGAGTGATCTATCGTCTCTACTGAAGGATAATATGGGAAACATTTTTTTGCTCCTGTCATCTCTTAGTGACCTCTCACTCAAACACCTCTGGTCGGTCTCTTTAAATCCCCAAGGTTGCTGCTTACTGCAAGTGACAAGTGCTCTTTTTCAGCCAGATTACTGAGTGGAAGCGTTTACTTCCTCATCACGCAAACGCTTTGTAAAGAAGGAGCACACATTGGCTTTTGAAAGATTAGTCTTAATTATTTCCTGGATTATTTTAAAATCATCATCTATTCCGACACTGCGGAATGTATTCTCAAAGCTATTGACTTATCACTGTTGAATGGCCTTGTTTTCTTCAGTGTGCTCTTATATCCACTCAGCTCCCTTTCCTTGGTGTTGTCATGTTCCCATAAAATGATTAATGGTGGATCTCCCTCCTATCTCCCTAGCACAGAGCAGAACCCCCCCAACACTTTACACTATTTGAATACCCTGTACAGTACACTTTGCATAGTTTAGAAGCATCTTGGGAGGACTGTATGTCCCATTTTTACTAAGATGCTTTGTAAGAGAAATCAAGTCTATATGTGTTAATTTCATGCATCACACCCCCTCATTTAGGTCTTCCTAAATAGATGGATTTGGCTTTTGTTTCTTGCTTTTCTTCCTTGAAATTATTTGTGGTTCAAAGAATGTTGGGGGGGTTGTGGGGGGGGGTTGGGGGGGGGGCCCCTTTCTCCCCCTCAAAATGAGTGTGAATGGTGGGAGAGGTGCCTTTTCCCTCTCGGCCCTCCCAGGGCCCCCTAAAACCCCACCACCCCCCCTCCGGGCTTTCTGAAGCACCCCCCCCCTCCCCCCTCCCTTTTTTTTTTTTTTTTGACCTTTTTTTGCTTTTTTTTGTATAATTTAAAAAAGAGAAAAAATTTAATTTTCCCTAGCGGGACTAATAAAGGACTATCTTCTTCTTCTTCTTCTTAAATCCTTGGATTAATTAAAGTGAAAAGAAGTTTTCTACTCTCATACATACACTTCAAACTATTGATGTTTTACATAGCTGTAGCGCAGGAGGAAGTCAGGTGATGTAGTATAAAAGAATGATAAAGTCCATGTAGGGAAGAGGTCGGTGATAGATGGATGCGTCAAAAGATGCAGTACTTTCACCCAGGAGACTGCTGTTTATGTCTCATCCAGAAGTCAATGTTGAGTTACTGTGTAAGTCAAGTTACGTAATATACTTAACTTATGTTGCATATGTAACATACCTAACAAAGGTATTTATTTTAACCTAAAACTGTGAAAATGGAAGGCACTGTGTGCTTGTAACAAGTGGAGACACATGCAAAACTGACACTAGAGAAGTATGTAGAGCATTGTAGTTTGAAGCGTAGGGCTTGTCACCAATCCGTACATCCTCTCTAGTCTGTACTGTGCATGTGGAACTCTCAACACAGATTAGAGGGAAGCCAGATCATTTGCAACTTCCATCATCAGCTCTGGAAAAAATAATAGGTAAAAAAAGATTGTGGTTTGGGTGAAAAATATTACATTTGTAAAGCGAAAGTGAAACTTAATGTTGTGTGTAATGACCAGCTGGGTGAGAGTCCTGTGTTTTTTGGACCCATCCACAAGGTCTTTATACTACATTACCACACTCCCAGAGCACTTTCCCTGAGTGTCTAATATTGATGTGGATGGGTTTACTTTGGAGTTACTTGAATGCCCAGTGTGTCTCACTGTGTGATGCTAAAGAGTACATTGTGCATTGACGCTGAGGGTCAACACATCGGTATTTGACGTCCCAGAGTGAGAACAGGCGGTGGAAGTCCATGTCTCATAAATACAGTATATGCTTAGATGTGATTTAAATGCTGACTAGACTCATATCATAAACTTCATCAGTCTACATCCTGAAGATGTTAAAACTTTATTAATTAAAATGCTTGATTGATTGCTATTTCTGGAGCTGATGATGAGACTAGCCAATGTTAGAGCCATCTCGCTTCCTTCTTGCCATATTTGACAAGTTGGGAGTGAGCACATGTTGTCGTTAGCAGCCACAATGCTGAGCACTCTTTAGTGTTTTTTAAAAGTGTAATTTGAGAAAAATGAGCAAATGTACCAATGTCTTGGCTGTTTTGTTTTTGTTCTCATCAGAGAAAGCAAAAGCTTTGATGGCTGCTTTTAGTGCTGCACCACCCTGGTGCATTTTCACATAATGCATGTGTTATTTGTATCGTCTCAAAGGCTAATCTAATCAGATGAAATAACTGTAACACTGATGCACTTGTTATTTATGAGGCAAAGAAATTTAACTTAATTTACTGCTCAAATGTCAGAATTTATTTTGATGTATATTGATATGTTGTTCTTTAAGGGGCAATTATACACCACAGCCATAGTGTACTGAGGTTCACTGACTGCAAAATGATAGCTATTAATAATCATAGCAGGGATATATATATAAAGAAAAGGGTCTATTAAGAAATTAATATTGTGTGTGTCATCAGGATTTTAATAACATTTGATGGTTATTTTCTTTAATAAGGCGTGTGTGGGGGGAGTTGCAGGGGTTAATTTATGTTTTGTGTCTCTGAATTTATTTGTGCATCGACTATACTAATATAGAGAAAGAGGAAAGTCATCCCGGGCACTTGAATAGGGCTGGGCGTATCGATCTTAATACTGATAGTATCGATACCAAGGTGTGTATCTGTATCGGATCGATACTTGTGTGATGAGATCGATACTTTTGTTGCAATTTCTCGTCAATACGTTCAGCAAATTACTCAAATTTCCTCATAGAGTTCATGCGAGTGATTGCAGCTTATCTCCAAGTCTGTTTGTGCAAACAGCGTATCTCTCTCTCTCTCTCTCTCTCTCTCTTGTCTCTCTCTCTCTCGGAGAGATCAATACCAAAATTCCTAGTATCGCCCATCTCTAACTTGTGCAACTTTGATCAAACTCTTTAAAACTTTTTTAAGCTGCAGATTAATGACAAAAAGATATATTGCTCGAGTGAGTGCAGTGGAGATGAGATCACAAAATCATAACATCCAAACACTTCTCTCTTTGGACAAGCTGCCAGGAGGGCCAAACGGACAGTGAATCAAACACCACTCAGATATGTATCTTTCATTTCCTCCTGCTTCCACCTCTTGTCCTTCAGGCTCCAGTGAAGATTACATCTTTTGCAGATGAATGAGAATTGTTTTCATCACAAGCCTCTCCTTCCCTCACAGACCCCTTGCAACAAACACCTCAAAGCATCAGTTAATGCTGCCACTGCTGCTCACTTCCTGTCACTCTTCACAGGCTCCTCAGTCACTTACTGCATGCATTATTGAGTAAGGAAAGGCATGCAGGCATGTCAAACAGCATGCAGGCAGACGCACAAATTTACTCTACCGCACGAGATAGGACAGCATTTAAAAGATACATGATGACACAGCACGATTCAGCTAAGCTTAAGATTTTGATAAGAAAAGTGTTGCAGTCATTAGCTGAACATGTATTCAAGCCCTAAATACATAAGAATGTAGCAACCCGATGTCATGGGAAGGTGTATAGATAGCACGACAGTCCGCATATGAGAACACATTTTTACATTTACGCATCTAATGTGTATGTCGCTTTTACACCGCGTAACATAATGTAATGGCTGCAGTTAGAGTTTAGACAACAAAACCACTACGGTTTATGAAAATCTTCAGTTGGGCTTAAAATAAGTACGTAAACTAAGTAAAATATGTACAGAGGCAATGTAACAGAAGTACGGAAAACACGTTACAAATGTCACTAATGTTCAAAATAACTGAACAAGACTTTGGGACACAAACACCTGTGTTTGTTGGACCCATCCACCTCCCCACTATAAGCTGTCTTTCTCACATTTTATGCTACGTCACACTGAGCGGAGCACGAACTATTTCCATACGTTTACAGCGCTTTCAATGCAGACTATTATGAATGACACGTCGAAGGCGAGAAAGGTGTGCTCATTACATCCAAAATTACTTTTGACTGCAATTATCGTAACATTCATACGCCATTTGGTGCGACCGGGCTGAATATACTGCAGATCAACAAGTGGAATATGCAATTTATGAAAATCAGTATTTACTTACCATTGACAGTGTTTCAGGAGAAACACTGAAACGCGGAGAATACTGCTGCATCTGCTTGCTAACTTT